>LR990612.1:29868245-31093164 GCA_905147815.2 Phalera bucephala
ACCTAGACCTAAACAAACAATTGTGGGCTACACAAAGATTTGTCCCGTGCGGGAATCGAAACCATGACTATTCGATCCAGTGGGCAGAGCGGCTTAAGCTCATAACCACTGCGCTAAAATGTCCGTCAAATAAAATCTTGTTTACAAACAGATTCTAAGCAGGATACTAGACACCATTTTACCGAAGATTGCCTGCAGCTCAAACGATCTAATCAAAATACAGAAGAGCGTAAAAAATATCATTATGTATATTAATATCGTAAAAACCTCGAACCTATTAAATCGGCGTGATTTTATGAACACCGTAAAAACGCCCGATTGATTTTTCTCTTTTATCTGGCTGGGTAAATACTAAATTTGATTAAAATTTCACTTGACAAAAATGGTAATTCCTAAAAAATTACTATCGACAATCACATCACCACCTTTACGATAAAACATCGCTCGCAGAACTGACGACCGTCGAAGCAAGAAGGTTTCCGACTGGCGATCCGTACCTTAAGACATGAAGTGGGCAGGTCACCTACAAGAGAACGCGATGGTGTAGTGAAGGTCTGGAGTAAAAACTGGCTGCGTACAATACAAAGCCAGTCATTGTAGCAATCTTTGGAGGAGGCCTTTCCGTGAACGTATTTCAGCTTATGAATGATGTCGCTACTATAATAATTTCTGGTTTACATTCAAACTGCAGTGCGTAGAGAAGTGGATATGAACATTGCGAGTATGTAAGATTTACATGCTCACGGTGTTCGATTGCTCGTTTTTCTTGCTCACTGCCACCGTTTACATTCTCGCGCTGACCAGTTTTATGTGTATTCTTCGACTTAGTTTTATGCAAGTAGGCTTACTAAAGTCCGTTCCAACATTTTAACTCTATTATACATTTGCCTAACACCAGTAAAATTTTGACATAAATGTTGCATGGAAAATCGGTCAAAGTACTACTTCCATAAGCGTCTGGTCAAGAGTTCCACCCGTTATCTCTATAATCTCACATCAAATCAAGACAAAATGTATGAGCCCAGAAGACAACAAGCTTTTTCATTAAAAAATATCTGAATCTGTCAAGAAATCCAAAAAAAAACAGTCCATTCGAAATTCGAATACACTTTTTGACATCGCCTAAAAAGTATGAAGATCAATTAAAATTTTCATTTTCTAAAAGTGCGCATTCCAAAAAACGTATTAGCATAAAACATTCGTTATTTTCAAGGCGAAGAAGTTTTATGGTTTGTAAAATATTGAGGGTATAAATAAAGCGGCTGTCTTGTAACAGCACGTCCCGCGCCTTCGCTCTACCTACAGTCGTATTTTATCTCGGATTCTCTTATTCGTGAAAATAAAAAAAAATATGGATATAAAATTGCTAACGTGCTCAGTTTGGGAGCGGATCGCGTCCCGCGGGTGGGTATTTCGTAATTGGAAAGTTGCTTAGTTTTTTATAGAGCTGGGTTATTTATTTTTGCTTACAGTGGATATTTTTTTATTGTCTGTACGTATTGGAGAAACTTAGTTACGTATAAATAATATTAAATCAACATCTACTGTCCCACTGCTGAGCCAAGGCTCTCATGAATCGTGATAAGAAAAATTGAATCATACTCCACCGATAACAAAACATTAAAAAATAGCTATATCTATCCATAAATATTATTTACTAGTTTCTGCCCGCAACTTGTACTTGTACCATTGTGCGGCCCCAGAAGACACGGCGGCGCACACGTTGCTGGTGTGCCCGGCATGGGATGATGAGCGGCGCCGGCTCACCGGAGCGCTCGGTGCAGGGGGACAGGCGCTGTCGCTCCCGACCGTAATATCATCTATGGTTGGGAGCGAGAGCGCCTGGGTGGCAATGGTCATGACCGCTAAGGAGGAGCCAGAGCGGGTGAGGGAGGAGACGTCCCCCAACCCCGCTCGTAGATGGCGCGTTGGGCGAAGGCGCAGGGACTACGCCCGAAACGACCTTCGCCCACCGTGATCTCAGCCTGCAGGCGTCGGGGAGGGCACCCCGGTGCCCTAGCACACGCAGGCCCGCGCCGTTAAAGCGCTGCGTCCTTGCAGCCTCCTAAAGGCGGTAGGGGGGAGACCGAACTCCCCTAACACGTGTCGAGGTCCGCACATGGACCGAGCCCGCCGGTGCCACAGAGGTCATGCTGGTGACGATTCCTGTGGCCCGGCAAAAGGGCAGTGGGACGCCGAGGGGTTTTAGTGGGTGCAAGATCCACATAACCACCCGGGCCGTGCCCTCGGCCCAGGGGTATGCGTTAGGCATGTACCCTCGTAAAGAAAAGGCAATAAACTATCTGGTTTGAGGGTAGCGCTCAACAAAACTGAGGCCCTGTACTTTCATAGGCCTCGCAAGCGGCCGCCGAAAGGCACTCAATTAGTGAATGGCGTGGCGGTTGAGGTCGGGGCCCAGATGAAGTACCTGGGTCTCGTCCTCGACTTGAGATAGGGATTCTTCGAGCATTTCCGGCGTTTAGTGCCAAAGTTAGTGAAAGCAGCTCTTAGTGTACTCTTGCCGAACCTGAAGGGACCAGGTGTGTGTGTTATCATCGTCTGTATACCAGGGTGGTGAGGTTGATGGCTTTATACAGTGCAACTGTGTGGGCCGACACTTTGACCGCTCGGTCCAGGACCTTATTACAGAGACCGCAACGGGCCATGGCGGTTGGAGTGATTTGGGGATACCACACTATTTTCTTTGAGGCAGCATGCGTACTGGCGGGGACCCCACCCTGGGATCTCGAGGCGGAGGTATTGGCCACAGTTTACCATCTCAGAGCTCAGGCACGAAGCAATGGAAAGATAATAAACCTGTGTGCCAAATTTCATCTAAATCCATTTAGCCGTTTTTGCGTGATTGAGTGAAAGCCATCCAAACATCTAAACATACACACTGTCCCATTCATATTAGTAGGATAGAATGACCGTAATTATTTATGACGTTAACAAAACATTAGTCAATGGCAATATATGTCCTGAAAATATTCTTTATTATTAGCCCTAAGGACCCCAATGCATCATATATAGCCTTCCTCAAAGATCATCACGAGAACAGACTTTGCTGTACACATTCAACTTTCACTCATAACCTTCACCAAGTTACCGGTCTACGTTGCAATTAGCCCTGTCTCCCAATAGGTGGTCGACAGTCAAGAGCTTTCCTGAAAATATTATCCACAACATTTTTTAACATGTCCATTGAACAACTCTTTCTATTTCCATTCATTGACTCTCCAACTGTCAAATAACCAACCGTATGAATATACAATAGGTCCTTCATAGTTTATTGTCCCCCAAAAATGTGGAATCGGCTGGCATCTCTACAATAGGCGTCGGAATTTACGATTTAGGTAAATGGGCCATCCTAAGAAAACAGACCCTCTCCGGACGAATTTTGATTTCATTGCGTCTCTGATTTGTACGCATTTTGATTCGATTTGGACGGTGATTTCTTAGTAATGTTGAATAAATAATGAATCGAAATGTTTATTTGGAAATCTTTCAGCCTTATTTAGCCTTACAGCTTCAAATTTGCGATGACTTGCTTAAAATGAACCGAAGAATTAGCGTGAAAAGATTGACGTTAGTGTGTCGCTAACGTGATAGCACGATTACTCGCTAGCGTCCAGGTAACGTCAATCTTATCATACTAAGATCTCTGATTAAGGCAATTCCAGTAATACAGACTAATGAAATGAAAATGAATTAATGGAAAAAATACTAAAGTTGTGCATTTTTTAAATTTTTCTCTTGCGTGGGTTTGCGTAAAAAGACGTAACTGTAGGTGTATACATATGTATGTAGTCTGTTTCTAAACGTATAAAAATCACAAGTGCATTGTCATGCCTATATATTTCTTAAAAGAGAGAGGTAGATTAGACGTCCTTATTACATTGTCGGTACTAAAACATCATCGGGGTCCTAAAACATAATATGGGTTACACTCTCTGCCACTGCTAGGAGAATATGGGCGTGTTTTATAATAAAATTTAATTAAGCAATCTTCTGTCGTTTTATCTTAACTACGTCTTGTTCCGCAAATGTGAAGGATGTGTTAACGAATAATTGCTAAAGTTCATAAAATCGTTAAAGGTTACTACAACATTGAAAACTACATCACGATCCAATCGTTAATTTCCAACATAAAACTGGACTAAACTTTTCCAACTTAACGGTTAGTGTGTTAATTAGATAGGCCAGTGTTGGCCGCAAGACATTGATTAATGTATATATATTATGTTCTCAACTGCCTCATTGGTACGGCTGATAATTACGAGGTCTTGGATTCAAATCTTTCGTCAGAATATATTTTTTCTATTGTAAAATTCTTAGGTCCAGTCTGAAATCTGCAGTTATGGGCGTTATAATGACAATAGACTCGTCCCCAGTTATACTGCAAACTAACGTCGTAGGCAAAATTTGAGTTTACAATACACTTATGCCACTCCTGCATGAGGAACATAGGCATGACGGTGCTTTGATTTAGTCGCTAAAGAGAAAAGTGGCTGGCTAAAATAAAGATGAGGAACAGTGTAGTTAAGGAATTTACAAAAAACCATAAACCACCCAATCAGACGATTGTTACTAGGATCATCCAAACCCATGAGTTGTTACCATAAGTTGATTGAATGATACATGAATATGGATATTTTATCTTAAATTTGTATTTTATTTTCGATAATGTTTTGTTAATTAATTAGTGTTAGTGGTCTACGCGTGGTTCCCGGCTTAGAATATGACCAACCCATCTCATCCCATCGGGTGTCGTACAAGGCGACTAAGGGAAAACTAGGGAATGGGCAGCAGCGTTCCCTTAACACTTCTACCATCAAAAACTGCGCTCGCCAACCCGCCTGCCAAGCGTGGCGAGTATGGCAAACACCCCCAATTTATTAAAATGGAAGATAAGAATAAAACCAGGCCCCTAGTCCCCGGCGGTCCTGTTCGTCCTGGCCACGGTAGCAGCTATGGTAACGACAGGACAAGGGGTGCTAAGAATCTCCGGCAGAGATTCGGCTACCACCAACATCGAAAATTGGCCCTGGTGACATACAATGCACGCACGTTAAGGACAGATGAGAAGCTTGTTGAGCTGGAAGAAGAGATAAACAAGTTGCGGTGGAATATTGTTGGTTTATCGGAGGTCCGAAGAAAGGGCGAGGACATGATAACCTTAAAATCCGGCAACTTGTTTTACTACCGGGAGGGTGAACAGCAGTCCCAAGGTGGTGTCGGATTTATCGTCCACAAGTCACTCATAGACAACATTGTGTCCATCACTAGTGTGTCGAGCAGGGTAGCGTACCTGATACTCAGAATATCCAAAAGATATTCGCTGAAGGTCATACAGGTCTACGCACCGACCTCGGCATACTCAGATGATGACGTCGAAGTAATGTATGAGGACATTAGTAGAGCCATACATACTTCCAAAGCACACTTTACAGTGGTTATGGGTGACTTCAATGCGCGGCTGGGCAAACGGGGCGATGATGAGTTGAGAGTGGGGCAATTTGGATATGGGCAGCGCAACCCCAGGGGTCAGAGGCTGGCCGAATATCTGGAGAAGGAGGGACTCTTTATGATGAACTCTTTCTTCCGGAAGCCGCCTCATAGAAAATGGACCTGGATGAGCCCTGATGGTTCCACAAAAAATGAGATAGACTTCATCATGAGCACCAAGCGACAAATATTTAATGATGTCTCCGTGATTCACAGGGTAAAAACCGGCAGTGATCACCGAATGGTCAGAGGCACATTAAATATTAATGTCAAAATGGAAAGATCGCGTCTGATGAAGTCTACGCTCCGACCTTCTTATGCACACATCCAAAACCCCGAGAACTTTCAACTCGAATTGGCAAACCGCTTCGAATTGCTAGACAGCAGCGCATCAGTGGACGAAATCAACAACAGGCTGGTAGAGACTGTCCATACGGTCGGGTCTAAGTATTATAAGCCCCACCGTAAAAATAGACCTCAAAAACTATCTAACTCCACCCGAAATCTCATGGCTGAGCGACGTTCCATGACGCTCCAAACCTCCGATGATGCTAAGTCCTATAGGCAGCTCAATGGACAGATACTGAAGTCCTTGCGTCACGATTTACGGTCCTTCAATACAAGGCGTATTGAGGAGACCATAGCACAGAACAAGGGCTCCAAAGTGTTCGCAAGAGACGCGTCTATTGGGCAAAGCCAGTTGACGAAGCTGAAGACGGAGGACGGAAACGTAACGTCGAATAGGTCAGAGGTGCTCAGGGAGATAGAGAGGTTCTATGGGCAGTTGTACACCTCAGTAGCTGAACCTGTTGTTGACTTGGTAAAAGACCCAAGAGCCAAGCTAACCCGACACTACACTGAAGATATCCCGGACATCAGCCTGTACGAGATTACGATGGCTCTCAAACAACTCAAAAATAACAAAGCACCAGGCGAAGACGGAATTACCGCAGAGCTTCTGAAAGCGGGCGGAACGCCGGTACTTAAAGTCCTTCAGAGGCTGTTTAATTCCGTCTTGCTCGAAGAGAAAACGCCGGAAGCATGGAACAGGGGAGTGGTGGTACTGTTTTTCAAGAAAGGTGATAACACTTTACTGAAGAATTATAGGCCCATCACACTGCTGAGCCATGTTTATAAGTTGTTTTCGAGAGTCATCACGAATCGTCTCGAACGCAGGCTTGATGACTTCCAGCCTCCCGAACAAGCCGGTTTCCGGAAAGGCTTTAGTACCATAGACCACATACATACGCTGTGGCAGATTATACAGAAGACCGAGGAGTATAATCGGCCACTATGCTTGGCGTTTGTGGACTATGAGAAAGCCTTCGATTCGATCGAGACTTGGGCGGTTCTTAGATCTCTCCAGCGATGCCGCATTGACTATCGGTACATTGAAGTGTTGAAGTGCTTGTATAATAACGCCACCATGTCAGTCCGAGTACAGGGGCATTGCACGAAGGCGATCCCCATAAAAAGAGGAGTAAGGCAGGGAGACGTCATTTCTCCGAAACTGTTTACGGCCACCTTAGAGGACGCCTTCAAGCTCTTGGAATGGCAAGGACTTGGCATCAACATCAATGGCGAATACATCACTCACCTTCGATTTGCCGACGACATTGTGGTCGTGACGGAGTCGCTGGAAGATCTAGGACGAATGCTCGGTGACCTCAACAGAGTATCTCAACAAGTGGGTCTTAAAATGAACATGGACAAAACGAAAATAATGTGTAACGTCCATGTCGTACCCACCGCACTCACCGTTGGGAACTCTACTCTTGAAGTTGTCGACGAATACATTTACCTGGAACAGGTAGTCCGGTTAGGTAGGTCCAACTTTGAGAGAGAGGTCAATCGACGAATCCAACTCGGCTGGGCAGCGTTCGGGAAACTGCGCAACATCTTCTCATCCAAAATACCTCAGTGCCTTAAGACTAAAGTTTTTAGTCAGTGTGTGTTACCAGTGATGATATATGGATCAGAGACGTGGTCTCTTACTATAGGTCTCATAAAAAAGCTCAGAGTTGCTCAGCGAGCTATGGAGAGAGCTATGCTTGGCGTTTCTCTACGCGATCGAATCAGGAATGAGGAGATTCGTAGAAGAACCAAGGTCACCGACATAGCCGTTAAGATTAGCAAGCTGAAGTGGCAATGGGCGGGCCACATAGCGCGTAGATCGGACGGGCGTTGGGGCAGAAAGATTCTAGAGTGGAGACCACGTATTGGCAAGCGCAGTGTGGGACGACCGCCTGCCAGATGGACCGACGATCTTGTGAAAATCGCAGGAAGTCGTTGGATGCAGGTGGCATCGGACCGGTTACGCTGGAAAGCGATTGGGGAGGCCTATGTTCAGCAGTGGACAAGTATAGGCTGAGATGATGATGATGATGATGAGTGGTCTACGATGGCTCTAATATAATAAATAAATAGTGACAAATTTTTGCTGTGAACCCGCGCTACATGTCCCAATGATCTCGCAGATTAATTGTATCCAACTTGGTCACCGTATACTTAAAACAAACCACCACCAACGATATCCCTTTATTATCTATCTATCTATAACCTCAGGCCAGATCCCTTGCGGGGTAGGCAGAGAGTACAGAGTTCCAACAGGTTCTTTCCTTACATACTTCTCTGGCTTCCTCGACTCTCATAGTCTCGACCCTTTATTAAAACCAAATAAAACTTTTATAACACAATCAGAGGCGGACAATCTCGGCTCCGGAGCAAAACCCGCCTTATTCCAGTAGGTGTTTCGTTTGCAGTTAATTAAGTTTACGAGCTCGTATCCTCAAATAGGCGCAATAAAATCTGAGAAGGCGTGCGACATTGCGGAGGTATCATCGCTGGCGTTACGCTGGTCATAAAACATATTGCTTGATGAGACTATTTACTAAAGTTTAGAGTTTTCCATCTAAAAATTCGACGGGCGGATTGGTCCAGTGGTTAAGAGCTTAATCCGTGTCGTCGTCGCCTACGTATTAATATATTTATGCTTCTTATCTTACTGATGCATTTAACAAACACATTTTTGTTGCAACAGTGAACAATTAAAACGATTACGCATTACAGGGGTATTTTAACAGTGATTTATAGTAGTTAATAACTTGTTCAATGGAATGTTGTTGGAAATGTATGAAAATAGGATGATATTATTTTTGTAGTTTTGTTTATGGACTTGTGTTACGTTTGATCTCTCTATATAATCACGTCAAAGCCCCTTTGAGTAGGCAGACAGTATATGTGGGTAATTATATATTGGGTAAAAATAAATCAATGAAAAATTATATGATTTTTTAACATAAATATAGGAAGTATTGTTTTAATTTAGAGCCGATATTTTTATGTGTTATAGTGTCTAATCGACAGCTTACCTAAAAAGTCATCATTATCAACAGAAAGATGTCCACTCTAGGACAAATCCCTCCTCAAAGATTGCCACAGCGAACAGGTTTCTGCTGTGTTCATCAAGCATTCACCCGCGACCTTCATAAGCTCACCAGTTCTTCCCTTGCTTGAGGGGACTACTTTGCAAACTTTGAGATTTTCGAACTAAAAATTATCAGTTCGGAGCCTGAGCAATGTTTCACTCAGGTTTGCTAAACTATTTTTGATGGCATACCCAATTAGTCGAATCACGTCCAATGTAAGTCAAAGGGGACCCTAAATGATCCATGATCCAGACTGTACCCACGATTTTCACTATGTCATCAGTGCATCTTATGGGTCTTACAGTCACACAATAACATAATCGACCCTTTGCGGCACATCATAAAACCTAGTTTTGTGATTCATCACATCATCATCTCAGCCCATACTTGTCCACTGTTGAACATAGGCCTCCCCAAAGGGGGGATTTGCCATACTCGCCACGCTTGGCAGGCGGGTTGGCGAGCGCAGTTTTTGATCGCAGAAGTGTTAAGAGAACGCTGCTGCCCATTCCCTAGTTTTCCCTTAGTCGCCTTGTACGACACCCGATGGGATGAGATGGGTTGGTCCTATTCTAAGCCGGGAACCACGCGGCGGTTTTGTGATTGACAAATCGTTATAGTCTGAGATGGGACTGAATTGTGACAAATGACAACAGACTCGTCACTTGATGTATTGAGACTACAATTTTTCGCCTCAAATTGCCTGTCTTGTAAATATTGATTAAAAGAATAATGTGTTTCGTTACGCAATACGACTATCAGTTTTCTTGAAACAAAGGATCGAGGAAAAGTTAAAAAAAACTCTTCTACAAAGTACTCCACATTTCATATTGAGACCACATTTTTGCCTTAAAGTGATTGTTTTCTAAGTATTGATATAAGGAAATAGTGTCTTTCATAACACAATATAACCTATAGCGTTATCGAAGCGATGTGTAAAGGAGAAGTTTAGAAAGTCTTTTCTAGAAATAACGCTACTTGTGCTATCGAGATCACATTTTTTCCCGAAAAGTGGATGATATGTAAAAGAATAGTGTTTTTCATAACGCTATACGACCAATAATTCCATCGAAATAAAGTGTCAATGAAATACAGACAGTATAACAGGATTTTCTACAAATAAACTACTCTATCAGAGGTTTCGGAGGTATCCCTAACAATAAACTAAGAAAAACACAACGCAGCCAAAAAACACGTGCTCCCACAAAGAAAATAATCAAAACAAACAATCCCACACACTTCCTCAAAATATATCTCTGGAAATACGAAATCTGAACAACTGGCAGCGTTATTAAAATTCACGAATATAATCATCTTTAACATAGTTAAGATTACTGCGGGGGTGCTGACTATATTTTTCTTCAATTAGACTTTAAACGGGTGCCCAGCTGCGCAGTTTTGAGCACTCGCCAACACAGATGCATAAGACATTGCGCCTTCACGACTTTTTAAGGGAAGATTTTATATTACAAGAGAATAGAATGTATTTGGCGGGTCTTTCGAAGCTTGCCATTAAACGTTTGTATACAATGCCAATATAAATAGTATTCCTTGTTTGTCACCAGTGAGTCAAGCAAGAACGGATTGATGTTATCGTAACACTATCGAATATGTACTATCCTTTCTACACTACAAAATAACTAAATAACGATGAAGGTAACAGCATTATTTCTCGACAGCGTTACTATTACGTCAAACGAATTAGCTTAGGCCTCCCAAGTTGATAATGACTGACAACTGATATTAGGGTAGTCAATAGCTTTTGACGAAGCTCGTAGCGTAGTAGCATAGTGTATATAGAGATGTATGTGTGGTAGTAGGGCCCGTAGCGCTATGGAATTATAGTGTTAGAAGTAGACCCCAAAATTAAAGAAAGTTCGGTTCGGTCAGTGTAAAGTGGTTACCAGTTTGTAGCACATAAGCGTAGTTACAGGTAAAAATACGGCGTTTCCAATTAGTTACCTACGCAAACCCAAATAAACTCTACGAAGCTGCTTATAAATTCTTAATTATAAATTTGTTCAGTCTAATCTACATACTATTTAAAAAGATATCACGGCAGGTCCAGGAGAAGATGGCAGACGGATTTGACACCTTTATAAACGATTGGTGCTCAATAGCCCCAAAGTGAATAGAATGGAAACGTCGGAAGGAGGCCTTTACCCAGGACACTAAAGGCCAAATAATAACAATCTACCTAATAATCTAGCACTGAATCGGAGCGCGATTTCCATTGAAAAGATCCGTCAAGATACTGGGACATTGGAAAGCGCAGGCCATACGTCATGACTTAACATAACTCATAGCGATACTTCCATGGTTTATTTTTATACCACCACCGAAATTCCCAACAAAATACATAACTGCAACAGATATTACCGCCGTAGCAACAGTCTCTGAACCACAAAGTTCTCCCCTAACAAGTTCGACCAAATGACATTGTCTTCTTATAAAAAAGTATTTTAATTCGATGAAAGAAGTTCCGGTGAAGTCGGCACGTCTAGCCGGCCGCCGGCAATACGTCGGAGGACGATTTGCATTTTTATGAAAACGTTTTACGAGGACCGACGGATGGTTTTACACGTGCTGTCTGTTAGATAGACTTAGTAATAGGGTTCTATTTATTAGAAATGGGATGGTTGTAAATGCAGGAGTACTTTATTTGGTTGCTAGGATCGCTCATTGAATTTGAATAGAGTATTTTTTGGCTACCATGTGACGAATTTCATATTTCTGAACGTGACATTATACGTCGAGAGGATAGTGATGTAGGTTTGTGGAATTATTTGTGAATTCGTCGTGACAAAGTCTACATAAAATGAATTATGTATAATAGGATTCAAATTGTGTTTTTTTTTTTAATAATTCAGTTTCAAATTCACTAATTCCCATACTATGTTGTGAATAAATATACCATTTGTGAGAAAAAGTCCTTCTCCAGGAATAAGACAGTATAGGCTTATTTGTTATAATAAGACAAAATTGCCATTCCCAATCACTTACCTAAGGTATTAACAAAATGAATTCTTGCAATCTTCTTAGCTACAAGCTCTACGACCATACCATATTTCCCAGTCTTTAGAACCATCGTACAATAATAAAGGGGCTCCTATGAAATAAATATTGGAATCACCTATCACATTGTCAATAAAACTGTATGTTTGAATTATGACACAGATCGAGTGTTAAAAAACTTCTTACACAACGTCACACACGTCGTACACTTTCTTAAAAACGTCTTAGTGTTGTAAAATCGTTCGAGTCGGCGCTTACACGCTCGAATTTTCAACGTGCTTCCACGCTCGTAAGCGTCGACTCAGCGCTCACTTTTACAACACTTATAATACTCATCGTAACTAGTACCCGTTTATCTATATTAACACTAACAAAAATAAAATATTGCAAATCGTCTGAACGACCATATTCATGACCACACGACATTTTTTCATCGTGTCGGTCGGACAGTAAAGCAATCCGCATAAAATGTTAAGGATCTGGACTGTTTTAGGACAAGCACTATTCATTCCTACACTCCTTGCGACAATATTTTATACAAAAATAATGATTGCAGACATGGCAGAGGTGTACTGTGTTCACCCACTTTTGCCGTCAATGTTAGATCCATCTAATAGGGTGCTGACCTATTGCCATTCTACTCGGCACAATTTTCGACTCCGGACTAATACTGCGAATTTTTCGATAGAAAAACTACACTTTGTCCGACCTAGGTTCGAACCCATTATACATAACTAGAACAACGAGGTAGCTACCTTATATATTTACTAAAATGAAATTATGCAATCGTCTAAGCTAAAAGCTCCGCGACCACGCGACATTTTTCCATCTTGTCGGTCTGACAGTGGTAAGACAGTCCGCATGAAATGTTTTTAAAATTACCTACCACCTTCTTAATTAAACTTTATCCTTGTATTATACACCAAGTAAGGCCACCGATTATATTATACTCAACGTAACTGGTACTCGTTTATCAATATTAACATTAACAAAATGAAATTATGCAATCATCTAAGGGTAAAGCTCCAGCACCACACAACATTTTTCCATCGTGTCAGTCGGACAGTGGCAAGGCGATTCGCATAAAATGTTAAACATCCGGCCCGCTTCTAGGACAAGTCCTATTCATTCCTACACTCCTTGCGACCTCGTATTTTTTCGTGTTTTACATTTTCGCAGTGGACTGCCTGCGATGAATTTTGTACTGGCTTGAAATGTTTTTTTTTGCGACATTGGAATTAGATGTTTGTGCCAAATATTTTGTAGTAGGTAGGTTTTTGTTTAATTTTGGTTTGAAGAAAAACGTTTCCTCACCGTCGGAACTACTCCTGTACTGTGGAGCGTCGACAAATATGAGATTCACAAACACAACACTCAGCCCAAAAGGGATCGTTACGGGCTACACAAAAATTTGTCTCATGCGGGAATTGAAATTATAGGTAACTACTGGAACCAGTCATTCGAGCAGCCTATGTTCAAACTACTAGACTTAGCCATAGTCGGCTATAATATATTGAAACTTCTGCTTACTTTTGTTTTTAAATTTTTATTAAATGTCAAGAAAACGAAAGTGATAAAAAAAACTTGCCAACAAGCTTTGCTTGTTATAACCAAAATAATGGCTTTTCAAGAAGCCTAAGTGAGGTCAAAGTACAATGACCGTCAGTCTGTGGGTCAGTGTAACAGGTACTGAAAATCCCCAAGATGGTGAAAAATTTGCAATAACTGATCATTACGCCAAAACTATATGATTTCCAAGAATTTCAAGCTAGCGCGACCTCAGATAAGAAAATGACGATCAAAATATACAATGAACTTCGTTTGCAACACTCACAAAGGAATCACAAAACAAAACCCAGCGTTTATTTTTCAACGTCTGCAAACTCCCATAGACTTTCGGGAAATTATTAACGGGAAGTTAAAAACAGTCTTAAGAAATTTTTACTTTAATAGTAGTCGACCATTTAAACTGAAGAGGCAAGATCCCTGAACTTAAGCAATTAGAGAGTTCCAGGGCAGACAGCAATTAACGTGAAATGCTATTTGAACGCAGAAAAGGTAGAAATAATTCAGCCAATAACTGTGCTCGGAGTTCACTCGTTAACCAAATTATTCATTAACTGCTAATGACCGAAATACATCAAGGATGCTTGCGGGTGCAGTTGGGAATGTGATAACGGGGGTGTTTGGGACCCGAGTTCACACCTATGAAGTTACTTCGGTTAACCGAATCAAGTATTTTTTATTACACTGTGACCCCAAGCGGAGGTGGTCTCTACCATCGCTTGAAGAGTATATGACGACCTCTGTGTATTCATAGTAATAAAAAACACTGAATTTAACCAAAGTAACTTCATAGGTCTCAAACACCAAACAGGGTCAAGTATTCTTGACCATATGCAGCTTGTGTTGTTACTAGTTTATGTACCTCGTTACTGTTTGTTCTAGTGTATTTGTCAAAATAATGTTTTTTATCTTTCTGTTCCTTCTTTCTCTTTTACTGGCGATCTCAAGGCCCAATGTAATATGGAGTGAGCATATGGTCGTTAATACACTGACCTACTTTACCTGCACAAGATTGTTCACATATATAACGACTCTCTAGGACTACTGAACCTAATAAACTTCAACACTAGACACATATCTGCAATCCAAACATCTTTGCTTTACAAATCTGTCTAAACAGCACATCAAACTATAATCCCATAATTCGTATGTGTCACTCAAAGATAAACATCTGGACATAATGAATTCTAGATCTAGTTAATTTTCAAATAGCATAAGGAAAATAGTTTTTAAGTATTATCTATCTATCTATCTATAACCTCACGCCAGATCCCTTGCGGGGTAGGCAGAGAGTACAGAGTTCCAACAGGTTCTTTCCTTACATACCTCTCTGGTTTCCTCGACTCTCATAGTTCGTCTCATACACGCTCGCCGCTCGACTTTTCCATCAGATAAGACTCGGTTTATTTGGTCGTGGTAAGATAGTCTAGGTCTTCCCCGGTACCTGCATCCTTCCACTTTCACATTGTATATCTGTTTTGTCATTCTTTCCTCTGGCATTCTTTCTATATGCAGGAACCAACGGAGCATGCCCTTTCTCATCTTTACACCGATACTGTCTTTCATACCTACTCGCTGACTTACTATGCTGTTGCTAATGCGGTCGGTCAGCTTCACTCCGCACATCTTCCGCAGAGCTCGCATTTCTACCGCATTTATCCTACTTTCATTCTCCTTCTTACATACCCAGCTCTCGGTACCATATAACAGCGTTGGGACAAGAACTCCGTTATGTATGGCCAGCTGCACCTTATGGCTTAAGTGCCGGCTCCCGAGTAGCTTTCCCATCGCACCATTCACTCTGTTCCCTGCACTCACTCTTCTCTCTATGTCAGCGGTGTATTTCCCATCCTTACTAAGGGCGCATCCAAGATATACAAACTCATTCACTTGCTCCAGCACATCGTTACCAACCACAATCCTTACATTCGTTCTGGTTTCTTCCCTTTCAAAAACCATAATCTTGGTTTTCTTCACATTCAAATGTAAGCCATTGATCATGCAGTCGTCTTTCATAACTGTGACTAGTGTTTGCAGATCAGTGGCTGTTGGCGCTATTAAAACCGCGTCATCTGCATAAAGTAGATGGTTTACCACTAAGTCACCCATTTGTACACCTTCATTCATCGCTTTCAGTCTTTGAAGACTTAGTATTATCGAGCTACCTAATATGCCTACAGCTAAAAATAATTAATCTTTTTTTTCAATCTTTTTAGTAATAGTTCTTTGAAGACTTAGTATTATCGAGCTACCTAATATGCCTCCAGCTAAAAATAAATAATCTTTTAATCTTTTTTTTCAATCTTTTTAGTAATAGTTCTTTTGTAATATCTTTTTTAGTATTTAATGTGTATTTGTTCAGGTACATTTTCCATTTTATTAGTTTTTTTTCAATGTAGTCAAATTTTGCACCATTTTGATAGTATTCTGTTTTATGTTTTTTAATAAATAAATAAGTATGGCTACGCAGATAAATTCAGAATCCATACTGCCACAATCTTTTTTTTATAACAACTGAACACTTTCTGCCTCTATTTTATTTTCTCTTTCGCTAGGGACTGGCATTCAAATCCAGGACC
This sequence comes from Phalera bucephala, assembly GCA_905147815.2. NCBI lineage: Eukaryota > Metazoa > Arthropoda > Insecta > Lepidoptera > Notodontidae > Phalera > Phalera bucephala. The sequence goes on from LR990612.1 coordinate 29,884,342, forward strand.
TCGTGATCGCCAATAATCTACGAGGCAGTTATTTCACGTTAGTAAAAATTGCCTCGTTAACTGCTTTATTGGCGATTGACTATTACAAATACGACACCAAATAAGAGAAAAGTATAAGTCTATCCGATATTATATTTTTTAATTCAACTCATTAAGCCCTTCGGGAACTCTTAGCACTGAAAGTATTCTGCCATTTACGATCTAAAAAAGATTTTATATCTAGACAAGCAACAAAAAAGAATCACGTATAAAACTCAATTTTCGCACCGTTACATCATCGTGACTGATGGCCCCGCACAACGTACGCAGATTCCAAGTAAATAGGTATTCAAAACCACTGAACAAGAAAAATGCGTCAGAAAAATGGAGCCGGTGAGAGCAATCGATTAGTCTTCATTAGACTCAGGAATATAAAATTATATCTCCACTATGCACAGCTACCTGTAGTGTTCTGCTTGGGACTGTTGTATCATTTCTATAAAGTTTATAACAATAATAATATACTCGTACAAGAAGCCTTGCCTACCCCGCAATGAATCTAGGGTAAGTAGTGATATACACACAACGTAACATCTACATAGCTAAAACAAGGGTAAGTATCAGAATCAGATTCAGATTTGGTATTTATGCCTACCATTTATGAATTATTCTGGAAATAACAAAGACCACTACTTCGGAATGGCATTGCTATGGAGAAGGACTAGAAACTTTACGGTTACTCTTTTTTTATCACTGATGTTAGGCTTGGATAAGCATATTACCACCTACCTTATCCATAATAATATAATAATAATAAGTAGAGTTTATTAATAATTGTGTAAATATATGTTACTAAATATGTGACTTTTAAATCTATCTATCTATCTATAACCTCACGCCAGATCCCTTGCGGGGTAGGCAGAGAGTACAGAGTTCCAACAGGTTCTTTCCTTACATACCTCTCTGGCTTCCTCGACTCTCATAGTTCGTCTCATACACGCTCGCCGGTTACGGAGACTCTTGACTTTTCCATCAGATAAGACTCGGTTTATTTGGTCGTGGTAAGATAGTCTAGGTCTTCCCCGGTACCTGCATCCTTCCACTTTCACATTGTATATCTGTTTTGTCATTCTTTCCTCTGGCATTCTTTCTATATGCCCGAACCAACGGAGCATGCCCTTTCTCATCTTTACACCGATACTATCTTTCATACCTACTCGCTGTCTTACTGTGCTGTTGCTAATGCGGTCGGTCAGCTTCACTCCGCACATCTTCCGCAGAGCTCGCATTTCTACCGCATTTATCCTACTTTCATTCTCCTTCTTACATACCCAGCTCTCGCTACCATATAACAGCGTTGGGACAAGAACTCCGTTATGTATGGCCAGCTGCACCTTATGGCTTAAGTGCCGGCTCCCGAGTAGCTTTCCCATCGCACCATTCACTCTGTTCCCTGCACTCACTCTTCTCTCTATGTCAGCGGTGTATTTCCCATCCTTACTGAAGGCGCATCCAAGATATACAAACTCATTCACTTGCTCCAGCACATCGTTACCAACCACAATCCTTACATTCGTTCTGGTTTCTTCCCTTTCAAAAACCATAATCTTGGTTTTGTTCACATTCAAGTGTAAGACTTTTAAACTTTGTCAAAATCTTAGTATATTGTTCTAGACTTGTCGAGTGTCTTGACAAGTGTTCATCCAAGCTCTAAATAATGCCACAGTGTAATTATAAACTAAATAAAACACCAATTTTATGTAAATTTTATCTATTTCAACACCATAGTCTCCTTTTATAAGTTACTCAAAAAGTTGACTTAAAAAGGGACAAGCAACTTTAAGCTCAAATCATAGATCACCAAAGCATTTCTTATCGCTCGCTACATTTTCCCGCGTACTTGTTATCTTCAAAAGACAACAATAGAGTCCAAAGCGGAACGGTACTTGGAGGTTGGACTGGGCCCTTATTCGCTATGACCAAACGCGGCACGTTATAACTTCGTGAAATGATTCTGTAATGAAATGAATGCCACTAGAGTATCTATAAACGACCATTTCACAAAACGAACATTTGAAGAAGACGACAGACAGTTTAGTGCAGTTGTTAAGAGCTTAAACCGCTTCAAATTCCGCACGAGACAAAACTTTATGTGACACACACAAATGTTTGTTTCGGGTTGGGTGTTTATGTATGTGAATTTTACGTTTGTTAACGCACCCAAGATATAGAATTAATTCTTTTTGTGGCGCTATCGTAACGCGCCGCGTTCCATTTTTAATTAGTCATAGGGAATAAGGAATCTGAGCGTGATTTATTTTAGGCTTGCAAGAGTTTCGCGGGCCCATGTCAAGGCTGATTCTAAGACTTTCAGCCATTAATATTCATTACAAACCTTAACTTGTTCGCGTTTATTTAATTTTATCAAGAACACTACTTTCTGTATGCCAAGATGTTGAGTCGGGTGTAATTAACTCAGATGTCTGGAGTGGAATTCGGTTTGTGTCTTGAATTAAGTCTCTGGAAGTTAGTACGGTGGAATGTTTTAAATACAGCTTGAAATTTATAATGTTAAGGAGTTGTCATATGAAAAACTAATAATATTAGCCCTCTTTTTGTAGTATCCCACAGTTGGGCAAAGGATTTCTCTCACAAATAGAGGTGAAAGAGATTAAGTCATACTTCTCTACGCAGACCCTGAGCGAATTGGTGGAGACAAGTTTATAGCCACCTGGTGTTTGAACTTATCAAGCCGCCTATAAGGTTTCCAACTTGATTTAACGACTACCACATTAAGTGAACAGCGTACTTTCCAAGCAGACGGTCGATTATAAAAATGCCACAAACAATATATATATATATATATATATATATATATATATATATATATATATATTGTGAATCAAACCCGCAAATATTAGACACAGTGGGCGGAGAGGGTCAAGCTCTGCGCTTAATTGTCCGTCAGTATTATTAGGTATATTCCAATAAACATGAGGAGGAAGGCCTTTATCCTGCAGGGTAAGTGTTTTAACCAATGAAAATAATTGAACAGACGCCCTAGTCCAATGGTTATGAGCTTAAGCCATTCCGCCCATTGGATCGAGTGATCGCAGGTTCTATCCAAATATTTGTGTGACGCACAAATATTTGTTTTGGTCTAGGCATTTGAGTGTGTGGATTAATATAATCACCCACGACATAGGAATAATTTATAGAGTAAAGCTACGTTTAAAAAATAACAAATAATGATTATAAAATACGTGGAATCTGTATAATATGAAACAACAAATATTATGTTTGTTCGTAAAATCATATCATGTAATATTTTTGTGTGTGTGAATAATCTCCGCTGTTGGCCGCAGGCCTTTACAGCTTCACGGGACAAGAGGGCAAGCGTACAACCACTACGCTTGAGCCAGAATGGCAAGAGGGCAACTAGCTCAAGGGCGCCTCAAGGAGGAAAGGCCTTGGCTTGGGCAGTCGCTATGGGGGAGGATCGTCTGTAATATTTTATTAATCCTTTTATCAATAAATCTATCTCACAAACTTAATACAAAATTCTTCCTTAACTATCCAATATACTCCACAACCATCGTCGAGTCTTCGCCCTTGCCAATCATCAAAAACATATCGCTTAAAGATTTTAACCAGTAAAATCGACCTTATTCAACACTTTATTCGTTACACTGTAGAATATTCGCTTGCAGTTCACTGGAAATACGAATTTCATTCGCCACCGCAGCTTCTCCGTCAGATATATTTCAAACACTGGAGATTCGTCCAATCCACTACAAAAAGTATTGCAAAAAGTACAAAATATGGTGTAGCTGAGTGTAGTTTGAAATACGGAATTTCTTGGATTCACCGAATTAAAAAATACAGTTTCATCGTAAAACCAAAATCGTTTATTGGAACAATGAATTAGAATATAGTTACAGTACCTGACGTAACTAAAATAAAATGTTTAATTATTGTTCCGCCTCTTTAATTCGTTTATTTTGTCGCTGACTTTATTTTTTGTAGTCTCATTAATTAGATAGTTTACTTTTATATGTGCACCAATTGCAAGCGTGTACTTATTACAACTTACAAGTACTTAGTACAAAATTAAAGATAGGGTAGGGTAGGGTAGGTTGAAAAACTAAACACATTGTTCTGTATAAGTTTAATTAAATAAAATTAATTATAAGGTGTTTGCAGTCTGATATATACTATGAAGTGGTAGATAAAGTTACCTGCTAATAGAAAGTGCAAATATCCATAATCCAAATATCTTCAACACTAAGTTTCACACTCAAGCACATTTCTTATAACCTTAAAACAATAGTATAGGCGACTCTACAACACATCATCGAGGGATTGGCTTCTGTTTTTCACTCCAAGATGGCACAGTTCGATTCCAAGTTAGAAAAGGAAGATTCCGCAGATGCCAAGCCGTACACTGTGGCTGCAGATTTCATAAAGTTTAAGTCCTTCGCAGTTGAGACGCTGGGCGATCTGCAGCGGCAGGTAGCACTGTTAGCACAGGCTAATGAACGCCAAGAGATAAGGAGTCGACGCAAAATGCTTTTAGTGCATGGAGTGGCTGAGAAAAAGGATGAAACCCCATTAAATATTCTGATGGATATCTCTTCCAAATATCTCAATACTGGAGATCTCATACCTAATGTCAGCGGCTGTCACTATATTGGTAGGCCCAACTCCAATAAGCCAAGGCCGCTTCTGCCCGCTCTTCATATTAATTTCTTTTATTCTTTAGAAAGCCTCCTAGAAGACCTTACTCCGTCATATGAACACTATTATTATGGGTGACTTCAACACTGGTTTACTTAAAAATGATTCCCGAGCTCGTAACCTTAAAGGTTTAGTAGATTCTAGTAATATGCATATTCTCCCACTTACAGCAACTCATCATGCCCCAAACTGTAGTCCTTCCCTATTAGACTTAATTATAATCTCTTCTCTTGAACATGTGTCAAATGTGGCCAATACAGTGCCGATGCCTTTCCCTATCATGATTTAATCTTTTGATCTTACAAAATTCGTCCGTCTATAACTAAACCAAAGGCGGCGCAATTTTGGTGCAATGAACCTTGATCATCTCCGAGAAGATACAGGCAAAGTCAACTGGTCTGCGGTTGAGCAGGAGGAAACAGTTAACAACAAAATTGCTATGTTCAATACACTACTCACAGAACTTTTTGATATCCATGCTTCTATCCGTGAAGTTAAAGTGAGGCATCTTCCCGCTCCTTGGCTTACTGAAGACATCAAGGTTCTCATAGATAAGAAAAATAGAGCTAAGTCAAGATACAAGGTTGATTCCAGAGATAAGTACCGGGACAAATATCATCGGGCTATAGCTTGCAGGGATGCACAGAGGCGTCACATCCATCGTTTTGTTGAAAACGGTGATCCCGCCAATGTCTGGAGGTTTCTTCGGACCTTAGGAGTAAGTAAATCTCCACAAGATGCTGCATTAAATGACATCGATATGGAGCAACTTAATCAGCATTCCTCTTAGTCGTCAGTTTTGGACAATACTATTAAAGCTGACACGCTTCATCTACTTAATGCACCGATTGCCCCTGATTATCCTTCATTTTCATTCACAACGGTTTCTGAACATGATGTAAAAAATATTATTCTTTCCATTACTTCAAATGCCGTCGGAAGTGACAGTATTAGTCGTAATATGATCATACCTATTCTGGACTCCTTATGCCCCATTATCACTCATATCCTTAATTCTTCTATCACAACTGGTGTGTTTTCCTAATTGCTAGAAGGACGCTCTGACTCCCTTACTAAAAAAGGCTAACCCTGAATCCTCTTCAGACTGTCGTCCTATCTCTATTCTCCCTTGCCTATCAAAAGTTTTTGAATGACTCATTCAGGATCTGTTTAATCGGTTCTTAAATGCTCATAATATCCTAGTACGACTACTGCATTAGTAAACATCTCTGACGACATTTGGCTTGGAATGGAAAATCAGCAGCTAACTGTTCTTCCTCTTCTTGATTTCAGCAATGCGTTTAACACAGTCGATCATGATATCTTGCTTGCTACCTTGCAATCCCTTAATGTTTCTTCTTTAGCGATCGACTGGTTCCGTAGCTATCTGTCTGGACGTCGGCAATGTATTCGCATAGACGATACTTTTTCCTCTTGGTGTGGAGTTTCCGCCAGCGTACCGCAATGGGGTGTGCTATCTCCGCTGCTTTTTGCAGTCTTTATCAACTCAATTACCAATGAGTTAATGTCAGCGTATCATCTTTATGCTGACGACTTACAAATATACTCACAGGCTGATTTTGCTCATTTATCGATTGCCATCCAAACTATAAATTACGACCCTAATCGTATTAATTCTTGGAGTAAGTCACATGACCTAGCAGTTAATCCAATCAAAACTCAAGTTATTGTGATAGGCAGGCTTTGGTATGTCTCTCGAATCAACTCTGATCAACTTCCTGCGATTACTTTCGACGGAGTCCATATTTCATACTCTGACAAGGTGAACAATCTTGGTGTTATCTTTGACAACACTTTGTCGTGGAAACTGCAGTTTGCTGAGGTTAGCAGAAAGATTTTCGCTTCAGGAGCCTCACTTAGACGCCTACGTAATTTTTTGCCTGTCAATACTAAAATTGCGCTTGCACAATCCCTTCGCGTCTTCCCTCAGTCGCGTGAACTTCGTTCTTCTGCGACACTTCGCCTTACTATCCCTACCCATTCTTCTTACTTCATTACTAATTCCTTCACTGCCCAAAGAATACGTCTTTGGAACTCCTTACCAGAGTCTATTAGACGTGCTAAGTCTCGGAAAATATTTAAGCGTGATCTTAAAGCATATTTCCTGCAAACCTAACACCTCTAGCAAGTTCCCTTTTAACTTTTTACATTTGCTCGTATCTCTTTAATAATAATAATAATTTATTATTGCCAAAATTACAACTTTACGTTCCAGATTCACTATGTTAATACTACCTGTATTAATATATATATACCTGTAGTATATAATAGGTACATTAGCTTAATAAATTGTAAAAACTAAGTTATTCTGTACTGCTGCCACCCAAGCTACGATAAACTTGTGTTATGAGTGGCAGGCATCTCTCATAAAAGACTTACACTTTATCATTATAATTATAACGCCGACTTACGACTTAAGCCGCTCCGCCCACTGTGTCTAACAGTCGCGGGTTCGATTCCCGCACGGGACAAATCTTTGTGTGATCCACAATTATTTGTTCCGGTCTAGGTATTTGTGTATGTGAATTTTCATGTGTGTAAACGCATCCACGACACAGGAATAAATCCTAGTGTGGGGCTACGTTTAAAAAAAAAAAAAACAAAAAAAAAACTAACAAAATAATTTCATTCCGTTTCCATTTTATTTTAAACATCTCTGTCCTCTACCTAAAGATTGCCTGGAAGAAATCGCTTTAAGCGATAAGGCCGCCTTACTGTACCATCATAACTATGTTCGTTTTGTTTTTTGTCATAATATTTTATGTGCAATAAAGTATATTATTATTATGTATCTCGCTGAGATTCACGGGCTTTACCCGGACCTCTGCAAGGCTTGCATGGGGGCATGGGTCCAACACGTAGAGGCCCTTTGCGAGAAATTAATGTTATGTAAGTCTCCTGCTGAGATCACTAGCTGAAAATGAAGAAACATAACCAGCGAACTGACCCCGGCAGGTGCAAGGACTATTGTAAACTATGGAAAGAAAACAAGGGCTATATAAATGAGGTTTGATGGACAAAAACTGGACTATTTCAAAGGGGACGGAAACCGGCCATAATTAGTGATACCTAAGTACCCGTGGCCGGCGGCCCGAAACGGTCGTCCTAGGACAACTGAGAGCAACACCGGTGTGAGCGGTTCAGGGGTGTAGAGAGGTGTGCTGCGCTTTTTCCGAAGTTACTCGCGGCGTTATGCCCTTTAACACTTCCACCCCTGGAGTACATCGACGTAGGACCGCATTATCTTCCTACGTCGATATAGCTCTCGCGGCTCCTCTCTGGACGGCCAATTAAGACTAGCCAGAGCCGAGAGACCTGCGGGCACCCTTCGGTTTCCACTCGACCGACAAAGACACGCCGAGTTAGGGGCCCTGACCGACTCTCTGAAGCACTCGGGTCCATGGTGTCGTTACTCACCAACAACTCGCCATAAGCTGCCCTGCGGGCTTATTATTATTATTATTACTATTATTTTATTCGTCAAATATATAAATAATTAGCAAATTATTAATATTTTGTTTCATCATCATCATCATCTCAGCCTATACTTGTCCACTGCTGAACATAGGCCTCCCCAATCGCTTATATTTTGTTTATTCTTTTATAATTTCATAGTTTTTATTTTTTTAAATCTGTATATCGTCCTTTATTTTTTGTAGCTCAATTCTGCAACTATATGTATATAAATTCATATATCCATTGAAATAAAATATAAGAGAGAACTGCGTAGCTATTAAAAAGCTTGACATATTATAAAAGTCCTGATTTCAAACATCACCTGTGGCATATAGGTATAATGTGGTACGGTCACTTCCCGCGCGGTTTCCGCTTAGTCTTCAATTTAATTTGATCCGGTGCCCCCTCCGGTCGCCTCACCCCCTCGCTCTCCCACAAACCGCAACATGGTATGAGCGTCTTTTTATAAACTCCTTTCAATCCTTCTGGTACTCTAACTTTTAGTTAGAATTGGATAGAGTATGCTTTTGTTTAAACCTAATTTATGGACTTTAAAAATGTAGTAAGCAGCATAGTTCTACCCTGTGTGATTTTAGTTGTTGTTTTTATAGCGATTGGCAAATTCCGGAAGTATGAGAAGAGAGCTTCATTCTTTCTTTGAACTAAGAGAACGCACCTTATCCTCATCACAATCATTATTATCAGCCTTAAGTGTGATCCTTGGCTATTCTCAGCGAGCTCCCTTTAGCACTGTTCTAAGGATACACCTAACCTTCACAGAAATAGAGCAGAAATGCATGAGAATAGAAAAAAAAACATTTTCCTATCACGTAGGATATTAGTAACGTAAAAGCATTAGGTAAAATTTCATTTAGAAAGGAAATTAAAAATGACTAAATTTGAATATTCATTATAATACCATCATTGAAGTGTGACGTATATATGTTATCTATCTATCTATCTATCTATAACCTCACGCCAGATCCCTTGCGGGGTAGGCAGAGAGTACAGAGTTCCAACAGGTTCTTTCCTTACATACCTCTCTGGCTTCCTCGACTCTCATAGTTCGTCTCATAATATAATAAATATAATATATATGTTATAATATATTTAAATAATCATTATTGGTACATGACAAACTAAAATCATCGCTAAACACTCATGGCTCCTATAACTGGCAGCCGTTGAGGCAGTAAGGTTCTCAAGTGGTAAGCAAGTTCTAGACGGCGTGGAGTCGGCACTTCTCCAGCATGGACCAATGACTCTGCAATTTCTGTTTTTTTTTCTTTAAATAAACCTAGCCCCACACTAAGAATTCTTCCTGTGTCGGTGGTGCGTTTAAAATCATGAAATTTACATACACAAACACCCAGAACGAAATAAATAATTGTGGGTTACACAAAGATTTGTCTCGTGCGGGAAACCAAAACGTGGCTACTTAATCCAGTCGGCCAAGCCGTCCGTCAAAAAAGCTAGATATGAACAGTAAAAAGGAAGTCATCATGGTAATCTTTTTGGAGATGCCTGCAGTGGACGTCCTTGGTCTGATAATGACAAAATTATTTCAACTTCAACTTGAAACTTCTATTTCATATTTTGTTAGCATCAGCTTAAGACGTCTCGCTTAGCGGCGTCCCAACATTAAATAAAATTTCTGTTTTATGTTGAATCAGCCTCCATCGCTCGGAGAAAACTATTTCCGATCAACTTGTTAAATAACCCTAACCGCAGGTCCCTTTGAGTTGATCAATCTCATATTTTGTTGACTTTATAGCTTAAGCTCATACTTATTCATATTATTTAGAAAGTAGATCCCTGAAGACGTAAAACGAAATGAACATTGTATAAGTATTATCATTTCATCGGCATATTTTAGCTCCAATGTGACGGGTGACTATCCCACTGCTGGGCAAAGGCCTCCTCTTACAAGTCGAGGTGACAGAAAATAGGACATCATGAACACCCAGTGTGGATTCGTGGAGATGGAATCCCTTCGCAAATATCATTTCAATTGTCTTTCGAAAATCTATTTTCTTACAGTAGGACCTGTCTAATTAGAAAGCGACAATCGGGAAACCACTTTAAATATGAAATGAAAATAAGCTGTAGATTATTAAATAAATTATGAATAGTACACATCATATGAGTAAATTGATAAGTTTTAATTGTAAATCTCTATAGCGTTCCATGGAATAAATACGCACACTATACGAAGAGGCTGATATAGTGGCATTACAAGAAACATGGCTGTTGCCACATGATCATCACTGCTGGACACAGTTAACGAAAATTTCGGCTGCACTGAAACATCTGTGGTAGATACATCGGCTGGTCCTCTAGCAGAAAGACTTTTTGGCAGAGTGGCTCTTCTCTGGCGTAAACGTGCGTTTGCCTCTGTATCAGTGATAACATGTAATAATGTGCGACTACGTGCAGTTAAAGTGGTATCGCAAAATAAATTCTTTTTAGAGTTGTGTGTGGATATGCCGCTTAATGATATTGCAAATCTGCCTATGTACTCAGAATGTTTTGATGTTTAAACAAAGTGTAATTATAAATTGTAGCATAATGGTAACCACGTCGACATATTTTATTATATCACTAGTATTAAAACTTTGACGAGGGAAAATATAAGAATTAAATTTTATTAATTAATAAAAGTAATCCCGCAAGGGATCTGGCGTTGATACACATAGAATAGGTGTAATTAATAGTCTTTGTAACCGGCAAGTATGTATGAGATGAACTATGACAGTTGAAAAAGCTAGAGAGGTCAGTAGGGAAAGCTGTTGAAACTCTGTACTCTCTGCCAACTCCGCACAGAATCTGGCGTGATGATATTGAGAGAGTAATAATACCTAGAATACAAATTAAAATTAAAGGCAAATAAGATAAATAGAGAAGTTGGGAATATTCCAATCTTCAAAATGTAGGAAAGACTAAAAAGAATTTGGGAAATAGTCGGAAAAATTAGGAAAAAAATGGCCGTATTTTCCGAACGCCGGTACGCCTCGTCGCTAGGGAAATTATGGGATATATTTATATGATGATCATCACTCCACCGAATTCCGACGTAGTATTTTTTGTGTACAATAAAACCTTGAATTTACTTTTATGGATACCGAATAGATTGTACTCGATCGATATATGATAATGAAGTTTCAGATTCGAAAATTCACTACATCATTTACACTATGATTGCAATGTTGAGCAACATTTTATTTAAAACCTAATAAAATATATTGAATATATTGCTGCTATTTTAAAATTCTACATAGTTATCAGGACGAGAGATGTTAAGTATTACAGCTTGAGTCGAAATCAAGAAGCACGTAGTTACATTATTCACCCTCCGTCGTCCTCGTTCGGGATGAAAGAGGTGTACTTTGAACACCCACATTTTCTCGACGACAGGAAGCGCGCCTATTGCCATTTCAGACTGCAGACTGCTACTGAAATGATTCGATAGAGAAAGCCCTTTTCGTCCGAGCTAGCATTCGAACCCAAGTCCTCGTGATTACCAGCCGTACAATACGCAATTAGGCCAACGTAGCAGTCAGAAAAATATGTGGAAAATGAAACTTCATAACCTTTTACGTCGTTAATATTTATTCAAAAGCAAAAAAAAAACACATAAAACAAAACGCCAGGAAGTAAATAGAGCCAACAGCGCAGTTAAAACTAAATAAACTAGTTACACAGTGGATCCGCGGGACACGGCCGTAGACAATACATTTGCATTTTTATTGGAAGCGTTTAAATAAACAATGGATGGATCGGTTGGAAATGGCGTTTGGGTATTTCAACCGATCCGACTGATCTTTTCATTCTTGTTCCAAATAACCTTTGTCAAATTCACTGTCACGCCACTTCCAAAAGCCTTCCATAAGCCAAAAGTGGGTGTACTTTGTACACCCACTTTTGGCTCATGTTAGGTCTCATGTAATAGGGGGCGAGCTCATTGCCATTAAAATCAGGCGCAATTGCAGACTCTGGACTGCTATTGAGGATTATTGGAAAAAAAATACTTTATCCGACCTGGGATTCCAACCCAGGTTCTTGTGATTTACCAGCTGCACCATAATGTACTAGCCTAACAAAAGAATGAGAAAAAAATTTAAAAAAATCTGAATAACCTTTTTTATGCTGTTAAAATTTATTAAAAAACAAAAAAGACATAAAACAAAACGCTAGGATGTAAATAGAGCCAACAGCGCAGTTAAAACTAAATAAACTAGTTGCACAGTCGATCCGCGGGACACGCCCGTAGACAATACATTTGCATTTTTATTGGAAGCGCTTAAAGAAACAATGGATGGATCGGGTGGGAATGGCGTTTGGGAATTTCAACCGATCCGACTGATCTATTTTTCTTATTCAAAATAGCCTTTGTCAATTTCATTTTGGTGAAGCAGTAGTACCCTAGAACGTCGCATCTGAAATGTACTCGAATGTATAAGGTCTTAAAAAAATAAACACTGTCACGCCTATATTCCCCAAACAGGAGTGGCGCAGGTGTACTGTGTACACTCACTTTTCGCCAACGATGTTAATATGCTACTATGGTCTTAGTTTTTAAAATTGGTCGTGGAAATATTCAACCCACATATATTTTGCATAAACTAAGTTTTATACCGTTACAATTTATTCAAAAGTAAAATATCACATAAAATAAAATGCCAGGAAGTAAATAGAGCTAACAGTGCAGTTAAAACTACATAAAATAGTTACATAGTTGATCCGCGGGACACGGCCGTAGACAATACATTTGCATTTTTAATGGAAGCGTTTAAAGAAACAATGTATGGATCGGGTGGAAATGGCGTTTGGGAATTTCTGATCTTATTTTTTTCTCGTTCAAAATAACCTTGAAGGTTTCATTTTAGCCAAAACAATGGTAGCCTAGTGAGTAGAATGTCTCATCTGCAATGTAATCGAATGTAATATATGTCGCTAGGGAAATTATGGGATATATTTATATGATGATCGTTACTGCGCCGAATTCCGCCGTATTATATATATTTATTGTGTACAATAAAAACTTGAATTTACTTTTATGGATAATGGATAGATTGTATTCATTTGATACATAAAAATAAAATATTACATTTGAAAAATTACAAACTCATTTACACTGTCATTATTAACTTGACGGTCAACATATATGACAAAAGACGGTATACATATATGATGGTTTTCTATCTCTATCTAAATCATTACACCGGATCCCTTGCGAGGTAGGCGGACAGTACAAAGTTCCAACAGGTTCTTGCCTTACAGACTTCTCGGGCTTCCTCTACTCTCAAAGTTTGTCGCATACATGCTTGCCGATTAAGGAGACTCTTGATTAGCCCTTCAGATAAGACATGTTCATTTTAGTCTTAGTTTTTAAAATTGATCGTTATATTAACCAATCGACGTACATTTAGCCTAAACTATTTTTATTACTGTTAGAGTTTATTCAAAAGCTAAAAAACAAATACAACAACCCACCACGAAGTAAATAGAGCCAACAGCGCAGTATAAGCTAAATAAACTAGTTACACAGTCGAGCCGCGGGACACGCCCGTAAATAATACATTTGCATTTTTATTGGGTGGGTTTAAAGAAACAATGGATGGATTAGATGAAAATGGCGTTTGGGAATTTCAACCGATCCGACTGATCTTTTTTTCTCATTCAAAATAACCTTTGTCAATTTCAATTTGATAAAAGCAGTTATAGTCACATAGGTAAAATTTTAATCTTTTATTCACGAGGTCTAAGATTCAAATCTTGGTTTACAGCTCCGTTTTTTTCGAAACGTAAGTGAGATTGTCACTCATTGGCAAGTTTACCTATGTCGTGAGAAAAAACTACGTGTTCGGTTTATCGAAAAACCTGTGCAATGATGGGAGGCTCAGGCTCATTCTTACCAAATTGGGACAAAAAAATCATAGACATCGGTTTTAGTTCTTATAACTGACTATGTTAGTTATAAAACTATATTTAAATATATTTGTCTATATTTTATACGCTATAAGTATCTTATGCAATATAAAACGCGACAAATAATGTAATTAAACCCACCACCAATCCGCGATCCGAACTAGATCGGGGCCATTTAGTGACCTAATCTCTCGCCTCTATTCAAGAAAGGAGACCTTCATATTCATTAATAAGTGAACACGCTATACAATTCTCAATTGTTAATGCCTATCTATCTATCTATCTATAACCTCGCGCCAGATCCCTTGCGGGGTAGGCAGAGAGTACAGAGGTCCAACAGGTTCTTTCCTTACATACCTCTCTGGCTTCCTTGACTCTCATAGTTCGTCTCATACACGCTCGCCGGTTACGGAGACTCTTGACTTTTCCATCTGACAAGACTCGGTTTATTTGGTCGTGGTAAGATAGTCTAGGTCTTCCCCGGTACCTGCATCCTTCCACTTTCACATTGTATATCTGTTTTGTCATTCTTTCCTCTGGCATTTTTTCTATATGCCCGAACCAACGGAGCATGCCCTTTCTCATCTTTACACCGATACTATCTTTCATACCTACTCGCCGTCTTACTATGCTGTTGCTAATGCGGTCGGTCAGCTTCACTCCGCACATATTCCGCAGAGCTCGCATTTCTACCGCATTTATCCTACTTTCATTCTCCTTCTTACATACCCAGCTCACGCTACCGTATAACAGCGTTGGGACAAGAACTCCGTTATGTATGGCCAGCTGCGCCTTATGCCTTAAGTGCCGGCTCCCGAGTAGCTTTCCCATCGCACCATTCACTCTGTTCCCTGCACTCACTCTTCTTTCTATGTCAGCGGTGTATTTCCCATCCTTACTGAAGGCGCATCCAAGATATACAAACTCATTCACTTGCTCCAGCACATCGTTACCAACCACAATCCTTACATTCGTTCTGGTTTCTTCCCTTTCAAAAACCATAATCTTGGTTTTCTTCACATTCAAGTGTAAGCCATTGATCATGCAGTCGTCTTTCATAACTGTGACTAGTGTTTGCAGATCAGTGGCTGTTGGCGCTATTAAAACCGCGTCATCTGCATAAAGTAGATGGTTTACCACTAAGTCACCCATTTGTACACCTTCATTCATCGCTTTCAGTCTTTGGAGACTTTTGTCCAGATATATTATAAACAGTCTAGCGGACAACACGCAACCCTGCTTGACGCCGATTTTAACGTCAAACCAGGGTGACCTGTTACCACCCACCCGTACGCATGCCTTGCAGTCCACATAAGTGGACTGGATGGCTCGCAACAGAGTGCCATCTATACCATACTCTGGCAAAATGTCCCAAAGTCTCTTTCGCACAACTCTGTCAAATGCCTTCTCCAGATCTACAAAACCGCAGAAAACCTTCCGGCCCACTGCCAGATGCTTCTCTACGATGTTGCGGAGTGAGAAGACTTGATCCGAACATCCTCTTCCAGACCTGAAACCCCCTTGTGCCTCGCACAACATTCCATCGGACTTCACGCGCATTCTCCGTTCAATAATTTTACCGTTAATGCCTCACGCCTAAAATCCTAAAACACAGCGAAAACTCCACCGCAGACTCAAACGAATTCATAAACTCGTTTGAATCATAAAGCTCAACGTACCTGGTCCCACTCGACGTGGCGTAGAACCAGCCTCCCCTCTTTTCGGCTGCCACACAATCCTTCAAAGGAAACTCTAGTCTTAATATCCCTGTTTTAGTCTTATTTCACGTGACATTAGTGCGCCCTCGACGTACGAACAAAGCAGTGGGATATTCTACAACCAAGTAACAATTTAATTTTTTTTTCAAACTACCTCGTTGGTGTTGTCGTCTAGTAGTCGTCAATCACAAGTTCTAATTTCGAAGCCTAGGTCGACCAAAATGTAGCTTTTCTGACCTAAAATTTCCATATCAGTCGGAGTCTGGTATAATGTTAATAGGCTCGCTCGCTAGTCAAATTATTTTCACCAAAAATGTCGGCTAAAAAAATAAACACCAATTATTTACAACAATGATATTTTGAACTCATTTTGCGTAGATCTGACTAAAAAAAATAATTAAAAAATTTGAAGATACCCCAGAATAACTATGCCTTTACAAATTGAGTTATATGATTTACGCGAATATTACACATGAAATAAAACTATTTTACGGATTTTATCGCGGTTTATTTTTGATTTTAGTTCTCGACGTTTCAAGTGCTTAGCAGCACCCATGGTCACGGGAGGGACTGAGGTGTTAGACGTCCAAAAGGCATAGTTGTTCCGGGGTACCCTCTAACTTCTTAATTATTTTTGTTGTTGTTGGTCCAATCTACGCAGAATGAGCTCCCGGTGTCTTGAGGTCTTGCAGTGTTATGCTTGGTTTTGGATTTCATTATATTAATCACCAGATCCCAAGTCGATGGAAGCACCCAGCCATCTTCTCTATTGAAATTAGAATGTTTTTTAATTTCAATAGCCTCGCGAACCATCCTTGGTAGGAATCGGTGTTCTTTTACGAAGATTTGTGGTCTATCAAATCTGATGTTATGGCGGGTGCGGTCAAGGACATGTTCACAGACTGCAGACTTCTTTGAGCGACGGTGTTTTAGGTCAGCTATATGTTCTTTAACCCGAATTTTTATAGGTCTTTTTGTTTGTCCAATATAAGAGAGACCACATTCACAATCAAGCTTGTATACTCCTGCACTGCACCTTGTAGAGGGATCTGACACTTGACAGATGGTAAACATTGACTGATCTTCTTCAGCGGCTTATAAAATGTTTTAATTGAATTGAAACATTTTATAAGCCTAAATATAGCTACTATGCCTTTTGGACGTCTAACACCTCAGTCCTTCCCGTGACCGTGGGTGCTGCAAAGCACTCAAAACGTCGGGAACTAAAATTCAAAAATAAACCGCGATACAATCCGTAAAATAGTTTTGTTACATATGCCTTTACAATGTCAAACACCCCCAGTCTCTCCCGTGACCATGGGTGCTGCAAAGCACTCAAAACGTCTGAAGTTTACAAAATAAAAATAAATCGCAATAAAATCGGAAATATAGTTTTATTTCTTGAGTAATATTTGCGTAAATCTTAATAATAAACTCGATATTTCAACAAGATTTAAATTAGAAATTCAAAACTAATGGACGCTTTTTGCAGAATTGCCGACAAAACTCGGACGAACACATCCAAATGTAAAGAATTCTTGTAACTGCATGTGATATGCTTTGTGTGTAGTGAATTTAAAATGCATTTAAGTGTCGCGTTACCAACATTGTACTGTGATTTTTTTTTGAAAATGTTGCGTTTATACACGTCTATATAATTTAAACCTTTTGCGCTTCAATAATAAGTTTTCGCCAACGACGTAATTATGACCAAAAATGATATTTATGGCCTGATATTATAAGTATCATTTTTGTCAAGAACAAGATCAAATCATAAATCATATCACCCAAAAAGTATTAAATTTATTTTGCTCTACAACACTGCAAGTCTAGTGTTACCACTCCAATTTATTACGCTTTTATATAACTTGCAAGTTACACAATTCGTATGCTGTCTTTCCGGTCAAGCACTTACAATCGAATCGATTGAATAACTTCAATCGAGTTGAAATTTGGCATACATAAGTTCGATGACAATGCAGTAATATAGAGCTGGTTTGATGATGGAGTCGGAAAGTGGCTATAGAAACATGTTAACTACACAACATAACCCCCTCGTATTTGGGTTTATTCATCATCATCATCATCAGCCGAAAGATGTGCACTGCAGGACAAAGGCCTCCCCCAAAGATCGCCGCAACGACCGGCTTTGTGCTGTACGCATCCAGCTTTTACCTGCGACCTTCACCAGGTCATCGCTCCACTTTGTGGGGGGCCTGCCCCCTCCACGTTTTCCGGTACGAGGTCGCCAATCGAGAACCTTTCTGCCCCACCGGCCGTCAGTTCTACGAGCGATGTGCCCCGCCCACTGCCACTTTGGGTTTATTGGACTGGTATTAGGAGCACTTTACACCTAGATGGTGTTCATGGTCTGGTCACCCAGTTACTTAATAAAACTCTGTTTTGAGGCTCGTTGGATATGTTTTAACAAGTACTAGGGAACCTGAAGGGACTGATGATGGATACGGATGGTGACTTTTCAACTAAGCAAGATACTCGTATCTCCGTTGTGTTTTCGTTACGAAAACTTGTTTTTGAAAAAATCTTTTTAAATGAATATTATTAATGTAGTAATAAGTTCAATCAATTTTGTTATGAGTTCAATTAGTTTTGAACAATTTTGCTGAAAAATCAACAAGCCTTTTGAGCATCAGGCCTGAAATAACCTGGGGTTGGGTTTTGGACTCAATCTACGTTGTGCCTCCGAAAATGTAATTTGTTATAATCTAATCTACCCTTCGATTACTTTAAATTTAGGTATACAAAGCGTTTACTGAATCGACGATGAGTTTACACGACCTAGTGCCACCACGCACTGCCAATTAGTTTTAGTTGGCAAACCTTTGTTTTAGTTCCACTAACACGAGCCAGGCTCCCCAAACCAGAGGCCAGTATAATTGAACAGACTTACAATACCCTACAACGTATGCCCGATAACATAAGGTAAGATTTAATCCAATGGTCAAGACCTTAAACCGCTCCGTCGCGGGTTCGAGATAAATCTTTGTGTGACCCCCAAATATTATATTTATATCGCCGGGAAGGTCGCCTTTAAAGAGCTCTTTCATCGACCAAAAGCTCCTCCAGGCATTTTCGATACGGCGTGCAATTTCTACTTCTTGCCTTGCCCGAAAAGAAACTTTGACCCAAGTACAAATACTCATGGACATATTCAATCTCCACATCCTACAATCTGATTTTTTGTTGAATGCTATTTGTCATGACTTTAGTCTTAGACATATTTATTTATCCGAAGTTCATTCTCGCGGCTTGCCACGCTCAACTCGCCAAGCATCTTTTTTAGGTTTGATGCTGATGAGGAGAAAAGGATAATGTCATCGACAAAGCGCAGATTTGTTAGTTTTTTTTCTGCGACAACAATGCCCTCCTCACTCCAACCAGCTGCCAGCTTTCTTAGAACATCTTCCAAGGCCGCGTTAAAAAGTTTAGGAGACAGTGGGTCTCCCTGTTTTACTCCTTTTTCGATTGGAAAGGACGGCCCTGAGTTGTATATTTTAATTGCAGCTGTACTATTTAAATAAATATGTTGTAGCAGGTGGACGTATGTGGATGGTATGTTCTGCGACTGTAATGATTTGAATAGAGCGTCGTGATAGATACTGTCGAATGCTTTAGAATAGTCTACAAAGGCTAGATATAGTAGCAATTTAAATTCGTGGTATTTTTCTATTATTTTGATCATAGAATGAACGTGGTCGATTGTAGATAAGCCCGGGCGAAATCCTGCTTGCTCAGCAGGTTGATGGGTGTCCAGTTGGTGGGCAATTCTGTTTTTAATTACTTTAATAAATGCTTTGTAGAGGTGTGAAATGAGGCTAATAAGTCGGTTGTTTTCTATATTGGACTTGGCACCTTTCTTGTGGAGCAAAATAATGTGAGAATGGCAAAAATGGTCGGGAAGTTTACCGGTCTGTAGTATGAAGTTGAAAAGATGGGTAATATAGGGAAGAAGAGATGGTTCCCTGATTTTCAAAGTTTCAGTAGTTATCTCATCTTCTCCAGGGCTTTTACTGAATTTTATTGTATGCAATATATTGTGGATTTCCTCCGACGTTATTTGTGGTATGTCTGATACACATATATAAACATTACTAGTATTGTGTCGTGTAGAATTGTTTGAATAGAGATTTTTATAAAATGTACTGATATTAACTATTTGATCTCTGTTGGTTTGTTTCAGTCCGTTTTTATCTTTTAGACATGCTATTTGTGGCTTTCCCTTCGCGATTCCCTGTTTAGCAATTTTCAGCGAGCTGTTTTTTCTAATGCATTTTTTATTAATTTAATATTATAATTTCGGATATCTTTCCTAATGTTCCTTTTAACTTTTTGGTCTAATAATTTAAAATCTGTAGTATAATATGATAATTTTTGTCTCTCTTTTATTAACTTTTTCATAGTATCATTTAATTTTAATTCTTTGTTTTTTAAAGATTTGATTTTGTAGTGGATTCCCCTATTGCATGTTTTAAATTATCAATATATTGGGTGACATTATCTGTATCCATATTTAATAAACTAAATTGATTGTAAAGCTCGAGATTAAGTTGTTCTTTCACAATTATCAATGATGATTTATTTAATTTTTTTAATGAATTCTTAATCATTTTAAATCTGTGTATCTTTAATTATTTTAAGTGGTTTACTGAAAAAGCAATTTGAATTTTTCGGTTTTAATGCCTGTTACACATTTCCAAACAAAGAGAATATAATGACTTTCCAAGCCACGAGTCAGAGCCATCGGTACGTAATACAGAGTTTTAGTCTATGATTTCGATTTGTTATATTTCTAAACAGTTTATCATTTAAACTAGTCTGTATCTAAACCATCGAATGAAAACGTTTGTACAGCCGTTAAGCTTTATTTACACTGAAAACAAATGCATTATTAATATAACAAACGTATCTAATCGGGTTAGTAGGCGCCGTTAATAAATAATCAGTTTATGTAAATGCAATTCTAATAGTTCGGCTACCGTTTGATGAATATTTCATTAGTGTTTTGCGCGAATTTGTGAGTAACTACAGTGTAAAGTTTAAGTAACTACATTTGAGGATTGGAAATGGAGTAAGAATATAATTTCGCCACCCCAAGTTCGATGAATTGTGAGTTAAGGCGACTAAGTCCAGCAAAGATTACAGCAAATAGCGGTAGTTCATGCGAGGAAGTCTTCTGATACTATAGTATAGCATTGTACTAAGCCTGCCACTCATTCCCACCATTGTAACTCCTGTAAGCCAGGATCCACAATAGTCTCCTTAAATGACACCAAGGTTTGAACTTTGGGGTGTCCCGGGAAGCACTTTAATTGTCTTGGGACCCGCAACAAATTTAATTAGAAAGAAAAACAGGAGGAGTGCGAAAAATAAAAATTCCACTTCCCTCCTTTGCAAAGCGGGAGACACAAAAAATAAAATAATTGGCAGATCAGCCATAGAAAAGGAGACTACAACTAGGATAAGCCCAGTTGTAAAGCACCACGGCCACGAAAAATTATTAACAGGGCCTATTTGTGAGCCTCATGTTTGATTCCAGTAATAGGTATGGCAAAAATGCTTGAACGCACGGAAATTATCCCGAGTTTCTAGAAGATCCGTATAGTCCCCCAGATGTATTTCGCAGACTGTTTAACATAATGGTACGCTCGTTGTGCCAGAGACTGCACTCCCAAAGAACGTGGTGTGCTGATTGTTCATACTCGTAGTTAGACGTGGAACACTGACGTAGCGGTGAAGGTACCAGTTTAAAAGAGAATAATTTACTCTTAAAGTTGCCATGTCCGGTGAGAAATTGAGCCACACAGTGGTCCACCTCCAGCCATGTTCTTGCCAAACGCTCACGTACGGATGGAAAGAACAGGTAGAGGTGACAGCCCTTTGTTGTTGTATCCCATCTTTCCTGCCATTCGGTCAGGAGATCTTCATAGGTGATTGATTGCGGTTTGAATAATCTAGTGATTTTACAACGGTCTCGAGGCAATAGGAACTCAGTGTTCAAGTTTTCTTAAATGGAATAGTACACTGACACGCGTCTCTGAACCTCAAGATCGACTGGAAGCACACCCGCAAGTAACAGTAGGGCTTCAGTACTGACCGTCCTGTATGTCTTACACAAAAATATCGTGCCAAGCGTAGACTCTGAAGCAGTTTACGCCGTGCCGCCCCTATCGTGGCCCTATCGGCCCATACAGGTGCACCGTAACACATGCAGCCTAAGTATGTTGCTCTGTAGATGATTTTAAGAGTATTAAAACGAAGGCCCCAAGTTGACCTTGATATTCTGGTGAGTGCATAAAAGTTTCGTTTAGCTTTTTCGCCTACAGTTTTTATATGTTCAATAAA
Organism: Phalera bucephala; assembly: GCA_905147815.2. Taxonomy (NCBI): domain Eukaryota; kingdom Metazoa; phylum Arthropoda; class Insecta; order Lepidoptera; family Notodontidae; genus Phalera; species Phalera bucephala. The sequence goes on from LR990612.1 coordinate 29,906,544, forward strand.
TGATAATTTCTCTCCAGAACTAAACCGAGATAACAAACCGATTCTTTTCTTTTGACTGTTTGATTGTTGAATTTAATACGCGGCGCTGATTGTAAATTTCCTTTTAATAGGAGTTGGTATGTTTTTTGAGGAGCGAATGTAAGGCGGTTTCTTTCACCCCATTTTAGAATTAGATGCAGACATGTGTCCGCTAATTTTTCTAGCCCGTCCCTAGTGTTAGATTCTATGAGAAGAAGTCCGTCGTCAGCGTAACCGGTTAACGTGCAACCACGCGGCAGAGATATCTCCAGGAAATAGTCGAACCCTAAATTCCAGAGATACGGACTTAATACAGACCCCTGAGGACATCCCAACGTCAGCGATTTAGACACTGCGTGGTAACCAAGTTTAAGTTTAGTCGTGCCTTGTGAAAAGTACGACTGAATGAGTAGGTAGATGTTTTTATAACATCTACCTGCGAGCCTTCAGCTTAAGAAGTAGCATTGGCCACCATGAATTATCGAAAGCGCCAGAGATATCAAGGAAAACGCCTAAAACATATTTAAAATCTGTAGTACTGATAGTTGTTCTTATGGATAGGGCTGCGTCTACAGTCGGTTTTCCCGAAGTGAAACCAAATTGTTTCTGATTAAATGTTGGTCCACCGGGTAATGGGCGAGGGACTATAAGACGCTCTAAGCGTTTACCTAGCGACGGTAACAGGGTAATTGGTCGATATGCCTTTGGGTCATCAGGTGGCTTGTCATTACTTTTCGGAATAATACGTATAAATCCGCGACGCCACACTCTAGGGAAGATGTCCTCAGATATACATCGATTAAAAACCTGTAAAATTGAGTCACCCGACGCTCGACTAGCTTCTTTTATCATTGTATTTGATATCCTATCTTCAGCGGCGGCTTTGTTTAGAGGGAGAGCTCGAACAATCTTAATGAATTCATCGCGAGATGGAAGATCAGACGCGGGGGAAAGAGGCGGATCTATGGCCCACGCGCGTATCTGCTTATGATGTTCGCTATCGATTGTCGTATCGTCGTCAGGGATTAGCGCATTGAGCAAGACACTAGTGGTCTCCTCAATACCAACGGAATGCTTATTATTTACTTTAATGTTTTGCGTGTATGCTAAGTCGATTGATCGATTTGCTTTGAACCCATGATACAGTGGAGACCAAGGGTCTTTGCTATCTAATTTTTCTACTACCCTATTAAGAAAAGCGATTTTTCAACCGCAGCTCTGTAGTAAGACCTGGCAACTGTAAGTGCAACTAAAACTTCCTCAAACGTATCTCCCGTGATATTAGATTTTTTGAGCTTATTGTGTTTCCTACGTGCCCTTCGGAAACATTTGCGGAGTTCAACTAAGTGATTATTCCACCAATCGCATCTTTTGGTATTTGGTAAAGATACGCGGCCTAAAGCTACGTCGGCACAATATATTAAAGACTCCGACATTATCTCTGCACTTTCTTTCACGGATAATTCCTGGCGAGTAAAGTCTCCGACACACGACGAAAAAAGTGTACTAAAGAACTCCCAGTTTGCTCCTTTACATTTGTATCTATAATTGTGACTCTGACTAGGAGGATCCCGTATTATTCCCGGGACAAATTCGTACACGATCAGGCGATGATTGCTACAAGACGCATCGGGTAAGACGCGCCACCTATCCAATCGGACATCTACACTTGAAAGTGTGACGTCAATAGAAGATTCGCCCATAGGGCTGCAAAAGATCGGTGGTGCTTCGGGTGTGTTGTGGATGGAAAGGTTCATCTCAGCAATGAAATATTCTATCGCGCACCGGCGATCAGTGTCGGTGTACCTAAACTTGCTATACCAAGGAGTAGATGACGCATTGACGTCCGCGCCGATGATAGTTTTACGGCCCGCAAGCGTCCTCAAAACGTGGCGTAGTTGGTGTAAGTGTGGAGTGACAGGGTCTGAATATTGAAAATATTAGCTCACAACGTAAACCCTACAGGATGGGGATGAAACCTCTGCGACAGCATAGTGGGACGTCATAAGATGTTGCAGTGACTATGTCCAGGTTATATTCTATAACTAAGCTGTCTAATTCGGACGTCGCCACCCTATCGTTGTGGAGATTCAGCATGGTACTATGGAATTTTAACCATTAAACGTTAAAGGATAGTTTGTTTATAGAAAGCAGCACTAGACTCTTTGGAAGGTCTGTTTTCTATGGCATCCACCCACGATACAGATGTAATTCCTAGTGTTCCTAGAGTTAAGAAACATAATGATACATAATGATAGCTTTGGGAATTAAAGAAGCAACTAGAAGCAAACCGAACTAATGGAAACGAGATATATATTTTAACTCAATTTTAATTATAAAAATGGAACTCATTTTTAACAATTGCTTAAAACTATAATTTAAAGTAACGTGGATATTAAGATAAAAACGAGTACAGTTCGACAAGGATCTTTGGGCCCGTAGCCAAAATCTGAACTAACGCTGTCATCAAGTGAAATGTCACTTCATGATAGTCGCAAAATTGCCGTTTGCTATTAAAATTATCCAAGTTTTTATTCTCATTGATAGGAATAGCGTAAAGATTTTTTTTTAAATTGCTCTGTAATTTATTATGGTTTACTGCGTCTACGAGGTGCAGCCTGATTAAATTCGTTGAGCAAATGCATCAACTCTTATCTAGTATATTACACCGTACGGATCCACCAGTTGAAATATTTCCCTAGAAGTAGACAAATTTTACAAAATGATAACCCTTATTTCACACCAATGCCCTCGCCCTCTTCTCAGTCATTGTCATCCTCGCGCCAAAAGATCCTTGTCGGACTATAGGCATCAAGTTGAAGTTCATTTAATTGCCTACTTTAGCCTATATACTTTTTTGAAACTAGACCATTCAAATTAAAGTATGACGTAAAATAACGTGATTTGAAAATAATTCCTGCTTAGTATCTCAATGGATTTTTCTACGACATTTTATCAACTCGTTGACTTTATAGTCGCACTGTCGTCATTTGACAATAAATCCTGCATTACAACGCATACAGACTATAGGTAACATCAGTATCGAAAATTTAATGAATATTTACTTATATTCCGGGCATACATACGGGATTGGAATAATTTGGATACGATTGCAATAGCCTACGTTTTCTTCAGCTGCAGTGAGGACAACTAATTTAGCTTTTGGGCAACACAAGCCCGTCTCTAAAGCGATACGGATGCCAAAACCGATGCGATTCTGCACCTCTTCCTGCCATTTAGCTGCCGGGGCTCCTGCAATTGTGGGACATTATGCTAATATATGTTTTTGTTTGGTGTTAGAATGTTGAACATAAGGCATCATTACTATAATTATTAAATTCTATGTAAATGTCTCGTTGCTGAATATATAAACCTGTTAAGATATAGGCTATGGAGCGAGCCATGCTCGGCGTCTCTTCTGCAGAAGGACCGACGGCCGATGGAGCAAACGTGTCCTAGAGTGGAGACCGTGACTTGGTAAGCGTAAGGTAGGACGGCCCCCAGCTAGATGGACCAACGACCTCAAAAAGGTCGCTGGGACAGACTGGATGCGGAAGGCGGAGGACCGTGTGCAATGGCGCGTGTTAGGAGAGGCCTATGTCCAGCAGTGGACTGCGATAGGCTGATTGATTGAGTAATTGATTAAGATATAATGAGAATTTTGAATACTGAAATTCCATTATAGTATGATCTTTAATCAAGAAAAAATGTGTCATGATCCATGACACAACGTTGATTTGAATCATTTGGTGTGTTCGTCGGACATATATTATCTACAGTAGGCAAGGTGGTAGGTAGCTGCAATATTTCTTGGGGTAATCACAAACCTCCTAAGCCAATTTAAGACTTTTGTGTCCAACTAAACGAGACCCCGATTACAAACCTGTAATCAAAAGTGAAATTATGGAAACTCATTTAGAATTTTTCCATCACACGTCTCGTAGCCAAAAAGAGATTTCAAATTAATTTTTAATCTCACTAGTATCGATTCAACGTCTATACATTGAGTCAATAATACTACTAGTAAGATTTAAAACGAAAGAAAATCTGAAATAAACATAAAACTAACTTACTATTGTATAGCAAAGGTATAATCTTCCTATACAAATGTAGTCTTCTCGCCGTTGTCGCACATACAGTGACAGCTATCACATGGCATGGAGGTGATGATGAAGCTACCAATCTTGCTGAAGCTCCAGTAGCAGTCACTAATAGTATTGCACTAGCCTGGGAGCTAATAGCAGCAAGTGATGCTGCTAATGCTGTCGCACGAGGTGGTAGCTCTGGAGTTTTTAACTGGTAAAAAATAATAAAAATCTATTCTCAAATATTACTAAATTATGGCATAAGGATTACAAATCTGGCATCATAGATCTAAGCCATAAGTTTATAAGCTGAAATGGGAGATTAAAAGGCCACTTGAACAAACAAAATCTCGATAGGTAAACAAAAATTACCGCTAAATGGCAACAAATTGGTATTGAGACAAGGGTAGACCAAAAAAAGGATGGCGAAGGGAAAGATCCTGCACATTGGAAATTAAATCGAAGGGATTTTTGGATAGCACTGAATGGGGTGAAAACATATGTACTTACCTAATTCGACTAAAAGGTTGCAATGGCTCATAGGTGTTTACAGATCAACTTTAACTATGACATTCCTTAAATATAACTTTGATTTTTTTGAATGTAAAGAAATTTCTTCATAGGCTAAAATATCATAGGAATTAGATGATACGTACCCGAAAACTCAAATTAAAGTAATCCTTATTGGGTTTGATTTCTTCTTCAGCTATTTCTGCGGCTCTCACAAATGATCGCAATGCCTCTTTTGGTATCGTTTTGGAAGCAACTCGGTCAAATATGAACACACCATCTACACGATCTCTTACCAAGCTACTAGCAATTGATAGGATTTGTAACTCGGTAGATGTCTCTTCATAAAAATCTTCAGCCAATGTTTCGAATAAGTAGAATACTGGTTTGGACAGCTGGAAATTAAGTAAAGCGGATTTATTGAAACACACATACATACAAATTTGCACCAACAAATAAAGACCGTAAGACAACAATGGTATTTATTTTTCATGCTCTCGATTATAGCTAGTAAGGAAGCCTAACAATAATATTAAATTTAGCAGTCGTACTGGCTGGATTCCTTAATTAATGGGTGAATTGAAAGTTTAAACAACAGGTGGTTACATACCTGCCCCCTACAATCCCTCTCTAAACATTCTCATCGCAATTTGTAAGAGAAGACCTGAGACTGGACTTAAACATTTTCTATTAATGGTGCTCATATCCCCGCAAGGGATCTAGTGTAATAATATAGTAGCATTAGTAATTACGATGTACCTCCTTACACAACCGCAACGTTTCGCAATAAAATTCTTCCATTCCTTTCTTGAAATTGACAACAACGCCGCCTGAAATCTAATAAAAAGGTTTTTTCATTTAATAATAAATTATTCGTTTCCCGTATAAAATACAATATCTCATTAACCTTAATTAATAAATTAAGGTCCTCAATTTTGACTGTCGAAAGCCAGAATAAAATTGGCATCGATGAAAATTTCCCATTTTGTTTCCTGAATTCAAGGAGTTGGTCCGCCTTTGTTACGTCCTTTAAAATTATAATGTCGACCTGAAAGAAACTTTTTAATTAGTTACTCTTTTCCCATTATGTCAACCTTTATTATATCTTCAAAGCAATTTATTTTAATAATAGCATTGTGTTCAGGTGAAGGTGTTTGATTTATCCGTACTTATAATTTAAGCGGATTTAAAAGGTCGTGAGTTTCTAATTTATCGTATTTATTTTTCAAGCTAAACGGTTAAACTAAGTAGTTTGATAAGTATCAAAGGCAAGTTATGTACCTATGTTTACCTGAGACAGACACGCTAAAGTCAGATCACCTTAAAGACGCACACGATGTAGCTAACGATGACGAGGTCCTGGGTTCGAATAATAGGCAGGAAAAAGGGTTATTATGATTTTCCTATCAAAAAAATCTCAGTAACCTAAAATATAAAATTGTTGGTGAACTGTGGATGTACACTATAAACCTTTGCCATATTCTATTGGGGATTGCAAGTGTACACGTCTACCATTCCTCTTGGGACCGCTCAACTTGACGCTTAGAGATAATAACGGACGCTTAAAGATACATTACATATAGTTACAGTATCTAGCAAACTTACTCTGTCATCAACATCAGGTGTTTCATTAACAGACATGATAATAGACAAGGCGACAGGTCTGCAGTACGACATTGGATACATCTCTGGCATTTTCTCTGAATTCAATAACGCTGTCTTTACACTTTTAAAGTATTCTTGTCCATGTATTGTGAGATCTACGTTGAAGATATTCACTCCGACATTCGCTAGCATATGCATGTCATGAGCGTCGTATATTTTATTAACTGTAAATATACTCGTACATTGCACATCTTGCGTTTGAATTAATAATAAAGTCAAAAGCCTTCTGTCATAAATCAAGATAAGAAAAATAGGTAATACTAGACACGAAATAAATGAGTACTTACTACTCTTTGTTCTGCGATGCTACAAGTGAACCCAGTGCAGATCTATAAAGCCAGAATTTGTAGCAGCTTATGGTTATTGAACTGCTGATAAGTCTTCCAAGTTGGTATAATGACTACCATGTGAAGTGGTAACTGGGACTAAAAGTTTAACGTGTGAACAGGCTTTAGTTGCCATAGTAAATATTAAGAAAGTATAACTTTGCGACGTTTGCAGCGCTTTGGTACCGCGGTTTTTGTATCACCAAGGTTAAGCATGGTTTGGCTCGGTTTGTTTGAGATGAGTGACCACATAGGCATAGGCATTTTCATTTGCAACATTTCTGTGCTTTAGAAGAAACGTTAAGCCGTTGGTCCTAGTTGTCACTTCGTGTCTTAGTCGTTAAGCCAAATTGGAAACCTAACGGAGGATTTGATAATCTGCTCTGATTTTGCATAACGGTTTATGATCTTTTCTCTCTCACTTCGATTTGTACGTGAAAGTCTTTGCCCACAAGTAATGCAGTATGGGCTAATTAGTTATATTAATATTCCTGTACTGAAGGGTAAAAATAAATATCTGAATCAATGTATCTACTCACGACAATTATACATGATGTTTATAGATGGATATATCCTATCATTTATTCTTGTAAAAACTAAGTGAACCTGAAAACGAAAGTTAAATTTTTTACTGCTTTTTAATTATTTTTCTTTTTAATCTCACCCACTTACTCCTGGTTTGATGCTCTTGTTCTCATAATTTTCTAGCCACCAAACCATTGTAGTTTCGCTAAAATTTATCAAACTCAAAGTCAGTAAGCTTTACAACAATTCACGACCATACCGATTTATATTAATAAATTTACTTATGCCTTGATTTGATTGACGGCTTCAATTCTAAAATATGTTATTTGTAACTTCTGTTTTTTTATTTTATAATATTTCGTTCCATACATTTATTCATAAACAAGCTGTAATATAATTAACGCAAGACCTGAAAGTAGTTTGTTCTAATCCGGTAACTGAATTGATTCCAACAAGTTTTAATGTATCGCACTTTTTTTTTATTTGCATAAAATGCTCTAACTCCTTCAGTGCGTTATAACTAATTTTATTCTTGATTCAAAGCATTACGGAGATTTCAAATGCATTTCTAAAACATATTTCTCAATGCGCACACATTCACATACAAGTTTCAATGATAATTAAAAAGCTTTAAATTTTGAAATTTGGCTCCTGTATTGAAGCAATCATATTTCTGGTTTTTAGCAGACGCCAATAGAAATAACTACCTCGTTGGTCCAGTGGAGCATGATGCAGCCGGTGATCACGAGATCCTGGACTTGATGCGTTTTTCGTTTTTTTCGAGTTTGACAAAAAATTATTAAAGAATATCTGTCGAATATCTGTCTATCTGGCCGATGGAGCAAGCGTGTCCTAGAGTGGAGACCGCGACTTGGTAAGCGTAAGGTAGGACGGCCCCCAGCTAGATGGACCGACGACCTCAAGAAGGTCGCTGGGACGGACTGGATGCGGAAGGCGGGGGACCGTGTGCAATGGCGCGTGTTAGGAGAGGCCTATGTCCAGCAGTGGACTACGATAGGCTGATTGATTGATTGATTGATTGATCTGTCGACAATTTCTTGCATCTTATTGCATTCGGACAAAGCACGTGAGGAATATAGGCAAGCCGGTGTTTGTATTAAAATATACCATGTGTCAGTACTTCCGTCGTCCATTACAAAAAATAATGTTTATAAATCATTTTTAAGATATCCCAGTTAATCGTACGTTCCACGAACTAAGTAACAATATTCTCGTATCATTTTTACCCGTGTGTTACCCGTTTAAAATTTCCACAACGACCTCACAACATGATTACGCCACCGCTACAAATTACGGCCCTATTAATATCAAAGAAGCGATATTTTACGAGTTAAAATGTGGCTACATCCATCGTGTACGGAAGAGCACTTCAATTTATGTGCGTAATTAAGTAGAGTTTGCGTTCGGGGCCGCTCGCCACTTTCCACTGGCAAATGAAATTTACGTACGCCTCTACCTTTCGAACGTATCTTAGAGTTTATGGTCTAAGTACGTGAACTTAATGATAGAACACTACGCATTTGACTCCAATAATAAACTGGATAATGGAATATCTTCCTATGAAGGCGATACCTACCTACAATTGCCTACAGCGCAAGTGTGCAATGTTGTATTAGGACCTTAGTTTTATTTTTTTAAGCAGCTTCACTCTATGAATTTTTCCTGTGTAGTTGATGCGTTTATAAACACTAACGCGCAAAGATCATACCTGTGACTATTCGGTTTAGTGAGTGGAGCGGCTTAAGCCCTTAAGCATAGGACTACATTGTACCTTTCTTACAATTGCTCATACTTAAAGTGATAATGTGTGTAACAATAAAACTAACAGACTAGCACAACAAATTGCAACGAAGCTGCTAGCGTCCGTAGGATTTATTCTCAATTTATTTGTGGTCTGTGGGTTCTTCACTGATGTTAATCACCACTCCCCCAGCAAAGTCATTCCCCTAAGGAATCCTGTCATGCTCCAATATGTTGCCCGGTGTTGCTATATGAGGAGACAGGTCTAGGCTGATCATACCAATACAGAACTCGGTCTAACTTTCGTCTCCTTAACAGATTTCATAGTGAATAAGTTATTACTGCCTCAGCGAGCCACATCTTTAACCCCAACGTCAGGTGAAATAGGGATTAATCGTTGACCAGTTCTCAATAAAAAATGCAGATAAACCTTTGCACTGTAACCAATCAAAACCAAGAGGGAGGCACATCTTCATAGATTGAAGATATACGTTACGATAACATGTAGTCATAAATTACTATACATATTCATGTATATTTTGTTACTATCTAAACATATTATTACCTATTTTTACCGTTACAAATACTCTACCACATTCCCTTTCATATACATATAAATATTAATAAAATACATAAATTAATAACAAGTTATTTTACCTGATACCCATGTATAATAAAATTAATTTTAAAACAATAAAATAATTGTCAAGAATACATTTATTTCTAATTATCATTTCAACCCACAAACAATAAACTCATTTAGACCACCGTTTGATATGGGGATAGGAGAATTTTTACAATTACATACAGGACAGATCCATATGACTTAAACATATTTTATTCAGACTAAATGTTTGTAGACTGAAATAAGATGTCTGTGGGTCAAAAAATATTTGATCTGTACGAGATGAAAACCGATGAGACGATTTCGTTATTCTGTGTTGTGGGTGCATATCTACTGCATAAAAGTATCTCCTACTGTATTTCTACTTGTTTCATCAAAAGTAGCAACTAAACATCAGATATTCTTTAGGAAATCTACGATCGCTTGTAACTTGGTACATGATAAAGGCTTTTAGTCTTGTGCCGTAAGAGGAAAGGGTGGTCCAGGGACGCTGACTGCGCTCAGTTACATTAATAATCTTTAGTTTGGAGGAAAAAGTTAATTTCAAACTAGAACCATTGATATATTATTTGTACGGGGTCACGAATACAAAGACACACACAAGAACACATAGCTGGCAATTATAAAACTTAAACACCTTTAGGCGTTATTTTACAAGTGGATGTGGCAGAGGTGTAATTCTTACACCTACTTTTCGCCGATGATGATAGATCCCATGTAAGAGGGGGCGAGCCTATTGCCCTATACCGGGCACAATTCCAGACTGATACTAGGATTTTTTTTTTTAGAAAAGTTACATTTGTCCGACCTAGGATTCAAACTCAAAATATCGTGATCGCAACGCGCGTTATTCGCCACTAGACTAAAGAGGAAATATTTGTTTGTTTGTTATTGATAAAGTGTCGTGCCAAATGAGCTCGAAGTACTGTTGCTTTTGTAGACTTTTTCTGACTGCACTCTGGGGTCTGGGATTGGTCATGCTCAATAAAAAGTCTATGCTTGCAGCGTCTATTTGGTGCGGGTCACTTCCTTCCCTCTAATATGGTCGAGGGAGGCTGCTAATGTAGTCGTACTCGTGAACGGGTGCTGAATCCTCTAGCTTTTCATTATAACATATATTTAAAAATAATCTTATATCTTAGTCGTAAGGCATCACAACGGAGCTAGACCGCATTAATGATTTTGTATCATATAAAAATGTATGTATCTATACAAAAAATGATGAAAAAAATGAATGGAGAATTAAACAAAAAAGACAAGCCCGCTGAGTTTCTCGCGGGATCTTTTCAGTGGACGCCACGTTCCGACCCGGTGGTAGATTAGTAAGTTAAAAAAAATATATATGTAAATATGACACTTTGTAAACAAGTGTCATATTTACATAGTTTGAGTTCAAACTCTAAAACAAGTTAACCGATCTTAATAATTCTTTCAACATCAGAACTCTATATTATCTAGAAATAACAAGGACAGGGTAGATAGCGTTATCTGGTGGCTGTTGTCAACCAGGTGTGAAGCCGTGGAAACCTTCGTGGGAATCTTCTTATTGTGGTAGTTTTAGCAAACTCTAGCATTTTAACGCGTCTTCGTGTTGGCTATGGTTGGATCGAACTAATTCGAGTTAAGGCCACATCTTTAAGGATTCGCCACATAGCCGCTTCGACGAGGGCGTGACGGTGGCGTGACCTAAGGAGATGTAATGTACTGAAATGTACGGGAGAGGCCACACAGCGCCGTCACTTCATACAATACTTCAATATGTCCACTCCAAATGACAATTGGAATTGACATTTTTGGATTCAATATGGCAGAAAAGTATAATGCAGATAACGTATGTATTGAGGATACACGGTTTTTGCTTTCAACGCGTTCAAAAAGACAGCAATTTGTGACATGCGCGTCGCGCTGCCGAGCGCCGACCGAGCTACAGCCGAAAGCCTACGACGCGTTCTATTGGCTATTTAACCAACCCTTTATCTCCTTTACCTCTCATTGTTCGGGCCGTTTTAATGTAGTACAAATAATATATCGATGACTAGTATAAGTATCCCTTATTTACTGTGTACTAGTATAAATAACTCTTATTTACTGTGCCCAAACGCGGCGCGTTACGATAACTTTGTGAATTGATAGTGTAACCCTAATTCGTACCACTGGAGTACCTACTATTTAACGATTAATTGCTTACACGGAGGGCTTGGTTCAGTGGTTAAGAGCTTAAGATGCTTGGATCGAGTAATCGTGGGTTTGATTATGACCCCCAAATATTTATTTCGATCTGGGTGTTTGTGTATGTGAATTTCATATCTGTACGCACCCACGATACAGGAACAATATCTAATGTGGGACTACATTTTTAAAAACATTTCACGACGGAATCCTAACGCGCTGCCTTACGTGCCTAATTGGTGGTAGCGAATAAAAGCCAAGGTCACGTTCTGTCGTAACCCCACTGAAAACCGTTAGTATTCATTACGAGTATATTATTAGAGTGAGACATAAATAATCAATCTTTATTAACCGGCATAAGATTTTCCTTTATGTAAAATTCTGTCTTAAGGTTGAATCAAGGTTCAAGATGATGTATTACTTATTTCACTTAGGTTATTATATGAGTGGCATCAGTTCTTTCGTGAATTTAAATAATGACGATTACTTGTTCTAGTGATTATAGTAGTCACGGGTTCCATCTCCGCAAGGAAAAAAAAATGTGTGGACTCACAAATGTTTATTACAGTATGAATGTGTATGTAAATTTGATATTTGTAAGCTCGACCATTACAGAAGAATTGAATTTCAAGAGTGAGGCTACGTTTAAAATGGTCTTAATTTCAATCAATACAAAACGAGTGTTGTTGAAGGTAATATACTAAAATATTGTTTATATACAGACATGATTTTTAGTAAATTGTATCTATCTATAACCTCAAGCCAGATCCCTTGCGGGGTAGGCAGAGAGTACAGAGTTCCAACAGGTTCTTTCCTTACATACCTCTTACCTTTTATAGTAAATTAATCCAGTTATATTAAAACCATCACGTCTATATTTACCAAGCGAGGCTAGCGGGCGTTGCACCTATTCATGGTAATATAAGTCGCTATATTTCGTGAATTTTTCAGCAATAAGATTAACTAACTATACCCTGTATCATCAACTCTAAGAATTTTATTTCGTATTATTTTTTCGCTTAATTTTCGTAGTATTAAAACTGTAAATTGTCATTTACGATAATATTAACAAAGTAAAAAGTATCATTTAAGGTAAGTTAATTTAATAAGCGACAGCAATTATGCGAATAGCAAACTCGTGAACATCACAGCGCTTAATAGTACATAAGAAGCGTACAGCAGACTGTTATAATGAAGTGAAATATTCATCAGTTGCCGTCTGGAGACCAGCTCGGTACCAAATACGTAGCTCTAGGGCGGGCTTGTTCTAGCTTACTTATTCTGATGGGTTACCATTTCATTACAGTACGAGATATTTGCATCGCTTTTTGCAATTCTTTTTAAAACTAGGAGCCAATTCATCTATCTGCATCTAGAGACGGACGGAGGTGAAATATTCATCTATGACGGACGATTTAGTGCAGTGGTTGAGGGCTTAAGCCGCTCCGCCCACTGTGTCTAATACTCGCGGTTTTGATTCCCGCACGGCACAAATCTTTGTGTGATCCACAATTATTTGTTTCTGTCTGGGTATTTGTGTATGTGAATTTTCATGTTTGTAAACGCACCCACGACACAGGAGGAAATCCTAGTGCGGGGTTAGGTTTAAAAAACAAAGAGAGATATATAACCGCAAGGGTTCCAACGTGCCTTTGCGGGGTAGGCAGAAAGTAAAGAGTTCCAACAGGTTCGTTTCTTACAGACCCCTGGCTACCTCCATACTCGAATTATTCGTCTCATACAAGCTCGCCGGTTACGGTACTCTTGACTTGCCCCGAATATAAAACACTGTCTATTTGGTCATAAGTAGGATAGTCGCGGAACAAACCTTTGTGTAAACTATAATAATTCGACGGACGGCTTAGTCGGGTTCGATCCCCGCATGAGACAAATCTTTGTGTGACTCACAAATATTTCTTTCAGTCTATGTATGTGAATTTCATGTTTGCAAACGCACCCACGTCACAAGGATTATATCTAGAATGGGGCTACGTTTTCAAAAAAAAAATATGTGTTGGTTTGGGTATCTATAAAAAAAAACAGTCATCTCTATATTCTTCAAGCGGGTTTGGCGGAGGTGTACTGTGTCAACATACATTTCGCCAACAACGTTAGGTCCCCTTGTAATAGGGGGTGATCCTATATTATTCCGGGCACAATGATAGACCCTGGACATATTATTTGGCACTAGACTAACGAGGCAGATCTTTTGTATGACACAGGAATAAATCCCAGTGTGGAAAAACGTTTTTAAGGGACAGAAAAAAAAGAATTTTACTTCCAACCGTACTGTTAATGTGAAGTCTGAGTGAAAAAACAGAATAGGCGGGCGTTGCCCCGCGTCGTTGAATTTTTGAGGGCCCCGTGTGAGACGGCCGCATATTTCGGATGAGAATCAGTGGCGTCTCGTGCGAAAAAAGGGAAACCTCCTTTGCATAGTTCGACGTATGATTAAAGTAATTATTAATGTATTGGACGACTGGCTTCGGAAATGATTTGGGAAGTCTTGATATTAATTTGAGTAATTTTTGGAGAGTGTCATCACATTAAGATATAGTTTCTATATTCTTTTCTCTAAGTAAATTTTTTGGCGACGGTTTAGTTAGTTGATAGACGGTAAGAGTGCTCAAATCACTCGATCGAGCTGTCGTTGGTTTGGGGACCAAATACGGAACATATCTTTGTCACTTACACACATTTGTTTCCTTCTGAATGATTTCATATAAATTTATGTCTGTAAACCTATCTACACTGGAATAATACGTAATGTGGGAAAACGTTTTTAAAAGAAAGACAAAAAATTGACTTTTTCCGTACTGTGGATGCGAAGCCTGAGTGAACAAAACAGAATAGGCGGGCGTTGCCCCGCGTCGTTGAATTTTTGAGGGCCCCGTGTGAGACGGCCGCATATGTCGGATGAGAATCTGTGGCCTGTCGTGCGAAAAAAGGAAAACCTCGTTTGCATAGTCTGACGTATGATTAAAGTGATGTAATAATGCATGAGACATGTTACTAATTTGAGTAATTTTTGGAGAGTGTAATTTGTGACTTTTGATGCTTTTTTTCTGAAAATCATGCCTCATACTAAGGATTATTCTTTTATTTTTAACATCGTCACGCCGACATTCGCCAAGCGGGCACAATTCCAGACTCCGGACTCGTACTGGAAAGTTTTCCGTTAGAAAAACTGCACATGTCCGACCGTCACGCCGTCTCGTGATCACTAGACCAACGAGGCATTAATTCATTTATTGTGTACTAATACTCAGACCTAAACAAATGTTTGTGGGTCACATGAAGTTTTATCTTGTACGAGAATCAAATCCGCGAGTATTCTATGCAGTGAGCGGAGTGACCTATGCTCCTACACCGAACGGCATACATTGTATATAGTGCAGTGTTGACTTCTGACCGGTATCAATATTTAACTCAAGGATAAATTTGCTTACTGTCAGTAGAATTTAGACAGATTTTGCATACAAAATATGTTAATTTTCTATCCGTAGTAGGCAAATGTATCTTTGAGTGAAATATTGAAACCAGCCGTTAGTCTAGTGGGGTAAGCTGCTTGGTACACTACATGGATTCGCCAGTTCGATACTCGCACGTGACAAATCTTTTTGTTACCCCCCCCCCCCCCCAATTAAATCTGGATATTTGTCTGTATCTATCTATCTATATCATCACGCCAGACCCCTTACGGGGTAGGCAGAGAGTACAGAGTTCCAACAGTTTCTTTCCTTACATACCTCTCTGGCTTCCTCTACTCTCATAGTTCGTCTCATACACGCTCGCCGGTTACGAAGACTCCTGACTCCTATATACAATGCGAAAGTGGAAGGATGTAGGTACCGGGAAAGACCTAGACTATCTTACCATGACCAAATAGACCGAGACATATCTGGATATTTGTGCATTCTGAATTTGTATTTTAACAGATTTCAATACCGATAATATGTTTTGTCGAAGAAATAAAGTATTGTAAAGTTAAAGAAGTAAAAAATACTACAGTTAAATTCGTCTTGTATGGACACTAGAATAACTTCTTTAACAAATTCCAGCACTACCCACACAGAATCTCAGTTAACTATAGATAAAATCATGAACTCTAGTGCTTGAGACTCCACGACAGTACAAATGGAGAGCATTTTAAACATTCAGCCGTGTACGTGAAAACTGCAGTATTCCACCGTACCGTTGTACAGATGAAATGCAAATACCCCGCTCACATTCCCCACGAAGTAAAAACGATCCGGACCTTTATTCGCTAAGACTAATAAGCATAACGCAGCGCGTTAAGATAACTTCGTGAATTAATCGATCGATCGCTGGCCTTATTATTAATACAGGCCCGAATTCACGAAAGAATTAATTGTTGTGTTAGGTTTCGGAAATAGTAAATGGTTTTGGTTATATTACTATTACGTTTAAAATATTAAATACTATTTTATATGAGCAAATAATTAATATCGATTATGACTTTGTGTGCTGGCAACCCGAATCGTAAAACAAAGATGGCGGTTCGAAGTTGAGCTCGACGGATTGAATATGCTGAGCGCGTTAGTTGGTTTTTGGTAGACGTGGAGTTCGGACGTGTTTAACAGTATCGTGGTGTTATTATTAAAAGTTGGTTGGTGCGAGACGTGTTGATTTGGATGTTAGTTCTATTATATTTATTTGAAACACATATTGAGTTTTATTACACACATTATTACCAAAGCGTGCTGAGTACTGCGTGCTGAAACCTTTATTCAATCCTTAGATGACTTGCTTGTCTTGTCTGGTAAAGCTGTAAAGACTTCCTGGCAAATAGCGTAGATCATTCACACACACAAAAATTACTTGTCTGTAGTATTTTTCACATAGGATGGGTAGTGACAGTTCAAATTGCCAAATGAAATTAAACTTTATTCCATTGCAATAAGAGGCATGGCTCGTTTCTATACTTATTTTGTATGCCTTAACACCATTGAAGTAAATATTAATTGTTGTGGCAATAAGAACTGTCACTACCCATCCTATGTGAAAAATACTATAGATGGAGCAACGCGCACGCGGAAACGGCATATTTCTTTCTTTAAAAAAAACGTAGTGCCACATTAGGATTTATTCTTGTGTCGTGAAAGCGTTTACAAACATGAAAAGTCACATACACAAATACCCAGACCGAAACAAATAATTGTAGGTCCCACAAAGGTTCGTCTCGTGCGGGAATCGAACCCGCGACTATTAGACACAATGGGCGGAGCTCTTAACCACTGCGCTAAATCTTGCGTCGTTTTTTATCTACGCATAGATATATATATATATATATATATATATATATATATATATATATATATATATATATATATGCATCACGCAACAAGTCTGTCAAGTCTTAGTCTACGATTCAACCTTAAGACAGACACGTAGCGGAAAATCTTCTGCTTAATAAAGATCGTTTGTTAATGTCTCACTCTTATAATATAGTCGTAACTAATACTAACGGTTTTCAGTGGGGCTATGACAGAACGTGACCTTGGCCCCTATTCACTAAGACCAATCAACTGTACTCAGTACACCTCTGCCACCCATTACACGTACTGTAGAGTACCATTAAATGTTCATTTCACGAAGTTATCGTAAGGTGTCGTGTTTGTAGCGAATAAGGACCCAGAGCAGCTCAATGGAAACATCGGTAGAATCTCAATAATTTGAATACCATAGTTTGTGTAAATAGTAAACAGAAGTGTCAACGTGCAAAGTTTTCACAGGGCAATATTTTCGATGGTTACCACAGGGCAAAATTTTAATTTTAGTTGTTAACCCCTCGTTTGCTCGACCGCTTTTTGTAAGCGCGCATTTGTCTATCATAATATCATTTTTATTTTTCTTTTTTTTTCATTTTGTTTCTATTTACATGTTTTGTTTATTTTTTGTACATACCTCAGTAGTTTTAGATTTTAATATATATATATATAAAAGAGACCGCCCGTGATGTTACCTAAACATGGCGCTGCCGGCAGATCAGCGCTGCAGTATAATACAGCTGCGGCATTAGCTGAGGCAGGGACCAACTAATTTAAAAATACCTTTTTAACAACAAGCTTTTATAGCAAAAACACGTCGAAGATATCTTGTTTCGGTTGAGAAGTTGCTATGGTTTCTTTTCGGCTCCATCATGAGACCCTGGACAATATAAGAAAGTACTCATCAAGTACTAAAGTACTCATCAAGAGAAATCCAACGAGCCCAAACAAGGCGGGGTTATATTGAGTAGTTGGATGGTTCTATTGGCCACCTTTTGGCTTCATAAGGCCCTGAACACTATCTGGTTGTATAGTGCTTATCACTGCCAATCTAACAAGCCTAAGCACAAGGGGCTTATGTTGTATAGTTTACATGTTCCTATGGTCATCTTCCTACTCCATCATCAGACCAGCTCCATGTTGTTGCATCTATATTTTTTCATTATCACGGACTTTACATACTTATGCCAAATTACAGCTCAATCGGATACCCGCAAGTGCTTGAAAAATGGATCACACGATTTGAACCGGAAAGACGGATAGACATTCGAAAATTTCAAGTTTCATAAAAGCTTGTAAACAGAGTCAATGCACCTTTAATCACTTGAGCGATATGACCTGGATTTGCTTCATTTGCGTCTCATAATCACCCAGCGAGAAAATTACCCAGGTGATTAATTTCACTCGTTTTATTTCTTATTATAGTATTATAGTCACCCACATGGAGGTAGAGATATGTACTGTGTACACTCATTTCCCCAACAATGTTCTATTTCAATAAATTGTTTTCCAATATTATTTAGAGAAAATCATTAACAATCATATCATTGTACAAAATTACAACCAAATCCAATTCCTCATATAAATAATTAAAGGGAAAAAAATTAAACTTCTATCTTACTTCTATCTTATATCACAAAACGTAATTTTTAATTTCTTATTGCTCCGTCAACAGTACGCACTCAACGTCTGACCCCTAAGGGTTTAGCACGTTTTAGTAACGTTGTCGAGAAAACGTGCTGTCACGTTCATCTTTATTTAGTAAATTTGTATAGTGAAAAGGAAGGCATATCCTACTAATCTTATAAATGTGAAAGTTTGTATGTTTAGATGTTGGGATGTTTGTTTCTCAATCACGCAAAAACGGCTCAACGGATTTGGATGAAATTTGGTACACAGATAGCTTATTATCTAGATTAAAACATAAGGTCTTTCCCGGAAAAATGTTAGGTTCCTGTTTAAATTCAACGCGAACGAGGTCGCGGGCAGAAGATAATGTTAATAAATACGACATAGGAGCTTTTATATTTATTTTGTCTGAGCCTATGTCTAAAGCAGCAAAATATCGTTATGATATGATACGATACGCATCTTTACCTCGCTCTACATCGATATATTTTTTATTGATCCTATGGTAGCGATATACAAGATTAACGACGGACGATTTAGCGCAGTGGTTAAGAGCTTAAGCCGCTCCACCCACTGGGTCTAATAGTCGCGGGTTCGATTCCCGCACGGGAAAAATCTTTGTGTGATCCACAATTATTTGTTTCGGTCTGGGTATTTGTGTATGTGAATTTTCATGATTGTAAACGCACCCACGACACAGGAATAAATACTAGTGTGGGCCACGTTTTTAAAAAAGAAAAAAGAAAAAGGTGTTATGGGGTTAACATACCTCGTATGATAAAAACCTCTAAATTAGTCAAATTAAAAAAAAAACTCGATAGCATTAGCGGTAATGTCAGTCAGTCTATTTGAGATTATTACAAATGATGACTAAGTAATGTATGTAAGGAAAGAACCTGTTGGAACTCTGTACTCTCTGCCTAACCCGCAAGGGATCTGGCGTGATGATATAGATGAATAACCATAAATAATTTCATGTACAGTAAAGTTGTCGAGAAAGCGTGCTACGTTCATCTGTATTTAGTAAATTTGTAGTACGAAAAGGATGGCAGATGGATTTTATAGCGTCATACCAACATCAATCTGTTCGTGCTAAGCCCTTTAATACCTAAGCACAAACAATTTTACATTATAGTCACGCAGTTGTCGAAAAATCATGCTGTCACGTTCATATTTACTTAGTAAATTTGCTGTGTGAAAAGGATGGCATATAAAGTAGATAGCGTTACACCAACATCAATCTATTCGTCCTAAACTCTCCGAGGTAATTGTATCACGTATAAACACTTTAAATTTTTTGATTATCTTCCATGTTGATAAACTGGGGGCTTGGATGTGAAAATGTGGAGGAGAATAAATGAATTTGCTGAGCGTTGATTCTATTTGTCTTTGTATACTCCGAATATGAATTGGTATCGTTCAAATTTCATGTTATCTATATATTAATACGTGAAGAAAAAACTTGTACTTTGTACTTAGTACATTTTTACGAAAATTGCGCGGACGGAGGAGTATGAAATTTTCCACACTTATAGTTTATATAGAGAAGGAGTGCAGAATGCTAATATTTTTTTATAATTATGCATAAAACGTACATTAAATCAATGAAAAAAACATTACACACACTACCATGTATTGGACACAATACAGGTCAAATTGATGTTTGTCTTTAATATTATTTGTCTATAGTCTTACTGAATGTCAAACATAACCAGCAAACGATGAAAGAGTAGGTCGAATATCGACCTATGGGCGACCACGAGTTCATATAAACACATACACACACATACACATCGTCACGCCTATATTCCCCAAACGGGAGAGGCAGAGGTGTACTGAGTACACCCACGTTTCGCCGACGATCTTAGGTCCCATGTAATAGGGTGCGAGCCTATTGCCATATACCGGGCTCAATTCCAGACTCCGGACTCGTACTGGTATCATGTAAAATTGTAATTAATACCTTTCGTTCACTACTAATGAAGTCTTCGAACGTTATATGACATTAATACAAACTGTTGGTTTGTATAAGCAGGAAAACTGTACTAGTTACAAAGTAATAGTAAAAAAAAAAAAACAAACAACTAAAACAATATAATAATAAGATATTTATAAATCTTAAAGCATTACGTGTGTTATTGCCGTTCGTGTGTGGTTACCAGCCCGGTCGAACCAAGCAAAGCATACTATCCACATACCCACCACATAGTGTGCTATTTTTAACCGACTTCAAAAAGGAGGAGGTTTTATGTTCGGTTGTATGTATGCTTTTTTTATGTATGTTCAGCGATATTTCCGTCAATTATGGACCGATTTTGATGTTTTTTTTTGCATTGGGTTCAGTATATCTCCAAGGTGGTCCCATTTTAATTTCACTGGCATTGTACCTTGGGCTTAGAAGATACACCAGGGAACTCCTTAACGACATACAATAGGCATGTGTAAATTGAGATATTATGGGTATTACGTCAATCCTATAGGTACCCTACTATAGAATAATTCACTCGTCACTTAAAATTGTAAAATAAAAATCTTTTATAAAAAAGGTAAACCGACTTCAAAAAGCAAAAAATAAATATTTGAAGTCAGTGCCAAGTAACCGACTGCACCAACCAGCACCGACATCAAATATTTATTTTTTGCTTGAAATAAAACTAATTTTTCGGATTTTATCGCGGTTTAATTTTTATTTTTAAGTTCCCGACGTTTCGAGTGCTTTGCAGCACCCATGGTCACGGGAGGGACTGAGGTGTTAGACGTCCAAAAGGCATAGTTGTTCCGGGGTACCCTCAAACTTCTTAATTATTTTTGTTGGTCCGATCTACGCAGAATGAGCTCACGGTGTCTTGAGGTCTTGCAGTGTTATGCTTGGTTTTGGATTTGATTATATTAATTACCGGATCCCAAGTCGATGGAATCACCCAGCCATCTTCTCTATTAAAATTAGGATGTTTTTTAATTTCAATAGCCTCGCGAACCATCCTTGGTAGGAATCGGTGTTCTTTTACGAGGATTTGTGGTCTATCAAATCTGATGTTATGGCGGGTGCGGTCAAGGACATGTTCACAGACTGCAGACTTCTTTGAGCGACGGTGTTTTAGGTCAGCTATGTGCTCTTTAACCCGAGTTTTTATCGGTCTTTTTGTTTGTCCTATATAAGAGAGACCACATTCACAATCAAGCTTGTATACTCCTGCATCTTGTAGAGGGATGTGACACTTGACAGCTGGTAAAAATTGACTGATCTTCTTCGGCGGCTTATAAAATGTTTTAATTGAAGCACGCCTCAAGATGTAGCCAATCTTGTCCGTGACTCCTCTCATGTAAGGTAGCACAGCAGGGAGACGCTCGACTGTGGCTGGTTTCACTCGGTCACTGTGACGTTGGCGTGGGACTCGAAGCTTATTGTCGTGCAGGACTTGCTTCAAGCCAAGCCCTTCGTACATCACCTGTAAACCCAAGGTTCTACAAGCGGTACGTAGATGATACTTTCACAATATTACCATCCGACAAAATAACTGTATTCCTAAATCATCTTAACTCCATTAACCCTAAAATTCAGTTCACAATGGAGTTGGAGGCAAACAATTCCCTAGCTTTCCTGGATGTCTTAGTAATCCGTAACCCCAACAACACCTTAAGCCATACGGTTTATAGAAAGAAGACCCATACTGATAGGTACTTAAACGGTGAATCTCACCACCATCCAACACAGTTAGCTACTGTGGGTAAATCTTTGTTTCAGAGAGCACAAGGGATCTGTGACAAGAAACATCTGGCTGCCGAGCTTCAACATGTCAAGCAAGTCCTGCACGACAATAAGCTTCGAGTCCCACGCCAACGTCACAGTGACCGAGTGAAACCAGCCACAGTCGAGCGTCTCCCTGCTGTGCTACCTTACATGAGAGGAGTCACGGACAAGATTGGCTACATCTTGAGGCGTGCTTCAATTAAAACATTTTATAAGCCGCCGAAGAAGATCAGTCAATTTTTACCAGCTGTCAAGTGTCACATCCCTCTACAAGATGCAGGAGTATACAAGCTTGATTGTGAATGTGGTCTCTCTTATATAGGACAAACAAAAAGACCGATAAAAACTCGGGTTAAAGAGCACATAGCTGACCTAAAACACCGTCGCTCAAAGAAGTCTGCAGTCTGTGAACATGTCCTTGACCGCACCCGCCATAACATCAGATTTGATAGACCACAAATCCTCGTAAAAGAACACCGATTCCTACCAAGGATGGTTCGCGAGGCTATTGAAATTAAAAAACATCCTAATTTTAATAGAGAAGATGGCTGGGTGATTCCATCGACTTGGGATCCGGTAATTAATATAATCAAATCCAAAACCAAGCATAACACTGCAAGACCTCAAGACACCGTGAGCTCATTCTGCGTAGATCGGACCAACAAAAATAATTAAGAAGTTTGAGGGTACCCCGGAACAACTATGCCTTTTGGACGTCTAACACCTCAGTCCCTCCCGTGACCATGGGTGCTGCAAAGCACTCGAAACGTCGGGAACTTAAAAATAAAAATTAAACCGCGATAAAATCCGA
Source organism: Phalera bucephala (assembly GCA_905147815.2). Lineage (NCBI taxonomy): Eukaryota > Metazoa > Arthropoda > Insecta > Lepidoptera > Notodontidae > Phalera > Phalera bucephala. Next base: position 29,929,710 of record LR990612.1, read on the forward strand.
AAAATTAGTTTTATTTCATGTGTAATATTCGCGTAAATCTAAGAACTCAGTATATTTTTTGCTTTTTGAAGTCGGTTTACCTTTTTTTATAAAAGTTTTTTTTACTTTGACGAGTATTAGTAAAACACCGTCACGGTTATATTCACCAAGTGGGGCAGAGGTGTACTGAGTACACCCACGTTTCGCCGACGATGTTAGGTCCCATGTTATAGGGTGCGAGCCTATTGCCATATACCGTGCACAATTCCAGACTCCGGAGTCGTACTGGGAAGTTTTCGTTAGGAAAACTACACTTGTCCGACCTAGGATTTGAACCCAGGACCTCGTGATCACAAAGTGATGCGCTTTGCCACTAGACCAACGAGATATGTAGGTAGGTATAATTGTTTAGGCCGTTTTTTGCACGCTAAAACTTGCAAACGCGTCATCTATGGCATCATGTGCGAACCGTGATGTTGTATTGGCTCCACGGGGGGCGCTAGCTCGCCTAGTGACCCGATCGCTGAATCAAGTTCGAGAACGAAACTAAATCAGTCGCAAAGGGGCAATCGCATACGGGCTGTCGCAATAAGGCCGAGTTGCATAAGGGTGTCGCAAGATCTATTACCGACCGAGCACATCGGTTCGGTTACAACGGAATTTTGACTTTACGTCTCCTCGTAAGACCTTCTTATCCCACTTAAATGCTTATGCTGTGTGTGTTCTTCATGCTGCCTGCATAGCCACCGCCCGCTTGCATTGCGTGGAGCCGGGGACTTTACTAACCGGTAAGTGTGTATGCTTTGATTGCCGTTTGTTGGTTTATGTGTGTGTACGACCCTCCTCTCTGGCATCTTCCATTGTAAGAACCGTTTATTTCCCTTCGCATATGCGATGCGATCCTACATTTTTGGCATTATCTTATTATCAACAAGGTTTATGTGAGAAACGAGACGTTTCCCATTAATTATTATAAAATGATGGTAATTCGTTTCATAAAAAAAATTACAATTACCCAGAAAAAGAGCCAGTATGAAATGTTTTAATTCCGTTTTATAGATTAATTAACGTATTCATCCAGTAAAAGCGTTAAACATATTCAAGTTATAATTTGCAAAAAATAATCATAAAAATAGCGACGCAAGCCGCAACTTGAATAAATTAAAAAAGCTAACCAACGTCGGTAACATACGTTATTTTTCGGATACTATACATGTAGAGCAATAGTTTGCATTGATTAATTAATAAACATTGTCTGGGTTTTGAGTAATTTAAATTTGCTTGTGAATACATACCTACATATGTGGCTCTTCAGCCACTTCTAGGCTACTCGCATCCTGTCATTTTCTTTCGCATCCCCGTACGCCGCATCCCAATACAGTCCACCCGCATCACCCATATTTCCACCCGCAGTCGTCAAGTTCTGGTCTCATTCGAGCCGAACTTACCAGTGACTTTCACCCTTCCACACCATAGTGTGGGTCCTATACCACCCGCTTTATCGCAAATAGTGTGCTTTATGTAATTAACATGAACAAAGAAAGTTGTGAAGCCTTGTATGCATCTATATCTAGGCGCATCTGACAGGCAAAAGACGATGGTCATCGGTGAGTAGCCGATGACTTTGTTATAAATAATTAGACTTAGTGTCTTATCTAGAACAAGTCAAGAGTGTCCGTTACCGGCAAGCGTATACGAGACTGGAGGATGCCAAAGAACTCTGTAAGGAATGAACCTGTTGGAACTCTATACTCTCTGCCTAACCTGCAAGGGAAGGTGATATTATACATAGATATATAATTCAACCACATATATTCATCAACATTTTCCTTTATCATAATATAGGAATAGAAAGATAGATTTCTAATCTATTACTGTACTATTTTGAGGTTGTATGAAGTCAGCCAATACTTCAATATTGATCTAACATCTAAAACATTAATAATAATAACGTTTATACATAATTAAAAAACACTATACAATTAGCTATTGCAACAGGTTGTACAACTTAAGACTTCCCATCATGACTTATGCGTGTGTTGTGTTCGGGCATTCGGCCTCCTCTCACATAGATAAACTGCAAGTGGTTCAAAACCGCTTCCTCGGTAAAGCCGTAGGAGCCCCCTGGTTCGTACGGAATGTTGATCTCCACTCCGATCTAGGTCTCGAACCTATTCGCGCCTATATTAAAAAGGCGACAACACGACACTTCGCGAACGCATCTACCCATGCGAATCCGTTAATCGTAGCCGCCGCCGACTACGATCCCCCCCCCCCCCCCCGACCCCTGCCGACATGTTCTCTCCGATCCCCCCGATGCTTTGTCATCCATTCTTTCCGCTCAGAATACGGGCGACGACGACGTAGTCGTAGATCCCCTCCCATAGCCGGCGGTTGACCGGTGCACTTAGTAGTGCACCCGACATACGGCGTACGGACATACGGCGACATACTCGAGGGCGCCTCTTCAAGGCGCCCTCGAGTATGTCGCCCCTTGCCCTTCTGGCTCGAGCGTAGTGGTTGCACGCTCGCCCTTAAGTCCGGTGAAGCTGTAAAGGCCTCGCGGCCAACAGCGTACATCCCTCACACACACACACACAACTTAAGACTAAGTTCTTGTAATTTTTCTGACCCCTAAACTAAGTACGCAGGCCTGTATCTTAGGAGTCAGAGTGTTTTCGGCTTTAACTATTTTATACAACCGTGACGCAAATTCAACTTTTAAATAATTACATTATGTGCAATGCAAATTAATTTAAATAGTATATATTTGCTAAATATAAGTATTAGTTGCAGATAGGATACATGATATTATATCACTATAGCGATATGAACAGATATTATGGCACAGTAGTAAATAGTGTTTCCGTGTCCTGGTATGTTAAAGGTTGTAACCATTTTTTGAGTTTATTTTTGACTTCATATCGAGTGAGCCTATAAATCTGATTTCATGATTCGTGAACTTTTGGCCACCAATTGTCGACTTGCAAATGCAGTCTTGCATGAAGTGGTTTCACATGAAGAAAAACCTTGTCTTCTATGAAGTAGGGACTCTTTTAAAGACAGCATTGATTGCCATCGCAGGATTGTGCGGAGGATATATAATATATAATTACCGTTATATACCATTAAACCTCTACTCCCTCACCCTAGTACAATGAAGAAAAACACAATAAGACAAAACCAAACAATCTACACACACCACACGCTCCACCATAATCATATCAACTTCAAAACATTCCATTACCTCCCGCCGTCCGCGTCTGTCTGTCTCATTATCCGCGACGCCAATTCCTTTTCTGAAAAAGAGAGCTTTCAGTCCCTCACACACGGTACTCAGAGGGCCTAGCACAAACAGATTTGTTACAACGCTACCGAGTTGATACGCCATCCTTTTCACACTACATACTTATAAATAAAGATGAATATGACAGTACGCTTTCTCGACAACATTATGGTAAAGTTTAATTTTCTGTGCTTCGCTCTCAGAAAGCTTAGCTCGAATAGATTGACGCTAGTGTAACGCTACCGAGTTGATACGCCATAGGTACTTTCTATACTACAAATTTACTTAATAAATATGTACGTTCTTGACGACGATAATATCAATCAGCGGGCTGAGCGTAAATAATTTGAAGTTACAATAACGTTGTTGAGATATAGTGATGTCACTCTAGGTTCTTCTTTATTTAAGAAATTTTTAGTGTTAAAAAGATGGCGTGTCATCTCGATCACGTCACGCCAGCATCAATCTGTTTGCGCTAAGCCCTCAAAGGGCCAAGAAAAAAGAAAATTTAACGCTACAGTAACGTTATCAAGAAATGGTGCTGTCACGTTCATGTTTACATAAGTAAATTAGTCGTGTGAAAAGGATGGCGTATCAACTGAATTGCGTCACACTAGCGTCAGACTGTTGTTCGTAATTTGAATTACAGTAACGTTGTCGAGAAATGGTGCTGTTATGTCCATGTTTATTCAGTAAAATTTTAGTATGAAAAGGATAGCATATCTACTCGATAGCGTTACGCTAACGTCAATCTGCTCGTACTAAGCTCTCTGAAAACCTCTCAAAAATTCATCGGCCGTCTACGCCGCTGAATAAGCCTCGGCGAACAGCGTCTACAACTTCTTGCCTGTAATCTATTTAATAAGTAATCCCGTAGGGGATCTTAGGTCTTATTAGGTCGAGATAAGGCTTCTCTCTTTTCAATGTATTGATCGGGTTTGGGAGTTAGGTATTTGGTACTATTGTATAAGTGGAGACTTCTTAATTGTACTTGTCTCACAGAAGCTAAGGTTGAATTTCAAATAATAAAAACGAAGTATGAAGTCACAAAGTATGGTGTGAATGCAGAGTGTGTTATGAACCGCGATTTTGTTTAATCTCGTATTTATTGCGAAGCGAATATTTTAAGCATTAGAGTATAACTCCCGCATCGATAGGGACACTAGCTGATTTTTAAAAAATGCCAAAGTTAGCGTATAACCGGGTCATAAAAAATCATATGCCGATATTTTCCTATCGGTATTTAATAGCCTATTCTGAATTTCACTCTTAGTCAAAGGCTTCACATTGAAGTCTCCACAAAATTCGTGTTTGAGCTAGCAGTTCTCACATATTTCGCGTAAAAGTGTCCAAGTCGACACGCCATCTTCGCTTCGAATATTTAAATTACCAAACAAACTTATCAAATAAATACAAAATCATAACTTAGTAAATCTCAATTAAGCGATCTTAATATTAAAGATTCGCGAACATCTTAAATATCTTAAAATCCAAGTGAAGACAAACAAGGCAACATCCTTCGGATAATTATAATCCATGTTTGTGTTTATCCATAAGCAACGTGAAATTAATAACAAGGGTTGCCTGAAATTAACTAGAACATGAATAATAATCAGTGTTTCTACCTACTTCCCTTTTTAATTACAGTCCAGTTCAAAATTATTAAGTTAAATCGCAAATTCAAAAATCGTGGTAACTATATATGCTTCTATTTTTTTTTGACGAAGCCCCACACTGGGATTTATTCCTGTGTAGTGGGTGCGTTTACAAACATGAAAATCCACATCCACACAAATACCCAGACCGAAACAAATAATTGTGGATCACACAAAGATTGTTCCCGTGCGGGAATCGAAACCGCGACTATTAGGCACAATGGGCGGAACGGCTTAAGCTCTTAACCAGTGCGCTAAATCTTCCATTAACAATAATTCATATTTTTCAAATTTAGATAACATTAAACACCATAACAGTAAAAATAATATTCTAATTAAATAAGAATATTATGTATTTCTTATTCAAAGGGCAAGACAAGATTCCCCGTAACCGGCGAGCGTGTATGATACGAACTATGAGAGAGAAGGAAGCCAGAGAGGTACCCGTATATATAAGGTAATAACCTATTGGAACTCTGTACCCTGTACCCCGCACGGAATCTGGAAGGGGTTAGATAGAGTATTCCCAAATACAGGCCTTCACCAAAATATATGGCTAAATTCGTATTTAAATATAGGTTGTTGTTTTATATTATCACGGTATTTATGAAATCCATAATAGACAGAGTACTACACTACTTAAAACTTGGCTATTTTTGTTTTTAGTCCATATTTTTACAAATACTCATTTGACATTTAAACAGAATAACCTTACTTGAAACAATGAATACGCTGTCACGTGATAGATAAGTACATAAAGTTGTAAGTACACAAAGATGCTTTCCTTGGTCCAACTCAATATTCTAGTCACCAAAAACGTGGGACAAGGGGAGAAGAAGATTTTGATTACATTTCTAAATCATAAAATGAAAATACTTTTAGTGTCTCGTTTCCTTTAGTGAATTTGTGTTCAGTACCAGTACAGCTACTCCTGCAATTCTACGAGGACACAAAACGATAGCCTGTAATGTTGTCACGAGTACACAAGCGAGGTTAGTAAAGTGCTATGTACAGCCGACACTTTAGTTATGGTTTAAGATCCCAATATAACTGGGGGTGAGCCTTTATACCGAGCACAAATCCAAACTCCGGACTGCTGCTGAATTTTTTTTAATTGGAAAACCCGAAGTTTCACCCCTCGTAATCACTAACTGCATTAAGCCCTAAGCAAAAACCCATAATTTTTTCGTAGTTTATTCTATATTTTACCATTTATTATAACTATGTTACTGGTATTCATCTCTTTGGTGATGTATACCTCCGTTGACCAAAACAGAATTTGTGCTTGCAGTTTACTCAACAAATAATGTTAATGGTATTTGTTTAGGCACGTAAAAATCATACTCGCAGACAAATTCAAACAAAGCTAAAATCTTTTGAGATGACCTATTTATTATATATTACTCTTATAAATGACACTTCTTTCAATTTATATACGGTTTATTTAGTTCCTGTAACTTCAATTAGGTTCATAACTCTATAATACTCTCTGTGTAACGGGCGCAAGAATTCAGATAGAAAAAAAAAACAACAAAATAGAATAACATTATTATTAAATGGTATTAGAGAAGATTTAGTTTTCGGTTTATGATATACTATAACTTTATTGTTAATTAATAATTGTATTTCTGGTTATTCTAGTTATTCATTATTCACTTAAGAATCTCAAACAATTTGAGAGCTACAAAAAAAATACTCAAAGTGTTCTAATATAATTTACAATTGTCAAATTCATTCGGAATACAATAAATTTAAGTTTAAAAAACGAAGTCGTCACCGAATTTCCTTTCATCCTAAATACACCCTATTGCATAAATACCCTCCGTCAACAGATCAGACAAAAGTTGACATCAATTAACCGTTGAGTCCATTAAAATAATTTTGCATATCTTAAGTCAACTACACAAAAATATATCAACGTGTTCTAATTAAATGTACACTTGTATTCATATTCAATCATACTTATATATACCTGCATTCATGTTCCAACCAAAATTTCACAAAAGTAACTTAAAGGGTTCTAATATAGTCTAAACTCATTAAACTTATTCGGAAACCAATAAATTCTAGCTCAACACCAAATCTACTTTCGCCTTAAATACACCCCCTTGAATAAATACCCTCAGTCACCAGATCAGACAAAGTTTGATATCAATGGACCGTTTAGCCAGTTCAAATTATTTTTTATATCTTAACTCAAGCAGAAAATAGGTACTCAAAGTGTTCTAATATAGTCTACACTTGTCAATATCATTGGGAAATCAAAAATCCAAGTTAAAAACGAATTCAACGCCTAATTTCCTTTCGTCCTAAATACACCCACATCGAATAAATACCCTACGTCCACAGATCAGACAAAGGTTGACATCAATTGACCGTTGAGCCCATTCATCACACGCCATCTGCGGGCACAATCTGGGCAAAAACAATGAGGGTCACTCTGATGCCAATCACGTGGTCTAATGATGAGGCTCCTTAAAAATAAGTGACTGTCCGGGGCAAACTTACCTTTGTTAATAAAGTAAATAATGGAAAGGATTATAAATATAATTTAGAAGGAAGGAATTAAGAAAACTGTTAAATAACTCTGTACTATTTGCCTCCTCATAAGATCTGGTGTCATGATACTCGTATAATAGATAAAAAAAGAAAAAAGGATAAAATTGAAACAGTTGTCTGAATACTTCTTGGTCTTGAGACTTGTTCGTTAATATTTCTATTCAAGATCAAGATTTTTTTTATTCTTTTGTTAGTTACATAAAATCAGACTTTATAAAATAGAATTTGGTCTGGTGGCAAAGCGCATCGCTTTGTGATCACGAGGTCCTGGGTTCAAATCCTAGGTCGGACAAATGTAGTTTTTCTAACGAAAAATTCCCAGTATGAGTCCGGAGTCTGGAATTGTGCCCGGTATATGGCAATAGGCTCGCCCCCTATTACATGGGACCTAACATCGTCGGCGAAACGTGGGTGTACTCAGTACACCTCTGCCACCCCCTCTATATTCCCCATATAGGCGTGACGGTGTAGAGTTTGGTATTAGCTTAGTCTTGTGGGTCACCATAAGCCGCTCGGATCGGAACGGACCATCATCGGAATGGATTACTAGAACGATGAGTCACGGGTTCGAACTTCGTTTTTCAGTCTGGATGTTTGTGGATGTGAAATGGATGTTTGTAAACGCATTTTAAAACTAAAAGAAAGATATATCTTATCTTATTTGCATTTTTGTAGGGTTGATTTTCATCAAACGCACTTTGACCCAATGGGATCTTTTGTACTGCCCTTAGCCCTAGTGCTCTTACGTACCTGGTGTTCCAAATAAATACTGCCTGTAACAGGCTATATATTCCGCCAGGGGGGATGGATAGGCCACCCCCAGCAAGTTCATTCGCCGCGCCGCCAGAGCATCGCATTTGCAAAGAATGTGCTTCATGGTTTCAGTTTCTATGCCACAGTTCCTACATAGATAAGAGAGAAAGATATAAGGCTATAAACATATTTTTATATTCCCTATTACATTGACTAGGCAAAAACGTTATATCAAATACCGAAACCTTTCCCGCTAAGCTAAATTTTATAAGACCATAAACATTTACAAGTATAATAACAGCTAAATTTCTAAAGTAACCTCACTCCCTTTTAATGCAGACATCAAAATACGAGCGCAAGTTTTATCTAGCCAAAATACCGTGTTTTCTCGTCAAAACATCTTCAGAATTACCTTATAACATCAAGTAGACTCGGCACATGTCTGGAACATTTGTATGCAGGTTGGTATGCAACTCTTCGTGAACGTGAGCTTAAGGATCCTCGGTGATATTTTTTCTTCTACATTTTATGCCCTTAACGTTTTTGACTCGCACTCTCGACTTTGCATGTATCGTACTTAACAAACGAGCACGCTTTTGAATAAGGAATTTTCATTTCACTGAGATTTTGTTGTCTTCTAAGCATGTCTTTTTTTTAAGGTTTATTTTTAATAAGTTTTCGCACGATGCTGTGTGCTTTTTTATTGCAGCCTTTTTTATATTATTATTTCTGTAGTTTTTTTATAGACTTAAGACTACACTGTGTTGCACTTGTACACTGTGATGTGATTAACTGTAACTATTTTAATGATTTAAAAATAATGACTCAATTGCGTAACATGGTGGCAGCGATGGGATATTGTGTTTGATGTAGATGTAACCACCTAATTGAATAAGCTAAAACTTTATTTACAAATTTAATTTTTTACTGTATGACAGCGTCTTAAGCATGGATACTTTTCTATAGTTTTATGCTTGTTATGAATTTAAAAGTTAAGTATAAAAACAACAAATAGATCAGAAACTTGACTGGCAATATAATAAATATTAAGTTTATTTCTTTTATCCTAAATTTCAGTTTCTAGATCTCAAACAACTAAAAAAGAAGTCTGACTTAGAAATTGCGCTATGTTTTCCCTTTTATTATTAAAAGATTATACCCTTAATAAAATTAATGCTACTTCAAAATATTAAAAGATCGTCTATCTAAGCAAATATTTTATAAATTAATTACCCCGTCAAAATTGACATTTTCAACTGCAAAAAAGTCATCCCGAAATACGGCTTGAGTAACGCGGCTCTAGTTTTTGTCCCAAATTAAAATTAATTTCAGTTCAAAATGGCTGTCAAAGTTCTGATATTAATCATGATTAAGTTAGACGCGTTATAGATTTTAGGATACTAAAACCTTAAGCTTTCGTTTTATTAAAATTTGGAAATAAATTAATCGCTTAATAATTGTAATTGTATGTTAATAAAACTTAGACCTTAAGCCTACTAACTGATATGGACAATATTGTTGTCTGATGAAATAAATTAATAAAAAAATAATGTAGAGTAACAACCGTTGACATATCGCATAGAGTGTCTTAACTGATGAGTAAGTCAAGGATTTCCGTGACCGGCGAACTTTTGAAACAAACTATGAGAGAGAAATTTGCAAGGAAAGAACCTTGGAACTCTGTACTCTCTGCCTATCCCGCAAAAATCTGACGTGGTGATGTAGATAGATAGATAGCGACCAGTGGCGTGCATTGAATATAGGCAATTAGGCAGTGCCTGCCTGCAACCGAATGTAGGTATACGTTATTAATTACTATACTTAGGTAAGTAATAATAGAAAGTAATGTAATTGTGTTCTTATGAGGTAAACGCTGATTTTTAGTCAATGTGTGTTGCCAGTGATGACATACGGATCAGAGACATGGTCTTTTACAATAGATCTTATAAAAAAAACTCAGAGTTGCTCAGCAAGCTATGGTAAGAGTTATGCTCGGCGTTTCTCTACGTGATCAAATCAGGAATGAGAAGATTCGTAGAAAAACCAAGGTCACTGACATAGCCCATAGAATTAGCAAGTTGAAGTGGCAATGGGCGGGCTCATAGCGCGAAGAAGACGAATGGACGGGCGTAGGGGCAGAAAGATTCTAGTCGAAACCACGTATCGGCAAGCCTAGGGTGGGATGGCCGCCTGCTAGATGGATCGACGATCTTGTGAGGATCGCAAGAAGTCGTTGAATGCAGGCGTCATTGGACCGGTTGCGCTTGTGAGCGATTGGGGAGGCCTATATCCAGCAGTGGAAAAGTATAGGCTGAAATGATGATGATGAAGCACTGATTCATTGCCTATATGAAATGCACGCCACTGATGGAAATAAAATAATCACAATAACCACCCGCCTACATTACGTACTAGCCAACATAAATCAATAGCACTTTGAAAGTTAGGGATCGAGATCATGTCGACGCTGTCTTCCGAACTTGGCCGATATCAGTTTTAGTTACGACACGATAATTACATTTTAGTGTCTTGCTGGTCTAGTTTCAATACCCAGTTTTAGAGGCTTGTATTTGGGGCAAGAGTTAGTAAATGTTACACCCGTATCTATAGACAAGTGGTTACTTAGTCTTAAGAATACCTTAGCCGAACTCACTTACACCGAAATCCTTTTATAGAAAGCAAGTAATGGCTATCACTTACTTGAGCAAAAGGACGTATGACTCAGTACTTCAGAATCTTTTGGAACTGGCAATATAACGTCTTACGTTTTGTTTATTGATGAAAAAGCAGAGAAGGTACACAGGGATAGCAATATTATGCACAGTTACCAGTAATGCAATAAACTTAAGTGAAGACAATGGTTTCATACTTTGACAGTTTCTCAATTACAGAATAAAAATAATCTACGAAGTAAATACTCGAGTACAAGTAAATACTAAGACATGTTTATAGATACGGGTGTTAGTATCGATAATCGGCTTAAAAAGTAATTAGATAGTTAAAGAAGTACATTCTAATAAATATATTTTTTGACTTCCTTCACTCCACTTTGTGATGTAAACACGTTCGTAAGGATTTAGAATTTGAAGGAAAAGGAGTTGGTTTAAAGTTTCGTCTAATTGTTAAGAGCTTAAGCTACTCCGCTCACTGAATTGCGTAGTCGCAGATCCCATTCCCACACGGGACAAATTATGTGACCGACGAATGTTTGTCTCTATGAATTTCACCCTTGGGTTGCAGCTGCTTGTGGGGACCAGTTCATCTTGAATCGTTTTAGACCAGAGGTTCCCAGATATTTTTTATCATAGACCACTTTCAAAATTTAGCTGGTTCCGGTGGACCCCCTTCAGCTACATTTCTACCATATTCCGAAAACTCGACAAAAAATGTGAAGATTAGGTCTAACTATGGAAATTTGCGTTGCGGCTGAGTTCCAACCACGAATAAATAGTTTTTGAAAAAAAAGTGATAATTGATTGCTTAGTTAATTAATTGATTGTACTATGAGTGGATGTCAAAAAAGTCTAGTTGACCTTTATAAAAAGTGATTCCATCCAACTTTACTTTTTTAACATCTACTCATTGCACAAGGAACCAATCAATTCTCACTTATTTCATTTAGAAAACTGTGAAAATTATTCGGAGTGGTAAAAATAAAAAGAAAAATAGTATATTTTTTGTGTTGTATTATAATAATAACGTAACTTCTACAATGACAATCACAAAATAGTCATAATTTTAATGGAAGGAATGTACTTGATGGATTGACAGCAAATAATTAAAATTTGGCTTCAGTTTTGTTAGAAATAACCGCAAATCTCCCGTTCCGGGATAATCAATCTGCTCCTTTTTTTTGTTAAAAGGTTTGTAGCGACACTAAAACTTTTTTCGACAAGATATGACGAGGGAAATGCTATTAAAATCTTTCTCGCAATTCCCCAAAGTCCAGGATATTTCTGCCTGCAGCCAAAATGTTTGATACCTTCTTTTAAATTTCACCTTCAGCTCCTTATTAGTGCTAAGCTCGAGTATATCACATTCTCCACTTCCGTTTCATCAAATGGATTTATGATCCATGGTGGTATTTCCATCATCAGAATATCTTCCAATCTGATTTTGAAGTCATCATGTAGGGCATTCTACCTGTGACAAGTTTGAAAAGTGGGAAAATACAGACCGACTAATATTTTGCTTCATAAATTTCAATTTTCCAAGAAAAGCTGAAATTATACCCTTTGTTTTTATTAAATTGAGGTTGTCCCCTTTTAATTGTAAGTTAATTTCATTAAATTTTATGAACAAATCTGTGAAATACGCAATCTCTGCTTTCAAATTGATCAGGTTTTCTTTTAAATCTGGATGTTTACTTTCCAGAAACTCTAAAATTGATTCAAAAAGTGAGTAAAATCTTGCTAAACATGCACCTTTTGACAACCAGCGTACTCCGTACGTACGTTCAGAATGTAAGAGCAATCATTGGAAGTCTTCATCATTTTCATCGCACAATTGCGCAAATAAACTCTTATTCAACGCATTGCTTCTTATTTTGTTAACTACATTAATGACAAATTGAAGCGATTGGTGCAATCTATCACTCAATTTTTTCGCTACTAGGTGTTGTCGGTGGATGACACAGTGAATTGCAGTTGCCTTTGGTATAATTCTTTTAAGATGGCTTATAAACCCACGACATCGCCAGACTATGCCGAGAACTCCATCTGTTGCCACCAAAATAACGTTTGTGAATGGAATCGATTTTTCCTTAAAATAATCAGTCAGGACATTAAATATTGATTCACCTTTAGTATCCGTCTCCAAAGTTTTCGCGAATAGTAGCTCTTCATGAATTTCTTCGTCCATAACAAATTGAACATATGCCAATAATAATGCTTCATTACCAGGTAAAGTTGTTTCGTCCAGTTGAATAAAAAAATGAGTTGTTTGCAGATAATTACACAAGAAACTTTCAATATCAGAGCTCATTTCATCAATACGTCATCAAAAGAATTCTTTTGAATACGACAAATGGAGATTTATGCAGAACAATTTTTAAAACCTCTTCAACAGCGAATAAAATTAACTGGTCTCCAATGGTGTGCGGTTTTTCAGATTTCGCTATAAATAATGAGATATTGTAAGATGCCCGCAATCCGTCATCGTTACTTTCAGATGTTAAAGCGAACATACTGTACAAGGTGGGTCTCTTTTCATATTTCTCCTTCAATGCTTGAAAATATTTCAAATCTTTACCTATTTTACCAGGATGACACCTTCTTAGATGATCTTCGAGCTTCAATCGTTTCATAGAGTCATTGCTCAAAACTTTGTTGCATAAAAGGCATACGGGAAATCGCTTGTCTGCCTTTGATTGAAAACCAAATTTTAAATAATTAACACTATACTGACGACATTTCTTCTTATATTCACCAATGTTTCGTATCAGTTACCTACCTGTAAATAAAAAAACTCTGTTTTAGTTATCATAAGGCGGTCTTACTTAATAAGATATGGCTATTTTAACAAAATAGGATTACCTAATTAATTATTGCAATGAAATAAACAAAGTACCGGCGGCAAACTGATTCTAATTATTAAAAGCAATAAATCGTCTTATGAAGTAAGACTCTATTATGGATCTTAATCCATAAAAGAGTTTTGTAATAACGGCTGAACCGATTTTAATATAATTTAAAACATTTATTCATAAATATATTTTGATATATTTCTGTAAATTCGATAGAAAATAATTTTAAATAATATTTTGATATCAAAACTGCGATTTTAATTATTTATTTATTACTTTGATGCACGTTAAGGGTATATAAAGACGCGTACAATTTATGAAAATATATTTACTTAAGTCATTTAGCATTAGGAACCAGAAATATTTACAATCATGCAGGTCAATCATAATATATCTCTCCTTTAGTGAAACACCACACAGGCGGGTAAAAAAAAAATACTAATAAAGTAGGGACAAAAAGTTCAACCTATCTCGGCTTTCTTTTTTTTTATGGAAGTATCTAATAATGACTCTGTTCAGTATTTAATTTTTTCAATACGTACCTACCACACGCAAACATTACAAATATACTTATTACAACATAAAATAAAAGTATGTCTAACAAATAGGCAGATAAATACTTACTTTTTCTGACACTGACAAACACTAACATCTATTCACTTTACTTTAGTTTTCTTTTCGAAATTCCGGAAACAAATGAGTAACGTTTATCCTTGGCATTCGTATTTATATTGGTAAAGAATCAAACAGTTTCATGCAAGATTGCAAGCACACACACCACAAGTCGTATTTCGTCCCTTTGCACGTCTGAACAAGCGTTGCGGACGGCGGCGGCGCTTTGCAAGTCTCGACACGTTGTACTGAATATAGAATATGCAAGTTTTTACAAATAACAGTCGCTGAGCTTCTTAAAATATTATCTGCCTACATTGATAGGTGAAGTCAAGCCAACATTTTAGTTCTTCACTATCGAAAGCAAATAAATTTTCGTGGACCCCTGCTTACGAATTGTGAACCCCCATGATTTGTCACGCTAACGTAGACCCCCATCGAGACCCCTGGGGGTCCACCTCGAGCACTTTGGGAACTAAGGCTTTAGACAGTCTTCATAAATAAGCTAGAGCTAGATCGTAAACTATTTAATTGTAACCTAAACATTATATCCACCAAATGACTAAAAATTAGAAAGGAAAAAAGAGAAAGAATTAAATAAAATAAGACAAGCCCGCTGAGTTTCTTCCCCGGATCTTCTCAGTGGAGGCCGCGTTCCGATTCCGTGGCAGATTAGTATTTAATTTAGATTTTAAAATATATATATTGACTATTTGTAAGCGGCCCCGCGGGGCTTATAGGAGATAAATTATTTGATCTGGTGTGAGCAGTAATAAAATAAGAGGCTTGGTTTTTAAGACTCACAATTCTGGTGTCACTTGGATCATTGCATTAGGCTCTCTAAATATAAGAAATGATCAGAATTATTAATCTAGGTCTGTTGCTATTGGTTCATAAAAGAGGTGGCTCTCTCAGTATATTTGTGCGCGTGTGTGTATACGGCTTTTATCATTGTACCTCACAGAATAATGAAGTACCTACCTACTCTTTTTTGTTTTACCTAATAAATTTTATAGCTAGTTATAGGTTTCATATTTGAAACTCGACAGATTGCTTAAAATCTGAACTTAAATTATAGTTTAAAAAAACTGAAAAAACACGCTTTAAAAGCACGCTTTTTTACAATAAAATTATTTCGTTATCATTTTCTCCTTTATAGTTCGGCTTGCTGATAAAGCGAGTTTTTGAAACTATAATTTATTTTATAATTTTTACTCTCAAAACAACACCAAAAGTAGTTAGAATAATTTTAATTTAAAAAAAATTTAAATACATGCTTTTATAGCTAAAACCCAACGAAAATATCTTGCTTAGTTGAGGAGTTCCTATGGCCTCCTTCCGGTTCCATCAACAGACCCTGGATACCATCCGGATCTACAGAACTCGTCAAGATAAATCCAACGAGCCTAAACACGGCGGGGTTAGGTTAAGTAGTAGGCAGTGCCGTTGGCCACCCTCGGACTCTATCTTCAGACCCTGGACCCTGGCTGCAGAGCTCGTCAAGACAAATCTAATGAGCTTAAACACGGTGCGGTTATGTTGAGTAGTTCCGTTAGTCACCTACCGGCTTCATCATCAGACCCCGGACATTATTTGGGTCAAGATAAATTCAATGACCCCAAATACGGTGGAGTTACGTTAAGTTGGGTGGTTACATTGGTCACTTTTCCGCTTCATCATCAGCCTCTAATCAATATCTGGTAGTATAGTACTTGTCAATACCAATCTTACAAGCCTAAACACGAATTGGTTACGTTTTGTAGTTAACATGTTCTCATAGCCACCTTCTGTCTCCATCATCAGACCAATTCCATGGTACCATGTTATTGCATTGTCACCAAACTAATATACGTATTCCAAATTTCAGCTTAATCGGATACCAAGTGCAAGTGCTTGAAAGAGGGATCAAAAAATTTAACCGGATAGACAGACAGATCCTGGTGACCCCTGTCAGGATATGAGGTCAAAGTTATAAAATTATTATATTGTCATCTGTCCTTAATACGTGTACCATTTATCAAATTAATTGGACGTCTTGAAGTTAGTGAAAACCACAATTATATACCGTTACGATTACAAAATTCCGTTATATACATAGATACATAGTCACAGGTCAACTAATAAAAGCATGTTAAAAATAAATAGAATGATGATTTTCCCATTTATCCCAGTTATTTTTTTATGGAGTGGTACTTTTTTATTGTTATTACAGTTTTTTTGGTTCGCATCTAAGAAAAATAAGATTTTGTATAATTTAAGATACCTGGCAGTATAAAATATGTTAGCTTTGAGTTTCTAAACATCGTTTCACAATACACCTACATTTTAACACCTACGTGATTTGGGCACGCTACCCCTCTCTCAACAAAACATGGTATATCTACATTAATTATAACACACTAAGGGTCGTCATTAAAACAGTACTTAAGAAGTTACGACCTCTAAAAGCTTCGGAAAGACTGTTTACTCAGCGTTCTGGTCCGTCCTCAAGTAAAAAAGCTGACATTATAAAGCACTCTTTGTAATTAAAATGATGTTTAATAGCCATTAATTTTATTAAATTTTCGAGGATTAATTTTGCTTAGAGTGTCAACAGGAAGTTTTATATTTTTGATTGTTTTGGACTAGGAAAAATCATTATTAACTTGCCATAGCGCTCTGGGACTTTATTCCTAAGCCGAGTTAGGCGGCTTGATAAGTTCCAACAGAAGGTAGCCACAAACTTGCAAACACCATTCCGCGTTGAGTCCGCATGACGAAGTCTGATCTAATCTCTCTCACCTCGATCAGTGAAAAGGTCTTTGTCCAGCAGTGGGATAGATGTCGCTGAATTATTAAAAATATAAAACAGAGTGTTTTATTCTAATACCTTTTTGATCCCATAAATAAAATTGGAAGAGTGAATAAATGTGTTTTAAGGAGAAAGAGTTATGTTATGCTTAGCATGGCTTAAAGTCAAAAAATATTGATTTGTGTAACCAGATTAAAAATGCAACACAAATTATAACATTCTTCATTCATTCACATCTACCACCAGATGGGATCCGACCACTGCGAAGATCCAATGTCCGATAAGAAGCTAGGCAGTCTTTTTCAAGTTGAATAGTCGAGAATTTTGACTCAGACATGAGTGTATAATATGCATTAAAATTTTGTCCAAAAATACTTTAATATAATTCACCCGACACCAAATGTGACATGTTCAAATACGTCAAACCCAAATCAAGTTCACACTTCAGTTAATCCGGTATAAAAATCCGAACGGGTTCAGATACTTATTACATTTTACTTAAGAACATGATATTATTACATAATAATAACTTTTACATTGTACATATTATATACAATATGAAAGTTGAAGAGTGTAGGCACCAGAGAAGACTTAGAGTCCTAGTATCTTGTTATGATCAAATATACTTTTACATACTACTCTGAAACCGACAAGTATGAATGATACAAACCATGGGAATGTATAAATGAATAAATAATTTTATTTGATATAATCATAAGGTCTTTAATTAGTTTGTTACAGAGTGGAGGGTGCGAGAGAGGTTTTGTAATTTACATATCGGAATTTAATACTCTGTCTATACCGCAAGAGATCTGGCGTGATTCAATACAAGTGACAATTAAGGACTAAAGATACAGAATATACAAAAAGAATTCCGATCTATTCACAAGTAATTTTCATAGTAAAAGAGATCTCAGAATTTGCTCGGTCCTCCGACGTAATCAATAAGGGCGCAAGTGCCGTGAAGATGAAGTTAAAACAGAGCTCCTTTATATTGAGGAAGGTCGAGAGCCCTACACCATGCAGACGACCCTTGTGCTCGATACGCGAATACATTACGTGTACTTTGATTTTATTGGAACTTTAGTAGAAAGAATTAATGTAGCTCGATTTTTTTACTATTTTGGAGTCTATCATCGAAAAATGCCATCAAAGACAGGACAATATCTTTGTTTGCACGCTTGAGAAACCTTACTCAAACTACAATAAGTGTTAGTATTATATGATGCACTCTTTGGTTTAATGGCTCGACTGGTTATCACGAGGTCTTGGATTTAAATCCTAATTCCTACTGTAGTTCTTCTATTGAAATTTCATAGTAGTTTTTTGAAGCTAGCAATATCTCCAACGATGCTTGAATGTGATAGAGAGCGAACCTATTGGCACTATACCGGGTATAATTCCGGACTCCAGACTGCTACTGAGAATTCCACACTTTGTCCGACCTAAGATACGAACGCTAGCCGTACTTTGCGCCAGTAGACCAATCATGCAGTCATGTATGTAAATCATCGTATGGCGATGTACTTTTAATAATGCTACCCATGGTCAAAATTGAATGACTGAGTGGAGGAGCCATTGTTTAGCCTTCGGTGTCAGCTGGTGTAGCCTCTCGAATCTGCCGCTGAATTTCTAAGTGGGACAGTCCTCCACGATGTGTTAAATAGTCGGTACTGAGTCTCCACAGTCACAATAAATATTGTAACTGAATCCTATTTATATAATAATATACAGTCACAATATAATAAGGTATTCTGTCACGGTAACTGTTTACAAAAACCAGCGTTTTAGATACCGAAGTTACTATGACAAAATCCTAATCTATTTACATATTACTGCTCTTGTAACAAAATATAATAAAATATTATGTAGTAGTAATGTGTACGCACAGCGTGTTATGCTGACGAAGGCCTCTTGCCAAACCCGCGCCGAGTGCCGGATGTCTCGGCTCCGTCAAACTTGACGCATAGGACAAAAGGCTGATTATGACGTTGGCTTATATTGACGTAATCCATTGGCCACTTGACATTCCATTATGAAAATGTACCAAAATGTAACTAATAATTGAATTAAAGGCGCGATATGTAGCAGTAATGTGTACGGACAGCGGGTCATGCTGACAGCCTCTTGCCAAACCCGCGCCAAGTGGCGGATGTCTCGGCTCCGTCAAACTTGACGATCAGGACAAAGGACTGATTATGGCTTACTCTGACTTAATCAGTGTGCCGTCGGCTGTTTGTCTTTCCCCTATTATTTAATGGAAGGATTGTCTTGTATCTGCGAACCGTTTAAGTATGGAATATATAAAATAATTGGTATTGAGTTATTATTGCTACCAAGCCTTTTAACCCGATTTTCCTAGAAGGAAAATGTTGTTATAATAATGGAAGTCCACATTGTTATCAACTATTTAATACAACACAAGTGAAAAGTTTTTCTTTAGTTTTCTCTTTTATAAAAGGAACAATTTGTACACCTACATTTTGACAAAGTCTTTAGATCCCAATATAAACTCAAATTCAAATTGTTTATTTTGCATAAGCCATGCGGGGGTAATTACAAATTGTCATATTTACATTTTGCTTTTTAACTTACTAATCTACCACCGGATCGGAACGCGGCTACCACTGAGAAGATCCAGCTAGAAACTCAGTGGGTTTGTGCTTTTTGTCTAATTCTTCATTCATTTTCTGTATAGGTACATACATTTTTATATCATACCAAATCATTTATGGGATCAGTGTGATAGCCATACGACTGAAATATAAGACTTATAATAACATTTGCAAATATATGTTATGAATAAAATGAAATAAAACTAATGAAAGACTAAAGAATTCTGGGTGGGCCAGTCTCCACAAGCAGGACCTGCTCACGAGTATGACTACTTGAGCAGCCAACACCTCCCCCGACCATATTAGAGGGAAGGAACTGACCTACACGAAATAACCACTACAAGCATAGACTTTTCAGAGAGCATGACCAATCTCAGACCCCAGAGTGCAGTCCGAAAAAGTCTATAAAAGGAGCAGTACTTCGAGCCCGATTGGCACGACACGTTACTTTTTAAAATTTTTGTTTACATTTAAGACGTGCTTTATGACCAATTATCGTTAATAATCTAAATAGACACTCCAGCGGAGAAGGGCAAGAAACTCCATAGGCGAACCTATTACCGTTGTAACGGGTACAATTACAGAAACCGATATGGAATTTAAAAGTGTGTTTGTACTAGGATTTGAACCAAGACCGTGTGACTGCCAGCCAATGGACTAGACCAACTGACCAACCACACAGGCAAACAAATTTGGCCAATATTTTTATTTACTAAGTTATTTTTTGGTGCCTTATAATATTTTTTTACTGTAATCAAGTGTCAAATGTTATTGAGTCAAGGCATAAATACATTTATTAAGACTCAGGAGAATTCTATATGATGAGAACAGGTGACCCATGATGTACTTCCTCCAAGAAAGTTCCCAATGACAAACCTCCATGAAATCCTAAGCAAAACAGTCCCACCTATCCAGGTACTCGTACAAAAAGTAATTTCGCAGTTGACAACTCCATTTTGCCAACTGTCGGCGACCGCGAGACAACATTTGTTTAAGCAACAAAGTTAAATAATAATAACGGAACGTTTTACATTACGGCGACACGGAGTCAGCTGTAGTGTACTGACGTTGAGCTGATAAATGAAGATAATGCTATGGATATGCTGATGGCAATAACGTAAGAGCACTGAAGACAAAAGGGCTTAATATTAATAGATTAACGTTATCGTAACCCTGTCGAGAAAGCATGCTGTCAGATGCATGTATACTCGTATGCAGTATTTTTAGTGTAAGAAGGATGTCATATCAACTCATTAGCGTTACACTAACGTCAATCTATTCTTGCTAAGCATCCCCGTTCATCAAACGCGAGTCTTTTAATATATATAGTACTATAGGTGCATTCGGTTTTCTTGGTAAGTTATTTTTGTGGTAATATAATAAGATTATAATAATTATAAACTGTTTTGTTCCCAGGCCGAGCAAAGACTTTACAAATCGAGATGCTGAGCACCACGGCGAAACACGTAGAATACGATCCCCAATAGCGACTGCCCAAGCCGAGGCCGTTCCTCCTTGAGGTGCCCTTAAGCTAGTTGCCCCCTTGCCCTTCTGGCTCGAGCGTAGTGGTTGCACGCTCGCCCTCTTGTTCGGTGAACCTGTAAAGGCTCCGCGGCCAACAGTGTAGATCATTCACACACACACAAATAAATATGTAGATCCTTATATATGTATCTTTTTTACTTTTACCACCAAATAATTGTCACAACTTTTACCCAAAACCTTCGCGAGATCACAATTGATGAAGGTCACTTGGTCTACAAAAATCAAAATCGTTTGATTTGCCGTATCCAAGTTATCAGGACATTCATGTACATGTGCAATATTCGAGTGCATTGCGGTGTATCTCATATAATGGTGTCCGAGCTTGTTTATGCATATCTCATGACCTCTAAAAGGGTTACTAATATGTTGGATAAAATGTGATAAGTTGTGACGGTTCTCCGTAGAGTAATATTTTATGTTAACGACGGTATGTTATGATTGTAGTCTTTGAAAGAAGCATCATATCAAAATATCTATTTTGACACCAAGTTTGCTTTTTTAATAAAAGTATGAAGTTGATAATAAATCAGTTTAGAAATAGGATTATCACCAACATTACTCTATAAGTAACTTAAACAGAAGTGGTTTGCAATTTTCTACCAAATCAAGTAAGATTTGATGTGTAAAACTCCTCAAGCTATTGTAGTTCGTTAATCTTTTAAAATATTTATACATTGTTACGACCGCCTGACGGCGGGTACAAATAAAAACACATCTACAAACGTTACAATTGTTTATTGTAAAAAAAAATCTCAAAAAAAAAGGACTAAATTGAAATAAATAATTTACAACACCCGGGGTGTGGATTCGCGGCACAGGGAAGCTTTCTGGTCTTAAAAAAACCTATGTGCGCTGGGGACTTATCTTTGGTCCGTTGGACCCCGTGACGCGTGGGGGTCTTCGGTGAGGTAGCTTCCACTGACTTAGTGGGGAACTTGGAGGTACCCTGTGGCTCACGGTGATACTATGGAAGGCCCTCAGCCGCAGAGGTCAGCTGGAGTCGACGGCAGAAGTGTTGCCTGCTGGTTCACAATCCGTGCTTGGACGTGCAGCCCGTAGTTCACAATCCGTACGGTGGACGTACAGCCCGTGGTAGCGGACGATTTAGCGTAGTGGTTAAGAGCTTAAGCCGCTCCGCCCACTGTGTCTAATAGTCGTGAGTTCGATTCCCGTACGGGACAAATCTTTGTGTGATCCACAATTATTTGTTCCGGTCTGGGTATTTGTGTATGTGATTTTCATATTTGTAAACGCACCCACGACACAGGAATAAATCCTAGAGTGGGGCTACGTTTTTTTTTTTTTTTTAAAAAGAAAAAAATGAAGGTTCACAATCCGTACGGTGGACGTCCAGTTTCCTGGAACGCGTCGAAATGACACTTGTAGCTCGAAATGTCCGATACCCAGGCACTAGGTGAGACCAGGAGTGGGCGTCGGCATCTTTCGCGAAGTAATAAAAAATTACACGGAATAGAGTGGCGACATTTAGGTCCGGTTGAAATATAATTCAAAGAAAATCAAATATTTAAATGAAATATAATTACCCAACCCAGAATCAAACCCCAACTGTTTATATTTCGGACGATCACCATTCCACTACGCGATGAGGTACAAAAGATAAGATTACATTTTAACTTATACGCAATTACAGGTAGTTATACCAATAAATATATCGAGTGAAGCAATGACCTTTGATATTTATTTCGCCGGTACATCGAGAAATCCCTCTTATCATAACATCACGCTAATCTAGCAAATAAATCTCCCAGCTATGTTTGTGTAATATTATATGAACTAATACAAGGAAGTATAGTTTATGTATAACATTCCAACTATTATACAATTAGCTTTAAAACCTAAACGAAATTAAGATATGTGTCAATGCAAACATTTTAATTACATTACTACGAGTTTATTATTCATATGAACAATCTTGTATACAATTTTTCGGTGGCAATTTTTAATAGACTACTGTCTACAGAAACCAAAAGCTTATTATTTTCAAATATGTATTGAAATTTAGCATTTATGGAATTTTAACAAAATAAATATTTTAGAATAATAGGTTCTTATTTAGATACACACAAGCGACTGTTAACAACACACGCGTGGAATACACAATGGGAATTAATTATCGCGGCCATATCTCCCCTGGTTTCTTGTGGAGGCAGGACTGATATAGACTAAATTAATATGATAATAGAATGTTAATGAAGAAAAATACCGCGGTGAAACATATTTAAAACTTATCGGAATGATTAAATAGATAAGGTTATATTTTACCAATTTTAAGATACTCGCTGTCACATTTCGTTATGTTGTTAAACCACTATTAAGAAATATATAGCCATAGAAATTTTTTACACTATTAAAAGGTAGAAGAAATCGCTTGTTGGTAATCGAATTAATCCAGACACGAAAAATTTGTTAACAGCAACCAAACCTATTGGAATTAATTATATTAAACTTACCAAGGGGGTTGAAAAATGATGCTATTCGCTTTTAATTTTCTTTTTTATTTTAGTATAGCACTGATTTTACTACTTTTCAAAAATGAGAACAAATAATCACGAATATGAATCACATGTAGTTGTCGTGCGAACTCTCTGGCGTCAAAATTGCCTTCTCCCTGCGCGAATTCGTTTTTATATATTTATATCGGGACGGCCTACTTCCTCCCAGAGGCGACAATGCGTACGCTCCAGATTTCTAGATTTTTCGTATGAGACGAGACAGATATGGAAAGAACGGTGTGTGTGTGTGTGTGTGTGTGAATGATGTACGCTGTTGGCCGCGAGGCCTTTACAGCTTCACCGGACTTAAAGGCGAGCATGCAACCACTACGCTCTAGCCAGCCAGAAGGGCAAGAGGCGACATACTCGAGGGCGCCTCGAAGAGGCGCCCTCGGTTGGGAAAGTCGCTGTAGGGGGACGGGTGCACTACTAAGTGCACCGGTCAACCGCCGGCTATGGGAGGGGATCAACTACCACGTCGTCGTCGTCGCCCGTATTCTGAGCGGAAAGAAGGGATGACAAAGCATCGGGGGGGTCGGTGAGAACATGTCGCGGCCGGCGGTGGCGGCAGGGGTCGGGGGGGGGAGATCGTAGTCGGCGGTGGCTACGATTGACGGATTCGCATGGGTAGATGCGTTCGCGAAGTGACGTGTTGACGCCTTTTTAATAAAGGCGCGAATAGGTTCGAGACCTAGATCGGAGTGGAGGGGGAAGAACGGTTCAACCGAAGCAAGTCACGCCCTAAACTATTGTCTATATTCTAGAAAATTCTTGTGGTACTGAGATAGCAATAATCGAACCGAGCGAGATGGAATCATTCACAGGTAGTTGACCCGTTGTTCGATATTTTTTTTTTTCAGGAAATCTAACAGTTTGTAGGGAAAAGTAAATAATCTATATATCTACATATTACATATAATAAAACCGTAAGGAAGTCATTTCTGTGTACATTTTTTGTAAGTAACAACCTACGGATATCGTTCTATTGATGTAGAAGCCAATTCTAGAATTTTTGGCTTTCGTGTCTATTTGTCTGTCTGTCTATCTGTCCAAGGGTATGGAAGGGAAGGGTAACCATCATAACACAAAAACTACTAACAGGATTTTGATGAAAATTTGCACGCGGATATCTTAAAATATTGGATTACATATTGAATAGTATGTATACTGGAAAATGAAAAGGATTTTTCCAAAAATACAAAAATAAGCGAAATATTGAATTTCTAAAAAGACACTTTAGTCCAAACCTGTATGATGGATTTCAATAAAATTTTAGATAGTTGTAGTCTGTACTAAGGATCATAACTCTGTACATTCATATTTTCAAACAATCTAACAGTTTTTGCGGAAAGAAAAAGAGTCGATTTTGATAAACCATTCATTGTTCCAAAACAACTTAAGCTAAGAGATTGTCGCGGGATAAACCGTAAAACTTATTACTGTTTGTACCGAACTGCAATGTTACGACGTAAACTATGTGATTTTGCCTACACATGAATTCCTCCATAAATTTATATTGGACTCAGGTTCGTCTCCTCACGAAAAACTAAGCAGTAGTTAAAAGCACTCACTGGAAATTGTTCATACACGTTTGATTTAAAAACTCAAACATGATTTCGTGCATAAATCGATGATGCATTCAGGATTGTTTCTTCTGGAGAGAACTCTAATGATAAATGGGCCGTATACGAAACTTTAACGACGATTAATATCTTACGAGAAGACTGACACAAAATGAACTGACAAAACTTTGCTACATACTTAGCCGGCAATGTACCGTTTTAAGATATTATAACGCTAGATTACACTCTTTGTCAGGTTAGGTAAAGAAGGTTTAAATCAGAAATATAAATATTAACAAAAAAATGTAAACAGATAACCTGATAATCCTTCCTAAAAAGGAAGGTAAGTGTGTTTTTTTTTTTGAGACGTCGTTAGTGTTTTATGTTGAATAAGATCACGCTATAGTTTAGTTTATGTTTTACAAAGACCACCTGTGCGGGCTAAGTGGGGCTAAGACTGAACCCGGTGATAGCGATAGTTGATAGAGAAATAAGTCTGGTGGAAGTTGACAAAATATACAATACGAGTATATTCACACTCACACAAGAACCGTTCTTCCGGGATAGCCGTTATTTCTTCATACTAAAATAGCAGAATGGATCTTACTAACTTTCAAGGTGTTTTAGGTCTCGAAATAATATTCGATATACTTTTTATCCCGGAAAGAATCACGGTTCTTGCGACATAGCTGGCTAAACCGTAACATAAAACAAAACACATTAAATTACGAAAAATATATAACATAGCAATTTATACAATAGCATGACTTTTGCAGAATATCTATTATTTCTTCATACTAAAACGGCTGAACGGATTATAAAGAAACTTAATATAAAAGAAACAACACAGATATCAAATGAGCAAGTGGAAGAACGTTGATATTGGGTAAGACCTAGACTATCTTACCATAACCAAATAGAACGTGCATTATCAGAAGGGCAAGTCAAGAGTCTCTGTAACCGACGAGCGTGTATAAGACGGACTATGAGAGTGGAGAAAGCCAGAAAGGTCTGTAAGAAAATAACCTGTTTAATCTGTACTCTCTGCCTAACCTGCAAGGGATCTGACGTGAGGATATAGATTGATAGATAGTATTGAAGTATCTTAAGTCGTGAAATAATAATATGAAATAGGTAACTTTGTTCATACACTATATCATGCCGCTATTATCCGTGTAAGTGGTATATAAAATCACTCCAATATGCATTTGGTGGATTTTTACCGGCCTGCATGAAGGCTCAAAGATATTAACCACGTATAGGCTAAAAAAAGCCTGGCAATCCATCGATTCCCCACTTCTTCTTCACAGGTGACTGGAAGCCTGGGGAATTGTTCTACAATAAAAATTTACTCATGTTTAAGTTGACTTTATAAATACTTTTACAAAACAAAGATGACGAGGTTTAACCGATAAAACGTAGACTGCTTAACTTACTTTGTCAAATAGTCGCGGGTACGATCCCCGCACAGCACACAAGAATATTGATTTGGGATTTGTGATTTTGAAATAAAGACAATTTACAAAGATATTTTAGTGCATATGGGCACAATAAAAAAATGTTTGTTTGTCCGTGTTAATATCCAGAACGGTGGAAACGGAAAAAAATTTTAAAAGGACTAGCACTGGAAAGGGAGGAATTTTCAGAGATTGTTTAAAACTACATTTTTGCTCGGAAAATGCAAAATTTTTGGGAGATAGTTGATTTTATTACTCCATATTAACACAGCTGAACAGATTTAAAAGAAACTGAATATGGAGGTGTCTCTTCAGTCTTGGAATAATGATATCCAAAGAAGTCCTACCTACCTATGTCAAATTACAAAAGACACGCGTGAGAAGCCGCGTATTGCGGCTAGTATTATAATAAAAATATTAGCTCTGTTAAGAAACTGTCCCTCTGTTGGGCAGAGGCCTGCTCTAAAACTGACACTTCACACACCTTCGAGAAACTCTTAGGCATGCAGGTTTCCTCACGATGTTTTCCTTCACCGTTAAAGCAAGTGATAATTAATTTTTAATACGCACATGCTTTCGAAAGGACAGAGGTGCGTGCCTGTCCTTGAACCCGGGACCTCTGACTTTGCAGTCCAACGGTCTAATTACTAGGCGCTATATCACAGCTGTAAAAATATATTTTGTTTTAAAATATATTTTGTATAAATAATTTAATTGAAATTGTTACTTTATGCACTGGGTCAAATGCAAGGTCATTTATTTTTTGTTTTATTTTTTTATTTATTCTTTGACTAACATAAGTGCCTAATTATAAGCCAATTTGCAAATCTGAAAACAGGGGTGGCAGAGGTGTACTACGGTGACTACATTGACTTGATTGACGATTTCGTTGTTTTAGTAGCTCATAGTATAACTAGTGATCCCGAAGTCCGAGGATTCGAATTCTAGGCTGGACAAAGCATTATTGAGAATTTCTCTATCGAAATATCTAGGATTCCGAAATAGTATCCAGTTTAGTGGTAATAGGCTTGTGGTATCATATGAACGCCGCTACCTATCGCGATGCGCGGCGCGCGCGCAGCCCCTCGCAAAATCGGCTGCGCGGCCGCGAGCCGCGATCCGCCATCGCTCGGTCACAAGCGCCAGTCAGGAACGTTATACCACGACGAATGCATGCCCAAATTTTAAGTGAAAGACGCTTTAATATTTTCGTTAATAATTTCTAATCTGTTATTCTCACTAGGATATCCATCTTTGCTTTATTACACTTTAGTGCTTGTGTTGTCGTAAACTTATTCTTCACTGTCCTTTATTTTATCTTCACTGTACGTTCTTTATCTTCATTAATAACAATTTGACAAAATTCTATTGGTCTTTTAATTATATTATAACCTAGTATTGTTGGCGAAATCTACGCGTAAATATATAAAAATAGACCATAGACCTACCCCGCAAGGGATCTGGCGTGATGATATAGATAGATAGATAGAGAAAGACCATACAATCGTAATCGTAAGACGCTAGAATTGGTATAGATGCGTGAACTTGTCGCCATATATGTAAGAAAAACATCACAAAATATTTCAGAACTGCCTGAATTAATGTATGTATGTGACCATTGTATACAGTGGCTAATGTTAGTATGAAAGTCTTTCAAAACTTATATCTACACTTATAAGAAGTATACAACTTATCGGAAAATATATTTTACAGAAATAATGTTAGTATGTGTCTATTTATTTTCAAAATGTGCATGTATAACAAAGTGGTATCAGTGTTTTGGAACAAAATCGTGAGGTGTTTAACTTCTGTTTTATTATCACAATTTCTATAGAATAGACTAATTAAGAATTACAGAAACAATCTTCTTCTTCAGTCGTATTCTTCATTACTGTAGGTCGTGTCCTTGAAAGGCCCTCATGGCCCTGTGTACGACTTCCTTCCACTTGATCCGATCCTCGGCTTCTCTAAGAGAATTTGTTGCAGAGAGGCCAGTCAGACCAGTGATTAGATCACGCCAGCGGCTAGGTGATCGGCCGCGCGGTCTTTTCCATCTACCCTGCCCATCACCACCAATTTATCAAAATTGTCTGGCTGCCATCTTGCAATATGACCAAAGTATCCCAGAATACGCTAGTAGCAGATCGCTGAAAGTCTGGTTCTAATGTCTAGCTGTTCTAGAATATTTAACTTATTCATTCTCATGGCCGTCCATGGTATTCGGAGCATCCTTCGCCAACACCACATCTCAAAGGAGTCTATCTTTTTCCGTTCCATCGCTCGATTCGTCCACAGAAACAATAACGTTACCAAAATCTAAAATGATACTCAATCCCAAACTCTCACTAATTAAAATTCGAGAACTAATTAGAAGTTTCGTAAGTAGTTGTGCGAAATAATAAATAGCCGCTGAATAATTGATACGCAACCAGTGTTCGGAGTGTTTCGTCTCCCGCTTTGTTACTTATCTGTTCTTACAGTTAGATAATTGGATCAGGATTTGTTGTTTAGAATGTGCGGACACATTGATGGGAAGTCTGCCGTATATGTTCGGAAAAATGTTGGGTTTAGGCTCATGCTTTCTTTGTATTGTTATTTATTGAACAAAATATAAAAATGGTTGTTAGCACACTGCAGTTATCTGTTTATGTTAGGCCAATAGAGCTTAAGGGATCGTTGTTCGCTAAAGTACTTATTAAGCGACACTTACCGAACACAAGGAACAGTAGTTTACATATATTTTGGCACTCAAGTTATCAACATTTATATAATTATTATAGAAATCGCTTATTTTATTGTATTGCACATTTATCATATTTTACATATAGACGGCAAACCTTTATAATATATAAATATAATAAAAATAAAAAAGCCTGTATTTCCTTATCCTTGGTTTCCATTTCAAATGTTGATATTTGTTTGTTAGTGTTTAGTTAGTTACATTATGTTTTGCTTGTTGTTTAATTGTTAGTAAGAGTTAGTTTTTGCTCTTGGATATGGACCCCTCCTCGGGTGAAGGCCTCCTCCAGTCCTTTCCACCCGTCTCTGTCCTCGCCGATAGTTTGCCAGTCGTTTCCTGTTATTCCGGTTATATCGTCAGCCCATCGTCTTTTCGGTCTCCCTACCCTTCTTTTGCCGATTGGCCCTTTCCACCTTGTAGTATTGATTGTCCAGTGATATTAGTTTGCCTAGGTAGATGTAACTGTGGACATATTCTATAGATTTTTCTTTTACATTGATGGGTCGTTCTATGCTGTTTGTCATCATCATCATCTCAGCCTATACTTGTCCACTGCTGAACATAGGCCTCCCCAATCGCTTTCCAGCGTAACCGGTCCGATGCCACCTGCATCCAACGACTTCCTGCGATTTTCACAAGATCGTCGGTCCATCTGGCAGGTGGTCGTCCCACGCTGCGCTTGCCAATACGTGGTCTCCACTCTAGAATCTTTCTGCCCCAACGTCCGTCCGATCTTCGCGCTATGTGGCCCGCCCATTGCCACTTCAGCTTGCTAATCTTAAGGGCTATGTCGGTGACCTTGGTTCTTCTACGAATCTCCTCATTCATGATTCGATCACGTAGAGAAACGCCGAGCATAGCTCTCTCCATAGCTCGCTGAGCAACTCTGAGCTTTTTTATGAGACCTATAGTAAGAGACCACGTCTCTGATCCATATATCATCACTGGTAACACACATTGACCAAAAACTTTAGTCTTTAGGCACTGAAGTATTTTGGATGAGAAGATGTTGCGCAGTTTCCCGAACGCTGCCCAGCCGAGTTGGATTCGTCGATTGACCTCTCTCTCAAAGTTGGACCTACCTAACCGGACTACCTGTCCCAGGTAAATGTATTCGTCGACAACTTCAAGAGTAGAGTTCCCAACGGTGAGTGCGGTGGGTACGACATGGACGTTAAACATTATTTTTGTTTTGTCCATGTTCATTTTAAGACCCACTTGTTGAGATACTCTGTTGAGGTCGCCGAGCATTCGTCCTAGATCTTCCAGCGACTCCGCCATGACCACAATGTCGTCGGCAAATCGAAGGTGAGTGATGTATTCGCCATTGATGTTGATGCCAAGTCCTCGCCATTCCAAGAGATTGAAGGCGTCCTCTATGGTGGTCGTAAACAGTTTCGGAGAAATGACGTCTCCCTGTCTTACTCCTCTTTTTATGGAGATCGCCTTCGTGCACTGCCCTTGTACTCGGACTGACATGGTGGCGTTATTATACAAGCACTTCAACACTTCGATGTACCGATAGTCAATGCGGCATCGCTGGAGAGATCTAAGAACCGCCCAAGTCTCGATCGAATCGAAGGCTTTCTCATAGTCCACAAATGCCAAGCATAGTGGCCGATTATACTCCTCGGTCTTCTGTATAATCTGGCGCAGCGTATGTATGTGGTCTATGGTACTAAAGCCTTTCCGGAAACCGACTTGTTCGGGAGGCTGGAAATCATCAAGCCTGCGTTCGAGACGATTCGTGATGACTCTCGAAAACAACTTGTAAACATGGCTCAGCAGTGTGATGGGCCTATAGTTCTTTAATAAAGTGTTATCACCTTTCTTAAAAAGAGTACCACCACACCCCTGTTCCATGCTTCCGGCGTTTTTCCTTCTTTTTCCTTCTGTTTGTCATGATTTTGGTTTTTGTAGCATTCATCTCTAATCCTACTTTTGAGCTTGCTTAAGCAATAGAGCGGAACATATCTTGTAATTCATTTGCTGTTTTAGACAGTATAACTATGTCATCCGCGAATCTGAGATGGCTTAGATAGCTGTTGTTTATTTTTATGCCTCTAGTTTTCCAGTCTGTGTTTCGAAATACATCTTCTAAAACCGCAATAAACAATTTAGGTGACAGGGGGTCCCCCTGTCTGACTCCTCTTTCGATATTAATTGCATCACCTCTAGATTCTAGCATGACATTACTTGTGCTGTTGTTGTATATGTATTTTATAATATTTATATATTTCGAATTTATGTTTAAATTTTTTAGTGATTTCCATATAGAGTTGTGGCTTATGCTGTCAAATGCTTTGCTGTAGTCGATAAAACCTAGATAGAGTGTCTTATTAAACTCTTCGTATTTTTCTATAACTTGTTCCAGTGCCTGTATATGGTCTAGTGTGCTTAAACCCAGAGCGAAAGCCAGCTTGTTCTATTGGTTGTGCGTTTTCAATCTCTTGTGTTATGCGTTTAAGAATTATAGATGAGAAGATTTTGTATATGCTTGCCAGTAAGCTAATTGGTCTATAGTTGTTAATATCGAGAGGGTTCCCTTTTTTATATAGTAGTATGATATCTGACGTGCTCCATTGGATTGGTACGATTTGAGCTTCTAGTATGAGATTGAATAATTCTGTGAGAGGTCTAAGTAACACTGGTGTACCTGTTTTTAGAGCTTCATTGGTTATTCCATCGGGACGAGGACTTTTATCTGATTTTAGTTGTTTCAGCTGGGTGTATATATATTTTTCTTCTATCGGTCTAATTGTTTCCGTGTTATAACAATAGTGTGATTCGTTGGCTTCCTCGATGGTTTTATCTTTGTTTTTGTATTGTTTTTGGTAGAAAGTAGTTGCCTGCTGTATGATTTCTTGTATTGTTTTAGTTTCTTTATGTTGGCCTTCTAATTTTTTTATCCAAGGTTTTCTTAGGTTTAATTCTTTAAATGCTTTCTTTGTGCTTCTGAATTTGTTTAGATTTTCTGTTATTATCCTTTGTCTGTGGCAACTGTAGTCTCTTTTGATCGCTTTGCTAGTTTCCTTATATAATTTGCTTAGTTCTTTCTTTGTATTAGCATCTTTATTCTTTCTTATAGTTAGTTCACTACGTTTGTTGATTAAGGCTGTTGTTTATTCGCTAAATATTTTGTCATTTTTCTTTTTTAGGATTGTTTTGACTAGTTAATTTTTTTGTTATAGTTACTTCTAGCGCATCATAGTAAGATTGTACGTTTCTGGTATACATAGTTTGTTTTCGATGTTCAATTTTAGGCTGTCTATGTAGTGTCTTGTTTCCTCTTCTGTTTTCGGAATTTTTGGTGGTGGTTTAAAGCCTTTTCTACTTTTTTTCGATTGGCTCAATAGAACTGTTGCTCTAAGTAGTCTATGGTCTGTGCGGAACTTTACGTTATTGTGAACTTCATAATTTTGAACTATTTTTGGGACATTTGTCATGATGTAGTCGATTTCGTTTTTAACACTTTCGTCTGGTGATTTCCAAGTCCATCTTCTGCTGGGTCTTTTTTTGAAATAAGTGTTGATTATTGCTAGTCTATATTCAAATGCATATTCTAGCAGTCGTTCGCCTCTTTCGTTTCTTTGGCCTAGCCCATACTGTCCCATGAGTTTTTCTTCTTTCTTGGGTTGCCCTATTTTTGCATTAAAGTCTCCTAATATTATGATTTTCGCATCGGCTAGTGTGTGGGCTTTTTTCAGATCATTGTAGAATTTTTGTATTTCTGTATCGTCTGATCTTTCCGTGGGTGCGTAGGCCTGAATTATAGAAATATTTGGTCTGTCAAATTTCATTTGTAATAACGCTACTCGCTCCGAAATGCCATTAAAGTTGGTTATATTATTTTTCCATGCCTTTTTTATTAGAAACCCGACTCCATACAATCCCTTGTTTCTCCTATATAGCAGAAACCATAGTCTGAATACTCTTCTATGTGGCAACCCATTTTTCTTGTTTCTGAGAGTCCTAATATGTCGCAGTGTATATCTTACAGTGCATTATTGAGTTCTAAGTATCGTGTATATATATCGTGTATTGATGACAGAGACCTGACATTATAAGTTCCAATTTTTATATAATTCTTAGAGTTATTGTTCAGTTTAGTGGTTTTTTGTTCTTGTGGTTTTCCTGGAGGGTTGTGGTCGTACTCTTCCACGGGGACCAGCCGGCTTAGAAGATGTGTGTTATGTGTTGATGTAGCTTTTTCAGTTTGTTAGGTGTTTTCTGGGAAAGGCTGGCCGATTCGTTGCTATATATTTGTGCTGTTGGCTTGTGTGTTTGTTTTGTTATTATTATTTTTGTTTGTTAGATAATTTAGTATGCTCGGTTTTGCAACGCCTTCGGAAAAGCTTAAAGACCTTTGTACTGTGTGGGTGGCCAAGGTTTTGTTCTTTTTGTTTGCTTGAGATATCTGCTCGGCATTGTTGTTTGTGTTATTCTCTGGGGATTTTGATAGGTTTCTTTTATTATTTTTCGGTTCTTTGGGTGATTTTTTTAGTATAATAAGCTTGTCGTATTTAATGATGGCCGTATTACCCTTCTATCTTTCAGCTTTTACTTGTTGCTGTAGCTCTCTTCTTTTTTGTAGGACTGATTGGGGGTAGTCTTCTTTTATATAATACGGTGTTCCTTTTAGAGCTCCTTTGCCTTTTAAGGTGTCGATCTTCTTACCAACTGTTGTGAACGTAATAACTATCGGTCGAGGCTTCTCAATCTTCTTCCATATTCTTCTGATCGCTTGTAAGTCTCTATGGTCTATTTATATTGGGAAGTATTTATGTACAAAGTCTATTATAATATTTTCTAATTTGTGTAGGAGTTTTCGTGTTCCTCCAGCCCAAAGAAGACTAGAGCGTTGTCTTGATTGTCTCTCGATATAGTATAATCTTTGCTCTTGATTTTCCAGCCTCGCCTTGAGGTTTTCATGTTTTTCTTCTAAAATTTTTAATTTTTCTTCTAATATTCTATTCATATTTAATGTTACCTTCTCCGTCACTTCTTCCCCTTTTTTGTGTATAAGATTTTTCTGTTCATGGAGTTCTTTTTCACCTTTCCCTTACGTCCTGTGTAATTATAAATACATAATTGATGACAAATTTGGCATTCTAGTACTAACAATTTAGACTTTTTAGTAATACGAGTAGAATGCTTGGATAGTATTGGAGTTAGCCCCAAAGGGATAATAAATCACATTTACGTTTTTTTAATAAATTTATACACGCAGCTTCATTTGTACATCATAACGCTTAGGTTATTGGCAAAACTACTTTTACTTAGTTTTTAAAACTAATATAACAAAGACAGGCATTTTTAAATGTATTGTTGTTAATAGTTTTAAATTGTATGCATATTTCTTACAAAATTATTTTTACATAAATCAGTCGACCTGATCGTCCGTGTGTATCTACGTACTTAGGGAAAGTTGTCTTTGCGTCAGCCTATTGTGGAGCCAGTGAATTATCTCAATGAAGACTAATTAAATTTCTTTGCTTACTATGCGGAAGGCGGCCCACAGTAAGATCGTTAATTCGGCGAACGAATTGCTTTGTTTGTTTAAGTGATCGTGCTAAGTGTCTCTTACTTATTGTGATGTGTTATTTGTACGATTTTGTATGATTTATGTTCTTTTTTGAGAGCAAGTATCGTAAAAGTGAATTCTTGTTTGGTATAGTTCTGGTTGGTTACATGTTCTTGGTAAAGGCTATAATTAGTGAAACGATATATGATACACTTATAGAGTTGTGGTTACAGAGCGTTTGACTTGATTAGTCTTAGATGAGTAATAGGGTCTGGGTGGGTCTTTAGTTGCATTTTCATTTTCAAGCGTTTTCGTGTTTCATTTCGTGTGTTAAGCCGTTGCTGTCGGTTAACACTTCGGTAATTGTTAAGTAGAGCGTTGATAACTTCAATAGCTGGTGGCTAAAAACCTGTCACCATCAATCCTAAGTGAGCCCACGTGATGGAAGATGACCTGATCTCTCTTATTATGATTTTTGGGAGGCATTTGACCAGCACTGGGACAGTATAGGCTAATTACAATTGCGTAAGTATTCTGCTCGTGCGTCAGGTGCATATTTACTCGTCATCATCATCAGCCGAAAGACGTCTACTGCAGGGCAAAGGCCTCCCCCAAAGATCGCCACAACGACCGGCCTTGTGCTGTACGCATCCAGGTTTTACCTGCGACCTTCACCAGGTCATCGCTCCACCTTGTGGGGGGCCTGCCCACTCCACGTCTTCCAGTACGAGGTCGCCACTCGAGAACCTTTCTGCCCCAACGGCCGTCAGTTCTACGAGCGATGTGCCCCGCCCACTGCCACTTAAGTTTGGCAATTCTGAGAGCTATATCGGTGACTTTGGTTCTCCTGCGAATCTCCTCATTTCTGATTAAATCTTGCAGAGAAACTCCGAACATAGCTCTTTCCATTTCCCTTTGGGTGACCTTGAGCCTTCTTATGAGGCCAATCGTGAGTGACCATGTCTCGGTGCCGTAAGTCATCACGGCACCGAGACATCGTCACTCACGAGTAACGATAATATAACGGTAATGTAACAATGTATTTTAACAATATATTATATAGACTGTCTCGTTAGTCTAGTGGCAAAGCGCATCACTTTGTTATCACGAGGTCGTGGGTTCAAATCCTACGTCGGACAAAAGTAGTTTTTCTAACGAAAACTTCCCAGTATAAGTCCGAAGTCTGGAATTGTGCCTGGTATATAGCAATAGACTCGCCCCCTGTTACATGGGACCTAACATCGTCGGCGAAAACTGGGTGTACTCAGTACACCTCTGCCACCCCTGCTTGGGGAATATAGGCGTGACGGTGTGTGTATTTTAAGCGATTACAAAAAAGGTAAGACGCGTTTTTACGGAACCATCTATATGCACGTGCCATCACAATAAAGCTGCAGATATTTCACAGTGATAGATCCCTCACCATTATCTTAAAACGGAAGAAAACGTCTGAGAATTATTTTTAAAAATTGTACGTAAGTACTGCAAGCTAATTGAATTCGAGTCACGTCCGTACCTATCAACTAAGGATGCGCGCACTCCGGTCACGATTTAAGCTTGTAACTCATTGCCCCCCGAGGATGTTAGCCACTTAATTACTATTTATAAGAGAGCATTTTTCATAAACAGAAACGGGGAACCTGCTATATTTTTCATTTGAAGATAAAAAAGGAGCTTTGCATTATTTATCCTAAAGTTTATAACTGAAGTTATTAAGTTCTGTGATCGTGAGGGCTTGGCATTAAGAGATAGACATTCTTTTTGCACTATAAATTTACTAAATAAAGATGAAGGTGATACCACGCTTTACGACGTTACTATAACATAAAATTGTACGTAGATAACTTTAATTTTATATTTTGTTATAAAATTATGAACAATTATAATATGAACAATTTTGGTGTGCATAGGATAGATATAGATCCATCTTATAATAAAACACATATAACAGACTTTACGAACAGACAGATGAATACAATACAAATCAGATGTGGCGTGATCCCATGCTCACATTGACCACCTTTGTGTATTTTTTATTTATTGTATAAACCTTACCCTCTATTATGAAATAATTCTTGTGTCGTTGATACAATTATAAGTATAAATTATACATACATGGATAAATGCCCAAGCTGTAATAAATATTTGTTAGCAAACCCGCCACTTTCTATTCCATCTAGTGGGTGGAGTTTCCTACACTCTTACCACTAGACCAAGTCGTCGTTTATATGCGATGGTTACATTCATATTTCACCATCATTTACATTATACCTTATCTTCTGCCGCGTAAGGACAAGTCAAGAGTCACCGTAACCGGCGAGCGTGTATGAGACGAACTATGAGAGTGGAGAAAGCCAGCAAGGTATGTAAGGAAAGAACCTGTTGAAACTCTGTACTCTTTGCCTGCCCCGCAAGGGATCTGGCGTGATGATATAGTAGTAGTAGTTCTACCGCATAATTTCAAAGTAATCTGGATCAGTTAACATTTAATCTTTTTATATTCATTCCTATTCAATAGAACACCTTTGACCCAGTTCCATAATGTCGCGTTCAGAGGTCAGATGTCGAGATTAATACTTAAGTGTGACAAGGGTTTTGTGGCTCCTATTGTACCTGAGATATTACAGTTTACGATAAAAGCCAGAATATTTCTATTATTTTATGTATACCGACAGTATATCTCTCATTTATTTACTTCCCGGTATGATAATTTTCAGAAGGTGGCGGTGATAGGTGCAGATTTTGAGGGGTCGTTAATTCGCTTTTACGTTACTAGAAAAGTTCTGTAGCTCCTCGATCCAAGTTACTATTAGGTAGTCTTCTTCTTCTCAGCGTTTCGAACGAATGTAGCCCAGAAGGTGGCCACACTGATTGCATTGTCGGTAGCAGACATCAAATCTTGCTGTGTGCAGGTGTTAGGGCACCCAGAGCATGATATAAGGTGGGATATCGTTTGGGTTGCACCGCACAAAGACCCCAGATTAGTGTTCTGTCTGTAAATCCCCACCTGATCATGTTTTCCTTGCTTCGGCTGACCTGGGTCCGAAGTCTATTTAAAGACTTCCAGACTGACTATGGTAATATATGTCCAGGTGCGGGACTTAGGTGGTAATGGTTCTATAGATACATCGATATATCAGTCGCACTAGGAGATCCAAGAAAATGACAGCAAACAACGGCCGCGTTTGGATACACCCACGCATCTACACGTACTTTGTAGCAAGCGATTGTAGAAATTAATTAAAAAAAATTAATGACCTCAGATATTTTTACTATGATAGCAAACTGTAACATTTTAACGTATCCTCACATTGGGTGAAGTTAGATCGAACAAATTCAATTTAAGACCACACCCATAGTTGTGTTCTTATTTATTCGGTCCGTTTTTCGGACTCACCCTTAATCTAGTACAAATAACATATATACGATAAAATTGTTTGCAAAAATACGCTATTAAAAATCACATTCTGTACCGATTTATGCAAATTGGATCACACAGCCGTGAAATAGATCAAAATTTTTCAATTTTAAAAAATTATACCGATTCATAAAATTCTATAATACGGGGGACCCCGTCAGACTGACATCACGGAACCGGGCACCTTGAAATAGAAATCGGATCAAAAAAATCGGTAACATCATCTTCACAACGATGCAGAGTAAAAGAATCCTAAGGTATGGGAATGTGAAAATTGCAGTTGTATAAAAGATTTGTAGGAGATGTCTGCAGTCTGTAATATTTTTTTAAGATAGATCTGACTGGAGTCCCAAAAGGGGACGATTGCGGTGGGTGACGTTCTAATATTACCATTTAAACAAGTTTTATGGTAATCGCCCCGAGACCGGAGAGCTTATTTTCGGGCAAAATTTTCGGAGAACGTTTTTCTTTGGCGAGTTTAAAGGCGAAAAGTTACAAGATTTCTGATACCCGCCCTTAATAGGATTGGATGTTGTTTTAGAATAATTTAACATTAATTAAATAAGTTTTTGTGAGCTTTCAAATTCCTCGGCGGATAATATTATCTGCTGAATTTGTTTATTTAGGCGTTTTATTAAGGCGGTCACTTTGCTATGGAGTGATCACATTGTATTTTATTGGAATAAATGAACAAGATTTTCAAATCACTTCCAACTTTAGTTTGCTTATCAAATTTGCAAGAACGGATATTGAAATGTGTTATTATTATTCCTTAAATTAAATATATTAAAATATTAATTGAGGAAAAAAATTATTAATAAAATGGGTAATTAATTCACAACCACTTTGTGGTCTGAGCGTACGTCGGGATTACTGGATCGATCAGTCGCAGTTTCGATAGTCACAAGGGACAAATGTGATCCATGGATATTGGCTTCGATTAGAGTCGTTCATGAGAAATTCAATATTCTTTCCCTTCTTAACAATATATTATTTAACCTTCCCCTCCCTATCCTAAAGAACGTTTCGAGTACCTGAAAAGCACTCGCCCCAATGCCTCAGGTCCTCAGAAAATCTTAGCCTTAGGATGCCTCTTCACAATAGCAGCTTCTATGATAAATCATTTACAGTCCAGGCGGTACGATCCTATCAGTATACGGCGTGCATCATCGATCATGCTAAAGAGCTTTAAGGGCCAGGTGAGGAAGTATTACTTCTCTACTTGTTCACCGGGTCCTGCTGTCGTATCGTGATAGTTAATTGTGTGTATGTGTAGTAAATTTCTGTACTATATGTCTCTGATATACTGTACTTTGTAGTATGTGTTCGCGTTTTTATATTATATTTAAGTCTTATCTCTTATCTCTTTAAGTTTAAACATCAGTGTTACAAATGCACCCCCGTTTATTCCATAACCTAATTGTTTTCTCCATCCCAAGGTTGCCTGGAAGAGATTGCTTTTTAGCGATAAGGCCACCCTTTAGTACTTACAATAATTTTTGGTTTTTTATTTTATTTTGATATCTATGTAATTGGTGCACAATAAATCTATCTATCAATTTTGTAAACGCACTCACGATACAGAATTTCTAATATGGAGCAAGTTTTATAAAAAATAGATAGACTAAAAAGTTAGACTGAGTGTTATTGAAAATTTTAATCGAATCATCTGCCGCTTGGGGATTATACAGACGGACGCGATATTGTCTTAAAAAGATTCTTAGCATTCACCTATATATTTGACTCAATAGTTTCCATACTGTCTTGCCACAGCCCATAAGGAGACTAATATATCTGGCGCAACGGGTACCTCTAAGCCTCACTAGTGCACTGCATAAGGCGCAAACTAAGCTTTCTTGTAGACTACTCAGCTCTCACTGCTGTAATTTCATAAGAAAAACCTTAAATGTGAATTCAGGAATATCGGCTTTATCCTATTTAAAATAACATGAAATAAAACTATTTTACGGATTTTATCGCGGTTTATTTTTTATTTTTAGTTCCCGACGTTTCGAGTGCTTTGCAGCACCCATGGTCACGGGAGGGACTGAGGTGTTAGACGCCCAAAAGGCATAGTTGTTCCGGGGTACCCTCAACCTTCTTAATTATTTTTGTTGTTGTTGGTAAAAAATAAACCGCGATAAAATCCGTAATATAGTTTTATTTCATGTGTAATATTCGCGTAAATCTAAGAACTCAATATGTGAACCAGTACGGACTGGAAATTGCAAATACAATTCGCCGGTTAGAAGATCTCAAGACTAAGCGCGCAAGATTTACAACATCCTTAAATTTCTTGAAGAGATGCAGAGACCACAATCTCATTCCTACGTGTGTCAAGATATCCACCAAGAAAGGCATACGAGGAAGCGCTAAGATCCTAAACCAGGCAAGTAATAAGTTGTTACGGACGGTGATTCATCAAACCCGTTCCGATCTACACCACCTCAGCAGAAATATAGAAATTTCATCCAATGAATTAAAGACAGTGTTAACTACATTTGATTTTAATAAATGCATTGATATCTTAAATAAGCGTGAAACATCTAAATATAATGAATGCAAAAATAAACACATAATAAAATATAATAAATTAACAACTAAATCAAATGTCAAGAACAAATCATTACGGTGTAACGAAACGCAACCGTGCACCATAGACAACGAATCACGCGCAGTCATCAATCAGTCAAAACAAACATTAGATGAAAACATCGTAAAGGTCCTATCTAAAGGTTTAAATTATGCTGTAAC
The DNA here is from genome assembly GCA_905147815.2 of Phalera bucephala. NCBI lineage: Eukaryota > Metazoa > Arthropoda > Insecta > Lepidoptera > Notodontidae > Phalera > Phalera bucephala. The sequence continues at coordinate 29,970,997 of LR990612.1, forward strand.
ACCTCGAAGGATACCGTATGAGGAAATTATCAGCGCCGTTGAAGACGTCCTATCCAAAAATAGCATAGGAAGGGAAGATTCGGAGGCAATACGTCAGGATGTCTCACCCATGTTACGTCGAAGTTCAGTGCCCAAACTAAATCTTCCTAAAAATCAATATTTAGCATATTATGGATACGTCATACGTATATTTAGCGGTCATTATGGATACGTCAGATTACAATGTCAAAATACAAGAACTTTTATCGGATGAAAATACATACAAAAAGGTCAAGACAGACCCAACCACCAATATATTAAAACAAACGAGTGATTTAATAAAGAAGTACTCCGAAACATTGAATCTGGACGTCAAATCGCTAATACCTTCGTGCGCAAAACCGCCACAGTTGTATGGGCTCCCAAAAATACATAAACTGAATGCTCCCCTACGTCCAATCGTTAGCCAAATCGACACACCAACCTACAGATTGGCTCAGTACGTAGCGAAAGTGCTCTCGGCACTCAAAGGACACACCAGAGCACATGTTAAGGATTCATACCATTTTGTTAGTGAGATCAAAAATCTACATCTTACTGACAATGAAACTATGGTCAGTATCGATGTCCAGTCACTATTCACATGCCTACCTGTACAAGACTGTGTCGAAATTGTAGAAAGGAAACTAGCGGAGAACAACATGCCAGCGGAATACTTAGAACTATTGAGACACTGCCTTACATCTGGCTACTTATTGTGGAAGGAGGAGTTCTACAAGCAAGTAGATGGCGTAGCGATGGGCTCCCCTGTATCTCCCATTGTTGCCGATATATTCATGGAAGACTTTGAGGAGACAGCCCTTCGTACCTCACCTGTAAAGCCAAGTTTCTACAAGCGGTACGTAGATGATACTTTCACAATATTACCATCTGACAAAATTCATGTATTCCTAAATCATCTTAACTCCATTAACCCTAAAATTCAGTTTACAATGGAGTTGGAGGCAAATAATTCCCTAGCTTTCCTAGATGTGTTAGTAATCCGTAACCCCAACAACACCTTAAGCCATACGGTTTATCGAAAAAAGACCCATACTGATAGGTACTTAAACGGTGAATCTCCCCACCATCCAACACAGTTAGCTACCGTGGGTTTCAGAGAGCAAAAGGGATCTGTGACAAGAAACATCTGGTTGCCGAGCTTCAACATGTCAAGCAAGTCCTGCACGACAATAAGCTTCGAGTCCCACGCCAACGTCACAGTGACCGAGTGAAACCAGCCACAGTTGAGCGTCTCCCTGCTGTACTACCTTACATGAGAGGAGTCACGGACAAGATTGGCTACATCTTGAAGCGTGCTTCGATTAAAACATTTTATAAGCCGCCGAAGAAGATCAGTCAATTTTTACCATCTGTCAAGTGTCAGATCCCTCTACAAGATGCAGGAGTTTACAAGCTTGATTGTGAATGTGGTCTCTCTTATATAGGACAAACAAAAAGACCGGTAAAAACTCGGGTTAAAGAACATATAGCTGACCTAAAACACCGTCGCAGAAGTCTGCAGTCTGTGAACATGTCCTTGACCGCACCCGTCATAATATTAGATTTGATAGACCACAAATCCTCGTGAAAGAACACCGATTCCTACCAAGGATGGTTCGCGAGGCTATTGAAATTAAAAAACATCCTAATTTCAATAGAGAAGATGGCTGGGTGCTTCAATCGTCTTGGGATCCGGTAATTAATATAATCAAATCCAAAACCAAGCATAACACTGCAAGACCTCAAGACACCGTGAGCTCATTCTGCGTAGATCGGACCAACAACAACAAAAATAATTAAGAAGTTTGAGGGAACCCCGGAACAACTATGCCTTTTGGACGTCTAACACCTCAGTCCCTCCCGTGACCATGGGTGCTGCAAAGCACTCCAAACGTCGGGAACTAAAAATAAAAAATAAACCGCGATAAAATCCGTAAAATAGTTTTATTTCATGTGTAATATTCGCGTAAATCTCAGAACTCAATATATTTAAAATAAGTCACCAAGGGCCGGTTTTTAATTGAAACATTTAAAGATACGTATTGTCTATGTGACGAAATATTACAGTCAAAAATAATTTATTACAAAGTTTTTTTTTACATTTTAACCGAATCCACCACCTGGTCGAAACACAAGAAAATATATTTTTACCTTAGTGTATTCTAAAGACTGTTTCTTAAAAATTATACCACTCAAATATATAACAGTTTGTCACTTAAATCAGCAAAATAAACAACCCCTCAAAACATATTTTGGTACTCTATGGTTCTTTATAAATTGTTTTGCTGGAGTTTTTATCGAGAAATTCTCAGTAACAGTCCAGAGCCTGGAAGTAAGTATAATGTCAATACGTCAGTTTTTTATTATACTGGAACCTAGATTTTCACATGCGCAGTACATCACTGCCGTTCCTGCTTGAAAAAAAGTGATCGTGTTTTATTTTTATTTGAAATATAAATATACTAAAATAAAAAATATCACATTTTTAGTCAAACAACAGTGAACCTTAACGAATCCTTTCGAATAAATCTACACAAAATCCGGAGTCCCGGATTTATTATTGAAAGTGCACTCCTCGTCTTAACTGCAAACGACAAACATTGCGAGAGTGGAAAAACAAAGGGGGCAAATGAAAAATCCATTACGGAGATAAAGAGAAACACCTCAATAACACTCAATGCCATTCTCGATGTACGGAATCGATTGCACCAACAGTTTTAAGGAAAGAGCCCCAACTATGAGCTCACTAGAAGCTATCTAGTCCTTTTATAAGTACATTTAATTGGGAGCTGTATCACATGGATCGCGTTTTTGCTTTAATCACGTATACAGCGCCCAAGTAAGGTTGTAAATTCAATTTACAACATCACTGATAGTACTCTCATTTAGACTCAGAATTAGATCGGTTATATACTTACACAATTAGAGTGTACCTTATACATATGTACATCTATCTATCTATCTATAACATCACCCCAGATCCCTTGCGGGGTAGGCAGAGAGTACAGAGTTCCAACAGGTTCTTTCCTTACATACCTCTCTAGCTTCCTCGACTCTCATAGTTCTTCTCATACACGCTCGCCGGTTACGGAGACTCTTGACTTTTCCATCAGATAAGACTCAGTTTATTTGGTCGTGGTAAGATAGTCTAGGTCTTCCCCGGTACCTGCATCCTTCCACTTTCACATTGTATATCTGTTTTGTCATTCTTTCCTCTGGCATTCTTTCTATATGCCTGAACCAACGGAGCATGCCCTTTCTCATGTTTACAGCGATACTATATTATACTTATTTCATACCTACTCGCTTTCTTACTACGCTGTTGCTAATGCGGTCGGTCAGCTTCACTCCGCACATCTATCCGAATAATCTTATGTATCTATTATATTTTATATATCTATTATTATCTTATAAATACATATAACTGGTGATCAGCCAGCGGCAGTGTTTAAAGACTGTGGGAAAAAGAGAATTAAATTAAAAAGATAAGCCCACTGAGTTTCTTCGCCGAATCTTCTAAAGGCCGTGTACCGATTTAGTAGTAGATTAGTAGTTAGATTAGATAAAAGAATATAAATTGACAAATAGTAAATGTCCTCATGGGGTTAATATAAAAATTCATTATTTAAATTTGAGTGAGTTAGAGAACGAAGTTTTTTTTAGGTTTTGTAACAAAAAATGATAAACAACAGAAGGCTAAGTAAGAACCCTTTGATGTTATAGTATTCATCTTGATTTAATAAATGTTTAGAGTGGAAATGAACGGCATATCAACTAGATAGCGTTACGCTAACATCAATCTATTTGGGCTAAGCCGACCGGAATCTAAATTGCTACGGGTAAAATGAGAATCAGCTTGCCCCCTATTACACTGGGATCTAATTTTTTTGTTTTAAACAAAGAACATGGTCTCATTATAGGCATTTACAAACATTGACTTATCATACACAAAAGTTCCACCAATATCTACCAACACAAATATTGCGGGTCACATAAAGATTTGTTCAGCGCGGCAATCGAACCCGCCGGTACTACAGAAGACGGAGTGGCTTAAGCTCTTAAGCCCTAGACCAAGCCGTCCGCCAACATACACATGGTTACATGGTTTGTAAATTATTGTTAGTGTATTATACAAGGTGTAAAATAATTAGCGCAAGACCTGAAAGTAGTTTGTTCTAAATCGGAAACTGAATCGCTTCCAACTATTTTTAAAGTTAGTTTTTTTTTAATTTAGAAAAATGCTGCTGCTCTTTCTGTTCGCTGTATTAAACAAAATTTAAAAATTATTAAATACATTACGGCTATTTCTAATGTATTTCTATTACGCATACCTCAATACGCATGCAAAAGTTTATTAATTATTAAATTTTATGGTTATTTTGGGTACCAAAGAGCTTAAAAATGGTAGAAAACTCCTTAAAATTGGAAGTTCGTTTTGTATTGAATTCGTAAAGTAATAATCTAATTGGGGTGTCCGAGGTCTTGCGCTATTTATGTTACACCGTGTATACATATATAGTACATCTCATTGAGTGTGTTGTTTGTGGTGGTGTTATTTTAACTTCTTATAACAGTCAGCAAGTAAATAAAAATCCTGCAACCTCATAGTTGGGGTGCAAAGCAATACTAGAAACGTTCGAGTAAATGGGGGTACGTCTGTAACAGAGTCCCACCCTAATTGCGCTTAAGAAACTAATAAGACACCGATAGTGGGGGGTGAAAATATTATGCTCTTAGTCTGTCTATTGAGTAGTACTTATTTCCTCGCGCCAAAAGTGCTATTTGTTGATAAAAGAAGGAAAATGCCTTGCTTGAATAATAATGTTGCAAGACTTTTGGAAAGTACATAATATCCACAAATGACTCTGGAAGACTGTAAGCACCGTCATGTTAGTGATAATGCTAGTAAGATTGCAAATTATAAAAAAACTGTTAAGGGGCAATAAAGTCAGCAATATAAGCTTGCATACATTTTCAGTAGTGTTAGTTAACCAACTCAGTTTGAGAGAAGGCTAGGACTAATATTTATATTTTTTTATTAAAGTTAGCAATATAAACATACATTTTCAGTAGCTGATAGGCTTACCAAATAGTTTTGGTTAATTATCAGAAGTCTAAGATTCAGTTGATTATATGAAGATCATAAGTCTATATGTTTTTATATGAAAAAGTGGGCAAACTGTGGTTGCGGGTCCCCTGATGGCAAATCACCGCCGCTCATAAACCTCATAACATCTTAAGTTATCTTATCCAGGGCAATAGGTAGAGGCAACTACGTTCCTGATAAGTTTTAGAAGAAACAAGAAATGTACAACTTCTAGAAGAAGGAACAACGGCTCGATAATTCCTACTGTGGAATATGAATTATTTCTATATCATGGGAGCATACATTCATGATATTTACATACACAAACACTAAGACCGAAACAAATAATTGTGAGATACACAAAGACTTACAGAGGCATCAAACCCGCAGCTCCTCGATCCCATGATCCAAGTGGCCATAGTCTAAAACATATTACAAAATAAACACCGTTACGCCTATATTCCCCAAGAGTTAGGTCCCAATGTAATAGACGTAAAATATATAACGATTATACTGGAAATTACTGATTACTGGTCTATGATACTTTGTCTGATCTAGGATCGACCACGATTTCGTGACTGTCACCCGTACTATACGCCACTAGATCAGCGACGCAGTCTAATTCAGTCTGAATTATATATATTCTAGAACTCAAGAGTTAATAAAACGAATGGGAGTGGAACATCACAGCTTAACTTTTTAAACGGCCGCTCGTGGCGCGGTCTCCTCGGTGATTTATTGAGAGCGCAAGCGTAGTCACCATGTAATTACAGATTTTGGGAACATTCCCAATTTTAAAAACTATCATAAAAGTATGTAAGCTAGTTTGATAAGTCAGCCTATACTGTCCTACTGACAAAAGCCTTCTCTCACAAATCGAAGTCAAAGAAATCAAATCATACTCCACTACGCGGACCCAGTGCGGATTGGTGAAAGCAGGTTTGTGGCCATCTTTAGTTGAAACTTATCAAACCGGCTTCTAAGTTAGCTTAATGAATACCTTATTTAGTGGTTACTATAATAAGAATATGAAATTGCCACAAACGGTCACCTATCTCCGACCGTTCAAGCCGAACGCTCCATAACCTTGGTGATCGCTAAGAACACCGCTGCGAGTACCTCTGTATTTTATTTGTTATTATACCATACAGAATTCTCCAACTCAAAGTATCTCATACCATTTATTGTGTTTAAAAATATCTCGAACTTTTATTTTTCCTCTTGGCAACCCTATCCCGGAGGCACCCTATCTGGGCCCGCGGAAACTATTTAAATTAGAATGTTGTCTCAGATAGCCTTGGATGGGGGGCGCCACCATCCATTATCAATTGAATTATGCGGAAGGAAATGTGTTGGTTGAAAATAAAAAGACGAAAGAGATGTATCAAAATGCGTGATGCAATGTATGGATAGGGGTTTTATTAAACGGGTAGAAGCTGCTTTATAAGGTATTGTTTGTTGTATACATTAAAAGTCTCTTGAACTAGCTGCATGAGACAAATCCTATCTTGTTGTTGGCTTATCGAACCGAGGAGACCTCAAGCGCACTTCGACCCGATGGGATCTTTTGTCCTGCCCTTGCCCTGATGCTCTTACGTACCTGAAGAATCAAATAATCCCTGTACCAGGCTGTAAAATCCAGCAAGGGGGCAGAGCCGAAGTTCCTCTGGATTTTGATAGGCCACTCCTAGTAGCTTCATTCGCCGCGCCGCCAGAGCGTCGCAGTGGCAGAGGACGTGTTTCATGGTTTCAGTCTTTGTACCACAGTTATGAGACATATAGTCAAACTTGATGATGTAAAGTCTTTATATGTTTTCTGATAATTCTTCAGGACAAGCAAGTGAACATCTCATTACCCACTCCTGAATGTCTCATATAGATATTCAGGAGTGGGTAATGATATGTTTGTAAGTCCCGGATTCCACAAGACAGTAAATCAAAACAGTTCGGATTTAATATGTCAGGTTATAAAGCTTAGAACAATAGAACGACAAATTCTTTCAAAGACACACGGGAATTACGTTTATACCCGAATAAACAACTTATGCCTTTATCCGTTACGCGGTTTCTCCTTTACTATACGGGCCCAGTGCAAATTTAATATTTTAGGTTTTTGAATATATTTGAACAAAATAATGGCAGAATTCTTTAAACGCACATGGTACTTATAGAATACAATATAATAAACGTTATATTGTTGAATACAAAAATATTATGCCCAAAAAAATATGGAACACACTTATAGCGCTCAGCAACCGTTTGGTAAAGGTAATTCAACAACTTAATCAAATATAAAAAAAAATTAAAGTTAGTTAATAAAAATAACCAAAACGAAACCAGAGGATTATATTTAAATACACGACAAATGGCCGGCTTCAACAATCAACTTAAGGGTAGATTTGCTTACTGTAAGTACAATTGTGACAGATTTTCCATACAAAATATGTCCAAGTTCTATCCGTAGTGGGCAAATCTATCGTTGAATATTGAAACCAGCCGTAAACAACTTATATGTCTATCCGTGACGTGGTTTTGCTTTTCAAATGTATAACCAGCTCACATAAAAGAATAAATCATACTCCACCACAGCGACCTAGTGCGAATTTAATCTTTAGGAAAACTTATACTATTAGCGTAAGAGCAAAGAAGAACGATAAAATCCTTTAAAAGCACATGGATATTCTATCTATCTATATCATCACGCCAGATTTCTTGCAGGGTAGGCGGAGAGTACAGAATTCCAACAGGTAAGGAAAGATCCTTACATAGTTATCTAGCTTCCTGCACCCACATAGTTCGTCTCATACACGCTCGCCGGGTACGAAGACTCTTGACTTGTCCTTCAGATAAGACACGGTCTATTTGGTCATTTTAAGATAGTCTAGCTCTTCCACGGTACCTACATCCTTCCACTTTCGCATTGTATATCTGTATTTTCACATGGATATTCTATTCAAAAAATAACCCTACATTTGGAATTAATCCTGTTCCGTAGGGGCATTTACAGACATGCAATTCACGTACAGGAACACCAAAAAAAAACACACATGTATGACTCATACAAAGATTTTTTCCATGTGAGGACTTCCACTACTATTCGACACAGTATGCGAAACGACTTAAGCTCTTGTTAAAATGGGGCTCCCTCTTGAAATATAAGAATTAAGGAGAAACGAAGGGAAAACCAGAGTATTACATTTAAATACACGACTAAACAATTTGTACGACTACCCGTCACGAGATATAGCGTTTCAAAAGTTAAGGCCGGCTCACATAAAATACGAGGCATGCCTTTTAAGTTTTGTCGTTCAAAGAAAAAAACAACTAGAACCTTATAGTACTTTTTATTGTTTTTCAAAGTATTCACCACGTAGCTTAATACACTTTTCCATTCGCTCAAACCAGTTATTATAACATTTATTCCACTCTAAAGTGGGGGTGTTCAAAACGGCTGACTTGAAAGCGTCGACTGCTTCTTCACCGGACTGGAATCTTTGACCACGAAGACTTTTCTTAATTTTTAGGAAATGTAAAGAAATCGTTAGGGCTTAGGTCAGGACTGTATGGAGGATGGTCAAGAATTTCTACTTTTTCCTGTTTTAAATACTCAATCGTTTGACGAGCGCTGTGTGAGCTTGCGTTGTGGTGGTGCAGGATGATGCGTCGCTTTGAGTTAGATTTTCGAAGTTAGGCGATGACTTGTGGTAAACAAACTGTGGTATACCATTCTGCGTTAACCGTTCTACGATCTTCAAGTGCAATAGTCGCGACATGGCCGGTTTTTCCAACGAACTTGGCCACCATCTTCTTTGAAGTACTTCGAGAACGAACAACTTTAGTCGCTTTTGGCTTGTCTTGAAAGACCCAGATTGTAGATTGTTGTTTGGAATCAGGATCGTAGGCATAGATCCAAGATTCGTCACCACTGATGATGTCGTAGACGTGATTTGACTCTCCTCGGTTGAACCTTTGCAGAGTTTTCTTACACCATCTAACGCGGGCCGCCTTGTGATCGTCGGAAAGCAGATGCGGTATCCAACGGCAAACTAGCTTTCTCACACCAAGCGCTTCATGCAAGATCTTCTGAATGGTTGTCCCTGAGATGCCTAATAGAGCCTCTATCTCTCGATGCGTCACATGACGATCTTCGAGAATTAGTTTTGGGCGGATTTTGGGCGTCCTTCGCGAGATTTGTCACTAACACTAGTATGTCCACGCTGAAATTCTAAATACCAGCGTTCGACAGTCCGCAGACATGGGGCTTCATCACTGAACACAGATGTTAGCGCTTCAAAACACTGAAGCCGTGTCAGGCCTCTTCTAAAGTTGTTTAAAATTATTGCACGAACATTTTCCTTAGAAAGATTCATTTTCGTACGTAAACTGACAGATTCCAATCGACGCTATGACTAAACAATAGCATTAATCCTAATACTTTCAACTGTTTGAGATCCAAAATTGAAACACATTCGAATATAGAACAGTTCCAAATTCAAAATTGGCGGGAAATATGGAAACGACAGAACTTAAAAGGCATGCCTAGTAATAAGTTATACTCCACCACAGTGACCCGGTGCGAATTTAATATTTAGGAAAAGTTATATTATTATTTCAAAATAACATAGGGACGATGAAATACATTAAAGGCACGTGGTTTTTAAAAAAACAAATATAGCTCCACGTTGTGAATTGTTCTGTCTCTTAGGGGCATTTACAGACATGAAATTCACGTACAGGAACACATTAAAAACAACACACACATTCATAATTCACACAAAGATTTGTTCGATGCGGGGACTTCCATGACTATTTGATACAGTGAGCGCAGCGGCTTAAACACTTGTTACAATGGGACTCTCCATTAGACCAAGCTGTCGTTAGATATAGAGTTAAGGAAAACAAAAGCAAAACCAGAGGATTACATTTAAATACACGTCTAAGCATCTTGTACGTCTATCCGTCACGCGGCTTATTTCAAAAGTTTAGGCCGGCTCACATTATCAGCTCGGCATGTCACGCCAGATGACTCGGCAGCTACAATATAAGCAAAACACCGAACCGCACTCAGTGTGCCTACTTGTAGGTAAGAAGCCCTTATTGTTGTATCGTACGATAAATAGAGAGCGATATTTTTATTGATAAACTTTTTATACTATAAAGTAATATGATGGATTTTTACACTCTTTCTAGTAGAAAATTATATAATAGGTTTGTTAACTAACCGATATTTTTTTTACTTTATAGTGTAAGATTGAAGAATACGTCTACAATAACAAAATGAGGTCATTTTTTAACACATTTTAACTCATTACACGTTAAATAATGCCAATTTATAAAAATAAATAAATAACAATTTACGGAGTTAAGCTGACCGACCGTATTCGCAACAGCGTAGTAAGAAAGGAAGTAGGTATAAAGATAGTATCCGTGTAAAGATGTGAAAGGTTATGCTCCGTTACTTCGGGCATATAGAAAGAATGTCAGAAGAAAAAAAAATACAAAACATACAATGCGAAAGTGGAAGGATGTAGTTGCCGGGGAAGACCTAGGCTATCTTACCACGACCAAATAGATCGAGTCTTATATGAAGGACAAGTCAAGAGTCTCCGTAACCGGCGAGCGTGTATGAGACGAACTATGAGAGTAGAGGACGCCAGAGAGATATGTAAGGAAAGAACCTGTTGAATCTCTGTACTCTCTGCCAACCCTGGCGTGATGATATAGATAGACAAAAATTTGTCCGGTGCGTGAATTGAACCCGCGACTATTAGACTGTTTATCTGAGAAGTCTGTATTTGCATTAGATATTCGATGTTTATGCCTTCTCTCCCTTCTCTTATTAAGCCCATAGAGAAAATCTTCACGGATCAGCGCTGTGTCTACGGAGTAGTGTGTCCTAACCTCCCTTACCCTAATTTGTCAAAGAAACCTTTTGCGCAGCAGTAGAAATGTATAGATTTAATTATGATTCCTATAATAAATAAACCAAATGCTAATTGATCGACACAATTTTCTAAAACTGCTTACATAACACCACGCCTATTTACTATAATGACAATACACTCGAACGGCAATTTAATAAATCATTATATTAATACGTGAAGCAAAAACTTTGTACCCCTTTTTACGAAAATTGCGCGGACGGAGGAGTATGAAATTTCCCACACATAGTTTATATCGAGAAGGAGTGCAGAATGCTAAAACTTTTTTAAATTATGCATAAAAAAAAAACAATAAAAACACATTACACGGGGGTTTTGGCGGGAAGTCGAAGAGTGATGTTGTCAATTTGTTTTAATTGCCAAAACTTGTATTATTTCGACTAATAATGTGTAATGTTGGTGGAATATTAACCATTATGTGTTCTTATATGTGCATGAGTGAAGGTAATTGTAACAAAGTGATAAAACGTGCCTTTTCGACTTCCCTCAAAACGGCCGTTGCAATTGGTATGTAAAGTATCTACCGCTTTACTATCCAGGGTGGGGTACTTCATTAATTTCATTATCATCGTTGTCATCAAATTCATCGGGGAGTCGAATTAATTTAAACAAACACGATTATACTTCTCACTGGACATTGCCAAAATACACTTATAATTAGTGTGAAGCCATAACTTGAAGAAGAAGAAGAAGAACACATTACACACACTACCATGTATTTGACACAATACACTTCAAATTGAGAATAGATCAATATTGTTTGTTTTTAATATTATTTGTCTATAGTCTTACTGAATGTCAAACATAACCAGCAAACGATGAAAGAGTTTTTACAAAAAACATCGTTTACAGAGTAGTTTTCTATCATTAATTAAATTATCGAAATATTTATGTCAAGTTCAATGGACAGCATTTTCTTTTTGGTTTTTTGTTTCAATAAAAAAAGGTATTCTTTATTTAATCATTATTTGTTTTTTTTTTTAATTTAAATTTCTTATAATTTGTTTGAAAAAAATAGGGAAATTAACAGTGTTGCCTTGGCAAAATCTGTGATTATATAAGTATAGTCTTTGACAATAGAACCTTAATAATGTTCAAACTTATAATTTAAAGTAATTATGGTCGAATTTCGACCAGTGGGCGACCACAAGTAAATGGAACTATTCGTCCCCACGACAATATCTCCCGACTTCCATAATAGGGGCCGTATCGTACGTGAGTTCCCTGGGACCCAAGGAGCCCGGACATAAATTCCGGGACGCAAACTCAAGCCAGATGTTCCGCTGTTTTGGGGAAATAAATACGGATTAGACGCGGCACAGTAAAGCGTAGTACACACCGAACGGTTGAATTATTGATCGGTGAGGCAGCTATAGTGAGGACGGGTTTGTTTGTCTGTTCTTCGTGGTGAAAATATAGAGCAGTGTAAATTGGCTCGCCTATATTCTCTCAGTGGGCGCAGGGGATATGGAGAGGTGGAAAGAGGTGTTAGTACACCTACATTTCAATGTTAGATCTCAAACACTAAGGAGTGAACCTATTTTATCTAGGATTCGAAGCCAGGAGCTAGTGATCGAAGATCAAAGATCGACGATGCAAAACAATCTATTAAAAAAAATCCCTTTACTGTCTCCCATGAGTCATAGACTACCACGCGGATCCAGTGCGAATTGGTGAAGACAGGTTTGCGGGTACCTACAATTGGATACTATAAGGCGTCTTACACGGTTAAAGGAGTATCACATCATGTGGCAGCTAGGACCAACAGCTTTAACGTTGCGGAAATGATCTGACTGAACGAAAATGGACTGTCACAACCGGCAATCCATTTTAGACTGATCGAGCAGAACACTGCTTAATCTTGGTGTTCGCTGAAAATAGTGTCCAGAACATAACATTTAACTGATAATATTTACAAAATAATGCTAAAAAAGAATTCTTAGTAACAAGTTAAGCCAGGTGCCCACGCTAGCCGTACATAAAGTTGATGATAGGCATTTGCAACCATGTATTCCCAGTAGCTTTGTTCAGTGTGTGACGACAAAAGGAGACTTTTATTATAACATAAAATAGTTTCTGTTATTAGCGACATAAGAGCAGAATTTCGTTAAATGTAACTATTATTTATTAACTGAATTGGAGAGTACATCAAAAGAATTCACTGCTTATTTAAGTTTTATTGAAAAGGGTTTTTAGTGTTTTTAATATAGAGCATGAGACGAATTATGATAGTGGATGAAGCCGTCGAGGCAGAGAGGTCTGTAATTATAGTTTGTGTCAAAATAGCAAATTTTGTGGACTTGCGGATTTGGCTATTTACTAGCCTTTATTTGATACTTTTTATAGTTATAAAAAGTTATATTAACACCATACCCTATGGTATTAACATAATTAAAGAGAATCTAATGACACCTTACATGTTACTATTCATCAATTCGTTGAAGGTATAGGGCGTGCTAAAGAAATAAAGATACATCTATCTATCTATATCATCTCGCCAGGCAGAGATGCCTACCCCGCAAGGGATCTCTCGATACATACATTCGAAAAGCCTTACTCTCCTATTGGGATAGTCCAGTATAAAAAGGACTGGTTGAATTATGTTTACTTCAAGAGTTTGACATCTATGAAGAACACTTTATATTGCTTTATGATGCCTTGGAAAATGTGGACGTAGAGTGTATTGGGCAGAAATAATTTTACGTGACTTGACGTCTCCGATACTACATCCTATCTTACTCACGCCATAAGTTTAGTAAATAAAAATGAAAGTAACAGCATACATTCCCTATAACAATACGTTATTAAATTTTTCATGCTATCCCCTCAGATTATGCGCATTTATTGCTTACGAAGATATAATAACTTAAGTTGAATGAAATAATATACGTCATTAAGGTATTAAAACATTATCATCCACGACTGACCATTCTATTTAAAAAAAAAACGTAACCCCACTCTTGGATTTATTCCTGTGCCGTGGTTGAGTTTACAAGTATGAAAATTCACTTGCGCAAATATCCCGACCTTTAAGACAAAGATTTGACCCGTGCGGAAATCGAACCACTGCGCCAAATCATCCGTCATTTAAATATTTTGTTTCTTTTAAATATGGCCCCCATTCTTAAAATATTCCTTGATCGTTTACAAACATAAAGTTGAGGTATACTAAAACCCAGACGTTAAAACACATTTGTGGGTCCACAAAGTCTTATTATGCCTTACGAGGATCGCCCCCGCGATCCAGTAAATGGAGCGGCCTACATTCTAACCGGTACACCAAGCCATCGTGATTAATTGACACAAATCTTTACAGCTAATTAACCTACCTTGATGATACCTACATATAAGACCTTACTTCATATGATCATTTCTATAGTAAACTCTTCGCGATACCTACCTACCGTGGTGATAAATTTACATCTTAGCTATGATTGTCTCGTTGATCTAGTGGCAAAGCGATCGCTTTGTGATCACGAGGTCCTTGGTTCAAATCCTAGGTCGGCCTAATGTAGCTTTTCAGACGAAAATTTCCCAGTATGAGTCCGGAGTCTGAAATTGTGCCCGGTATATGGCCCCCTACTACATGGGACCTAACATCGTCGGCGAAAAGTGTGTGTACTCAATACACCTCTGCCCCCCCGCTTAGTGAATATAGGCGTGACGGTGTTTAGCCATGACAAAAACTGAAACAATAAAGAATAAATGTTATTGTAACTCAGTGCATTCTGCTAACTTGTTGCTGCTAAATAGCACATTTCGTTTCTTTAATCCCCGCAAGAACTAAACCGTTTATTTTTCTTTAACTCAAAGCAATGAGAATTTCAAGTGTCACATTACTAACAAAATGGGGCTTATTCACTCCGGTCTTGCAGCGGAAGTGTTAAAATAAACTGAAGCTACAGTCACATATATTGCTTAGCACAGCGCAGCGTTCGAACACAACAAACTTTAAATAAAAGTGAGGTTCAAAAATTTGAATAATCCGAATGAGATATTGGTTATATTATTAAAGAAAAAAAATTAATCAACACAGTTGCGCCTATATTCCCCAAGCGGGAGAAGCAGAGGTGTCGTACAAGCACATATTGCCGACGATCTTAGATCCCATTGTAATAAAATCGAGCGTATTATTATTATACCGGGTACAATCCGGACATAAAAAACACAATTTACTCAACATAGGATTAAAACCCAGGAACTTGAGATCACCACATTATGCGCCACTAGACCAACGAGGCAGTCATTGGTTATTATTACAATTATATAAAGATTAACAAAGAAATATATGATATAAGGTGTAAGGGACAGGTCTGCAAAATATGTAACAAGTAATTAGTTCCCATTAATATGATGAACTTAGTGAAATAGATAACAATATCTTATATAAAATCGCTATTTTATTGCCAGTAAGTGTTATAATAGTAAACTTATAATAGTTGATTATATTGAGGAATATTATCACGGCTCGTTTCCTAGATCAAACAGAGTGTTATTGAAGTATTTCTGTCAAGAACTCTCAGCAGCAGTCTAGAGTCTAGAATTACGTCGGGTATGATTATAGTAGGCATATTCCCTATTACTTTAAGACCTACATCGTTAGCGAAATGTGGGTGTACACAATATACCTATGTTACTCCCCTTAGGGGAATACTAACTTGTGTGCTTGACTTTTGTGTGTTTTCAAAGACAGAGACTACACTATTGCACTACGATTTACGCTACGCTCCCCGCTCCGCCATAGCAAACGCGTAGCCTAATATTTGAGACGTCGTAGACACGTAGAAGAGCTACGAACTACGGCGCTACGTGAAAACAAGATTTATTGCTACGCTCGTAGCTCTTTTGTGAATTGGGTATCGCTAATTGTCACAATAAACTGTTTATTGGTACTCAAGTCAGTTTCTTTGAAAGATTAAATATTTTGTGACCTTTGCGCCTTTGATATCTTCTTATAGCCAGTCGTTAAAGTATATTGCTACAAGGAATCGTTATTAATAATAAAAACACAATAGATGTTTTGTTTTCCGAGCTAACAAACAACAGCCTTTTACAGTGAATAAAATTAGGAACAATAGGCACAAACTTATACCAGAAGGTGCCTTAAAAAAACTTAAGTTATTAAACTGTAGATGTACCGTAATAAAATGCGTTTAATAATAAAAATACTGGCACTCTCCTAATTTCCAGATTGTGGTGGCAGAATAAGTAAAATCATTGTCTAAATATGGGTGCACACAAAAACCCTCTACCACCACACCGTCACGCCTATATTCCCCAAGCGGGGGTGGCAGAGGTGTACTACACTCACGCTTCGCCGACGATGCAGGGTACAATATCATAATACTCCGGACTGAGTATTTTTATCGACAAATTCCATTTTACCCAACCTAGAATTCGAACCCAGGACCTCGTGATCGCAACCACATTATTTGTGACTAGACCAGCGGGCGTGTGATTTTTAAATCAAAAACATTAATAAATATAACTACATAAAGATCTTTAATCTCTTTGTAACTGTTGCAAATAGAAAATTAATTTCTATTTTTTCCTTTGACATCTGCATGCGAAACAATCCGAAAACTTGAAAGCAAAAGTCATTTAACTAATTTCACAGTAGGTACCTACTATGACAGAACAATGTAATTAAAGTGAAGTTGGTATTCAAAGCTGTGAGTCAATTTAAAACGTTGAACCTCTTGGACACCTTGGATGCATATTAAATCAACCAATCTTGTGGTTACTTTGATTATTATAGTGTATACTAGAAGCGACAAGGATACATGACTAATATAATACTATCTTGGAGAGTACGGCAGAGAGTACAGAGTTCAAACAGGTTTTTTCCTTACATACGCCGGTTACAGAGACTCTTGACTTGCCTTTCAGATTAGACACGGTCTATTTGGTCATGGTAAGACAGTCTAGGTCTTCCACGGTACCTTCATCCTTCCACTTTTGCATTGTATTACTGTATTTGTAACTAATTTTAAATAATTAGATTAATAGAACCAGAATATATTTATAAGAACCAGATAATACTGTGTGTATATGTTCTTTATTTTGCTTGGAAAAATATTTTAACTCACTAATAATATATACCTATACCAATGGCAAATACTTTCTCTTAAAAATCTAGGTGAGAGAGAATACGTACTATACGTACTTAGAAAAATATTTTTAACTCACTAATGATATATACCTATACCACTGGCAAAGACTTTCTCTTACAAATCTAGGTGAGAGAGAATACGTACTATACGTCTATATATCTATCTATCTATAACCTCACGCCAGATCCCTTGCGGGGTAGGCAGAGAGTACAGAGTTCCAACAGGTTCTTTCCTTACATACCTCTCTGGCTTCCTCGACTCTCATAGTTCGTCTCATACACGCTCGCCGGTTACGGAGACTCTTGACTTTTCCATCTGACAAGACTCGGTTTATTTGGTCGTGGTAAGATAGTCTAGGTCTTCCCCGGTACCTGCATCCTTCCACTTTCACATTGTATATCTGTTTTGTCATTCTTTCCTCTGGCATTCTTTCTATATGCCCGAACCAACGGAGCATGCCCTTCCTCATCTTTACACCGATACTATCTTTCATACCTACTCGCTGTCTTACTATGCTGTTGCTAATGCGGTCGGTCAGCTTCACTCCGCACATCTTCCGCAGAGCTTGCATTTCTACCGCATTTATCCTACTTTTATTCTCCTTCTTACATACCCAGCTCTCGCTACCATATAACAGCGTTGGGACAAGAACTCCGTTATGTATGGCCAGCTGTGCCTTATGGCTTAAGTGACGGCTCCCGAGTAGCTTTCCCATCGCACCATTCACTCTGTTCCCTGCACTCACTCTTCTCTCTATGTCAGCGGTATATTTCCCATCCTTACTGAAGGCGCATCCAAGATATACAAACTCATTCACTTGCTCCAGCACATCGTTCAAATTCATGTATCATCGAGCGTGACAAATGACGTGTTTTTTTTCGCTAGTACAAAAAAATTGATTTAATATTAGTTTCCAGTCTTCAAATTTGTTAATAGTGATACAGTATACGGTTAGACTATCAATAGTTAATATACAGTGTTTTTTTAACGACAATAAGACCTTATGTGGAATTATTTATCAAAAATATTGATTAACAATTGCTAATTATCAACAAGCTTTTTAAATCTGAACATTGGTGAAGTGAACGCGTAAGCGCCGCGATATCCACGGCGCTTACGACCTTTTCGTCGCGGCCTTTATGCAACGGCTGCACACCAAACTCAATAAGCAATTAACCGGTCCAGCGCTTTGTGACAAGGCAAAGGTTAGACGGATTACGCTTTCTAATGCTACAGCGCCTGCACAGCAACTACGCATCAAAGGTCAGTGATTTGCAATTTTTATAATGACCGGCAAAGCAAAATCTTGCGCAGGGTGCTTGAATAAAATCACGAGCAAGGACTATGTAATATGTAGCCTTTGCAAGGACATATACGACTATACCTGCGCCAATCAGCGCTTTTCTTCAGCGGATAAGGAGAAGAAGGATAAGTGGACATGTCCGGCTTGCCGAAATAAAGCTAAAAGAAAGGGTGATAATTCTAACACTCCAATCCACCCGAAATCTTCTCACCAACGTGATCCTGACAACGAGGCAATAAATAAGGCCGAAAATGATAACATTACAATGCGCAAAAAGCCTAACAATTCGCCTTCTAAGAACACCGAGTCCGTTGAAAACATATCTGCTACCTCGTCATTGGTTGACTCCGACTTATTGTCGGTCATTAGATCTGAGATTCAGTCTTCTATTGACAGGTCTCTCAAAATGGTGATTCAAACTTCTCTGGGTTGTCAATTAAAGGCCATTAAAAATGATCTACAAAGCCTAAAAGATCTTACAACTGCAGTTCAATTTATTAGCGCTGAATACGACCGTTTGAAACAGGACTTTAAGGAATCGGAAGAAAAAGTTAAGTTTTTGACAAAAGACAACGGTGTCCTGAACACCAAAGTGGCAGACCTGACTAATAGACTCAACTTACTAGAACAACATTCACGAGAAAATAACATTGAAATAAATGGATTACCTGAAAATAAGTCTGAAAATTTGATCTCGGCTGTTAAGCAGTTATGCGCCTCAGTTTCCGTACCGCTAGAAAATACAGACATACTTTCTTGCACGCGGGTTAGAAAAATGAATGAGGGTAACAGTAGACCCCGTGCTGTAATTGCCAAACTCCCATCTACGGGCATAAGAGACAGCATTATTGCAGCAGTCAGCAAATTTAATAAAAGCCATCCCACGAATAAACTAAACTCCAGCCAATTAGGATACGGCGGCTCCAAGTCACCAATATTTGTTTCAGAACATCTTGCCCCTTACTTCAAGG
Organism: Phalera bucephala; assembly: GCA_905147815.2. NCBI lineage: Eukaryota > Metazoa > Arthropoda > Insecta > Lepidoptera > Notodontidae > Phalera > Phalera bucephala. Next base: position 29,990,433 of record LR990612.1, read on the forward strand.
CACTCCATGCACGCACCAGGCTAGTGGCTAGGGAAAAAGAATACAAATATATTTGGATCCGAAATAGCCGAATTTTTGTACGAAAGAATGACTCAAGCCCTGCAAAGCAAATAAAAAGTTACGAATCTTTGAATAATTTGTAATTAAAGTATCAAACTGATATAATAAAGGACCGTATTAACAAATATAAAATTCAAGATTTACTACCAGAATTTCAGAGGCTTGAAGACAAAAACTAAAGAATTAAAATTAGCTGGGCTAACGGCTAATTATGATGTAATTGTAGGCACGGAAACGTGGCTGGATGATAGCGTTTACGATAACGAGCTGTTCGGAAGTGGTTTCAATGTTTACAGAAGAGATCGGAGTTCTACATCTTCATCGGGTAAAGTTGGCGGAGGAGTAATCATAGCGGTATCTAAAAGTCTACAGTCCAAACGATTAAAGCACTTTGAAAGTACATACGAGGATTTATGGGTTTCTGTAAAGCACCAGCAAAATTCTCGGATGCCCAAAGAATTAGTTGTTTGCACCTTATATATACCACCACCCGTTACATCACCCACATTGGACTCCATTCTTGATAATTGTAATCGGGTCATGCAGTCTTATTCTGGAGATGTTATTATACTGGGTGACTTCAATTTGGGTTTTATCGATTGGCGTTATGATGGAAGTGTTTGTTGTAATAATTTATCGCCCTTTAATTACAGCTGTACTCTAGGATATAGCCTAATTGATTTCATGTCACTAAATAATCTGTCCCAGTTTAACAATATTTATAATCACAATGATAGGGTCCTGGACTTAATCCTGTGCAATTTCGAGAGATTACGGGTACAAAATTGCGATTCCCCAATGATCAAAATAGACGCTCACCACCCTGCCTTAGTAGTAGAATTAAGAACGATTAATACGTCTAGTACAACATGCAGGCGTTTTGCTACACATAATTTTAGGAAAGCAGATTACTCTCTCGTCATTGCGGAGCTGAAAAAGGTGGATTGGGTCTCGGAGTTGCTCTCAGTTGAAAGTGTTGATGTCGCAGTTTCAAAATTTTATAATATAATTAACATAATAATCGATCTAACTATACCTAAGACCAAATCACATAAATCAAAGTATCCCTGTTGGTTTTCACGTAATTTGATTCGTTTAATAGGCGAAAGAGATAAAATTCACAAGAAATATAAAATATACAAAAACCCAAGAGACCAGCTTGAATTAAAATTATGTAACAAGCGACTAGACACTGTGATTTCTTCCTGTTACTCAGACTACATTCACAAAACCGAAAAGGCCATATATACTAACCCTAAAAAATTTTGGGCATACGTGAAGCAGAACCGAGGTGGAACTTCGGATCTTCCTGGAGAGATGTTTCTCGATGACCGCAATGCACAAAAAGGAGAAGAGATCTGTGACCTTTTCGCAACCTATTTTTCGTCAGTTTATGCATCGCCTATTTATGGGTCTATTCCTGTTGGTGGTGACGCATACCCTCAGATCTCACTTCACAATGTAGACATCTCTGAAAAATCAATTGAAAAGTTCCTAAAAGCAGTTGACCCTAGCAAAGGTGCGGGTCCAGATGGGATACCCCCGATCTTCATTAAAAAGACATACAGACATCTAACACTTCCATTAAAGATTTTATTTGAAATGTCTATGAAAACAGCTAAATTCCCAAGTGTATGGAAATTAGCTAATGTGGTGCCCATTCATAAAAAGGGAGAAAAGGACAATGTAAAGAATTACCGACCTGTCTCAATTTTGAGCATCTTCCCAAAAATTTTTGAAAAAATTGTCTGCTCAGATGTTACAAATCACTTGGAAAAGGTAATTTCGAATTATCAGCACGGTTTTTGTAAGAAAAAATCTACAGTCAGTAATCTTCTTGAGTATGTGACAGATATCATGATGGAAGTTGATGGGAGGGCTCAAATTGATGGCATATATACAGACCTTGCCAGTGCGTTCGACAGGGTGGACCACAATATTTTGCTATCAATGTTGGAATTTTATGGTTTACATGGCAAATTACTTATTTGGCTCAATTCCTATCTTAGAGACAGACGGATGCAAGTCACAGCAAATGGTTTCACATCATCTTCTTCCTTCATTCCAGTGTCTGGCGTTCCTCAAGGTTCGCATCTCGGTCCTATTCTTTTTTTAGCATTTATAAATGATATAACTAACAACTTTAAATTTAGTAAGTGTTCCATCTTCGCCGATGATTTAAAACTTTATAAACACATAAAATGTGAAAATGATATCCTACTACTACAGTCTGACTTGAATTCCATACAAGATTGGTGCCATACTAACGGAATGAATCTCAATGCATCAAAATGCACGCACATCAAATTTACGCGAAATAAACAGGTTATTCCTTCCAAATATTTCATAGAAAATGTCCAATTGGTAGAATCTGATTCGGTCCGTGATCTTGGTATCCGAATTGATAAAAAGTTGAGCTTTGTAGAGCATATTGACAACATTATATCAAGATCGTGGAGAATGGTCGGCTTTGTTAAACGCACTTGCAGAGATTTTAAAGATCCTGCTGCGATATTAATCTTGTACAACGCCTTGATCCGCAGCATTCTAGAATACGCATCTCCCATTTGGAACCCACAATACAAAGTGCATTGCGATCGTATAGAACGAATACAGAGGAATTTTACCCGTTTCCTTGCCTTCAAAGATAAAAACTGTCCTTATAGAGCTGATTATAATACAAGAATGGATCACTTTAAAATGCTTTCTCTTGGGAAGAGACGAAAAATTGGTGACTTGACAACGCTGCACAAAATTATTCATGGGGCTATGATTTCTAGCGAATCTCTCTTGCGTCTTAATATAACGGTCCCGCGTACTTTGCCGAGATACCCAGTCACAAACACTTTCAGTCCATGTAGCTCAAGAACTAACTTGGGAATGACTTCTCCTCTTAATAGATTTATGTTAACTTATAACGATATTTGCGCAAGAGGTGACATTGACATTTTCAATGATATAATATTAACGACATTTATTTCCAATTTAAAAAAACATCTGACATAACTCAATAATAATTCAATCTTACAATTTAATTCTGTCCAATTGTACTAATAATCTAATTTTATATAGTCCACAATACTAAAATTATTATAAATCCTTTCTGTTCTTATTGTTCATTTTGTTCTATTTTTTTTTTTTATATAAATCGACATTTTCTTCTACATTATAACATTTATTGTAACTTATTGTAATCTACGTCTTTATGAGTGCTGTATACACCTGTAAAGTCATTCTACACGGAATTTAAGAATTATTGTTACTTTTATTTATTGTAAGAATTTTTTGTAGTATGTCGTTGGTGTATCTATATAAATAAATAAAATAAAAAAATCGTTACCAACCACAATCCTTACATTTGTTCTGGTTTCTTCCCTTTCAAAAACCATAATCTATACGTAATTAACGTAATTAACCATAATCTAAACGTACTATACGTAATTAGAAAAATGTTTTTAATTCACTAATAATGTATACCTATACCACTGGCAAAGACTTTCTCTTACAAATCTAGGTGAGGGAGAATACGTACTCGACCACGCGGATCCATTAGTGATTGATCAAGTCTACAAATAATATACTTTAGGCAAGGCGCCTAAAGGCTCATCATCATTTTTACTGCCACCAGAGAGAGTGCTGTCCTATCTAAAAATGAAATTAATCAAAATACTACTCCCCAATAACCTAAACGGTGTGAGTCTGTAGACTCTCAGCCATGTTTCATATTGACCAAGCAACTCCCAGCCACATGACTGAACAATGAAAAAACCAATATAAAATACACAAAATTGGGAACTGAGATAGGTATACGGCATAACAATTAATTTCTTAAAAAAACTGACTTCATAACGCTTAAATGAAATCTCGTCTATTCAAGACACTGAAGTAAAACTATATTAGTGATGAACCTATCGAATAGTAAAAAAAAACAACCAAATCCGCCAATGAAAATCACAGAGTTATACATACAAACACAAAATAGTACAGCTGAATAGAAAAATCTCCTTTTTTGGAGTCCATTGAAAAGAGACACAAAACTTTATGTCGCTTCATTTGAAACGCGCGCCAGGCAAGCCCCGGCACAACGTCTTGCATAGCGAATGACACCAGAAATTGGCGTCGCACCAGAGCTTACGATCGGAGCCTCGCGTAAACCGAGTTATATCTAAGTGAATACGTAAATCCTTCCTGTAACTAAAGTTAAGCTGAGGACGGGAGAAAATAAGAAATAGTACATACTTGTACTATTGTGCGTTTATCCAAATCTTACTGTGCTGAGTACATATGCATGCAAACATTCTTGTATTTTCTTTTACCTATTATTTTGAGATTTAAACACCGTCACGCCTATATTCCCCAAGGGGGGTGACAGAGGCGTACTGAGTACACCCACTTTGCGCCGACAATGTTAGGTCCCATGGCATAGGGAGCGAGCCTATTGCATATACCGGGCACAATTCCAAACTCCGGATTGACACTGGAAATTTTTCGTTAGATAAACTACATTTGTCCGACCGTCCGATCACAAAGCGATGCGCTTTGCCACTAGACTAACTCCAGTCCACCAGTCACTTTATTAAAATATATTTGGGAGTAGTTCTCCGCTCGCAGTGATGATTATTTAAAGGGTTTCGAGTGCCAACCACGTACCGAAAGCCATGGAGCAAGCAGTCCACCCATATGATAGACCGACGACCTGATGAAGGTCGGTACAGCATAAAGGCTGACTTTGTGGCGATCTTTGGGTTGCTGCCTGCGGTAGTCGTCTTCCGAACGATGATGAATTATTACGGGATAGTAAGGTATGGTATTTGTTGACTGCCTAATTCATCTAGTGTGTGGTTAACTATCACAAAGTCCTAGGTTAGGAATATCTTAAACTGTTATTAGTAAGTATTTCTCTATATCATCACACCAGATCCCTTCCAGGGAAGGCAGAGAGTACAAAGTTCCAACAGGTTCTTTCCTTACATACCTCTCTGGCTTCCTCCACTCTCATAGTTCGTCTGATACTCGCTCGCCGGGTACGGAGACCCTTGACTTGACCTGCAGGTAATACAGGGTCTATTTGGTCATGGTAAGATAGTCTAGGTCTTCCCCGGTACCTACATCCCTCCACTTTTGCATTACATATCTGTTTTGTGATTATTTCTTACGATATTCTTCCTATATGCACGTATATATACACGTTTTCTTACTACGCTGTTGTGAATACGGTCGGTCAGCTTGACTCCGCACATCTTCCGCAGAGCTCGCAAGTATTTCTATAAATATCAAAGCTCACTCCCGAGCACATTGGGACCTAGCTTATTAGAAAAACGTATGTGTCCAAATACAGCTCTATTACTATCGTTTGGAGAATTCAAGGATATTTTATTGGAGAATTTAGGGGTATTTTAATAATCTTCCAACACGAATAATCATAAAATATTATATTTAACATACCAAAAACACACTGTCGCACACAAATGTGTTTAACAATTTAACGTTTAATCCTTTTACAAGAGCAAAAGTTGTATCCAATGGATGCACAATAGTAATTAATTAGATACATACCGCCCGCATGTCAGTTCGCAAGTTCATATTTGCCTCCTCACTTTGATTACATACTCTTAGGGTGTTTACACGAGTTTCAAACAAACCCTCTGTTGGGTTAATAACCCGATCCTTGGATTGCGAATAGATTATATTATATGTATATAATGGTTATACTCAAACATTTGAACTCAGTTATATGATAATGGTTTAAGAAAGTGAGGGTGTTTTTGGGAAATTCAGGTTAAACTACAACAGGTAAAGCTTATTTTGCTAAAATATTTATTATATTATTGAAATGTTATTGCATAGCGCAGCTTATTAATGCCCTTTGGTAATTATATACATACAATATATATATTCCACCTTCTGCGACCTTGCTTATATCACACAGCCGCTTGTTATGGCGGTCTTTGGGGCTTTTATCGTAAAGTGGATGACTTTTGGTTGAAGAAGAATATATATTACGTGCTGATCGAATTGAAATAAAAAAATCTTTAAAAAAAACCGAATTCAAAAAGCAAAAAATACATATTTGTAATCGGTACCGGTTAGTGCAGTCGGTTACTTGGCACCGACTTCAAATATTTATTTTTTGCTATTTGAAGTCGGTTTTAAAAAAAAAAAGATTTTAATTTTACCATTTTAAGTGACAAGTGAATTATTTACTAATATTTATATACCTATATTATATTATTTTATTGAGTAGTACAGCAAGGTACCTACAGGATTGATATAATACCCATAATAATGATATCTATACATTCGTGCTGTTAGCCGTTAAGGAGTTCCCAGATGTATCTTCAAAGTCCAAAGTATAATACCGATTTCATTAAAATAGGAACACCTCGAAACTATACTAAACCCAACACAAAAATAATCATCAAAATCAGTTCATAAATAAAAATGTTATAAAAAACACAGACGAATTGTCGACCTCCTCCTTTTTTGAAGTCGGTTAATATTCTGATTAGTTCTATGGCAGGATACTTATAGGATTGACGTAATACCCAAAAAAAAACATACAGTCGAATTGAGACCCTGCTCCTTTTTAGAAGTCGGTTAAAAATAGCTTAAGCTCTTAACCATAGCGCTTAATTGTCCGTCATGGTTTGGTTAATTCCTATATCCTGTGTGTGTGTGTGTGTGTGAATGATGTACGCTGTTGGCCGCGAGGCCTTTACAGCTTCACCGGACTTAAAGGCGAGCGTGCAACCACTACGCTCTAGCCAGCCAGAAGGGCAAGAGGCGACATACTCGAGGCGCCCTCGGTTGGGACAGTCGCTGTAGGGGGACGGGTGCACTACTAAGTGCACCGGTCAACCGCCGGCTATGGGAGGGGATCTACTACTATGTCGTCGTCGTCGCCCGTATTCTGAGCGGAAAGAAGGGATGACAAAGCATCGGGGGGGTCGGTGAGAACATGTCGCGGCCGGCGGTGGCGGCAGGGGTCGGGGGGGAGATCGTAGTCGGCGGTGGTTACGATTAACGGATTCGCATGGGTAGATGCGTTCGCGAAGTGACGTGTTGACGCCTTTTTAATAAAGGCGCGAATAGGTTCGAGACCTAGATCGGAGTGGAGGTCGACGTTCCGTACGAACCAGGGGGCTCCTACGGCTTTACGGAGGAAGCGGTTTTGAACCACTTGGAGTTTATCGATGTGAGAGGGGGCCGAATGCCCGAACACAACACACGCATAAGTCATGATGGGTCGAACGCAAGTTTCGTAGAGTGTCACCTTATTTCTAAGGGACATTTTACTCCGCTTGCAGATTAACGAATGGAGACGACCGAGCACAAATGATGCTCATCAAACACGCGGTAAACAATATAACCTTATGTATTTAAAATTTCAAAGTAATATACAGAAACTATGAACATTAAGATAATGAAATAATTTATACAACAAGCATCATGTAAGAACATTATCAAACGATTCTGAAGCATTTCGATTAATTAAACTATGTTCCAAGTTTAGGAAAATCCTTTGTAGTATCATTAAGGCCTAATTGTAATAGCGTGAGTGAATTAAAGCTGTAACAAATTAAAAGAGAAGAGTAGTTTATAAATAAAAAAATAAACACCGTCACGCCTTTATTCCCCAAGCGGAGCCGGCAGAGGTGTACTGTGTAGACCCACTTTTCGCCAAAGATGTTAGGTCCCATGTAATAGGGGGCGAGCGTATTGCCATGTACCGGGCATAATTCCAGATTCCAGACTGACACTCTGAACTTTTCATTAGAAAAAATACATTTATCCTACCTAGGATTCGAACCCGGGACCTCGTGAACTCAAAGTAATTTTAAAGTACTTTATCTTTTCACTCTACAATACTAAGAAACGGATTTTTTATGGAATACAAGTACAATATATATATATATATATATATATATATATATATATATATATATATATATTTTTTTTTTTAAAGCGTTGCCAACACTAGGATTTATTCCTGTGTCGTGGGTGCGTTTACAAACATGAAAATTCACATACACAAATACCCAGACCGGAACAAATAATTGTGGATCACACAAAGATTTGTCCCGTGCGGGAATCGAACCCGCGACTATTAGACACAGTGGGCGGGGCGGGCTAAGCCCTTAACCACTGCGCTAAATCGTCCGTCAAATATATATATATATATATATATATAGCGTTGACAACATAGGTTTTATATTAATTCCACTAAAGCTAAAGTTCCCTTGATCCCTTAAGAAACTGTAGGTATTCATTAAAGACTTAAGTAAACGCGACACGAAGTTCGTGTCAGTCACCGAACGGAGGTAACTTCGGTGAGCAATTTGTGGCTTCCAACTCGTCTGGCGCGGTGTCTCAACGTGCAGTCCACCTAACTTTAGCGTATATACTGAGAAATACAGATATATATATATATATATATATATATATATATATATATATACCTATTATATAGAGAACTATAACAGTACGGGTGCTAAGAGCCTGAAGATAATTGTAGGATACAATTTCTTTGCTGGTTATGTTTGCCTAGTACTTTATGACACTTTGTAGAGTATCGTCTGGCGCGTTGTCTTAACGTATATACCAAAAATATAGGTTATTTATTACGCTACAGTAGGGGTGCTAAAATTTAGAAGATATAATATATTGTAGGTTACAATTTCTTTGGTGGTTATGTTTGCCTAGTACTTCATGTCGCTTTGTGCTGTATTGTGTCAAAGAGTTCTGTAAACTACAAATATTAAAGTTAAGTTTGGTAAGTTTAACTCTATGATTTAACTAACTTATACACTGAGGTGATCAACGGGTAATGGGTATAGTGTACAGTAGGAGTGCTAATAATTTTTGAAGATATATTTTATAGGATGTACTTTCTTTAATGGTTATACTTGCCTAGTACTTCATGTCGCCTTTTACTGTACCTATTGGGTCACATTATGTTCAGATTTGTGAGAACAAAATATTAATGCAGGTAACTTCTGTAAGTAATTTGTGGCTTCCAACTCGTCTGGCGCGGTATCTCATCGCGCAGTCCACCTAACTTTAGCGTATATACTGTGAAATATAGATTATGTACAGTACTGTAAAAGTGGTGATGCTAAGAATTTGAAGATATTTATTTGTAGGATGTATTTTTTTGTGGTTATGCTTGCCTAGTACTTCATGCTTTTATCGGGTCACACCTGGTTCACGGCTGTATTGGTATCACACTATGTTAAGTTGTTTTACCATCATTACAAATATTATCGGACATATGTAAGTTGCCATGACATATGTACTGCCTCGTTGGTCTAGTGGCAAAGCGTATTGCTTTGTAATTACGAGGTCCTGGGTTCCTAGGTCGGACAAGTGTAGTTTTTCTAACGAAAACTCCCCAGTACGAGTCCGGAGTCTGGAATTGTGCCCGGTATATGGCAATAGGCTCGCCCACTATTACATGGGACCTAACATCGTTGGAAAAACGTGGGTGTACTCAGTACACCTCTGCCACCCCCGCTTGGGAAATATAGGCATGACGGTAAGTTCGGTAAGCAATTTGTGGCTTCCAACTACCCTGGCGCGGTATCTCAACGTAGAGTCCACCAAACTTTAGCGAATATACTGAGAAATATAGTACTGTAATAGTAGGAGTGCTAAGAATTTGAAGATATTTCTAGGATACAATTTCTCAGGAGGTTATTTTTGCCTAGTGCATCATGTCCTATTATATTGTATTTGTCACATAACGCAAATTGAGATTTGTTCCACAAGTATCAACGGATTCAGCCGGACGTCCACTGAAAGCCGAATTCTTCCCCAAAGATCGCAATTTGTGCCCTTTTGTGTTTTTACTAGTTGCCCCTACTCTTCTGGTCACGATACTAGTGACTATAACCAAAGCCTAGTTTGTATCAACACTCATCAGGTATGGAGGTCTTAAAAAATACTCGTCAAAACCCAATATACATAAATATCTATGTTTTAAAAACCTATAGACTGCCTCGTTGGTCTGGTGGCAAAGCGCATCGCTTTGTGATCACGAGGTCCTGGGTTCAAATCCTAGGTCGGACAAATGTAGTTTTTCTAACGAAAAATTCCCAGTATGAGTCCGGAGTCTGGAATTGTGCCCGATATATGGCAATAGGCTCGCCCCCTATTATATGGGACCTAACATCGTCGGTGAAACGTGGGTGTACTCAGTACACCTCTGCCACTCCCTCTGGGGAATATAGGCGTGATGGTGTAAAAACCTATAGTAATAGTTTTCCTATTGAAACTATCATTTTGTACCTCGTCCGATCAAGTCATATTTACCGCCAGCTCATCTAAATCTTAAACAAATTCCCATAATTAAATCCAACTACAGAACTTCCTTTTCGTAGCATAGCCTCATAAATTGTGCGGTTTGTGGTGACTCAGTTTATTCAACAAGGACGCATGGAGCCCCTACACAATGCAGGACACACACTTGTGTAATCTTCTTTAATGCGGCCCCGGGACGTCGGTTTGAGAAAATAACACAACCTGTATATAGATGGCGGTTTTGTTTCTAAATCCAGGATTATTTTGCGTAACTGGAATAATAATTTTAGAGACTTAAAGTTATGGTAATTGAAACTATGCAATATTATTAGAAATGAATAGTATTTTAGGATATTATTACAGACTAGATGACTCGGTGAACTTCGTGTGTGTGTGTGTGTGTGTGTGTGTGAATGATGTACGCTGTTGGCCGCGAGGCCTTTACAGCTTCACCGGACTTAAAGGCGAGCGTGCAACCACTACGCTCTAGCCAGCCAGAAGGGCAAGAGGTGACATACTCGAGGGCGCCTCTTCGAGGCGCCCTCGGTTGGGACAGTCGCTGTAGGGGGACGGGTGCACTACTAAGTGCACCGGTCAACCGCCGGCTATGGGAGGGGATCTACTACTACGTCGTCGTCGTCGCCCGTATTCTGAGCGGAAAGAAGGGATGACAAAGCATCGGGGGGGTCGGTGAGAACATGTCGCGGCCGGCGGTGGCGGCAGGGGTCGGGGGGGAGATCGTAGTCGGCGGTGGCTACGATTAACGGATTCGCATGGGTAGATGCGTTCGCGAAGTGACGTGTTGACGCCTTTTTAATAAAGGCGCGAATAGGTTCGAGACCTAGATCGGAGTGGAGGTCGACGTTCCGTACGAACCGAACGGGGGCTCCTACGGCTTTACGGAGGAAGCGGTTTTGAACCACTTGGAGTTTATCGATGTGAGAGGGGGCCGAATGCCCGAACACAACACACGCATAAGTCATGATGGGTCGAACGCAAGTTTTGTAAAGTGTCACCTTATTTCTAAGGGACATTTTACTCCGCTTGCAGATTAACGAATGGAGACGACCGAGCACAAATGATGCTCGGTGACGGACCCGCTTGATGTGCGGGCCGAAGGACATGGTACTGTTTAGTGTGACCCCTAGATATTTGACCTCTTTGACCCAGGGAATGGGTCGGTCGAACATGGTCACTTGGCCGAGATTACTTCTAGGGCGGCGCAGGGAGTGGCGCGGGTGACACCTCTGGAGAAGAACACCGCAGCGCTCTTGTCCGGGTTCACATCAATACGCCACTTCCTGAACCAATTCCCTAGGGAGTGAACTTCGTACCACCTAAAATTGATTTGATTGTTTATTCGGTTTGGTTTGTCGGTTTTTCCTAATTTTATTTAATCGGTTTTCTAATTTTTTTTTCGTAAACTCTAGGTCGGTAAGGCAAACAATACAAAAAATAATATTCAAATCGGTCAAGCCATTTCAGAGTTTTTGCGAGACTAACGCATGACAATTGATTTTATATACAAAGTGTAACTTAATAAAAGCAAGACCTACAAGTAGTTGGTTCTAAATCGATAGCTGAATTGATTCCAACCATTTTTATTGTATCTTACATTTTTTTTTACATTTGTAAAAAATACTCTTTTAGTGCGCTATACAAAACTAAATTTATTTTTGATTCATACCAACACGGACGTATTTCACAATACGTCCACAAACAAGTTTCATTATTCATTTGGGTATAAAAGTGCTTAAAAAGGGGGTGCAAATGTTAAATTTGGAAATTTGGTTTTAGTATTTAATTTGTGAAGCAATTATTTAATCGGGGTGTCTGAGGCCTTACGTTATTTTCGATACAGCTTGTATATAGACGAAGCAATAAATAAAAGTCACGCGCCTTGATTACCCAAAGGTGTATAGCAGAAGTAATGTGTGCTTACTATTAATTTACTAAGGGTGATTACCATTATTACCGAACACAATTTCTAACATCGAAGTGCTACTCGAAATTTTTCAACAGTAACATATTTCTTGAGAAGGTACAATATTTATACGCCAATTTATTTGACATATGCATATCGACGACAGTTTCATAAAATCGACCGTAGACTATTGACTTCTATACTACCGCAAATAAAATAACACCTACCCGTATGTTCTACTATCATAAGGTTCAGCAACCGTAAGTCGTTCCTTGTTTTTAAAACTCCGCAAGTTTAAACTGACTGGGATCTCGAAAAGCACCTCAACCGAACGCTCATGTGGTCAACTTTGCTGAGTTCAGTACATTTCAATAAACAGTCTGTGTTTCAATGAAGAAACCCAATAAATTTTATTTCCCTGTGCAAATCCGTCTTAATAAAAGTTTAGAAGCACAAAAATTCGACCACATCGTAGTTGCATTGTGGCAGTATCTAAAGTAATAAGTCTTGGGGCACGTTTTATATTGGCTGCATGCGAGATGGCACTCTATTTGTGTCACTTAGGGAACTCACATACTCGGCAACATTCACGTTATAAATTAGGATGTGGCATCAGTATAATCACTAAGACTGGAAAGTGTATGAGAACTATGAGGGTGGAGGTATCCAGGAAGGTCTGCAAGGAAAGATCCTCTTGGAACTCTGTACACTCTGCTTACCCCGCAAGGGTTTGGGTGTGATAATATTAATAGAAACAGATTATGTCTACCCTCTATCACTAAATCCTATTGTTTTCATTTCCTACGTCCGACGTACCTGTTCCACATGGTATTTAAATCCCCCTCAACATCCCTTTAGCTGTCATCTTAAGTAAAGCGAATAGTGTCATCAATGACGTCTACGGTTTTCAGGTTCCCCTGTATCGCACGTTTTATGGTTTCAAACGGTGGATTGAAATAGATATTTTTAAAAGTCATAGGTATTAAACTTTTTAATTATTCATATTCAACCTAGTTACAAAATATTTTATGCATCATTATCTAACTGAAAGTGATAGTTTAATGTAAATTTATGTTCATGCTGATTTTAAAATGCAAATATTATTTTAAAAATAGGTTTAAATGTATAAAATCTCTATTTTGAAATCTAAACATTTGTATTTTGCTTTTGAGTATGCGATTTAAAAGTGGTAATCTCACAAGCCCACCAGCTAAATATCACGATGGTGTGAGCTTAGTGGACAATTATACAGAGTAGTCCTATAAACTGCAAATTTTAAGTTAGAAAGTTTTAGACCCAAATATTTAGGAATTAGTAATTGGGTAGTATTGACTTTTCATTCAAATTATTAACCGTATCAAATTAATTTCGTATATCGGTACCTATACCGGAATGTAGTTTCACAGGCGCGTCGGTAGGGTAATTAGTTATAGTTGGGCTTAAGCCGGCTCTGCTGCGCCAGGTAGGACTATTATATCTATTTTGTACTTATATTCGTAGGAAATATTTATTTAAAGAAACAATCCAGCCAGAGGAAGTCAGAGAGGTATGTAAGGATAGAACCTACTGAATCGAGAAGTCACGGGTTCGATCGCCGCACGGGAAGAATATTTGTGTGCCCTATAAAATGTCCATTCCAGCCTGGGTGTTTGTGTACGCGAATTTCATGTATACAAGGTGTAACATAATAAACTCAAGACCTGAAAGTAGTTTGTTCTAAATCGGTAACTGAATTGATTCCAACTATTTTTAATGTAACTTACTTTTTTTTTAATTTGCAAAAAGTTCTTTTACTTCTTCAGTGCGCTATAAAAAAATAAATTTAGTCTCGATTCATAGCAATAAGGAGATTTCAAATGCATTAAAAAATATAATATTAGCCCTGTTAAGAAACTGTCCCACTGCTGGGCACGAGCCTCCTCACAAACTGAGAGGGTTTAGGCCATAGTCCACCACGCTGGCCCAGTGCGGGTTGGCGAACTTCACACACCTTCGAGAAACTCTTAGGCATGCAGGTTTCCTCACGATGTTTTCCTTCACCGTTAAAGCAAGTGATAATTAATTTTAAATACGCACATGCTTTCGAAAAGACAGAGGTGCGTGCCTGGGTTTGAACCCGAGACCTCTGACTTTGCAGTCCAACGGTCTAACCACTAGGCTATCACTACTTATGCATTATCTAAATATATTTCTCAAAACGCACACATACACGTACAAGTTTCATTGTTAATTGGGGTAGAAAGTGCTTTAAAAAGGGGTCAAAACCTTTAAATTTGGAAATATGGTTTTCGTTTTGAATTTATGAAGCCATTCTCTAATTGGGGTGTCTGAGGTCTTGCGTTTTTTATGATACACCTTGTAGATCTTGGTGTAGGCCGCTATCCTCATTTTAGATTTTATTTATTAAATAATGAGTACTTATTAAATACTAAGTCTTTCTTAAGCGCGTATGAATTAACCTGGTGATAATCATAAAGAAAACAACAATCGGTTACGTAATAGGATAACCAACCAACGTAAACAGCCCCCACCTACTGAATCGAGAAGTCGCGGGTTCGATCGCCGCACGGGACGAATTTTTGTGTAACCCATAAAATGTTTATTCCAGCCTGGGTGTTTGTGTATGTGAATTACATGTATATAAACGACACAAGATTTAGATTAAATTCTTAGTATAAAGTTACGTTCCTTGGAAAGAAAGAAAGAACTTACAAAATATATTACACTTCCATTCCATTAAAGCATATACACATTATTGTACATAGTATCACAGCCGCTTTTAGTAGCAAAGACGGCCATACAACATTTACTAAAAATTTCCTAAAAATACAATATTTAAATTCCACAATACATTTTAAAGCACACTGCCATGATTCTCTTTAAATCTCTTAATTAACCGCTATCGTGAAGCAATGGAAACTGGATACTTCC
Source organism: Phalera bucephala (assembly GCA_905147815.2). Classification (NCBI taxonomy): domain Eukaryota; kingdom Metazoa; phylum Arthropoda; class Insecta; order Lepidoptera; family Notodontidae; genus Phalera; species Phalera bucephala. The sequence continues at coordinate 30,005,647 of LR990612.1, forward strand.
TGTTATGGATCATTGAGGAAAACTCCGCAACATTTTCTTCAGACAACAATATAAGACAATCTATATAAAGTCTAAACTTCTATAGAACTTAGTAATGCAAGTATATTTATACATTAAGAATATTATAGAAAAATTGTAACATACCTGCGTTTGTATTTTGATAACATTGTAGAATTACGTATTTTTTTACGAAATTACGAAATTGACGATAAAACAGATTGGGTTTGAGCAGCTCCTCAATCACCAAAATTAAACAATGCTGTATAATACAATATTGCACAAAAAATGGTTATCAGAAAGGCCAAACAAATTAAGTTAAAAGACTAGCACGCTGAGTTTCTCGCCGGATCTTCTCAGTGGAGGCGCGGTCCGATCCGGTGGTAGATGTAAAAAATGTAATAATTTTGACGTTTGTAAGTGCTGATGTATTGGCCTAACCAAATAAATGATTTTTGACTTTGACTATTATTCTTAATTGATAGAGATTCTTATAGTTTTGAGTGGGAAGAGAACCCACTTAATCTCCCACTCTGGAACACTCGAACTGCTAAGACTATTTCTTTCTGTATATTCACAATGTTAAAAACCCGAATAGCAATAGGCTCGCCCCCCTATTACATGGGATCCAACATCGTCGGCGAAAATTGGGTGTACTAAGTAAGCCTCTGCTACCCCCACTTGGGGAATATAGGCATGACGGTGTGCAGAAACCCGATTTGATTTAATTTTATTTTTATATATGCGTCATGCATTAAAAATACCAGATATTTGAAAAAAATACTAACTGCAACAAATGATGGTCAAGAAATCAGCGTCCATTTATCAGAGTCGTAATATTACTTATTTTCAAAATTCTAGACCTAGACTATCTTACCATGACCAAATAGACCGAGTCTTATCTGAAGGAGAAGTCAAGAGTCCCGTAACCGGCGAGCGTGTATGACACAAACTATGAGAGTGGAGGAAGCCAGAGAGGTATGTAAGGAAAGAACCTGTTGGAACTCTGTTGGAACTCTGTAATATTGATATAGATAAAAAATTCTATTCTAAATCAAAACAAATAAATATACACCGTGACGTGTAAATTCCCACAGCGGGTTTCCCAGAGTCGTAATTACTATGAACGCTTACATTTTACCAATATTCCTAAGGCCTCGGACACGAAGTCAGAGCGAGGCGGTGGCGGCGGCGGCGCGGGGAGCGGCGCGTTTCAATGCATACATAAATGTTGCCTTTGAGGCCAGTTCCATATAAATATGGAACTGGCCTCAAAGGCAACGGCGCGGGGAGCGGGCGGCGAGCGGCGTACGAGCGGTGCGTACCAATCTAGCGGTGCCCGCGCGTCTGCATTGACGTAGTGTTGAGTTGCAGTTTTTTTTTTTATTACGACCGAAGTTTTAAATGCCCGCTGAAGTTTGGAGCAACTTATTACAATGATTTTTGATACGAGCACTAATTTCTCGTAACACAACACTACGGCGCCCTAGCGCTGTGCGGTCTGCCTGATGGCTTCGTGACCGGATACAGCGTTGCCACGCCGCTCCCCGCGCCGCCGCTGCCGCCACCACCCCGCTCCCGCAGATTTCGTATCCGAGGCCTAAGTGTCAATGTAATAGACCGGCGAGACTAGTATTATTATACTGGGCTCAATTCCAAACCCCAGACTACGGCTAAAAATTTTCGATAGAAAAAGCATATTTTATTCGACCAGGACCTCGTATAGACTATCCGCATTATGCGCCACTAGAATAAGGAGGTATTCGAGAACATCTTTACTACACATAAAAAAAAACTTACATTAATCTATGCACCCTAAAAGCGCAATGCATTCACACAGTCCACTACTAGTCGACATAATAGTGATTTGTGGTCGAAGTTTCCCGAACTTCTCCGCTCACGCTGACACCCAAGAGAAATAACTCGAGTCGTACTTTCTTAACGAAATGATTGCCTACGTGTACAGTTGTTAGCCCTATTTATTTTGGGGTGGGTTTTATTTACCTTCTCTCCCTAGTGGATAATTCAGTTTCTAAGAATTCCGTATCGACCAACTGGGACGCATAAAACATTTTTGCTTTTACGGGAAAATAGAGGCTTGTTCAGTAAATGGAAGTAACTATCTATCTCTATAGTTTGCAGAGTCTGTTGTGAATCAGTTCTTTGCAATGTCATGAAATGAATATCAAAGTTCAGTCGATAGTTGACACTTGAAGGGTTGAGTGATATTTTAGGTTAAATTACAGCAAACTTTTTTTATTAAATTTATTGGAGGAAAACAGTTTATTTTATTAAATGATGGTAGTCTATCTATTTATATTACAACACTAGATCACTTGCAGGCTACACAGAAAATTTGGATGAACTTAATGGATCTTCTGTCTATATTATTATATCTTCACGCCAGATCCCTTGCGGGGTAGGCATAGAGTACAGAGTTCCAACAGGTTATTTCCTTACATACCTCTCTGGCTTCCTCCACTTTCATAGTTCATCTCATGCACACTCGCCTGTTACGGAGACTTGACTTGTTCAGATAAGACTCGGTCTATTTGGTCATGGTAAGATAACCTAGGTCTTCCCCGGTACCTACATCCTTCCAATTTCGCATTGTATATCTATTTATTTGATGAATCTTAATCCATAATATTTCGATTGACATTGTACATGGTGCGTGTAACTTTTTACAAATACAATTACACCATATTTATCTGTGTATCGTATTAATGCGAATATGTTACTTTCATACGACTACTCCGAATGCAAACAGAGCAGTATTCGTTTTACGACATGACCTATTATTTTTTAGGTCTACCATTTATTTATTTATTGAAACGCACATCAGCAGTATCGTGAACAGTACACATATTATTACTTTCCTCATAAGCTGTTTCAATATAAATTCAAAGTTCTTATATCTGTACTAATAACAGATCTCTCTTCAATCGTTCTCTCATGACTGAGGATCGTGACTCCGTTGCTGGACTCTTTGTATAATTTCTCTCCATCTGTTGTCATAACTTGCCAGGTGGAAAGCTGCGCTGACTAGCATCTCGAGTTATTTCGATATCTGATCCCACCATCTCTTAGGACTGCATCCCCTTGGTCTCTTCCCCTTTATTTTGCCTGTCACAAGTAATCTCTCCATGTTATTACTATTTCTTCGAGCTATGTCACCAAAGTACTGAAGGTTTCGGTAAAGGCAGATGGTGGAAAGTCTCTGGGGTCAAGTTTTAGCTCTTTAATTACTGATATATTTCTATCTATCTATCTATCTATCTATAACCTCGCGCCAGATCCCTTGCGGGGTAGGCAAAGAGTACAGAGTTCCAACAGGTTCTTTCCTTGCATACCTCTCTGGCTTCCTCGACTCTTATAGTTCGTCTCATACACGCTCGCCGGTTACGGAGACTCTTGACTTTTCCATCAGATAAGACTCGGTTTATTTAGTCGTGGTAAGATAGTCTAGGTCTTCCCCGGTACCTGCATCCTTCCACTTTCACATTGTATATCTGTTTTGTCATTCTTTCCTCTGGCATTCTTTCTATATGCCCGAACCAACGGAGCATGCCCTTTCTCATCTTTACACCGATACTATCTTTCATACCTACTCGCTGTCTTACTATGCTGTTGCTAATGCGGTCGGTTAGCTTCACTCCGCACATCTTCCGCAGAGCTTGCATTTCTACCGCATTTATCCTACTTTCATTCTCCTTCTTACATACCCAGCTCTCGCTAGCCATATAACAGCGTTGGGACAAGAACTCCGTTATGTATGGCCAGCTGCGCCTTATGGCTTAAGTGCCGGCTCCCGAGTAGCTTTCCCATCGCACCATTCACTCTGTTCCCTGCACTCACTCTTCTCTCTATGTCAGCTACTGATATATTATAATGACATAATATATGGTATGATAAAATGAGTGATTTTGAACGTTGAGCGCAAACGAACATGTTGATCTTGTGTCGAATTATTATCTATTAAGATATTATTTATCTACTAAACCAAAAAGTAAATTAATTTCAAATTCAATAGTACTCATTAACAAGAAGCAGTAGTTAAAACTACCAACATTATTATAATACGCCAAACTTGAGACCACTTGTCTCAAAAACCGTAGTTTGGTAAGTTTCCTAAGAAATTCTCTGCGTGGTATTTAAGTTGAGAGGCTGTCCCGCTAAATACAAAAATACTTTGAGTACTAGTAAGTGGGAACGCTTACTTCGTTTTCTTTGAAAACATTTCATTCGGATATAAGCCGGGGAAGTTTCTTTAAAGTCTTAAAAAGACTTTGATAGTCGGTTGGTAGCTTTTACGTTGTTTTTCAATTTTAATTATTTTATTCGCTTCTGTTAGTTTATACTTTTCAACTATTTTTTTTCTATCTGATAAGTAGTTAGTGATTTGAAATTGCAGAGAATGATCGTAAACGTTCCTTCGTAAAATCACAAACTTAGTCTAAGTTGTTTTTACGTACAATATTTATTTTCATAGTACAAGTTACAAAATATACTTTTTTCTCGCATATTCACCATGGACGTCCTCTTTTTATAGAAGCATGAGTAGGCTTTAGCAGAGCCATAGACTCAGTGAATGGTGATACAACTCAAGCACTTTACATATTTTTAGACAGCCAATTATACAAAAAATATTCCAATTTTCTAATCTTATCCCGAAATGTAGTTTGTAAGTTTGTGGGTGTTTATTAAACAGCAGTGAAAGCGTAGTGGATAGAACGTTGGACTGCAATGTCAGAGGTCCCAGGTTCAAACCCAAGCTCGCACTTCTGTCTTTCCGAAAACATATGCGTATTAAAAATTAACTATCACTTGCTTTAACGATGAAGGAAAACATCGTGAGGAATCCTGCATGCTCTAAGAGTTTCTCGAAGGTGTGTGAAGTTCGCAAACCCGCACTAGGCCAGCGTGGTGGACTATGGCCTGAACCCTCTCAGTTTGAGAGGAGGCCCATGCCCAGTGCCTAACAGTTGGACAGTTTCTTAACAGGGCTAATTTTATTATTATTTTTAATTATTAGGTATTTATTTAGAAATACAAACTCGATTTTATTAAGACTCAGATTATTAATTACCTTTAGACTAGGATTTATAATTGTATCGCGGGTGCGTCTACAAACATAAAATAACATTCTCATGATCCAAACAAACATTTGTGGGTTATACAAAGGTTTGTATCGTGCCGGTGTTAAACTAAATACTCGATCCAGTGAGTGGATTACATTCCACCAACCCATCGTCAAAAATGACATCACTTTTCATTGAATATAGAGAAATACTATCTCCGTAATACGACCGTAAATATTATAACTCATTCACATATTACCTTATCAACTTTGTTTGTAGATCGTTCCGCAAACTGGACATCCATATTAATATTATAAATATGAAAGTAACTCTGTCTGTTTGTCTGTTATCTTGTCACATCGAAACCGCTTAACAGATTAATCTAATTCGGCAAGGCAATAGATTTTATCCAGAGGAAGTACAATGACAAATTTTTCTTTAAAAGAAAAGTGTAAGGGTATGAAATGAAATACGCACCTGAAAAAAACGCGAACCAAGTTGCGGATACAAACAAATATTATAAATGTTAAAATAACTATTTGTGCTTGTCTGTTTGTCTGTTACCTTTTCACACGCCGCTAAACAGATTTTAATCTGATTCTGCAAGAAAATTGATTTCATTTAGGAGAAGAATATAGGCTACTTATTGTCCTTAGAAGAAAAGTGTAAAGGTTTGGTCAAATAGCCGACGGAGCGCGACGGGAGCGCGACGGAACCACTCGGCTACGTTCGGTTGTGACGTTTGCCGTCGCGCCAAGCTGGGCTGCGCTGTGTGTGGTGTCTCCCGTACATTTCAATACATCACAACTCCCTAAGCCACGCCACCGCCGCGCTCCCGTCGCGCTGCGTCGGCTATGTGGCGAAACCTTAAGGGTGTGAAATACACGCCTGAAAATAACGCGAACTTAGTTACGGGTACAATTAGTCTTTCAGCACACAAAAAAAAACACCATTACGCCTATATTCCGGAAGCAGGGGTGGCAGAGATGTACTGAGTACACCGACTTCTCGCCTACGATGTTGGATCCCATGTAATTGGGGGCGAGCCTATTGCCATATACCGGGTACGATTCCAGACTCCCGACTCGTACATATTTCGTTAGAAAAACGACATTTGTACGACCTTAGATACGAACCCAGGGCCGCGTGATCACAAAGCGATGCGCTTTGCCACTAGACCAACGAGGTAGCATAATAGAGCAAGTAATTGTATTTTCCTTGCCCCTAGGCCATTCCACACACGTGCCTCGGGCGCGGAGCGGATTATCAGATGTAAATGCCACCTTGTCTCGGCCTTATCAGTTTAGCCTTTGAGAGCACAGTTGACCTAATTAGGGCTGCTTTTGATGTCCATATTGTAGTTTCTGTTTTTGTTTGTTTAATTATTTAGAAGTAGAGTATTTATGAGCATCTTTTTGGATATTAGTGTGATAGTGCTAATGCTGGGTTAAGCCCTTTTTTGCAAATTTAGATAAGAGACGAGATAGAGAAAAGATCATACTCTATAAAAAAACATTTTTTGAATTTGTGTGTGTGTGTGTGAATGATCTACACTGTTAGCCGCGGGGCCTTTACAGCTTCACCGGACAAGAGGGCGAGCGTGCAACCACTACGCTCGAGCCCGAAGGGCAAGAGGGCAACTAGCTCAAGGGCGCCTCAAGGAGGAACGGCCTCGGCTGAGGCAGTAGCTATGGGGGAGGGAACATATTTTCAAGTATAGTATAGACTTATTATTGGGTATGAAAATACTAAAACCTTGATGTAGACCGTACTTTAATGACCTGCTCCATTCATGACACTACCATGCCTGCTGCAGCAGTATGGTATGTGTCTATAACCACCATGCATGCATATCTATAAATAGATAGAAATAGATTCATGGTATAAGGAGAGCGGAGCGGAGTTCATGGAGAGTGCCAGATGTTCTAGAAAATAAACGTATCCTTTATTTATTCATCCGAACCTTAGAATCCGAACTGAACCTGAAATGACACTCAAATTAAATTCAATTAAATTATGTCGTCTTGTGTCTTTTCTCCCTGTAAAAATGCTGTTAAGATCAAAAAGAAACATGATGGGATCATATTTTATACCTAACTAGCGCATTCAGGTCCCGTATTATTTAAACATCGAATTAATTTTTTCGTCTATAATTGTCATAGTAAAAGAGGCGTCCATTTTGTTAGTTACGTTACGTGTTACGACTGGACGCGGCCTCTGAATTATATTTATTCTAAGACTTCAATAAATCTAAGTCCGGTTTACACCCAAATTCACAAGTATGGGGGTAGATAATATAGTAGTAAGGGGGACGATACTAATAAACATTGGATAGCGTTTGAATAGTTCAACGAGGCTTTGTTTTCTTCTTGCGAAAAGTCAAATGACAGATGACAGAAAGAGAGAAATCATTGGGTTTAAACATAGATATAAGACTTTTCTCTATGGGGTATCAATCAGTAAGGCCGTTAGTGAGTGCAACTGCGAGCAAAATCTGGTACATCGTAAAGTATGTCTTATACCTTGTCGCGAAATCAAATATATTAACTGCAGTAAACGTAAGTCAGGTTTACTTTCAAGTTCAAATACTACTACCTATGATCTGTACACGCAGAGATTAGCAAACAGTCCACAGCACCCGTGTGGACTCAGCACTCAAGTTCTTCTATCGGATATCCACAGAGTTCAAGCATCGAGTATTCTCTCGTATAGGTAATATTGACTCGCCGTCGAGAATACCCACGATTTTTCTGCACTGTGGCAATTTAGCTTTGCATTTGTAGTTAAACACTGTGGTTCTCATAGATATCATACTATACCGATAAATTCGATTTGTTTGAATAGCATGTTTGGATATTTGTTACTCCACTACACAAAAACGGAATAACGAATTTTATAGTGCTACAAGGATCTTTGGACATGGATGACATTGACAGGTTGGTGCGAAATTAGGGTTAAGATTTAGAAAAAAATATATATTTCTAAGGAAATATTTCAACAGGTGGGTCCGCACTAAAATAAATTTCATAGGAAACGGCAACTCTGCGACTGTCATGTAGTGACATTTCACTTATGACAGCGTAAGTTCCGATTTTGGCCGCGGGCTCAAAGTTCCTTTTACGACTGTAATTGAAACCCGATTAAATACAAAAACGATTTGAACAAATACATGTAAATCCTTCTGGAATTATTTTCCAAACATTGTTGCGCAGTATACATATAATGCTACAAGGATCTTTTGACCCGTGGATGACATCGATAGCCCCCATGTCAATAATGAACTGACATTTCACTCGATTACAACGTTAGTTTCGATTTTGGCAGCCGGCTATATGATCCTAGTATGTATACCTACATAAAACATATTATAAGTCAATTAAATGAAAAAAAAAAATTCTGAGTTCCTTTAGCCAAATTGACTTTGCACAGTCGTTATACTAATACAAAAAAAAATTACAAAAATATACGGTAATGACATTTTACAACGTATAGTTGCGTAGACAAAACAAGGTTATTCATTGTGAATAGAGGATACCACTTAACTAAGCCCAAAATTATATACCAAACATTGTCGACTAAAACAGAATGACAATATCGTACACTTATCGATGTTATGACGTAATAAAGACAGCATAATAGTATTATAATTTCCCGTAAAATGTACGTCGGTCGTTATAATTGTCCATTAGTTTGCGAGGCAGCCAATTACGCGTCCATTAAGCGTGAATCTCACTAATAGCAATTTCGTCGTAGGAGCTGAAGAGACGGCGCCTTGGCATTGTAAAGTTATATTCAGAAGGGAAACACGTTTGACGGACGACTGATTTGAGTGGTTAAGAGCTTAAGCCGCCATTCATAGTTATGTTAATAAGACACACTAATTGACAAAAATAATTTTTATCTTTTTAAATATTATAAAAGACAGATAGCTAGTTCGATATCATATTTTTTTTAATCATCAGCCAAGAACTTGGCTAATAACAAAGTCGCTTTTATTCAGCAATGTAATATTGACATATGTAATTTAAATTCAGACGTTTTTAATAATTTAAATTACACTTTAAGACAATAGAAACATCCTCTTGCTCTTATACTCATGAAGAAAAAAACTAAATTTAAAACCTGGTCCATTAAAATATCCAGTGTATGACGGGTCAAGATTTGGAAATTGAATTATTCATGAATGATTGCAAAATAGATATTCTTTGTATTACAGAACATTAGCTTAAAAGTAACCAGATCATGTTCAATTTCTCAAATCACCAGGTTACTAGCTCTTTCAGCACAGTTAATATGATACATGGTCCCTCTTTAATAATCATAAATAATAATATTAAATATAAAGAACGTAAGGACATAGTGAGCCTATCTGTTGAAAGAGTTATATAAAGTTGCATGTATTGAGTCTGAGCAGTTCATTGTTTTGTGCGTATACAAACCTCCTTCTTCACCTTATGATGATTTCGAGCGATTAATGGAGTAGTACATTTTATATAAAACCTCCACTTCAAATAAAACAGTAGTTATCTGTGGAGACTTTAATATCAATTTATTAAAAAAACAATATTCTTCCTAGAAAGTTTATAACCCTTATGAAATCGTATAATATGTACAATATTTTCTTGGAACCAGTAGGTTCCAAGAGTAACTGCTACTAGTGCAATATGTATTGATAATATTTTCGCTAATGGTAGACCTAGGTATTATTCTGTAATAAATAAACTAGAATCTGTTCATAGCGGTCAGTTGGTTGTGTTCTCTAGGACTAGTAAGGTTCAAAGAAAAAAGGTTAGCTTTGTCCCAATGAATTTGGTCTACATTCATTGCATAATTCATTCAAGCTAACATTTTTCCTTACTTAGAGCGTTTTAAATGCAATTAAATTGAGAGAGTACCCAAGTTGCCCTGTCAGGATGACCCAAACGATTTATATAACTCACTGTTCCACCTTATCAGTGATGAATTCAATAACATTTTTAAACTAGTCACAGTTATGAGAGACGACTGCATGAATAATGGCTTACATTTGAATGTGAAGAAAACCAAAACTATGGTTTTTGAACGGGAAGAAACCAGAACGAATGCAAGGATTGTGGTTGGTAACGATGTGCTGGAGCAAGTGAATGAGTTTGTATATCTTGGATGCGCCTTCAGTAAGGATGGGAAATACACCGCTGATATAGAGAGAAGAGTGAATGCAGGTAATAGAGTGAATGGTGCGATGGGAAAGCTACTTGGGAGCCGGCACTTAAGCCAAAAGGCGCAGCTGGCCATGCATAACGGAGTGCTTGTCCCAACGCTGTTATATGGCAGTGAGAGTTGGGTATGTAAGAAGAAGAACGAAAGCAGGATAAATGCGGTCGAAATGCGATCTCTGCGGAAGATGTGCGGAGTCACGCTGACCGACCGTATTCGCAACAGCGTAGTAAGAAAGCAAGTAGGTATGAAAGATAGTATCAGTGTTCCTGTGCTAAATCGATTTACTTAAGAAATAAAATTAAACAATCCGGTAATGTAATTAAAATTACTTGCAACGTTATTAATAGTGAAACCGGTAGGACAACAGTGAGAAATAGAGACTTTAATTTGATAATTGGTGATAAAAATGTGAGGGCGGATCAGGAAGTGGCAACTAAGTTAGAAACTTTTTTTACTAATATTCCTTTGTTGACAACTAAAACTCTAACGTCGTCTTGTAATTCGGCTGAGTCGCTTCTTAAACAAAGTATTTTTGAATGAGGCGCATCATTTAAATTTTCGAATGTCAGTGGGAAAGATATTATAAATACTTTTAATAATTATTTATAATATCTTTTTTTTTATTATTCCTGTAATTTATATTTTCGCCCCCCACTTGGCATCTGTGTTCAACGGTTGTGTTGTTCATAGTGTATTTCCTGATCTTATGAAACTTAGTAGAGTAATTCTTTTGTTTAAATCGGGTAGCACATCAAATCCAAATAACTTTCGGCCTATTTCTGTATTGCCCACGATAAGTAAAGTATTTGAAAAAAATATCTTAAATCATATGTTAAGCTACTTTAGTAGTCATAAACTACTTCACAAAAACCAGTTTGGCTTCAGTAAGAATCGCTCAACTACTGATGCAGGCGTTGAGTTAATGAAGAATATTTTTGAGACCTGGGAGAACTCGCAGGATGCTTTAGGTATATCCTGCGACTTGTCTAAGGCTTTTAACTGTGTGCATCATGAAACTCTTCTCCGAAAATTACAGCATTACGGAATTAGGAACAGGGCTCTCGACCTCTCGACTTCTTATCTGTGTGATAAAATTCAAAAGGTCGATGTTAATGGAAAACTATCTCCCGGTTCTAATGTGACAATGGGTGTGCCCCAGGGTTCGATTTTCGGTGCATTTCTATTCCTCATATATATAAATGACTTACCCTATTATATAGGGGATAATCATGATACATCTCTATTATTCAAAATTAAGAGGCAGCTGCTTAATTATGAAGAAATGAACAACGCACTGTCTAAGGTTGTTCATTGGTTCACCATTAATAATCTTCTCCTTAATGAGAAGAAAACAAAATGAATTAAATTCACAACCCCTAATGTAAGACAGGTAGCAACCAATGTACAAATAAATGGCTTGGATTTAGACCTTGTAGAGTCAACTGTTTCTCTAGGTATCACTATTGATGCCAGATTACAATGGGGCCCCCATATTGAACAATGGTCTGGTAGGTTAAGCTCAGCGGCATATGCCGTAAATAAAATCAGATTATTAACTGATATTGAGACAGCTAGACTTGTTCATTTCGTTTATTTTCATTTTATTATATCATATGGCATACTGCCATAGGGATGCTCTGCAGAACTAAACACCATTTTCGTTCTGCAGAAAAGGGTTGTTCGAGCAATTTAAAATTGGCCCCGAGAGCTTCCCTTAAGGAAAAATTTAGAGAAATATATATTCTAACTGTTACCTCACAATTTATATATGAAAATATTTATATGTTAAAAAGAATATCAGTAGCTTTGAAAAATATAGCGACATTCTTGATGTTAATACACGGAACAAAGATGATCTTAGCATAGATATCCGAAACATGCCAATCAGAATTAGACTGTGTGAGAAAAGGTATTACAAAATTTCGGATTATCTTGACGATAAAACAGATTGGGTCTGAGCAGCTCCACAATCAGCAAAATTAAACAATGCTGTATAATACAATTGTGAAAAAAATGGTTATCAGAAAGGCCAAAGAAATTAGTTAAAAGACTAGCCCGCTGAGCTCTCGCCGGATCTTCTCAGTGGAGGCCGCTTTCCGATCCGGTGGTAGATGTTAAAATGTAATAATTTTGACGTTTGCAAGTGCTTATGTATTGGCCTAAGCAAATAAATGATTTTTGACTTTAACTTTGACTTTGAAGATTACAAAATGTAATTGGAATCGTTAATCATTAAAAAACCATCACGTCTATATTCCTCAAGCAAGGGTGGTTAATCATTAATCTGATCATATTTTACCCATTTCTGCTTATAGGTACGCCGTTTACCCACTCTGGTCCGGTTCTGTTTCGGTTGTAGCAAGTTTGTTGCTCCCTCGCCCTCTTAACCACTGAAGTTATAAGCGTCCCTCGGCCAACAGCATTCACACATACAAAAAATCGTAGGTTATTTTTTTAAAACGTCGCCTCGCACATAGCGATATTATATACTAGAGAAACTAACTGTTTTATACAAAAATGGCTACCCGCAACTTGAAGACCGCGCGGTCAGAGCGGTTGCCCAGACATGGCCGATCACGAGGTTTAATTTCCCACCCGAAGCAAATTTTTGTCTTTCTATTCAGTATCACTGTTCAATAAAAACAGATGCGACATGCAATAAATTAAAATAATTCGAAACATAGATACTACAAAGTTAAACCTCTGCACACTTTCTGTGATATAAAATCTACTAGTTGAAGTATCTTTAATGAAACAAGTGACGACCTAGATAACTTGCTGTGCTCCTGCGACATATTTTAAGCATTTACTACTCTTTATCTATTTATATCAACACGCCAGATCCCATGCGGGATGGGCAAGGAGATAGAACAGAGTTCCAATAGGTTCTTTCCTTCTAGACGACTTCTCTGAATTCCTACACTCTCATGGTTCGTCTCGTACACGCTAAGATAATGCCTCATGGAAGTAACTACTTATTTTATTATAATTTATAATACTAGCTGTTTCCCGCGGCAACAGTTGCACCCGTTCTACAATTTTTTTTACAAAAAGTTAATAAGGAATTTGGAAGGCACGTCAAGCTTTTGTTTCCGGTTGCAATTAGCCGAGTTGGATACAGATTGATAAGTTTCAATAATATGTACCCACAAACCTGTTAACACCAATCTAGGACCGGTGAAGAACGACGAACTTTTCTCTTTTCATTTGAAAGAAGGGTTTGCTCAGAAGTCGAACGGTATAGGCTGATTATCAGTTATTACCCTAATATAAAATTTAAATGTACGTTTGTTCATAATTCTTCTTCTCCTAACAGTTTGATCGATTTTAATTTTTTTTTGTGAGTACTTATGAGGTAATTTAGATAGTTCTTAGCTATAATTGGACCTGGTAGGTGGCGCTATTGTCGATCGGGTCTGCTATGTGAATATACAATGAATGCATGCAAAGCCGCTGTAAAATGCTGGTACCCCTATATATGCACAAGACGAATATCCACATCATTATCAATAGTTAAGGAGAGCAATCTAATCTAAGCACAAAACAAAAAAATAAAGCACCGCCACGCCTATATCCCCAAGCGGGGGTAACAGAGGTCTACTGTAAACATCGACTTTTCGCCGATGGTATTAGTTACCATGTAATAGGGGGCAAACTTATCACCATTATACACAATGCCAGACTCTGGACTGATACTAAAAATTCACAAAAAAATGTACGACATAGGAATCAAACCCTGGATCTCGTGATCGCTACGCATTGTTCGCTGTTTTTTTTTGTTATCTTTTTATACTGCCAAAATACTATTGACATATCTTTCAGACGCCATTACATATTATCTTTGAGAGGCCAAAATACTACATATTTATAATAAAAATAAACACCGTCTCATCTATATACCCCAAACAAGGGTGACAAAGGTGTGCCGTATCACCTACTTATCGCTGACGGTATGATGTTCCATCAAATAGGGGGAGAGTTACCAGGCAGTTCCAGGCTCGGGACTGATACCGGAAATTTCTATAACCTCACGCCAGATCCCTTGCGGGGTAGGCAGAGAGTACAGAGTTCCAACAGGTTCTTTCCTTACATACCTCTCTGGCTTCCTCGACTCTCATAGTTCGTCTCATACACGCTCGCCGGTTACGGAGACTCTTGACTTTTCCATCAGATAACACTCGGTTTATTTGGTCGTGGTAGGATAGTCTAGGTCTTCCCCGGTACCTGCATCCTTCCACTTTCACATTGTATATCTGTTTTGTCATTCTTTCCTCTGGCATTCTTTCTATATGCCCGAACCAACGGAGCATGCCCTTTCTCATCTTTACACCGATACTATCGTTCATACCTACTCGCTGTCTTACTACGCTGTTGCTAATGCGGTCGGTCAGCTTCACTCCGCACATCTTCCGCAGAGCTCGCATTTCTACCGCATTTATCCTACTTTCATTCTCCTTCTTACATACCCAGCTCTCGCTACCATATAACAGCGTTGGGACAAGAACTCCGTTATGTATGGCCAGCTGCGCCTTATGGCTTAAGTGCCGGCTCCCGAGTAGCTTTCCCATCGCACCATTCACTCTGTTCCCTGCACTCACTCTTCTCTCTATGTCAGCGGTGTGTTTCCCATCCTTACTGAAGGCGCATCCAAGATATACAAACTCATTCACTTGCTCCAGCACATCGTTACCAACCACAATCCTTACATTCGTTCTGGTTTCTTCCCTTTCAAAAACCATAATCTTGGTTTTCTTCACATTCAAGTGTAAGCCATTGATCATGCAGTCGTCTTTCATAACTGTGACTAGTGTTTGCAGATCAGTGGCTGTTGGCGCTATTAAAACCGCGTCATCTGCATAAAGTAGATGGTTTACCACTATGTCACCCATTTGTACACCTTCATTCATCGCTTTCAGTCTTTGAAGACTTTTGTCCAGATATATTATAAACAGTCTAGCGGACAACACGCAACCCTGCTTGACGCCGATTTTAACGTCAAACCAGGGTGACCTGTTACTACCCACCCGTACGCATGCCTTGCAGTCCACATAAGTGGACTGGACGGCTCGCAACAGAGTGCCATCTATACCATACTCTGGCAAAATGTCCCAAAGCCTCTTTCGCACAACTCTGTCAAATGCCTTCTCCAGATCTACAAAACCGCAGAAAACCTTCCGGCCCACTGCCAGATGCTTCTCTACGATGTTGCGGAGTGAGAAGACTTGATCCGAACATCCTCTTCCAGACCTGAAACCCCCTTGTGCCTCGCACAACATTCCATCGGACTTCACGCGCATTCTCCGTTCAATAATTTTACCGTACACCTTGGCTGCCAAGCTGATCAAACTGATGGCTCTGTAATTGGCGCAGTCATATTGTGAACCCTTGCCTTTATACAAGGGTACTATGACTGCGCGGCGCCAATCTGTAGGGACTCTACCGGTCCTCCAGCAAAGGTTTGCAAGGGCCCGGAAAGCGTCCCGGACGCAAGTTCCACCATATTTGATCATCTCGGCAGATATCATGTCTACTCCCGCAGCTTTACCGTTTTTCATACTTCCTATCGCCCATTCAACTTCTTCCATAGTGATGTCCTCCGTTGATTCTGGTGCCGCAATCTCGCCTTTAGGCACGTCTGCGGCATCAGCATCCGGGTCATCTCCATACATTTCTCCAAAATATTCACTCCACCGGTTTAGCACAGCTTGTGTGTCTGCAAGAATGTCACCATCTTTAGATTTTATCCTTTCCATTCTGGAGCCTGACGAATCACCTCGAGCCTTTCTCACCTTGCTCCAAAAGAGTTTGGTGTTGTTCTCGAAGTTCTTCGCCAGCCTCTCCTCCTCAATCATACTGGCTCTTTCACGCTTTTCTTTCACTAAAGGTTTAGTGGCATTCTTGCATTGCCGGTATATTTCTTTCCTCATCTCTGTCATACTGGCATTCAGGTTCAAAGAAGATACATAGTCCTGCCACGCTTTCTTCTTACTTTCTACGGAGCTTTGCAACTCCGCATCCCACCATGCATCACCTTTTGCTGTAATATGCTTCTTTGAGCAACCACATACTTCTTTCGCGGATTCCACCAAACTCTCTTTCAGGCTATTCCAGCATTCATCTACATTTGAGTCCGAAGAGCCTGCTGTCAAAAGCTTGTCCCGGACTCTGTCTTCATACATTCTCCTCACGCTCTCATCTTGCAACTTTTCAACCTTTAATCTTTCAAGGTCTCCGAAGGGGATACGCTCTCGCCAGTGCCTCCACTTCCTGAACAGACCACTAAACCGCGCAACTACGAGATAGTGGTCTGATTCCAGAGTGGGGCCTCTATACGCACGCGTATCTTGTAGTTTGCTTCGGAGACGGTTATCAACCAGGATCAGATCTATCATGCTTTTTTGTTCATTCCTTCTCCACGTATACATATGTATGTCCTTATGCTGGAATATCGTATTAGACACAAGGAGACCCCTTTCCAAACAAACATCTACAATGAGCTTACCTGCATCGTTCACTCTCTTATCACCATAAGGACCCAGAGCAGCGTCGCAAGTTTGCCGCCTGGTTCCTACCCATCCGTTCAGATCGCCACACAGAATCACCTTTTCGTTAGCCTCAGCCAAATCCAGAACTTCCCTGACATTATCCCAAAACTTCTCAAGGTCCTGGGGTGTCGACGAGCTTACGGGAGCATACGCTGCGACCAAAAATACTCTAGTGACACCCAGTTTTAAACGGACCCACAGAAGTCTCGCATCGCACAGGCCATAATCTCTCACTCCAGAGGCCAGGCGACGGGACAGCAAGATACCCACCCCCATGCTGGCACGACTGCTCTGCGGTACACCAGACCACAGAGCCATCGTTCCATCAGGCAGATCACAGGTTTCACTGCCCCTCCGCTTAGTCTCTGTTACACACAGAGCATCCAGGCGTCTCTCTTTCATTACATCAATCACCTCATGCATCTTATCTTCCATACCACCTCTTACATTCCAAGTGCCTATTCGGCACTCTGCACCCCACGACTCGCCAGTTCGGGCCCGGCGTGATGGGTGGCGGCCCCCATCGCCGCTTTCACCTATATTCGTACCGACGGGGGCGGGCCGGTACGCGTCGCCTCGGGGGGACGCCCTAGCCCGCACTGCGGTACGTCTTCGGTCCAAGATTGCAGCCATAATGACTGGCAGGGGTCGCGACGAGCACGCTCTTGGACAGACCAAATTTCAATATTCATTCGAAAATTTCATATCAAAAAATTAAATTTTTGTAGGACCTAGATTTCCATCCTGGGACTTCGTGATTACTACGCATTGTTCGCCACTATAACAACGAGGCACAAAAACCAACAAAGCCAATTATCATAAATTAACCAAATGACATCAAGTTGAAGCATGAACGATGCAAGTTGCGGGACATTTTATTGGCGGAGGCGCCATATTGTTTCCAACTCGCCATCTATTCTCGCCGAGAACCAACCAGTTATGCAATTGTTTAATTAGTTGCAAACAACAACTGGGCATTAGAATAAAGTTGCATTGATTGGGGGATGTTCAAATCCAGTTAAGACAGTGCAAGTCTGTCTTGTTTGTTGTCTTTGGAGTAATGAAACACTTGCTTTGTGTTCTTGTAGTAGCCAAAACACCATGGACATCTTTTTTTTTCTTCCAGAGGCCAAAATTCCATAACATATTATCTTTTTTAGGCCAAAATACCCTAACACATTGTCTTTAAGAGGCCAAAATGCCATTGTCATCTTTCAGGGAGCAAAACACCATTGACATACTTACCGTAATTGTATTATAGAAATGACAGTTCTCTACTTAGCACATAATATCACGTTTATATTTTCCTAAGAGTAGCATATAATATGGGCAAATTAACTACCATTATTCCGGGAACAATTACAAACTAGACTAGACTTTTATTAATGACTAGCCGCAACCCGCGGCTTAGCACGCGTGTCTTTTGTAA
This sequence comes from Phalera bucephala, assembly GCA_905147815.2. Classification (NCBI taxonomy): domain Eukaryota; kingdom Metazoa; phylum Arthropoda; class Insecta; order Lepidoptera; family Notodontidae; genus Phalera; species Phalera bucephala. Next base: position 30,023,898 of record LR990612.1, read on the forward strand.
TTTGACATAGGTAGGTAGGACTTTTTTGGAATGTATTATTCCGAAGCTGAAGAGACACCTCCATATTCAGTTTCTTTTAAATCCATTCAGCCGTGTTAATATGGAGTAATAAAATCAACTATCTCCCAGAAATTTACATTTTTCGAGCTAAAAAGTAGTCTTAAACAATCTCTGACAATTCCTCCATTTTCCAGTGATAGTCTTTTCAAAATCGGTTCCACCGTTCTGGATATTTACACGGACAAACAAACATTTTTTTATTGTGCCCATATGTACTAAAATATCGTCTTTATTTCAAAATCACAAATCAATTTTCTTATGCGCTGTGCGGGGATCGCACCCGTGACTATTTGACAAAGTAACTTAAGCAGTCTACGTTTTATCGGTTAAGCAGTCTTCGTTTGAGTGATTAAATCAAACATGATTATATTGACATAAACCGATGATGCATTCATGATTGTTTCTTCTGGAGAGAACTCACACGATAAATGGGCCGTATACGAAACTTTAACGACGGTTAATATCTTACGAGAAGACTAACACAAAATTAACTGACAAAACTTTGCTACATACTTAGCTGGCAATGTACCGTTTTAAGATATTATTACGCTCGATTACACGCTTGTCAGGTTAGGTATAGAAGGTTTAAATCAGAAATATAAATTAAAAATTTACAAAATAATGTAAAAAGATAAAGACCACCTGTGCGGGCTAAGTGGGGCTAAGACTGAACCCGGTGATAGAGATAGTTCATAGAGAAATAAGTCTGATGGAATTTGACAAAATATACAATATATTCACACTCACACAAAAACCGTTCTTCCGGGATAGCCGTTATTTCTTCATACTAAAATGGCAGAATGGATTTTACTAACACTTTCAAGGTGTTTTAGGTCTCGAAATAATATTCGAGATACTTTTTATCCCGGAAAGAATCACGGTTCTTGCGACTTAGCTGGCTAAACGAATTTAATTGAAACTTTATATGAAGGTCTCGTACACCGTAATATAAACACTTTGTATTACGATAAATATATAACATAGCAATTTATACAATAACATGACTTCTGCAGAATATCTATTATTTCTTCATACTAAAACGGCTGAGCGGATTATAAATAAACTTAATATGGAAGAAACAACACGGATATCAAATGAGCAAGTGGAACAACGTTGATATTGGGTACCTAGACTACCTAGACTATCTTACCATAACCAAATAGAACGTGTATTATCGGAAGGGCAAGTCAAGAGTCTCCGTAACCGGCGAGCGTGTATAAGACGGACTATAAGAGTGGAGAAAGCCAGAAAGGTCTGTAAGTAAAATAACCTGTTGAAAATGTGTACTCTCTGCCTACCCTGCAAGGGATCTGACGTGATGATATAGATTGATAGATAGTATTGAAGTATCTTAAGTCGTGAAATAATAATATGAAATAGGTAACTATGTTTACATGTATTATCCGCGTAAGTGGTATATAAAATCACTTCAATATGCATTTGGTGAATTTTTACCGGCCTGCATGAAGGCTCAAAGATATTAACTATATTTAGGGTGAAAACAGCCTGACAATTCATCGATTTCCCTCTTCTTCTTCACAGGTGACTGGAAGCCTGGGGACCTGTTGAAATTGTTCTACAACAAAAATTTACTCATTCTTAAGTTGACTTTATAAATACTTTTGCAAAACAAAGATGACGAACCGATAAAACGTAGACTGCTTAACCGATAAAACGTAGACTGCTTAAGTTACTTTGTCAAATAGTCACGGGTGCGATCCCCGCACAGCGCATAAGAAAATTGATTTGTGATTTTGAAATAAAGACGATATTTTAGTACATATGGGCACAATAAAAAAATGTTAGTTTGTCCGTGTAAATATCCAGAACGGTGGAACCGATTTTGAAAAGACTATCACTGGAAAATGGAGGAATTGTCAGAGATTGTTTAAGACTACTTTTTAGCTCGAAAAATGTAAATTTCTGGGAGATAGTTGATTTTATTACTCCATATTAACACGGCTGAACGGATTTAAAAGAAACTGAATATGGAGGTGTCTCTTCAGCCTCGGAATAAAACATTCCAAAAAAGTTCTACCTACCTATGTCAAATTACAAAAGACACGCGTGCTAAGCCGCGGGTTGCGGCTAGTCATTAATAAAGTCTAGTCTAGTTTGTAATTGTTCCCGGAATAATGGTAGTTAATTTGCCCATATTATATGCTACTCTTAGGAAAATATAAACGTGATATTATGTGCTAAGTAGAGAACTGTCATTTCTATAATACAATTACGGTAAGTATGTCAATGGTGTTTTGGTCCCTGAAAGATGACAATGGCATTTTGGCCTCTTAAAGACAATGTGTTAGGGTATTTTGGCCTAAAAAAGATAATATAATATGGAATTTTGGCCTCTTCATATAAAGTTTCAATTAAATTCGTTTAGCCAGCTAAGTCGCAAGAACCGTGATTCTTTCCGGGATAAAAAGTATCTCGAATATTATTTCGAGACCTAAAACACCTTGAAAGTGTTAGTAAAATCCATTCTGCCATTTTAGTATGAAGAAATAACGGCTATCCCGGAAGAACGGTTTTTGTGTGAGTGTGAATATATTGTATATTTTGTCAAATTCCATCAGACTTATTTCTCTATGAACTATCTCTATCACCGGGTTCAGTCTTAGCCCCACTTAGCCCGCACAGGTGGTCTTTATCTTTTTACATTATTTTGTAAATTTTTAATTTATATTTCTGATTTAAACCTTCTATACCTAACCTGACAAGCGTGTAATCGAGCGTAATAATATCTTAAAACGGTACATTGCCAGCTAAGTATGTAGCAAAGTTTTGTCAGTTAATTTTGTGTTAGTCTTCTCGTAAGATATTAACCGTCGTTAAAGTTTCGTATACGGCCCATTCATCGTGTGAGTTCTCTCCAGAAGAAACAATCATGAATGCATCATCGGTTTATGTCAATATAATCATGTTTGAGTGATTAAATCAAACGTGTATGAACAATTTTCAGTGAGTGTTTTTAACTACTGCATAGTTTTACATGAGGGGGATAAACCTGATATAAATATATGGAGGAATTCATGTGTAGGCAAAATCACATCGTTGTAAAATTGCAGTTCGAGACAAACAGTATAACGTTTTACGGTTTATCCCACGACAATCTAGTAGCTTAAGTTCTTTTGGAAGAATGAATGATTTATCAAAATTGATTCTTTTTTCTTTTCTAAAAAACTGTTAGATTTTTCGAAAATATGAATGTACAGAGTTATGATACAGGCTACAACTATCCAAAATTTCATTGAAATCCCTCAAACAGGTTTGGATTTAAGTGTATTTTTAAAAATTCAAGATTCCGCTTATTTTTGTATTTTTTTGAAAAAAACCTTTGATTTTCCAGTATATACTATTCAATATGTAATCCAACATTTTAGGATATCCGAGTGCAAAGTTTCATCAAAATCCTCTTGGTAAATATTGCGTTAGGATGGTTCATACCCTTAGACAGATAGACAGACACGAAAGCCATAAATTCTAGAATTGGCTTCTACATCAATAGAATGATACGAGGCATGCCTTTTAAGTTTTGTCGTTTAAAGAAAAAAACACAACTAGAACCTCATAGTACTTTTTATTGTTTTTTCAAAGTATTCACCACGTAGCTTAATACATTTTTCCATTCGCTCAAACCAGTTATTATTACATTTATTCCACTCTAAAGTGAGGGTGTTCAAAATGGCTGACTTGAAAGCGTCGACTGCTTTTTCACCGGACTGGAACCTTTGACCACGAAGACTTTTCTCAATTTTAGGAAATGCAAAGAAATCGTTAGCGCTTAGGTCAGGACTGTATGGAGGATGGTCAAGAATTTCTACTTTTTCCTGCTTCACATACTCAATCGTTTGACGAGCGCTGTGTGAACTTGCGTTGTCGTGGTGCAGGATGATGCGTCGCTTTGAGTTAGATTTTCGAAGATCGGCTATAACTTGTGGTAAACAAACTGTGGTATACCACTCTGCGTTAACCGTTCTACGATCTTCAAGTGCAATAGTCGCAACATGGCCGGTTTTTCGAACGAACGTGGCCACCATCATTTTTGAAGTGCTTCGAGAACGAACAACTTTAGTCAGCTTTGGTTCGTCTTCAAAGACCCAGATTGTAGATTGTTGTTTGGAATTAGGATTGTAGGCATTAATCTAAGATTTGTCACCACTGATGATGTCGTAGACGTGATTTGACTCTCCTCGGTTGAACCTTTGCAAAGTTTTCTTACACCATCTGACGCGGGCCGCCTTGTGATCGTCGGAAAGCAGATGCGGTATCCAACGGCAAACTAGCTTTCTCACACCAAGCGCTTCATGCAAGATCTTCTGAATGCTTGTCCCTGAGATGCCTAATAGAGCCTCTATCTCTCGATACGTCACATGACGATCTTCGAGAATTAGTTGTCTCACAGCAATGATGTTATCTTCAGTAAAGGCGGATTTTGGGCGTCCTTCGCGAGATTTGTCACTAACACTAGTATGTCCACGCTGGAATTCTAAATACCAGCGTTCGCCAGTCCGCGAAATGAGGCTTCACTGAATACAGATGTTAGCTCTTCAAAACACTGAAGCGGTGTCAGGCCTCTTCTAAAGTTGTAGAAAATTATTGCACCAACATTTTCCTTAGAAAGATTCATTTTCGTACGTAACCTGACAGATTCCAATCGACGCTGTGACTAAACAATAGCATTAATCCTAATACTTTCAACTGTTTTGAGATTCAAAATTTAAACACATTCGAATATAGAACAGTTCCAAATTCAAAATTGCCGGAAAATATGGACACGACAGAACTTAAAAGGCATGCCTCGTATCGGTAGGTTATTTACAAAAACTATACACAGACATGACTTCCTTACGGTTTTATTATATGTAGTATGTAGATATATAAATTATTTACTTTTCCCTACAAACTGTAAGATTTCCTGAAAACAAATATTAACTATGTTGTCTGTGATATAAAATATCTCCATGCTAAGTTTCACTGACATCTGAAGAGTAGTTTTGGACCAATGAGTGATAAATCAAATTCGACTATTTTCTCTTTCCTCAAAAACTGTTAAGTTGTTCGAAAATATAAGTATACAGAGTTGTGACCTTTTATACAGGTTACAATTACACAAAATTTTATTGAAATCTATCAAACAGGTTAGGTATAAAGGGTGTTTTCGACATTAAATGTTTTGCTTAATTTTATATTATCTGGAAAAACGTTTTGATTTTCCGGTATGAAAACTATATTCTACGTTAGCCAATATTATAAGGTATTTGCATACAGAGTTTCATTAAAATCTGCCTGGTAGGTTTTGCGTGATGCCGGTTCATACCCTCCGACAGACAGATAGACAGACAGACAGACAAACAGACACGAAAGCCAAAAATTGAAGAATTGGCTTCTACATCGATAGTATGATACCCCTGGGTTGTTATTTCCTAAAAATATTCCATGTACAGAAACGACTTCCTTACCGTTTTATTATATGTATATATAGCATAGATATAGATTCAAGAATATTCACACTTCATCCGATCTAGGGTACGAACCCAGTATGACGTGATCGCTAAACACACTGTGCGTCACTAGACGAACAGGGCAGACATAAATATTTTTTTTATGTATGATTGTTTTGTCGAAGTGTTTTCTTAGTAGTTTTAATATTGCAAATATCTCGAACTATACTTTCCTTTCGATCTGAATAAAACATTTCCATATCATCACGTCCGATAAGGGTTCTGGCGAGGTAGGCATTTCTAGCTAATGTTTCTAATACGGTAACTAGGGTGAAATGTTCGTGTAATGGTATTCTATATGCATTGATATCGTAATCGTACTATAGTATTTTTGACATAGGAAGGGTAGTGACAGTTCTAATTGCCAAACGAAATTAATATTTAATGAAATAAAACTATTTTTTCGGATTTTATCGCGGTTTATTTTGATTTTTAAGATCCCGACATTTTGAGTGCTTTGCAGCACCCATGGTCACGGGAAGGACTGTGGTGTTCAAAAGGCATAGTTGTTCCGGGGTACCCTCAAACTTCTTAATTATTTTTGTTGGTCCGATCTACGCAGAATGAGCTCACGGTGTCTTGAGGCCTTGCGGTATTATGCTTGGTTTTGGATTTGATTATATTAATTACCGGATCACGAATAAAATAACAGCCAAAAAACAGCCGCGTTTGGATATACTTAACCATCTGTACCCTGTACCTACTCGTAGCTAGCAACTGTAGATATTAGTTTCAAATTAAAATGACCTTAGATCTTTTTAACTGACTTCAAAAAGGTTCAAGGAGGTTCTATATTCGTCTGTATGTATATTTTTTATGTATGTTGACCGATATTTCCATAATTTTTTTTTTTTTTTTTTTTAACGTAGCCCCACACTAGGATTTATTCCTGTGTCGTGGGAGCGTTTACAAACATGAAAATTCACAAACAAATACCCAGACCGGAACAAATAATTGTGGATCACACAAAGATTTGTCCCGTGCGGGAATCGAACCCGCGACTATTCGACACAGTGGGCGGAGCAGCTCAAGCTCTTAACCACTGCGCTAAATGGTCCGTCGTTGTGGAGGATTTTGATGATTCTTTTTCCATTAAGTTCAGTATAGCTCCAAGGTGGTCCCATTTTAATTTCATTGGTATTGTACCTTGGACTTTGAAGATACACCAGGGAACTCCTTAACGACAAACAATAGGAATGTGTAGATAGAGATATGATTGTTATTACGTATTGAGATATTGTGGGTATTACGTTAATCTTATGTACCCTACTGAAAAACTAAGCAGAATTTTAGCCGACTTAAAAAATGAGGAGGTTCATAATTCGTCGGTATTTTTTTATAACTTTTTTGCTTATAAACCGATTTTGATGATTCTTTTTGCATTTGATTTAGTATAGCTCTGGCGTGGGCCCATTTTAATTTTCTTGGTATTGAACCTTGGACTTTGATGATGCACCAGTGAACTCCTAAACGACAAACAATACAAATGTGTAGATAGAGATATGATGGTTATTACGTAAATCCTATAGGTATCCTACTATAGAACTAAGCAGAATATTAACCGACTTCAAAAAAGGAGAAGCTTCATAATTTGTCTGTGTTTTTATAACTTCTTTGCTTATAAATCGATTCTTATAATTCTTTTTGCATTGGGTGCAGTATAGATCCGATGTAGTCTCATTATAATTATATTTTGAAGATACACCAGGGGACATTTGCAGGCAAACAGCACGAATGTGTAAATTCTGTCATTATGAGTGTTATATCAATCCTGTAGGTACCTTACTGTAGAACTATGTTGAATAATATAATACAGGTATACAAATATTAATTCAGTCAAAGTCTTTTAAAAAAAGGGAAATCGACTTCAAAAAGCAAAAAGTAAATATTTGAAGTTGGTACCAAGTAACCGACTGCACCAACCAGCACCGACTTCAAATGTTTTTTTAATTATTTTTTTTAATATAATAGTGTAGTACTTCAATGCATCTTCACATTAGCTGGAGTTGGAACGAACTAATTGAAAATAAGAATACATCCATACTTGCATTTTTCATCCTTTCTTACGACGTTCTGACCTTTAATATAAACTAGTGGTCGCCCATTGGTCCAAAATTCGACCATAATTAATTTAAATTATAAGTTTGAAAAATGTCAAAGACTATACTTCTATAATCACAGATTTCGCCAAGGATACACTGTTAATTCGCCTATTTTTTTTCAAACAAATTTTATGAAATATAAAAATTAAAAAAACAAATAAAAAAAAAATTAAAATAGAATACCTTTTTTTATTGAAATCAAAACCATGCGATAAAGAAAATGCTGTCCATTGAACTTTACATTCATATTTCGATAATTTAATTAATGATAAAAAACTTCTCTGTAAACGATGTTTTTTTGTAAAAACTCTTTCATCGTTTGCTGGTTATGTTTGACATTCAGTAAGACTATAGACAAATAATATTAAAGACAAACAATATTAATCTATTCTCAATTTGAAGTGTATTGTGTGAAATACATGGTAGTGTGTGTAATGTTTATTTATAAATTTAATGTATTTTTAATACATTATTTGAAAAAAAATATTAGCATTCTGCACTTCTTCTCTATATAAACTATAAGTGTGGAAAATTTTATACTCCTCCGTCTGCGCAATTTTTGTAAAAAGGGGTACAAAGTTTTGGCTTCACGTATTAATATAATGATGTTAAAATAATAAATACTTTCACGCTTATATTCCCCAAGCGGTGGTGGCGGTTGTACTATGTACCACTTTTCACCAACGATATTAGGTTCTGTGTGGTAGGGGGCGAGCCTATAGACATATACCGGGTACAAGGCCAGACTCCAAACTGTTACTGGGAATTTTTAGATAGAAAAACTACATTTGTCCGACCTAGGATTTGAACCCAGGATCTCGTGATCGCAAATATTATTCGCCACTAGACCAACGAAGCATACCAGTTCAGATCAAACTTTAATCTACTTTAAATAATATACCGGTATTAATATGCCACTAAAGTAGCATTAAACAAACATATTACGAAAATAACATAACGCGCCACGTTACGTATATAATTGGACTTACTGAATAAGGGTCCTGTCCCGTCAAGTTTTAATTACGGGATATGTTCACGCGGGCTCAAGGTTGACCCAACAAGTTTGACACTAAAACCTTTGCCCTCGTTTCAGGCCAGTCCACGGTATCTATGTACCAAATGATATGCGTACTCCAAACAGCTTTCAAGAACTTTGCGGCGTTAAAGAGTTAGGCCTCGGGAGACGACGAGTTTGGGCTATAGGTGGACGAAATGTTGTTTATCGTGTTTTATGATGATGAGAATGTATTAAGGCCGTTCTTCAACTCAACTCTAACTCCACTCAAGGTTAAACATTGAGATGTGAACCTTATATCGTGTGACATAAAGTAAAATATTAAGCGGAAGTAATATACGATGCATGACCCGTGTGGTGCTCACAATTGTTGATATTGAAAATTTTACTGTTCGCGACTTGATTTGAAGATTACATTTCAATAGCTTACTTTGACCACAGTTTTTGTTGAGTTGTTAAGTTGGGAAACGGCTATAGATGATGTTTATATCGAGGCAAAATAAAACGGTATTAAGGATTTGTTTGCGATTGATTTGTAATAATAATATCCTTCATCAGATATTATGTACAGGAAATAATAATAATATTATCCCTGTTAAGAAACTGTCTCACTGTTGGGCGCGAGCCTCCACTCAGACTGAGAGGGTTTAGGCCATAGTCCACCACGCTGGCCCAGTGCGGGTTGGCGATCTTCACACACCTTCGAAAAACTCTTAGGCGTACAGGTTTCCTCAAGATGTTTTCCTTCACCGTTAAAGCAAGTGATAATTAATTTTTAATACGCACATGCTTTCGAAAAGACAGAGGTGCCTACCTGCGTTTGAACCCGAGAACTCTGATTTTGCAGTCCAACGGTCTAAACACTAGACTATCACTGCTCTTGCATTGGGCTCTTGCAAGGGGTAGGTGGGTACAGGTAATGTGTTTTTTTTAATATAACGACAAAATTGTCGCTCCCTATTCTATTGAAATCTAATATCGTCAGCGAATTATAGGTGTACACAGGACACGTTGCTTACTCCCGCTTAGAAAATGTAGTTGTGATGCTATTCATACAAATAGACACCCATCTTAGACTGACCGAGCCGTACGCCTTTTTAAAGAAACTCACATTACTGGCGTTGCACGTACATCTGATACTAGTTATACCTATTATAATAAAGAAAATTCCACAGATACATAATGCAAAATTGGAAGGATGTAGGTACCGGGGAAGACTTAGACTATATTACCATGACCAAATAGACGGTGTCTTATCTTAAGGGCAAGTCAAGAGTCTCCATAAACAGCGAGCGTGTATGAGACGAACTATGAGAGTGAAGGAAGCCAGAGAGGTATGTAAGGAAAGAACCTGTTGGAACTCTGTACTCCCTGCCTACCCCGCAAGGAATCTGTCGTGATGATATAGATAGAAAACTCCACTAAAACTTCTCAATTAAGATCTCAGAAAACCAATATTCTTCCAATATAAAAATAAAACTAGAAGAACAAGTAACATACTTTACTCGTGTTCCTAACCCAATCACCGTTGTCAATACAAATAAAAACTATCAAAACACATTAGCGAGGCGAGTGCACCTCCATTATTCCATTACACACTCCTGCCACATCCTGTTGGCCTACTTCTATGGCTTAAATGGATGATGTTATATTTTAGTTCCGCGGGTCGTTAGTTTAACGGTTTATACACAACTATTGGACTTTGGTCGACAATGTTGAATTTTATGAAAATTATACAGCGAGACAAGGACAGGTCAGCAAGATAAGTTGCACCCATGAATACCTACAAATCTATCTATCTATCTATCTATAACCTCAAGCCAGATCCCTTGCGGGGTAGGCAGAGAGTACAGAGTTCCAACGGGTTCTTTCCTTACATACCTATCTGGCTTCCTCGACTCCCATAGTTCGTCTCATACACGCTCGCCGGTTACGGAGACTCTTGACTTTTCCATCAGATAAGACTCGGTTTATTTGGTCGTGGTAAGATAGTCTAGTCTTCCCCGGTACCTGCATCCTTCCACTTTCACATTGTATATCTGTTTTGTCATTCTTACCTACAAATATTCATTATTTTAACGATGTCACGTCAGAATCGACTTTAGCTGATCATTGATCAGTAAATCTCAATTAACATTTCATAATTTACTCTATATATCGAAAAAAAAACCAGTATCGGCCCGGAGCATTATGCTTAGTGCAATGGTAATAGGTTCGCCCCCTATTACAAAAGTCCTAATATTGTCGGTGAAAAGTGGGTATACACTGTACACGTCTGCCACGCCCGCTTCGGATATATAGACGTGACGGTGTTTATTTTTATTTTTGTAATGTCGTAAGTGTCGCCATAATAAAAATTACTAAAGAAAGAAATGAAAAGAGAGAAAGAAATATATTTATAACTATTAATAAAATATTTATTTATTACTCGTATTATTATTGTCCCATACACCTTGTGTATAGTGACAAAGATATTTGGGCCCATAGATGACATTGACATGGGGCGTTGGTGTGAAATTAAGGTTATCATTTAGTAAAATTTTCCTACTTCCAGAAAACTTTAACAGGTAGGTCCGCACAGTTACTAATTAAAAAAAGAACTTGGGTAAATTTCATAGCAAACGGCAACCCTGCGACACTCATAAAGTGACATTTTACTCAATGACAGCGTTAGTTCCGATTTTCTTTCTTCACAAGATCTTTGTATAAGTACTTTCAATTTTATATATATGCTTTACTTTTCTAATGGTCAGACAAGAAAATCAAATATTGTAGTCTGAAAAATTCCAAAATACAAATCAAGCGCAAACAAAATAAAATTCAATTTCATCTATCAAATACTTGCGCCAACTGCATCGGTACTAAATTTCGGAGATCTATTTCCATTTTCTATTTTCTTTACAATCATTCAGCTGAAAAGTGTTCGTTCCCCCATCAATCTCTGTTATTCTGTCGGTTTCGATCTATATATTGAATTCAATCTAACTGTCACCAGCTGATTGGAACGTCGCTATCTATGTGAAAGGACACTATCCAAATATTTTAAATTCGGATCTGGTATTGTTTTTTTATCCCAGCTTCAAATTTAAGGTATTCAAAGGACATTGTTCTGCGCCCATACATGACTTGCCCCAGAACCAACAGCAATGAAAAAATACTTGTATGATTTCAAATCACCCATAAATTCTCTTAAGGTATTTATTACTAAACGGACAAGCAGGGGAATTGCAATATTGCACAAAATGTATTCGATTTTGTGGTTATAATTCAATAGCCATTAATACATATGAGGTTATATTGTGTCTGTTGACATTCATTAAAGATGTCGGCGACTTCGATATAAGTACTTACAATACTTTGGAATATTCGTTTTTCATTGCAAATTGTCCGTTAGATACGGATATTTGCCATTATTTTAATAAAATAGACAAATAATAATGGCATGGGTCAAATGTTTGTTGGTTTTGGGGCAATTTTCGACAATATCCTTTCGTTAGAATATCAATTTCACGTCAGCTTATATCCAATTTTTTTCTTGGAAATATTTACTTGTGTTAGATGCAGCAAGGGCAATAATATGTAAACATTTTAAATAGTCAGTCTAATGAAGATTTTTATTAAAATAACATTGTTGTTGAAATGTGCTTTTAAATTATTGCTAACTGTACCTACTTTGTGTGCGTTATTTTCAGGCGTATATTTCAAACCCTTAGGCTTTTTTGAGACGAAAGGTAGCATATATCCTTCCCCTGCATAAAATCTATTTCCTTGCCGAATTTGATAAAAATCTGTTTAGAGGTTTGGGCGTAAAAAGGTAACAGATAGACAGACTTACATTCGAATTTATAATATTAGTATGGATGGATACAGTCATGGGATCTGACGCCAGATCCCTCAAGAGTCATATAGCTAGATGAATACAATCATAAGCTATAATCTCGTTACACTATGTCCGACATTAAAATGACCAGCTTTTGGAATCCGTTATGATTCGGAATTTGTGATGTTTTTTGCTTTAGTAACGATTTCTTAAGGTTTGGCATAATAATTTCAAATAATGATTAGCTATTTTATTAAGTTAGTATCAGAAGATCGAAAAACGTCCTCAGCAGAACAAGGGCCTCTCCAAAGTAGCCAGCGTGACAACCGGCTCCGTGCTATTCGCATCCAGCTTCTACCCGAGACCTTCACCAGGTCATCAACCTACCTTATAGGGAGCCTGCCACTCCAAATCTTTCAGTTCGTGATCGCCCTCGAAAAGCTTTCTGCCCCATGGGCAGTGGCTATCGATGTTTTAAAATTATTCAGATAGTACTATCTTCATTTTTTCCTTAGCCTCAGTTTCCACTTACCTAAAATTATTATCAAACACCGAAAAAAGGCCAGTTTTAAACGGAAAAAAATCTTAATTAACCTGAACTGGCGAGGCGTCTAAATTACGTCAGTAAAACTACTAAAAACTTAATTAAGTTTGACCGACCGAATAAATCAACTTAGAGTTCAGACAATTTTTCATCCTTTTAGCTATTACCATCCACTCGTAAACGATCGTTTTAATATTTGGAAGCTAAATGGAATACCAAAAACGCTTATTTAGAACTTGTTGCCCTAGTAAAGGTTTTGACAAAAAATTAGGTCATCATCGACAATAACCATATCATTATCAAATTAAAGACGTATACTGCAATATATTTAGAGGTTCTTAAGATATCACCATGATAACGGGATGTGTAAACATACTAATAAAAATATATAAGATTTATTTAAACGCGGTTTAAACTTACTTGGTAATTTTCTGTTAAGATTTGCTTCCCAAAAATTCTGTAATTTCAGCCGTATGCTATCGTATGACTGAAAATTACAGAATTCCTATGAAAGTCACAATTAAACAAAAAATATGTTTTCGCTTAATTAACAAATTACAACGCTGAATGTTAGTGCTTGAAGACAAGTTCTGCTTCTATTCGCTCCATGTTCTTCTAATCAATCGACTTTAATTTAACAATTTAGCAGTTTGAAAATCAAGCAACATTCTTTAATAGTACGTCCAATCAAAATTGATTTATAGATTTTTGCGTTATGGTGGAGGAAACAGACAAGCGGCCAAAATCTAAAAAAAGAAGCTTGTTTTTGTGTTCCGAAATAAAATAGATCCAAACAACACCCCATTACAATTAACCCCATTAGTATAAATCAACGTCTCTCCGCAATAATAGCTCCGTTTTACTACATTCAAAACAAACATAATGCCAGACAATAGCAACGTTAGGCGACAGAATTCTTCTTCCCCACCGCAGCCGACATTCCCCAAGGCAACCAACTTTTGCCTGTGATCCCGATATCGAACCCGCGAATCCCTTCAGGACTATCGTCGTCATTTATGAAAAAGAAGGATCGGGATAGCAACCTCTTGTAATCAAACTTTTCCAATGATTGTCCTTTTTTACTTGTTGCAAAGTAATAGTTGGTAAGATGCTCCACTAGAATTGTGTTAGTTTGAGATGGTGTCATAACAAAATAAATTTTTAGACAATCCTGTTAAAGTTGAATGAGTTCTATTACTTGAAGTAGTCAAAAGAGATTTATTGGGTTAGGTTCATGGTCAAATTACAAAGGTGTTCTTCTTCCGAATTTTCGAAATTTGCGTACACAAACACCCAGGCCGAAACAATCATTTGTAAGTCATACAAAGATTTATCCCTTGTGGGAATCGAAACCACGAGATCTCAATGGTGGAGCGATTTAAGCTCTTACCCATTGAACCAAGCCGTCCGTTTTAATTTTTCTGTATATTCACATTGTTAAAAACATAAAGTAATGGTATATACCGACGTATTATCGGCTTTATATACATGCTTTACAGGAAGAATTTACAAATTGAAGGTTACCTTCAATCAATCAATCAGCCTATCGCAGTCCACTGCTGGACATAGGCCTCTCCTAACACGCGCCATTGCACACGGTCCTCCGCCTTCCGCATCCAGTCTGTCCCAGCGACCTTTTTGAGGTCGTCGGTCGACTGGGGGCCGTCCTACCTTACGCTTACCAAGTCGCGGTCTCCACTTTAGGACACGCTTGCTCCATCGGCCGTCGGTCCTTCTGCAGATGTGACCAGCCCATTGCCACTTTAGCTTACTGAGTCTGCGAGCTATGTCGGTAACTTTGGTTCTTTGTCGGATTACCTCGTTACGAATTTTATCCTTCAAAGTGACGCCGAGCATAGCTCGCTCCATAGCCCGCTGTGCGACTTTGAATTTGTGGACTAGTCCTACTGTGAGTGGCCACGTCTTGGCCCCGTAAGTCATAACAGGTAGGTTACCTTAGCGCTTGGTATTATTTTAATTTAATACATTTTGTATAGGCATATAATATAGAACAATGATTCTTCATAGAAATTAAGATCAAGACAACGTGACAATAAAAAGAATAATTTCACTGCCAGTTTTCTAAACTGAATGTCGATTTAAAACAACCTTTTTTTTTGTAATATTTCAGCTATTTAACAATTTATTTTTATATAATATATCTTTTAAGTTCTACATCTTTTACTGTCATTCATATACATTAGTGTCAGAATAAAGAGATTACTATAAAGTATTACATTATACGCAATGCTGTAATATAAAAAAATAAAAACCTTATTTTCAACTTTCGTTCCTAAACATAGCAGTTTTGAAACGATAATAAAATTACTTTCACAATTAATATTTTGTATTCCAGTTGGTATAATTGTTACAAATTAAGACATTACCGTAATTACAGTGGAATTTTCTGAGGGTTTCGTGTAATTAATTTTGTTAATATGAACAAGAGGGCCCGCGGAATTGCGCGGCAAACGGATGTGACGTAATAGCTGTGCTACGTAAACATAACGTAAGTATAAACTTTATTTATAACAATAATAAATCGGCCTATAATGGCCCACTGCTGGGCCCTTTGCCCAGGCCCTTCTCTCACAAATCGAGGCTAGAGAAATTAGGTAATACCACGGAACATTGAGAATTAGTAGAGGAAGATTTGCGGCCACTTTCTATTGAAACTTATCAAGCCACCTATAAGGCTTCCATCTTAACGACTATTACTATAAGGATGGTAGAGTTGGGCAAATATTAATTGTGAAAACATTAAATTACAATAGGTTTATTTTTGGTTTTTAAGTTCTCGACGTTACGAGTACTCTACTACACCCATAGTCACAGGAGGGACTGAGGCGTTTGACGTCCTAAAGTCATTGCTATTCCGAAATACCTTAAGATGATAGATTTAATTGCAACTGAAATTTTAATTGATTGATCTTACAATAAAAAAAATACCCAACACTGTTAGGTGGTAACCGGGTAGCACAGTAACGCTCGAATATGAAAATTCCACTGAATTACCGACCAAACCTAACGATGCTTATCCTTGGTGAGCATTAAGAACACCTCGGTTAAACCGCGCTACAAGCGTTTAAACCTTGTTTGTTGAAAGTATCCTAATGGCACCACCACTTAAGTTCAGTGGCATATACAGCGGCCATTTTTACCATTTTTAAAAACGTAGCCTACACTAGGATTTATTCCTGTGTGTTGGGTGCGCTTACAAACATGAAAATTAATATTCATAAATACCCAGACCGGAACAAATAATTGTAGATCACACAAAGATTTGTCCCGTGGGGATTCTTACCCGTGACTATTAGACAGTGGGCGGATCGGTTTAAGCTACTAAAAAGGCGGCTGGCGATCAAATCAAAGTAACCAAAATCATCCCATCATCCTATCTATCTACATCACCACCCCAGATTGCGGGATAAAGAGAAAATAAAGAATTCCAACAGGTTTTTTAATAACAAATTTCAATTATATTGACATACCTGGGCCGATATACATACCCGAAAAAACTTCTGTCGAGTTTAAAGCATGGGCAGGGGTATTCAACATTTGTTCTTGGCGTAAATAAATCTTGCAAGACAGGCCCGCGGTAACAGAAAATCAACATTGACGCGGCAGCGACCCCTGTTTGTCCATTAGCTTGCCGCTAGCTGTGCAAATATAAGAAAAGAATGGTCGGAGACAACAATGTCTTGTTACAAGTCTTGCTTGTTATACGTTAAGGGGCCGGTTTTGAAATTTTTGTCGGAGGCTTTAGATATAGTGTTCCAATTTTGGTTATGATGAAAGCATCATCAACCGAAAGACGTCATTGCAGAATATATACGTGAATGAATTAAAGTATAAATTACACCGTCACGCCTATATTTCTCAAGCGGAGGTGGCAGAGGTGTACTGAGTACACCCACTTTTGGCCGGCAATGTTAGGTCCCATGCAATAGGGGGCGGGCCTATTGCCATACACCGGGTATAATTCCAGACTCCAGACTCATACTGGGAATTTTGTTAGAAAAACTACTTTCTTCCGACCTAGGATAAAGTAGTATTGATCAATAACTTATTGATTGGGCTAATATATTATGATACACACCAAATGTTGCTGACCTGATGGCTGCAGTGTTTATGGATGTTAAAAATCACACTAGTTTAGCGATTGAAATAGAGACTACACTAGTTCCCGTAGACTAGTGTAGGCGCTATTGCAATCGCTAAACTAGTTACGACAGAAGTATTGATATTCTGGGCTTTGTTTATTTTTTTAGAGTACGTTAGATAATGATCTGGCCTACTCTAAAAAATTCATCATCATCATCACCATCACTTCCAGCTTATTCCGCCCACTGCAGGTCATAAGCCTCCTCCCTTTTACGACATATCCCTATCCTTTTTTTTGATGGGGGAAATCCTTCATAGGATACCCGCTCGCCATTGGGGGAAGCGAGGAGTTATGCCAAGACTCCTACCGGCTAAAACCCCCACCGTGCTCCAATTCGTCACTGTGGCTGGGGCGGGTAACGGGAACGCGTGAGCAACCATCCGCGACCCGCCAGCAACCTTCTATTTATGTGGAAAACCACTCTTGGCGGAAGTGTTTTCCGCACACTTCATTGAGGGGACATACCCCTATCCTAAGCCAAAATACCAACGCATTTAATCACATCATCGACCCATCTTTGTACTGGCCTTCCTCTATTGCGATATCCCAAAATAAACACCGTCGCGCCGATATTGCCCAAGTAAGGGTGGCAGACGTGTGGAGGAGATGGTAGGAGAGGTAAGGAGTGTATCTGATGTAATGGGGGCGAAATGCATTACCAACCTTCTTAATTATTACATTTTTCTTATTATTCTTTTCTCTTTGATCTAGCATGTGACGCTTAATTTTTGTTTTTATTTTTGACAGGTGACATTTAAATATTAATTCTTTCAGAAGCATATTTTTTATATGTACTCTAATTGGTATAAGCATTAATATTGTTAACAGCCTTATTATCATATTAATACTATCACTATTATAATTTTGATAATTATTTTACAGGTATTCCAGAAAATAATAATAATGTGAGTATATCAATCTACCTGTCAGCATAAGGCGTGCGTCGACGCTAGATAGCTTTAAAGATCAGGTGAGAAAGTACTATTTCTCTACTTACTCATCGGATTCTGCTATGAAACCTAAATAGGTAGGTAATTATGTGTTTGTTGTATGATTATTTATTTATTTTTATTTTTGTTTCATTAATATGCCACGTTTAGACGATATTTTTGTTAGCAGTGTTCCGTCTAAACAATTCTTAGTGTAAGCCTATAATTTTGTGTGTGTGTGTGTGTGTGTGTGAGAGAGAATGATCTACGCTGTTGGCCGCGGGACCTTTACAGCTTCACCGGACAAGAGGGTGAGCGTGCAACCACTACGCTCGAACCAGAAGGGCAAGGGGACAACTAGCTCAAGCGCCCCAAGAAGGAACGACCTCGGCTTGTCGGCAGTCGCTATGAGGGAGGGCGTATACTAGGTGTCTCACGTAAGGGCAAGGTAGCAATGGATTCTTCGACCTCACCGGCGATGTCGGTGTCTCATCCTGTGTGCGGTATCTGTATCCGAAAGAAGGGATGTAAGGGCATCGGGAGGGTCGGTGAGAACATGCCGCGGACAGCGGTAGCGACTGATAGGAGGGGTAAGCCTATAACATTGGGACCCCATCGTTTGAAATGTAGATAGGTACAGTACACCTCTACCACACCTGATTGAGGAATACTAGATATAATATTTTTTAATAATATATACAAAGTGTATCTTAAATAACGTAAGATCTCAGACACCCCGATTAGATAATTGCTTCACAAATTCGAAACAAAAACCAAATTTCCAATTTTAATTTTAACGCCTTTTTTAAGCACTTTTATACCCTAATTAACAATGAAACTTATACGTGTATGCGTGCGTATTGTGATATACGTTTTAGAAATGTATTTGCAATGCTTTGAATCAATAATAAATTTAGTTTATTATTTTTATATTTTATTTATTATCAAATTTAAAAAAATGTAATATACATTAAAAATTGTTGGAATCAATTCAATTATCGATCAGTTCAGTTATCGACTTTCAGGTCTTGCGTTTATTATGTTACACCTTGTATAATATTTTATTAAATCCTTTTATCAATTACACCTGTAATTTCCTGCCTATCCCGCAAGGGATCTGGTGTTATGATATAGATAGATAAATAAGTATTAAAGTGTAAGGTATTTATGTATTCGTTTATTAATTTTTAGAATATGGCTGATTATGAAATTCAAGAATATAAAATCATCAACGCCGAAAATTTAATAATGGCGAAGAAGGAGGAGAAGATGCGAACACACACACCTTTTATTATTACCCTATGTGAGATAATCTCTACATTTACGTTTATTCCATATTATCCTAAGAATAGTTCGATGACCCTGGTAACAAGGGCTTCTGTTGCTTTCGATTTATTATTATCACAAATACCAATCATTTCACCCATATAAGCATAACTTATTAAAAATATTCCATTGAAATTTGATTTTGTTTCCACATTATTAAAGTTCTAAATCAAATGGACTAATGAATATGATAGAAATGTTCTCAAAAATTAACGTCTATTTTAAGGTGAAACCAAAGTTACAGAAGTTGATATACAAAGTTTCATAGAAGCAGGCCTTAGGACGGTAAGGTTCAGAATACAAATAACGAAGGAGCATACAATGAGTATGCTGAAAATGTTGAAGACTGCGATGTCCTGGTGCTGCGAGAAGTATGACGTCTCTACATGGCCTATCGCCCTTTCTACCGATATTCCTAATGCTTGTATCAGGTCTGGATTTCTTAAGGAAGTGAGTAACGTAGTATAATGGCTGTTACCTCAAAAGCGATGTTCAGAAACTACATGTTTATGAACGTCTATCCATCTCATCGACTCTAGTAATCCGCATCATCATTTAAGTCTGCTCCTTAAACTTCCACTGGGTCTCTTTCTCACCTCAATTTGTGAGGGAACGCCTTTGACCAGAAGTGAGCTAGTTAGTATACGCTATTTTTTTATTACTATATCTCACCAAAATAAACTAATACACAAGCACGAATAAATTTAGTAACTATATCGAAAAAGTATGTTGCTTCGTACGAATTTAGTTACAAAACTTGTTGTATGTGTAAATATCGCGAGATACGAGTACGCCACAGTCACCTTGACGATTATACCATGTTGACATACTGAGTTCTTAGATTAACGCGAATATTAAACATGAAATAAAACTATTTTTCAGATTATCGTGGTTTATTTTAACCTCTACCAACTCAGTACTTTCCGTGATAGGCGCTGCAAAGCACTCGAAACGTCGAAAATTAAAAAATCAAAAATAAACTGTGATAAAATCCGATAGACCGTGTCTTATCTGAAGGGCAAGTCAAGAGTCTCCGTAACCGGCGAGTGTGTATGAGACGAACTATGAGAGTGGAGGAAGCCAGAGAGGTATGTAAGGAAAGAACCTGTTGGAACTCTGTACTCTCTGCCTACCCCGCGAGGGAGCTAGCGTGATGATATAGATAGATAAAGATAAAATACGAAACAATAGTTTTATTTCATAACTTGTTGAATTATAAATGTACTATGAACATTTTTTTTGACTAAACCCAGTGATTCGGTTCAATTAAACAACGAGTTTCAGAGGGAACAGTTGATTAGTTTAGACATCTGACAAATGTTAAGTAATCTTTACCATATTTTCACAGAAAGAGGTTATATATCTTCAAGAAAATGCTATCATTGAAATAACGAGCGATGAAAAGTACCAATACTTATGCACAGCAAACAGAATGTTTATTGATGATCCATACGCTTTAAAAGAAATCAAAGTGGGCACTGAAATTACAATTTCATTTGGACATGTAGTTATGTTTTGTGTTGAAGTTATAGATTCTAAAACAGTGAATTGTAAAGTGGCTCGACCCGGATCAATGAGCAGTCAAGAATTTGTCTGTATTCGTGGTATAAAACATTTGAAGCCGCCATTCGGTAAACAAGATATGGATCTCATCACCTTTGCTAGAGCATTAAAGGTAAGCTAAATTGTTTTATTACAGCAGAAAGATAAAAAGGCGATCACGCACTAAAAGATCTGGAATAGGCAGGCCACCTACGAATGAACGGATAATTTTGTAAAAATCACGGATTAAAGCTTGTTGCGGATAAAACAAAATCGGTCATCTTAACAAAATCTTTGGGAAGGCATTTGTCCCACATTGGATGACTTTCAGCTAATATGATGGTAGTATGCATTCTTAGTGCAAGAATTTTGTAGTAAATAGGTCTGTACTTGGTCTTTTGGTTGGTCTTTTTTTATAGATCCTTTCTTTATATATATCCTGTAATATTTATTACAAAATCTATCCTCTCTCTCTTCCTAGCCATTTTGGCCACGGCAACCACTATTTTCCTAGGGATCCGGTATTAGGAAAAACGGGTCATTAACGCAGGAAATATTTAAGGGTATAGGTGTTTGCGCTTCACACAGATGCACTCTCTCGTGCCTGCTCCCTAAGCCCCAATGGAGCGGAGACCCGTTGCATTAGGAGGGAGTTGGATGCCGTGTCTAGCCGACGGTAACTATATGACTCCTACCCTCGCCTTAGGCCTTCCACAATGTCTTGCTGTCCCGCCGATTCCGCCAACGTCAGTCGCTTTTCAGCTGTCGTGTTGCCTTCATCGCCAGGCCAGACTTCTTGCACTATGCGGAAAGTGTCCGCATAAGACTTGCTGGACAGCAAGTCCCCTCAACCAGGTTTGGCCCACTAGTCGGTGTTAACCAGGATGTGGCCGCTGCGTGCATGGCAGCTACTTGGAGCCACGGGCGAGAGACTATGGTTTGAAAAACACATGGTTCTACATTTCCGACTAATAAAACAGTTTATTTACCTGTTGAAACCCACGACAACCCTATTACAAAATATCTATGAACTAAACCCCACATTGAGAACTTTAAATTTCCAGCAGCTAGTTTAAAAGTTGTCCCTGCAAACAAACTACACCAAAATACCTACTGTGCAGTATATTTAAAAAATTGTACTAACGGTCCACAATATTGTATTTCAGGCTGACATAGTCACAATCAATTCAATTCGATACCCAATAACATTGAAGAAGATAAAGACGTTTTTCCCAGAAGATGAGATGCCGCTGTTTGTGAGCACTATATGCGAACAAGAAGGATTAGACAACATTGACGCTATTATTGAAGTAACGTTACCCAACCCATGTTTAATTTATTTTATTAATATCGTGATAAATCGTAGCTTCACCAAAGGGTTATATAATGCTGGGCTAGTTTCAGAATGACCACGTCCTCAATATCGTCACCACTCTCATATTTCGTCACATACATGACTGGTCATAGGGACTTGATTCAACAACCAGCAACTCTAGTATGATGACACGAATCAAGCATGTAATGGAAAAGTGTGTTAAAAACTCACTATAATTTATATCAAAGAAAATCATGCAAAGCATCAAAGTGGGCATGACAAGGAATTTATGACCCTTCGATTTATTTTTGATCAATGCTCTGTATTTTTCTTTATAAAACTTGAGTACCATCATTGCCTTACTGTTTAAAAAAAAACTATTCTAGGCATCAGATGGAATCATTCTAGCGAGAGAATTCATGGCCCATGAAATACTTAACAAAAATCTAATGCCCATGATTCAGGCGCAAATTAGCGCTAAATGTCAAAAGGTATGAAATTTTAATTCTTATCACTTCACTTTTCTCAAAAAGGACGATCGGTTGTACAATTATTATTAACCTTGCCAATAGACCGCACGGAGTAAATATTCATATTTGTCTATCTACTTATCGCTATCATCACGGCCGATCCCTTGCGGGATAGGCAGAGGTACAGAGCTCCAACAGGTTCTTGCCTTACAGAACTCTGTCTTCCTCCACTCTGATAGTTTGTCTCATACACGTTTGCCAGTTACGAATACCCTTAGCTCATATTCGTGTGATGGATAATAATTTGATTTAAATTTAATGACAAAAAATTAACGGCGTCACGTCTATATTCTACAAGCGGGGGTGGTAGAGATGTATACTATCTTCCCGTCGACGATGTCAGATCCCATGTTAAAGGGAGCAAGCTTAGCTTTATACCGTACCCTATGCCAGACTCTAGACTGATACTGGTATTTTTTTTGTATCGAACAATAACATTTTATCCGACTTAGGATTCGAACCCAGGCCCACGTGATTGCTACGCCCATTAGACCAACAAGGCAGTTGGAGTTAGTGTTTGTAATTACAAATTGTATTTTTAAGTCAACCTACAATACAGGACTAACGCCTAATCCGTGAAGATGTTAGTTTTATCAAAAATTAACCTAAAGACTTTTTAAGCATGGAAAACCTTTCTACATATCGGGTAATATACTGGAGAAAACTTTGCAACATGGAAGTCTATTGTCCGGTGATCTGAATGACATAACCAACGCTGTATTACAAGGGGCAGGGTTTGTGTTGCGAAGCTACAAGGATCCAACGCTGTTGGCGAAGGCGATGCATATACTGAACTCTATATGCAAGTTTGTTGAACCATTTGCAAGGACTGATAAGTTTTGGAGAATTTCTACAGAGGTACCCGAAAATAACTTCGTATATTTTTCATCATCGTAGGTTTCTTTTCAACTTTTATTTTAGTAGCCACAAATTTACTTAAAAAGTTCTTAATTTATTAACATTACTCTTTGGCCAACCTAGGATTGGAATTTAGAACACAGGACCTAGCATCAACCGAAGACTTTAAGCTAGGCTGATCGAATGCAGTCTAATTTCGATTACTAGAATCAATGGCTTCAGGTGCCCTCCGAAGGCTAAAGATGCTCCTATCGTATACCACTGTCATCCACTAAACACATCTAGAATTGCTTAATATTAATCAGACCCTGTAATTATTTCAACAAACTATCTGCTATTTTTAAATAGTTCAAGATGCCAGTGAATGCAGCAGAAGCGGCAGTTCTAGCCAGCGCACTACTTGCCAAGCAGACCGGCTCCTTCGTGATCATCGTTCCAACAGTCACAGGCTCGACGGCAAAGCTACTGTCCCACATTGCTCCTGAGGCTGTGGTTATCACCATCAGCTCCAACCCACGTGTTGCAAGACAGTTGCAGCTGTATAGAGGAGTAGTGCCAATCATTTATGACAGTGAGCTTTAGTTCTTTGTACCATCACATCCCTTGTAAAATAGGCTAGTCAGTTTTTAAATAGTATGAAACTGTTTCGAATAGCTCGTGTCTTATCTGACGGACTTGTCGATAGCACAGTAGTAGCACCGAGAAACCGCATGGAGAGCGCGTCGGTGTGGGTGATTCTTATTTAGACCGCTAGCTAGTACCATGAAGCAATTACAAAGGAGAGATGGCCTAAACAGTTTTCCCTATAGAATGAAGTGTGTCATTGCGTGGGGTAGTGCGGGTCAAGCGGGTCAAGGAAGACGTTACCCCCACAGCTATATTTGCCATCTGGCGGCGAAAAGTAAGAGCTAAACCATATCTATGTCAATGTCACTTATAAGTTCAACTATTTTACGATAAATGACATTCGTATGACAGAGATGGACTTGATTTTATTTCTCAGTTGGCATTTAAGTACTATTGTACTTAATTACGGCTGTATTCACCCGCCATCAGCGTGAAACATTCATATTGGTCTAAAGATGCTTGTACTAAGATACTCTACTATTTACATATTATGTTTGCTGTGTGTCGAGAACATCGATAATCAGAAAACTGATATTTGTTTTTAAAAATTTGAGACACGTGGCTAACGTAAGAATTCTCAAGAATACATACTTTGCTCTATGCCAATCTTTATTAACATATTGTTTAACTATATGGGGCGGCGCATCATTATCTTCTATAATTAAAGTTGAAAGAGCCCAAAGGGCGGTACTAAAGGTCAGCAATTTCCTTCCATTCTTTTATCCAACAACAGAACTTTACCAAAAATGTGAAGTTCTGATAGTTCGTCAACTTTTTGTATTACAATCAGTTATTAGAATGCACTTCTTTTTAAAATTTGATCCATTTTGTCTTAGTAAGCGGAGAAATTATATGGTATATCCTACAACTCCTTTCAAAACAAGTTTCTCACACAATTTTTTTGGTGTCCTTGGTGGTTATCTATATAATAAAATTAACAAAGAATTATGGATATATGCCTTACCTAAAACTCACTGTAAATAGAAGGTGCACAAATGATTATTAAGTCTGAACTACACCAAAACCGAAGATGTTTTATTAGATTAAAAATCATGTCCTAACCACACGCGCGCACGCACGCTCAAACACACACACACACACACACACACACACGCACGCGCACGCACACGCTCACGCACACGCACGAACACATTTTTACAGAATGCACGTAGAATAATTTCATCTTGCTTCTCTTTTAACTCAAGTAACTATTGTTATATAGATAAAAAACACCGTCACGCCTATTTTCCCCAAGCGGGGAATACAGATAGATAGATAAATCATTTATTGCTTGAAAAATGGTTTTATACAAGGTGTTTGTTATAATAATATTATTATTTCAGTGCTACATGTTTCGCCGAGAGCTTGGCATGCAAATTTGTCATATTTATAAAATCTCTAACATTAATCATTACAATTATAATATCATTATTATTATTACATTATCATTATTATTATTACATTATCATTATTATTATTACATTATCAATATTAAATTACAATTATGATAAATGTCATATAATAATTTTGAGTTTAATAATAACAGTTACATCATCGATAATTGGCATTTTAAAATAGAATAATACACACAATGTCCATAATAAAATGTCAGGACTGGATGCAATGATTAATACGACATAATTAATGAAGTATATCTGAGATTATCAAGCTCCAAGGTTACTTATTTTCTACAAATTCTTTCATATTATAAAAACACTTTTCGATGAGCCACTTAGTCAATATGTTTTTAAATTGATTCATTGTCATTTCTCTTATGGATTTTTGTACATTATTAAATATTTTTACACACATATAATAGGAGTTCTTTTGGTGAAGTGAGGTTCTAGAACTTGGTAATAATAGTTTTGTTTTATCTCTAGATAGATGAATCTTATATTCACTGGCTTTTTGAAATAAACGCGGATGCTTTCTTACAAATATTCCAACTTCCAAAATATAAAGTGAAGTTAACGTTAAAATTTTTAGTTTTCTAAATATTTGTCTGCATGAATCTAATGGTCCTTTGTTGGCAATCGATCTAATACACTTTTTTTGTGACACGAGCACCTTATGAACGTTCGTCGCGTTTCCCCACAACAATAACCCGTACCTTAACACTGACTGTACATACCCGTAATAAGCTGTTATTGCAGCCCTTTCGCTTACTGTTCTTCGTATCCTTCTCAGTGCATATACGAATCTATTTTGTCTTTTTACTAACAATTCGTGTATGTGATTTCCAACTGCAGTGCCTATCTAGAATAATGCCCAAAAATTTAAAGTCAGTGGCGTTTTCAATTCTTATGCCTTCATATGATATGTTTAAATGTTGGTTGTTTGCTTTATAATTCTCCAATACTACAATTTTTGTCTTTGATAAGTTTACACTTAAGTTGTTACTACTTAACCAGTTTGTTAGAGATTATATAACCGTATGTAAGTAACTATCATATTGGGAGTCCTCTTTCTTGCCAGCTATAACAACAGATAAGTCATCCGCAAACAACGTGCACTGATGAGCAGTTACTTTTGGTATATCATTAATATAGAGCAAGAACAGTAAGGGCCCCATAACACTTCCTTGGGGAACTCCTGTTACGTTCATTTCATAATCCGATTTGAATGTGGTTAGTGAACGTTTGTCATCAATTCGGTCGATTTCTACACCTTGTATTCGATTTTTGAGGTAGCTACTTATCCATTCCAGTGCTTTGCCACGGAGTCTGTACCGACCCCATTTATTTAATAAAATGTTATGCTTTACAAAATCAAATGCTCGGCTCATATCAAAAAATACAGCGGTAGCACGATTTTTCTTGTCAATATTTTCAGTAATATATTTATTTAAATTAAATGCAGCGAGAGTGGTAGATTTATTCTTTTGGAACTTATTTTGTTCCGGAACTATAACATTGAATTTATCTAAAAATTCTTTAATACGTAGATACATAGCCCTTTCAAAAATTTAGGAAAAAACTGGAACTAGTGTGATTGGTCGGTAATTATTTAAATCTTGTTTGGAGTTCTTTTTGTGGAGAGGTCTCACAATAGAAGTTTTAAGTTTTTCAGGAAATATCCCTTGAACAAACGAAAGATTTATTAAATGGGATAGTACTATTACAATTTCGTTTACACAGTTTTTAACAATATATGTCCATACAGAGTCATAACCCCAGCGTTGGTATTCCTAAGACCTTTTATTATTTTTATTACTTCCTCCTCAGAAGTGGGTTTTAGAAATATTGTAGAATCTAAACAGTCAATTTGTGAATTTACAGGCGTTATTATGTATTTATATAGTGTGTATTTATATAGATAAATATACCTAATTATTACCTAATAGCTAGCTAACGCAAGCCCATTGAACGAGGTCCTGGTAATCTGTCAAACAGGGTCACCTAGTACAGATACCAGTCTCTTACAAAGTTTTAAATAATGCTGTTATTGTAATTAGATATAGTCTAAAAGAAATTTGTAACTACTACTATTTGTAAAAGAGAAATTAAACCTTTATTATTATTATGTATATAATTATTAAGTATAATTTCTTATAAAATATATATAAAAATACAAATATTCTAATATATATTGTATAAAAAAAATATGCTCCACCGACAGCAAGGTCTACGACCCAAGCTACCGGTGGTCAGGGGTCCAAAGAGAGGAACCTCCTCACAATGCGTGCCGTGTCCAACATTACTGCTTTATTATAATTATTGTTATATATAAGTAAAAAATTTACTCTCACATAATTGGGATATATAAGTTACTGTTCTAAGGATAGGAATTTTCTTACAATCGTACAAGTATTAAGAATTGATGCCTTTTGGAGAAGTATCTATGTGAGTTTAGGAATGCCTAAAGATTGGAGACCTGTGAGTAGGTTATGAGGAATGACGCATGTGTATGAAAGCACGATGGGTATTGTTTTAACTGTCTGGACTTTCCACTGACGTTTAAGTTCTATCGATAAATCTGTATATTTAGCTATTTTTTCAGTGTTGTGTGTGTCCATACCTAAGTATGGCTATGTCTATTAAATATACAATATTATTGTTTGTAGCCCCCCCAAGGGATCTGGCGTGAGGTTATATCTCACGCCAGATCCCTTGCGGGGTAGGCAGAGAGTACAGAGTTCCAACAGGTTCTTTCCTTACATACCTCTCTGGCTTCCTCCAGTTCGTCTCATACACGCTCGCCGGTTACGGAGACTCTTGACTTTTCCTTCAGATAAGAATCGGTTTATTTGGTCGTGGTAAGATAGTCTAGGTCTTCCCCGGTACCTGCATCCTTCCACCTTCACATTGTATATCTGTTTTGTCATACTTTCCTCTGGCATTCTTTCTATATGCCCGAACCAACGGAGCATGCCCTTTCTCATCTTTACACCGATACTATCTTTCATACCTACTCTTACTATGCTGTTGCTAATGTGGTCGGTCAGCTTCACTCCGCACATCTTCCGCAGAGCTCGCATTTCTACCGCATCTATCCTACTTTCATTCTCCTTCTTACATACCCAGCTCTCGCTACCATATAACAGCGTTGGGACAAGAACTCCGTTATGTATGGCCAGCTGCGCCTTACGGCTTAAGTGCCGGCTCCCAAGTAGATTTCCCATCGCGCCATTCACTCTGTTCCCTGCACTCACTCTTCTCTCTATGTCAGCGGTGTATTTCCCATCCTTACTGAAGGCGCATCCAAGATATACAAACTCATTCACTTGCTCTAGCACATCGTTACCAACCACAATCCTTACATTGGTTCTGGTTTCTTCCCTTTCAAAAACCAAGGATGTGCGGTGTTATATTGTTCATTTTTACCTAGTTTTCTTTAGAATAGCTTTTCATTATGGTGGAAGGCTGAGTTTTGTTGCTTTCTTTTCGTACAAGTAAAATACCTCTTTAGTCTGCTTGATGCAGCATTCAATTTTTGTTTTAACGTGTCTAGAAAATGTTGTGGCTCTGTGTTTGGTTCTTCATGTTGAGAATGAGATTTATATTTAATTTTTACTTCTTCTAGAGCTCCTACAATTTTGTGATTTCTATTTCCTACTATATATTGTGTTAGTCTTCCTATTTCTAATCTATATTTTTCTATTCTATTTTCGATTCTTTTTGCCAATTTGGTTTTCTATCGTTTTATTTTGGATATGTCTATCTAAATTAAACTTTGTACCATTACAAGCCAATGCTGTAAGTGCAGCTGCGTATATTATTGTATGCAATAAAGAGATATCTAAGTCTTGGTTTAGATGTTTCGGTAATATAGTGTTATTTAGATATTGAAGTATTTGGGTAAAATCTTCGTGAGGATTTTTGTTTACGTATGTAGGATGTGTTATTGCAGTATTAAATTTAGTTTCAATGCTATTACAATCTATTGCATTAGTATGTGTTTGAGCCAAACTGTCTTCATTTTGTGGTGGTGTGTGTGCATGCTTGCTTGAATTTCCGTTTGTGCCAGTATTGTGTCTATTGGAGCTTCTATTATTTGGGTTTGAAGTAGAGGTTCTGCAGTACTTAAGCTAATTTGAGATATGTTTGTGGGTCTGACCAATTCTCATTGCACCTGTTGTTTTAATTTTTGATTTATACTTGCTAGTCCCTTATTATTAAATAGTTATCTTATTTGATCTGCAATTCTTTGCTCTGTAAGGTGTGAGAGGTATGGATGTTTTGCTATGAATAATTTATATAGTTTTTTTGCGATATGCACTTTTGTTACTCTTTATTTCGGTTACTTTAAAATAGCATCGAATAATGTCTTCATTAATTTCATCTGACCATCTCATACGGGGATAACTGCTGGTACTTATCTGGAATAAGCTGTGTAGTAAGTTTGTAGAGTGGTTGGAGTTATGTGAGAGAGAGAGATTGTCTGTTTGATGAATGTCTGTTTGCATTAATTGTTCTCTAACTTCAGTACAAATTTCATCTAATGTGTTTCGTGACAGTAATTTTCTTCTTAAAATAGCTTTTCGTTCCTGTACGTTGCCTTGTGGCTTGCATTTCAGGGTATTTATTACTGAATTCTAAGTGTAATGGTTCCAGGTAGTTATTCATCTGTATTGTCTCACATCTAGTAATTATTTAGTATGTGCGCCATATAAATCGGTTCATATCTTTAGTCCATCTTTTTCGCGCACGAGTAGGACCAGCAGTGCACAACAGCCGTTGATCTTGTTGTTCGGGTTTAATAAGTTGATGATGGTGATGAATGGGAAGATCGGAATAAACT
Organism: Phalera bucephala; assembly: GCA_905147815.2. NCBI lineage: Eukaryota > Metazoa > Arthropoda > Insecta > Lepidoptera > Notodontidae > Phalera > Phalera bucephala. The sequence continues at coordinate 30,054,478 of LR990612.1, forward strand.
GTGGGTTGAGAATGGTGATGGAATATTAGAGGAAAAAGAGTGTTCGGAAGGTAGAAAATATGAAGGTGATGATGATGGATCGGCTGTAGCATATTTTTCGAGGGGAACCCACCTGTTCAGTCCCCCGTCGCCAACGGTTTGCATACTGTGGCATCCAGCGTCGGCTCCAGTTGAACCCCTGCGACCCCCGGGGCAGCGGCCGTAAACTATATCTCTTAAATTGACTTTCCATGAATTTCTCCATTAAATGGGTTCGGGATCATTAATTAGCCAGGTGTAATGTATTAATGGTGAGATGTTATAACTCTTAGCCTGTACCCAGTACCCGTAAGCCCCCCACCACGACAAGGTCGATCCCGGGGGTGTTATTATTATTATTATTGTGTGGAGGCGACGACAGATATTTGTAGGAAAACAACCTATTCGAACTATGTACATTCTCCTCCCTATCCTGCAAAGGGTCTGGAGTGATGATATAAATAGCACCATAAGAAAGCAATGCAACGTGGTAAATAGAATATTAATGATATTTCTTTCAGAACATGACGTGCAAAAAGTGTTTGAGCCAAATACAAGAATATTAAGCATATTAAAAAAACCATCATTTGTTGTTGCATTAGCATTACTTAGGATCCCATAGAATTTAATTGTGCGGCATAACCTATAAAGTATCTTTTTTTATTAATTCCTAATTTAATGTTTCCAGAAAAGACCATGAAGAATTGGTTTGATGAAATTGACGCCCGCATTCAGTTTGCTGTCGCATTTGGAGTCAAAAACGATATCCTTCAGTATGGTCAGTCTTATGTTGCGCTAAGAAAAGCTCTGCCCACCAGCTCGTTTTGTGATCATGTCAGCATATGGAACGTCGACTTTGAACCTAGTGATATTACGTTAGTTTTGCTTTTTGAGATTTTTAGTAATGTCAAGATTAGGCGTGGATATTTTTGATTGCGTACTGTGCTACTTTTAGACAAAGGTCATTTCATACCTATTGACGTCAGAGATAATAGGTCATACTGGCGGACGATTTGGCGCAGTGGTTAAGCTTAACCCGCTCCGCCCACTGGGTCGAATAGTCGCGGGTTTGATTCCCGCACGGGACAAATCTTTGTGTGTCAAACCCACAATTATTTGTTTCGGTCTAGGTATTTGTGTGTGTATTTTCGTGGTTGTAAACGCACCCACGACACAGGAATAAATCCTAATGTGGTGCTACGTTTTTAAAAACAAAAAAAAACAATTAGGAGACAAATTTCCTGCGATATACGGAAATCATATTTAGAACAATATTTACAATAAAAAATTTAAAAAATAATTTAATAAGCTAATGTAGCAACTTTCGATAGCAATTGTTAAGATAAAGCCACTATTTCTCCAGTAAATAAGCACTTATGATCAAAAATGAAGCCAGTTTTATCAAAGATTATTAGTGGAACGACTAATAATATATGACTATACTGGAAATATTTTCCTTTTAGAACAGATGCTTCTCACGGTTCTTCCAGATTGTTTGTTACAAGGTCGTTTCGTTAAATCCTGTTTTGTTTTGTTTTCAGTCCTTACTTGCACGGCAGATCAATAAGTCTCCTATCACATATTACCATGAAAAATGTGCTCTAACAACTGCGTAAAGCTAAACTACATGACCTGATAATCGAGACCAACGGCTTAACAAAGTATGGAAACGTTCAAATAAGATTGACCACCCTGTACACTACTTAACCTTGGCGCCACGCAGTATCACGAGAACGTCACTAGTTTTTAGTCTTTTATTATAGTTACTTTATTTTTTTTTCTTATATCTTACTTCTCTATGTATTCAGAACTTAGATTTCACATTGGATTATAAAAAAAATACTTATCAAAAGAGACCTTCTTGCAATGGTAGTTGTGATAAATAACACAAAATATACATAAACATTCGTTAATTCCTCTTTTTGATACCAATTTTGTGTTTACATCTATTCGTGTAATAGTCCCTAGGTCCCTTATATGAAATAAATATTTAATTCAACTCGCCGTTTTTATTAAACGATCAAATCCAGGAAACTTATTATAGAATTCAAGTGCTGAAAACTTACTGTCAGACTCAAGCAATAAAAATTCCATAGAAGAAACTGATTTTGTCGCGACTTCTTAATTTTTTTTTGAGTTTAACGTCATTTTCGAACAAAACTGCAGAAACACTTTATGATTTTCCACGCGAAAACGCCAGATAACCCTACTAGTCTAACCCGATCAGTATGTTAAAAGATGTTGCGGATTTTAAGCCAGCGACTACTTGACCGAGCTGGCGTCATGATATCGTGTCCGTTGGAAATTCCTATAGATAATAACACCATATTGAATACTCTTGGGGGCTTTAGACGTTCTCAAATTAGAGAACTTCAAAAATTTTCGTGAGTACTAACTCACATATTTTGTGTGGAACTACGTAATGTGCAAATGTCATATTCTCATGCTTCTATACTCCCCGGCACTATACATTTTCTGTCAGTTTTCATTTCATACATACATTTCATACCTGAGCCCTACACTGTAGGGCTCAGGTATGAAATAGACAGGGTACGGTAATCTAGATAAATTCATTAGGGATAAATATCTATCTATACCCTCACGCCAGATCCCTTGCGGCAGAGAATAACCAAGACCAGAAGGGTCAGTTAAGAAAGAAATCGTTGGAACTTTGTACTCTCTAGTGCAAATTTCTAACAGGTACAAAGTTCCAGGTAGGCAGCAGTAGTAGTAGGTAGTCTTATAATATGATCTTTCAATGGGGTTGGGTTTTGCCAACCCTATTAAAAATATCATAGAACAAAAGAAAAAGATAATATTAACTAAATACGCCACGTTTAGTATGCTCGTTGCAAGAGTAGTGATTTTATACTCTTTGGAGTCAGAAAAGAATAAGAACAAGACTTTAGTCTTTACTCTAAAGAGTATATAATCACTACTTTTTGGTTCGATGATATGTGCTAAAAATTTGGCTAAAAAATAAATGAGAAGTCCCTTACTGCATGAATTTATTACCCAAAACGGATCGAGTAATTTTTCGCATTTCGCAGTGCAGTGCGCGCTCGGATTCGGACGTGCCACTCTGTATTTACGAATTATTCATAATTCGCGATTTGCGCGGCTATAGCCGCTGCACGGTTGCCGCTATGAGTTTGGAAAAACTCATAGCCAAGGAAGTATTCGCGTTTCTACAGCACGCCATCGACACCATGGATGAAGTAAGCATCTTGCAGATTTGCAAGACTCACTTCAAATATGAAGAAATCTGCAGTGCGAAAGTGCTGCTTTACCAAGCGCTCGGGATGAGCGATCGCATGCTGACCCGCAAGAGGGACAAAAAGGGCGAGAGAAGTCTCCAGGATATTATCACCCTGCTGAAGGAGACATCCCCGACGAAGTGCCCGCCTTCGTGGCGAAGCAGCTGCACAGACTGCCCCCCGTCACATTCGACCACGTTGATGTCACCAGGCTACTGAAGGACATGAACACCCTGAAGTCTAGTCTGGCCGAGGTTCAATTCAGGTTGGAGGCTTCAGTGCGTGGCGCTAGCCCCGAAAGTAGGTCACACAAGGCCTCTAATGTGAACGTTCGTTGCGAGGCGCAAAATGCATCCGTCGGCAGTTTTGAGTCGGCCGATGAGTCGCTGGCTGGTATTACGGCCCCGCGCTATGCACCGCGTCCCGCCGCCCGCAGCACACCCCGCCCCGCCACCCGCAGTACTCCGCGCCCCGCCGCCAGATCCGGGGCACCGCTGGTGACGTCAAAAGTACACACTGTTACGTCGTAACAAAGTTTAAAAATATAAAATAAAAAAAAAATCTTTACACACAAACAAACAAAATAACTAGTTGTTACATCGAATGGAAACCGCGCGCCTTAACTAGTGATAGCATCATAATGACCATATAAGGTATTCGTTGGTACCGGAAATCAAATTCCTTCTAGAACATCTAATAAGAAACGCCCACAACATAGAAAGATCTAGAAATAATACAATAGCGAACAACGGGACAATGATCCTATCTCGCTCAGTTCGTTTATTGCTATCTTAGTCCCACAAGAATTTTATAAAAAACAGACAATAGTTTAGGGCGTGCCTTGCTTCGGTTGAGCCGTTCTTACCATATCTCTGTCCTCGTCTCAGACGAAGGATCAAGAGATCTGGGAAGTGCGCACTGTTGCCTCAGGCAGGAAGTAGGCCGCCCTGAGACAGTATATAAAAACGAATTCGCGCAGGAACAAAGCCTTTTTCGACGCCAGAGCTCGCACGACCCTATCCCTAATTAATAGTGATAGTACCAGTGCTTTATTAAAATAAAATAAAAATAAAAAGTTTTAGATTAGCAACATTTTTCAACCCCCTTGGTAAGTTTAATATAATTAATTCCAATAGTTCAGGTTGCTGTTAAATAATTTTTCGTGTCTGGATTAATTCGATTACTATTCAACAAGTGATTTGTTCTACCTTTTAATAGTGTATTTTTCTATGGCTATATATATTTCTTAATAGTGGGTTAACAACGTAACAAAATGTGACGGCGAGTATCTTAAAATTTGTAAAATATAACCTTATCTAATTAATATGCGATAAGTTTTGAATATGTTTCACCGCGGTATTTTTCTTCATTTCTATTATCATATTAATTTTAACCAAATCGGTCCAGCCTCCACAAGAAACCAGGAGAGATATGGCCGCGATAATTAATTCCCACTGTGCATTCCACGCGTGTTATTTAACATCGGTGGCTTGTGAGTATCTATTGTTCTAAAATATTTGTTGTCAAAATTCCGTAAATACTAAATTTCTAAACATACATAAAAATAATGAGCTTTGTTAATCTATTAAAAATTGCCACCGCAAAAATGTATAATGTAACACAAATTTATTTGCTGGATTGATGTCACGATAAGAGGGGTTTCTCAATATACCCGACAAAAAAAATATCAATGGTCATTGTTTCGCTCGATGTTTTTATAGACCTACCGTAATGTGTAAAAATTAAAATCTTTTATACCTCATAGCGTAGTGGAGTGGTGATAGTCCTAAATATAAACAGTTGGGGTTTGATTCTGGGTTGGGTATGTTCATGTTTATTTAAATATTTGTTTTTCCTTTGTATTATATTTCAACCGGACATAAATATCACCACTCCATTTCGTGAAATTTTAATTGCTTCGCGAAAGACGCCGACGCCCACTCCTGGTCTCACCTAGTGCCTGGGGATCGGATCTTTCGCGCTACATGTGTCCAATTCGGCGCGTTCCAGAAAACTGGTGGTCCACCGTACGGGTTGCAAAAGTACGGTTTGGGAGACAGCAGGCCACACTTCTGCCCGTCGACTCCCGCTGACCTCGGCGGCTGAGGGCCTTCTATAGGGCACCTCCAAGTTCCCACCTAGCCGGTGAAAGCTGATCACCGAAGACCCCCACGCGTCACGGGATCGAACAGCCGAAAGATAAGTCCCCAGCGCCCATAGGTTTTTTTGTGTGACCCGAAAACTCCCCTGTGCCGAGAATTCACAACCCGGGTGAAAAAAAAATTATTACTTATTTTAATTTTTCTTTGTTTCTTCTTATTACGATTTTTATTTGTTTTCGTTTATTTACATATATTTTTTTGTTTTCAATAAACAATTGTATTTTTTTATAATTGTGTTTTTACCCCGCCACCCGCCGTCAGGCGGTCGTAACAACACGGCTTCTCCTTGTCGTGATTACGCCGCCGCTGCCACCCGCGTACCAGAGGGGACAACTGGGAAGGCACGTAAAGTGCCTCGGACCCCCACCAAGGGTGAAGTTGATGAGGAAGGCTTCATCAAGATGGAGAAGAAGAAGAGGCCTCCTCGAAGAAACCGGTGTGGGTCTACACCGGTCGATGATGGCACACTCCTGCGTTCAGCGGTATCGGCGACGCTGCTGTACGTGTCACGGCTACACTACACCACCAAAGCTGATGACATTATAAAGTACGCCTGCAAGAAGTCCTTGTATACTCTGAAAGGTATATTGTATACTCTAAGGGCGAGAAGCTGAATTCGCAACATAATGCGGCTTTTAATTCCTTTGTGGTGCGAGTTCCCACTGCCAAGCTGGAGACCTTCATGAGCGGGGACTTCTGGCCGAGGGGTGTCGTATTCAGAAGATTTTGTGGAAGACTGAGAAAGACCCCTGGACAGCGCAACATTTCGCCGGAAATACATGTTATTTAGATTATAAGTTCACTATATTATTATATGTATTTTAGTCTGTAAGGTATATATTCTATGGGCCAGTAAGTTGTATAAATATATTTTTGTCAATTTCTGTTGCCTGATTTAAATCACAGACTCAGAACTAAATTTTCTATGTAGTATTTTCTAATTCAATGAGTGAGCAATAAACTGGAGCCCGGTGTCTCCAAAGAGAATATAATCACTACGTTATAGTGTCTCGCTCGCACCCATTACGATGCAGTACGGTGACCATAATGTAGAAATAATACGGTCTATTTATATATTTATGATATGGTTTAAATACTCTCAAAACCGAGTTCAAAACGACAAGGTTCTCAATTCGTCTGTATATACAGGATATTCAGGCGTCGCGACGCTCATAATAAGGCGTTGCGATGATCATAATAATAAGTCGTCGCGACGCTCATAATACCAAGGCGTCGCGTTACTTATAATAATAAGACTGCGTGACGCTTACAGTTATAAGGCGTCGCGACGCTCATAATAATAACGAGCCGCTGCGTTCATAATCGTAATGCGTCGCGACGCTTAAAATAATAAGGCGTCGCAGCGTTCATAATCATAAAGCATCACGACGCTCATAAGGGTAAGGCTTCGCGACGCTCACAATAATAAGGCGTGGTCACGTTCATAATCATAAGGCGTCGCGACGCTCACAATAATAAGACGTCGCGACGTTCATAATTGTACAGTCTACATGTATTGCGCGAGGTGTCGCCGTCAGCATTTCCCAGTCGACGCATCGCCGAAACACCATTCCTCGCCATGATGACCTTAAGACAGCTTGCTTCTGATGAAAACCATAATTACACCAAAACCAACGCACCAGAAGTCCTGAGAGAATCAATGTATATGGATGATCTTTTACATTGGGTCCACGGAATACCGTACGCTAAACGACTCCAGTTGGACCTTATCGAACTTCTCAGATCAGGGGGGTTTAGTTGGAGAAAGTGGAAATCAAACGCACTAGAATTATTACCTGAGTCAAGTGATCCAGGAACACTTAGACTTTCGGCAAATGGATTCCACGAAGGCCTTAGGATTAAGATGGATCCCGCAGACAGATAATATTACTTTTAAGCCAAAATCGACCAAAAATATCTCACCATACTATACGCAGCTTGCTGTCAAATATCTCCAAGATATACGATCCGCTGGGTTGGCTATCGCCGGTTACTACAAAATTAAAATTGTTATTTCGTTCTGTGTGGCAGTTACAAACCAATTGGGATGATGAGTTACATAACAGAACATATTTGTACAGAGTGGAGGATAATTAGGGATAAATCAGTGATTTTAGTCATAGCCAAGGCTCGTCTTGCACCTACAAGCAAGATTGTCAGCTTACCCAGGCTCGAACTCTGTGGAGCACTTTTGTTGGCCAGACTAATTACCAAAATCAAAACATGCCCTTCCGATTACCAAATTGAGAATTACGGTTAGATTGACTCTATGGTTGTTTTGGGGTGAATACACGTAGAACCAAACCGTTGGGAACTATTTGTATGCAATAGAGTCAAACAAATCATTGAAAACCATGACACCATCGTGTTGAAGGTACATAAGGTCTGAGGAAAACCCTGCTGACTGTGCCAGCTGAGGTGTGACAACTATTAGTTAGGCAACTGAAGCAGCATCCTCTGTGGTGGAATAGTCCACAGTGGTTATAAACCAGGTTCTGATAATAACCAAATAGATTATCACACCGATTTAGAAGCAAAACAATCAAAACAAACGAACGTTCTAATACGATCGAGCGATGACACTATTATTCAACAGCTGATAGCAAGACACGTGACATTAACACGAGTAACCAGAATATTGACGTCGATTTTACGAATGTTTTCTAGGAATAAAACTAAGCAACCATATTTAAGTCTATCTGAATTAAATGAATCGAAATTGATGATTATTAGTCGGTCAACAAATTTTAGAATTTTCGAATGAAATTGATAAATTAAAGGAAAGATAACCGTTAGATAAACAGTAAAAATTTTAATCGTAATCTCTGTTTAGATGAAAATGAGATCCTACGTGTTGGGGAAAGAATTAAAAATGCTCATATAAGCAGAAATATGAAGCACCCCTATATTATCCCACATTGTGACAGACTTACCGATTTATTAATTGACCATGCACACAAACTTACATAATGACCACGACCTAAGTCTGCATTTCAAAGAAAAAATTATTCGATTGTAGGCGAAAACAGAGCCACCAAGAAACGACTTCGATCTTGCGTCAAATGTCGAAGAAATCAACCAAACTAACAACAACAGATAATGGGGAATTTACCAGGACCCAGAAGTAACCTTAGCCGACCATTCCAACACACTAGATTCGATTTTACTGGTAGCATCCTGATAATGGCTAATAAGGGTCGCGACATAAAAACCATTAAGGGATATGTATCATTTTTCGTATGGCCACCAAAGCTGTACATCTAGAATTGGTATCGGATCTTAGTACATCCAGTGTTTTGCGGCGCTACGTAGAATGACCGCAAGAAGAGCTACCCCTCAACACATCTATACAGACAACGGGACCAATTTCGTTGGTGCTTACTGCCTCCTAAAAAAAGAATTCGAAGAGCTCAAGAAAATATTTGACAGTGATTTCATGACCGAAGTCTCAGAAATGGCATAATAATAAGGCGTCGTGACCCTCACCATTATAAGGCGTCGCGACGCTCATAATAATAAGGCGTCGCATCGCTCATAATAATAAGGCGTCACGAGGCTCATAATAATAATGCGTCTCGACGCTCATAATATTAAGGGATCGCGTCGCTCGTAATTATAAGTCGTAGCGACGCTCATAATAAGGTGTCTCGACGCTCACATTAATAAGGCATCGCGATGCTCCTAATAGTAAGGCGTCGCGACGCTTATAATAATATGACGTCGTATTTTTACCAACTTAATTCTTTGCAACCAACACTTAGTAATCTGTAACAATAGATAAAGACAAGACACATTTCATCGACATTTAGGTCTTCATATCTAAGATGATGAGTCTGTCCTTTTAGACATGAAAGACTCCACAAGATGTTTTCCATTATATATTTAGTGCAAGGGTTGCACCCAATACACCTAGATTTACAAAATAGCATTCAATCGACATGGCTACTGTTGCTGATATATAAAATCAATACGTACCTAATATAGTACAGGACATATTTTAAGCCACACTCCAGTAAAATAGTATTGAACACAATTATTTAACAGTAAATTTAACGTTGACTGCAAATCAATAAATTGTTATTTAGGAAACAAAAACGTATACTTCAGTATTTGTTGTTACTAGGAATGTGATGAGTTCTATTCTCAGGAGGATACTCAGGAGCATATGTACTGAAAGCACCACTTATGGCGCGTATGGTTCGCGAAGAAAAGTGGGTCACCGGGAACTGATATAATAATTTCAAGTAAGTCATGTCTTATCTTGTTCTTAGCATTTCAAAGACGAATACGTCATAATTATATAAAAGTGGCCCAGACTAGATAGCTGCAGGCATCAAATCCTGCTGCAATGGTACGGCACGCCACCGTTTTACCTGCTCCCGCAGACCAGAGTCCGAAGTATTGCATATTTCTTTTCTCATAAGTAGGGTAATGTTTTTTCGAGCGTATCTATGTCTATTTCCTGACAAGCACGCTCTGTAGCCTATTTTTTTTGACAGATTTTATTATCGTCATTATTACTCCTAGCAGCATCATTATTCTGCAGGGTCTATCTTGAACCAATCTTGGTCAGGTCTTGCCTATGCATGAAATCACATCGTCGACCTCTCTTTGTACTGACCTTCTACGATTGCGATATCCCTCCGTGATGTTTACAAGTGAGGTGTGATTCATCGAATTCGAAAATTAATTACCAAAACTTAATACGCGAATACTCAAATCATCATCAAATCGTTAAAAGAAAATCATGCCAAAATCTATAATATTAGTAATTATCAACGTATGTCGCTCATGATTTTGGAGGTATGGCAACTAAAGTGAATATTCTTATAATTGTAATAAAGAGAAAAATTGTTTCTCACCATGCTGGTAAACCAGTTTACATATCAGGTGGAGTATTCCGAGAGGGGTTGTTACATGGTGTTATCATTGACAGAGAAGTTTTTCATGTCGGACAAAGCCTTCCCAATGACGCCGATGGTTTTCTTCTCAGAGAATGTTTTGACACCAAAAATGCTGTAAAGGTTATCAACCAAATGAATGATTTGTGAGCTGCAGTTGAAACTTTTACTAATGAGAAAATGTCTTTTCAAAGGAGCTTAAGTAATGTTTGTTTTAACAAACCTAAATTATGCTCCTTTGAAAAGATGTTTTCTCAAATTATCATAATTTTTCCTATTCATTATTGTGTAAGCCACACATATTTGTTTTGATCTGGATTATATTATGTACTAACAGTTTTCCGGCTTTGCTCTCGGTCGAGAACAGCTCCACTTACTGCATTCTATAGCTAATAACCATCTAAGTGACACCATAAGTATAAAAAATCATCAAAATCAATCAAGCCGATATCTGTTTAAGAGGAGAAGAATGACGAACATACGCACACCCGAATTTTATGGAACTACATATAAAGTTATTAATATTTTACCCTGTTAATATTTTTTCGTATCCGTGGTGCTTTACAACTGGGCTTAACCTAGTTGTAGTCTCGTCCTCTATGGCTGTTCTGCCATTTTTTTTGTGTCTCCCGCTTAGCAAAGGAGGGAAGTGGACTTTTTATTTCTCCTACTCCTCCTATTTTTTTTCTAATTAAATTTGTTGCGGGTTCCAAGACAATTAAAGCGCTTTCCGGGACACCCCAAGGTTCAAACCTTGGCGTCATCTAAGGAGACCATTGTGGATCCTGACTTACAGGAGTTACAATTGTGGGAATGTGCGGCGGCTTAGTCTCAAAGAAGAAAAATATAGACGACACAGAACGAATTAATCTATTATGGGACTATATTTAAAAACAGAAGAAAGAAGAAAAATCTTTGAATCAGAAGTTACACCACAAGTCTTGGCACTAACCGTGAAATTAATGTTAACCCTTTACAATTGTTCATCATACTTTAAGCTCGTGTATTTAAAGAAATACTACCCACATTTATAGATGGCTTACCATTACCAGGGCGAATCCACTGCAATATCTTTTGCATTACTGGCAAATCAAACTCATGCTCGCATCATTATTATACCAACTGTGACTGGACGTACAGTCAGAATTCTGCTTTGGATACGACCATCCTGCATGGTTTCACCACGAGGCCAAAAACTTCCAGAAACTTGCAATCTTGTCGAAGCGTTATTCCGCTTTTGTATAAAGGTACCTATTTTATGAATATTTAAGGCTAAGTTCAGAGATTATTGAATACAAACAAAAGCCTTCCCCTTTATAATATTAGTATAGATAATGATGAACAATTGTCCACCACTAAGCATTGGTGTGTCTTCCAGGATAATGTCATAATATAATAATAAAATGTATTTACAAATAATGTATTCCTTCCTAAATAAAATTCGGTAAACCGATTTACCTTTCGCAAATATAATTTAAGCTCTCTCCGACACGAAATTGGAGTAGGTCAGGGTAAAAAGTTTCCTCCCCAAAAACATTACGTCGCGTAAAGAGTTTCGTATCTTTTTTTATTTGTTTGCGTACCTGTTTGAACTTCGCTTTGCCTTTTTGGTTTGCGCAGTATCATTCCCTTGTGGGTCGGTAAATACTAAACAAACCCATTTTTTGTTAAAACGAAATTTGCTTACACTAGAGCAAAATCCAACAGCTTAGACCTCTTTTTCGAATTTGGATTACGTTGGTATTCGGTAAATTATGTACATTTTATATTTTGAGGTAAAAGATTTCTCATGTCTATACCTACTTAATGTACACTAAATTCTTAAATCCGATTGACTTTAGCCATGTCTGTACACTACAAAGAATCTTAAGCATAGATATTGGTAATACTAATGTAGTAGTATGGATAGATGCTTGCTCATACACCTAAAATGTCATAGTTTTCTTGACTAGATATAGGCGACCGCGCAGTACATGTCCAAATTTGAACAAACCCAGCCCTAACTAGGCATCCAAAAGTGATTAATTTAAGCATTTTAGATGTTCTAGATCGTATTGTCCGTTTTATTTATGACTACTATTGGCCATATTTCTTATACCATTGTTACAGTAAAGTAAACCAAGTTTACTTTACTGTTTGGCGATAATGCTTAGTGGATTAATTCAACAACAACGTTGACAACGTCTATTATTGACATTATGCGATGACAGCTGGCTGACAACAAACTAACAGATATCGGAGTGTTGCCATTGCAATACATTTTATTGATTTCATCATCATTATCTATCAGCCTGTATCTACCCACTGTTGAGTGTAGGCCTCTCCTCCATCCCGCCATTTGTTCCGGTCTTGTGCTAATCTATTCCACCATTTGCCAGCCATTCTCAGATTTAGTGGAATCATATTAAAATAAATTGTAACACCACACTTTAATAGTTTTTATAATTATAATTATTTTCCAAGGTTCGCTGCAAAGGACGTGGTTTGAAACAGTCTATACTCGCATTAATGCAATTTCAATGCAATTAATGAAGAAATCTCGTCTATTGACTGGGATCATGAGTTTGCGAATCGGTATATGGAGGAGGCACTTAGTTACTTCTATAATATTATAATGCAGATACAGAACAAGTATATACCCACTTAATTAGTGAAAAATGAAAATTACCCTGCTTGGTATTCTTTAAATCTTAAAAAATCACTTAGAGAGAAATCTAAATATTTACGTAGATTTAAGCTATATGGCAGACTATCAGACAAAATTACCTATAAATTATTAACACAAAGAGCAAAAAAGTTAGAACTGCAGTGTTATAATAATTACATGACGTCAACATAAGCATCCATTGAAAATAATCCTAAGCAGTTTTGGACTTATGTCAAACATAGAACTATGTCAAACAGTACACCTGCCAGTCTTAAATATGGTGATACAGTTATCTCCTCAGCGGATTCTATTTGTAATGCCTTCTCATCCTATTTTCATTCAACATTCCACTGTGCAACCGATTCTAATGCCAACTCCTCTAACTTGCCTCTTTCTCTACAAGCTGGAAACAGTGACCCAACAATTTGTCTTTCCTCAATTGAAATGACCGTAGAAATGATCAAAAATCAACTTCTTAAGCTTGATCCTACTAAATCAGCTGGCCCGGATCATATCTCACCTAAGCTTTTGATCAACTGCTACACTTCAATTGCAATTCCTATCTCTCTTTTATACAAAAAGTCACTTTCTCAATGCACTGTCCCTCATATCTGGAAATCAGCCTTTATTACTCCTGTCTATAAAAAAGGCTCTAGACCGATTTCCAAACCCTGTATTCTAGCAAAAGTATTTGAAAAAATTGTCTACAATCAGGTCTATGCAGCATTAAAAAATTCCTTTAGCCCGACCCAACATGGTTTTCTTAGAGGCGATCGACGATTACCAATCTTGTTCTTCTAAACGACTACATAACTGAAGTTATGGATAGGGGCGCTGAAGTCGATGTCGTTTACACAGACTATAGCAAAGCCTTCGACCGTATTGATCATAAGTTACTCTTATACAAGCTTCTTAACATTGGAATCAGCGGAGATCTCCTTAGGTAGTTTTCGTCGTATATCGAAAATAGGTCACAAGCTGTTGTCTTAAGCAATTACATATTCAGTTGGGGGCCGATCCCTAGCGGTGTACCACAAGGCTCTTTGCTAGGCCCATTGCTGTTCATTATCTACGTAAACGACATCGACTCTTGCTTGCACTCTTCTCGCTTGCTTTGTTTCGCCGACGATATGAAGATATTCTCCTCCATATCTTCGACGGAAGATATACAGGCACTTCAGTCGGATCTTATACGGCTGGATAACTATTGCCAGAAGAACAAATTAGACCTAAACCCACTTAAATGCTCGGTTGTTAGTTTTAGTCGTAAACGCCATCCCATTCCGACAATTTATAAACTGAAAGGACAGGCGGTCATAAACAGTAATATAGTTCGGGATTTAGGTGTTAACCATGATTACAAGCTTTTGTTTGATCAACATATTAATAAAGTTGTAGCCAGAGCGACGAAAGCACTAGGTTTTATAATGAGATTATAGCTCCTTTAATCAAGAAAAAACTCTAAAAATCCTTTACTGCACTTACGTTAGAAGTCACCTTGATTATGCTTCACAAATCTGAAACCCTTGCTATGACAAATATGTTGATCGAATTGAACAAGTACAAAAGCGATTCATAAAATATCTATGCTTTAAACTGAAAATTCCTAATCACTCTTCTAATTATTTAAATCTTTGCAAGAAATTTCATATTCTTCCACTTTACTATCGACGTCGAACTGCTGATTTCACATTTTTAGCCAAAATTATTAACAACGAAATTGATAGCACTGATTTGTTGCAAAAAATTAACTTTAAGATCCCTCGTAGGTCAGCGAGGCATAATTCGCCTATAAATGTTGCATCATTCAATTCCAATTACAGGCGGAGCTCATTTATGGTTCGTGCAAGCAGAGATTTTAACCATATATGCAGAGAGTTTTCATTTGACCCTTTCAACATTGACACGGCTTCAGCGAGAAGGTATCTCAACCATCAATTCTTTGGTTAATTGACTTTTACCGATTTATTCTTGATACACATGCTATTGCTCCTATGAGTACGAATTTATAATATGTTTCCTAAACGTGTGATCCTATAACTGGTTCTCTGTAAAATTTTTAAGTTATTTATCATAGATATGTAAACCGTTGGACCACCTTTCAATAAATAAATAAATTAATTAATTAATAATGCTATCGAGTACACTTTAAAGAAAAACTGGATCGTATACAAAGATCCTTACGTGTTCTCGTGAAGGGAACTGCATGCAGTTCCTTCTGCGATACCGTACGATTATAGCATGTGGCTGAGTCGATGAAGCATATTATATAGAATAAGTATCTGATATAGCACTCAGACTTGCTAAACTTAAGTGACAGTAGGCTGAAAGGTTCTCGAGTGTGACCACATAGCGGATGGGGTAACGTGGGCAGGTCTCCTAATACATGGACTTATGACCTGATAAAGGTCACTGGCAAAAGTTAAACACGCACAGTACAAAGCTGGTCTTCGTGGCGATCTTTTGTGAAGCCTTCGTCCTGCAATGGACAGCTTTCAGCAAATTTTACGATACCTATTTACGACCTCCAAACTCAAACTCTAATAATTTATTTTGTATAAACCCTGCGGGGGCGCTTACAAGTAGTCAATTACCTTTTTTTTAATCTAATTTAACGACAAGTCTACCACCGGATCGGAACGCGGCCTCCACTGAGAAGATCCGGCGAAGAAACTCAGCGGGCTTGTATTATTTTATTAAATTCTCTTTCTCTTTAATCCTTCATTTTTTTTTTCAATCATAATGTGTGGATACAATGTTTAGGTTACAGTCAAATAGTTTACATCCTATCTCCAGTGTGATGCCTTCCGACCGAGATATGAGACTAATGATGTTATTTATATAGAGAGT
The DNA here is from genome assembly GCA_905147815.2 of Phalera bucephala. Taxonomy (NCBI): domain Eukaryota; kingdom Metazoa; phylum Arthropoda; class Insecta; order Lepidoptera; family Notodontidae; genus Phalera; species Phalera bucephala. Next base: position 30,070,313 of record LR990612.1, read on the forward strand.
CTAAAGTATTCACACAATGGATCTAGACCACTTCTCTCTAACCGCACGAGGAGCTTTGGCAGTATTGTTCTAATATTACTATAATAACTTCGCTGTCTGCGAGCTCCCTCATAGGCGATCACGAAGTTTTGTGTTCGAATGCTAGGCCGGAAAAAGTGTTTTGTGCTTGCCCCCTATCACGATAGGTCCTAACAGCGTTGATCATATGGAAATGTACTTAACACAGTACACCTCTGCCACTCTCGCGTAGGGGAAACTAGACGTAACTGTGTTCATTATTATATTACTTTGCTAAACTAACTTTATATAAAATAGAAATAGACATATTATGTAGTTTTTTTACGACAATGTACGATAACAATAATACTGCTAAAGTGTTTGTGGTAGCAGCCAATTCATCAAATATCTTCCAATTAATCGATTTTATAATGTTTCAGATGTCATTATGATTCAGACCCTGCGGAAAATACAAACGGATTAAAACAGGCTTAATTGAAATAAAACTATTTTACGGATTTTATCGCGGTTTATTTTTTTATTTTTAGTTCCCGACGTTTCGAGTGCTTTGCAGCACCCATGGTCACGGGAGGGACTGAGGTGTTAGACGTCCAATAGGCATAGTTGTTCCGGGGTACCCTCAAACTTCTTAATTATTTTTGTTGTTGTTGGTCCGATCTACGCAGAATGAGCTCACGGTGTCTTGAGGTCTTGCAGTGTTATGCTTGGTTTTGGATTTGATTATATTAATTACCGGATCCCAAGACGAAGGAAGCACCCAGCCATCTTCTCTATTGAAATTAGGATTTTTTTTAATTTCAATAGCCTCGCGAACCATCCTTGGTAGGAATCGGTGTTCTTTCACGAGGATTTGTGGTCTATCAAATCTGATGTTATGGCGGGTGCGGTCAAGGACATGTTCACAGACTGCAGACTTCTTTGAGCGACGGTGTTTTAGGTCAGCTATGTGTTCTTTAACCCGAGTTTTTACTGGTCTTTTTGTTTGTCCTATATAAGAGAGACCACATTCACAATCAAGCTTGTAAACTCCTGCATCTTGTAGAGGGATCTGACACTTGACAGATGGTAAAAATTGACTGATCTTCTTCGGCGGCTTATAAAATGTTTTAATCGAAGCACGCTTCAAGATGTAGCCAATCTTGTCCGTGACTCCTCTCATGTAAGGTAGTACAGCAGGGAGACGCTCAACTGTGGCTGGTTTCACTCGGTTACTGTTTGCAGGAGTTTACAAGCTTGATTGTGAATGTGGTCTCTCTTATATAGGACAAACAAAAAGACCGGTAAAAACTCGGGTTAAAGAACACATAGCTGACCTAAAACACCGTCGCTCAAAGAAGTCTGCAGTCTGTGAACATGTCCTTGACCGCACCCGCCATAACATCAGATTTGATAGACCACAAATCCTCGTGAAAGAACACCGATTCCTACCAAGGATGGTTCGCGAGGCTATTGAAATTAAAAAACATCCTAATTTCAATAGAGAAGATGGCTGGGTGCTTCCATCGTCTTGGGATCCGGTAATTAATATAATCAAATCCAAAACCAAGCATAACACTGCAAGACCTCAAGACACCGTGAGCTCATTCTGCGTAGATCGGACCAACAACAACAAAAATAATTAAGAAGTTTGAGGGTACCCCGGAACAACTATGCCTAATGGACGTCTAACACCTCAGTCCCTCCCGTGACCATGGGTGCTGCAAAGCACTCGAAACGTCGGGAACTAAAAATAAAAAAAAATAAAAAAAAATAAAAACCGCGATAAAATCCGTAAAATAGTTTTATTTCATGTGTAATATTCGCGTAAATCTAAGAACTCAACAGGCTTGATTTATATTTTATGGAAACAAATAATTATTTCTTTTACTTGACTGGAATTGATTTAATAACACACAAAACACACTAAAGTCATGTCGTGTCATATAAAGTGTCGTGAATATCTGGTAATAGAACTTTTCAAAGCGATAAAGGCATATCGAAACTTTTTCTTTTTCGCTATTATACCGTGGAAAGACTAAATAGACCGTCGCTTGTCTGAAGGGCAAGTTAAGAGTTTCCGTAACCGGCGAGCGTGTACGAACCGAACTATGAGAGTGAAGGAAGCTGGCGAGGTCTGTAAGGAAAGAACCTGTTGAAACTTTTTACTCTCTGCCTACTGTGCAAGGGATCTAGCTTGATGATATACATAGATAGTTTTTTTCTACATTAAGCTACGCTGATGTTAGCAGATTATCTGTAATAAAAAGAAATTTTTATCTAAATACAGCTTTATACAACACTTGAACGTCAAATAGAATATATTTGACTAAAATATCTCGTGTTACGATCGTGAATTTTGCCGTGGCTCTTGATGTTGGCCCTCTGGGAAATGGCGTGTTCAAGAATACAAAAGGTTACGCGTATACGGACTGAAAATTTGCAAATTGTGCCTCCATTGTGGATTACCATCAGTCGCGAACTATGGATTTGTATCGAAGTGGGGCAGTGTGTATAAAATATGGTGTTATTTGTAACTTTTGCTTCTGTTTCTTGAAGACTTCTTGACTAAGATTTCTTGCTATGAAAACTACTTTATATTAGTGCTAGAAATATTATAATAATTATATTGTCTTATCGACGCATTTCTATACCATTATATAAAATAATAGAGCAGAATCGGACATAATATCCACTTCATGAAATATAATGATATATCTTTTGTTATAGTTTACGTTATAGCAATATTTAATAATATTGGTAAGTCTCACATCTGTGGAAATATTAGGCGTACCTATTTCCATTTTTTTTACTTCTTACTTAAAGTATGGACCAGATAAAACGCTTTAGACAAATCAAAAAACAAGCATACGCAACTGCCTTTCTACCAATTTAATAATAATAATAATAGCCCTGATAAGAAACTATCCTATCGTCGGGCACGGGCCTCCCCTCAAACTGTTTTGGTTGTTGTGGTTTAGGCCATAGTCCACCACGCTGGCCCATTGCGGGTTGGCGAACTTCACTCACCTTCGTGAAACTCTTAGGCATGCAGGTTTCCTTACGATGTTTTCCGTCACCGTTAAAACAAGTAAGGATAAATTTTTATTACGCACATGCTTTTGATAAGGCAATTACAACCTACCAATTTAATTTTTATTTATTCTTATTGGATATGTTTCCAGTTTTATTAACCACAGATTAATTACCAGAATTGATCAGAATAGTGCCACAACCAGTTCCGGTAAACTCACCTCATATTATAAAGACAAGCCGCAAATCTTATCCTCACCCAATAGATTTTCTTTCCCACCAGCCGTCTCTCGTTCTATCGTCGTAAAATCAAAGAAACATCTTAGCAATTCTTCTATTTACACGTTTATCTTATTCGCCGACCCCGCGATCCCCTAATGGTTCCACCACAAATAAAACTCAGCTTTGTTTAGCTAAGGGCGCTTTATTTATTTTTGCCTGCGTTGTTAGTGCGCGTAGTGATGGGAGAATATGTGAACGTGCGGATCCAATTATTGGATCTACTATCCGGATAAATAAGATTTAAGAAGAATAACGTATACAGGAGATGGTGTTTTGTATTGTAATGCCATTGCAAATTTTTCTTATGGATAAATACTGGTTTTACGGACCTTTTGGAATTATTTTTTTTTAGTGTAGTACCTATAGCTATAGTCTACGCCCAGTTTAAACGCTAAAACCTGTAACTTACATGAGTAATTCAATTAGTTACAGAATTTACTCATCATTGAATTCATCAAATGGTTACTTTCCTACAGTGTATGAGTACCGACTAACATAATTTTGCAAAACTCATATACCTTCATTTATTTAAGATTTTCTTCAATAAAAATGCATGAGATGAATGTAAAAGCCAACTCAATGAAAATTTATACTTTCTACTATTTAAATCCAGTCGGATAGATATGTCATAAATTTTCTTGTGGAGTACCCGGATTCACATCCAGTCGTCCACTCTTCACCACGTGACATCTGTGATACTTGTTTATCATTGGGCTTATCCATGATCGCGTCTCTTCGGCCTTGCTTTTCACCTGACTTTTGTAAACATTCTAATCCTTCGTTTCGCGAGGTAAACGGATTTGTATTTTGAAGATTGATTGTTACGAATAAACACCTTTTTATGAGGGATTGGCGGCTTTTTGGATAAGTAGCGCTACGGATATCATGTCTTTTTCTTGGAAGGGGTAGACAGAGGTGTATATGGTACATTCACATTTCGCTGAGATATTTTTGGTCACCATTCTGTGAATACATTACGTCAAATGTCGTTAAATATTTTTCAAATGCAGGTTCCCTCAAACTCTTTTTCTTCATTAAGGTGACGAAGCAGTGGTTAGACCGTTGAACTGCTAAGTCAAAGGTCTCGAGTTCAAACCCAGGCACGCACCTCTGTCTTTTCGAAAGCATGTGCGTATTAAAAATTAAATTTCACTTGTTTTAACGGTAATGGAAAACATCGTGAAGGCACCTGCATGCCTAAGAATTTCTCGAAGGTGTGTGAAGTTCGCGAATCCACACTGGGCGAGCGTGGTGGACTATGCCGTAAACCCTCTCAGTTTAAGAGGAGGCCCGTGCCCAACGGTGGAACAGTTTGAAACCAGGGCTAATAGTGACAATGGGACATCGGTTTTAAATACCCAAAAGTGCTAAGCTAGAATTAGAACTTTTGACCTCGTAAAAATGGCAGGCACACTAATTGCTGCCACTGCATATATCTGTATTTCTATCTTTATTATCACGCCTTGCGGGGTAGGCAGAGAGTACAGAGTCCCAACACGTTCTTTTCTTACAGACCTCTCTGACTTTTCGAGAATTATTACACTATGTTAATTTGTTTTTTTTTTAGATTTGCCACATTTTTTATCAATAAATGAAAAATATTCCAAACACCTCCCAGCATTACCTATCAGCATTTCAACACGCCATCAAGTCAGGAGCAAAAAGGTAAAGAGACAAAGGGGATAATAAGGCGGGACTGAAGTGGTTTCGTCCACAGGGAGTGTGCCGTATCGCCGACACGGACGCCGATCGAGAGGGGCTAGTGGGTACTAGAGACCAGAACCCTACCTGGCGAGGCTTAACACGTTTGTTGGAGTTGGGAGCACCGAATATGATGTTAATAAATAGATATAGAATGTGAAAGAGAAGGGTGTATGATATGAATGAAACATCCGCCTTGCGTGGACGCTAATTTATTACTAACTTTTGAATACTTTAACATGTGAAGACCAGCGCGCGCGGCGGCGCGTCTTATACCAAGCTTAAACCAAGTTTATACACTGCTACTGCTGCCACTTCCCACCAAAAGCAATGAGCAGTACCGCGACAGCGTCGACTATTCACATACTCCCTTCGCACTTCAATCATCGCTTTGCGTTTCTCTTATGTATGCGAATTGTATGAAAATTCCATAATTGCAAGATTTCTAAAACGGTCACACTGAGTAGGCGTGGCCTGACATATCAGTCTTTTGACACCCGCTCAAAAAACCGCCAACGAAGGGAGTGCCGAGCAGTGATAGTGTGGGAACGTAAGTAGAGCGTAAGAGGCGTATTTATACGACTTACCTTCCCTCACTAAACGTGAAAGTGTGCAGTATGTAAATTGGGTATTACATCTATATCAATTTACCTACATCTTTTCTATATCTTCCCCAGAGCGAGAAAGAGAATAGATTTCGTCTAAATCTTCCAAAGATGTAAACTATATTAAAATGACCAAATAGGCCGTCTGTCATCTGATAGACTCATATGGACTAGTCAAGACTGTCCATAACTGGAGTTCGTGTATTAGACGAATTCGAAATTGAAGAAACCGAAAGCTCTGTAAGAGAAGAATCTGTTAAATCGCTCTCTATTATCCCCTTTATCTTTTTGCACCTGAGGTGGATGGCGTGTTGAAATACTGATAGGTAATGCTGGTAAGCGTTTGGCAGGTTAATTAAATTTTGTTTATTATTGAAAAGTATGGCAATTCTTAAAACGTGTGTTAATAATGATTAAAAGTGTGACAACATCCAAAAAAAAAACACAGTACATTGTTGGATGGTGCGGCTGGTAATCATAAAGTACCAGGTATTAATTCTAGAGCAGGCAAGACTTATCAAGGTTTCATCCTTATCATCATCATCAATGAGCCTGTATCTAGATCAACCCATATGTGGCCTACACACGCCATTCGTTCTTCTCTATCACGCCATTCGTTACGGTCCTGTGCTAATTTATTCCACAATTTATCAAGATTTGCTGTTGAACTATTCTTTATTGCAATCCCAGTTATAGGATTGTTAATAGCCGCATTATACTAATACCAGCGCTGCACCATGATCCATCGTTATGGTGTAGCAATGTGCTGAGGCAGTGTCCTATTCAACCCCACACAACCCCTGGTGTTTGTAAATGTTTTCTCTAGTTTTGTTTTTATGTTTTTCTCTTTGTTAATATTTTTGTTATCATTTTTAGTTATTATTTTCGTTATTAATTTTAGTATCTCAATGACTATATGAGTATAGTTGAATAAATGTATTTTCTTTCTTTCTCTCTTTCTGTCTATACTTCATTGTTCTCCCAGATCCCAAAAAAAAAAAACGTAAATGGAAAAATTGTAAAAATAAAACATCGTTACGCCTATATAACCCAGAGGGGGTGGCAGAGGTGTACTGAGTACACCCACGTTTCGCGGACAATGTTAGGTCCCATGTAATAGGGGGCGAGCCTATTGCCATATACCGGGCACAATTCCAGACTCCGGACCCATACTGGGAATTTTTCGTTAGAAAAACTACATTTGTCCGACCTAGGATTTGAACCCAGGACCTCGTGATCACAAAGCGATGCGCTTTGACACCAGACCAACGAGGCAGTCAAATTGTAAAAATACTATTTTAAAGGAGTATTCGTGGAGTTTCTTGTTTCTTCTCCACAGGAATGACATTCCGAAGTGGTGGTAGAGTCTTTGTTTCTTTTCTGACGATTCATAAATACTGCTATGGTTTACATAAACAAAAAATATTCTGCACGAACGAATGCAAGGATTGTGGTTGGTAACGATGTACTGGAGCAAGTGAATGAGTTTGTATATCTTGGATGCGCCTTCAGTAAGGATGGGAAATACACCGCTGACATAGAGAGAAGAGTGAGCGCAGGAAACAGAGTAAATGGTGCGATGGGAAAGCTACTTAAGAACCGGCACTTAAGCCAAAAGGCGCAGCTAGCCATACATAACAGAGTTCTTGTCCCAACGCTGTTATATGGTAGTGAGAGCTGGGTATGTAACAAGGAGAATAAAAGTAGGATAAATGCGGTGGAAATGCGAGCTCAGCGGAAGATGTGCTGTGTGAAGCTGACCGACCGTATCCGCAACAGTATAGTAAGAAAGCAAGTAGGTATGAAAGATAGTATCGGTGTAAAGATGAGAAAGGGTATGCTCCGTTGGTTCGGGCATATAGAAAGAATGTCAGAAGTAAGAATGACAAAACAGATATGCTATGCAAAAGTAGAGGGATGTAGGTACCGGGGAAGACCTAGACTATCATACCACGACCAAATAAACAGAGTCTTATCTGAAGGACAAGTCAAGAGTCTCCGTAACCGTCGAGCGTGTAAGAGACGAAATATGAGGGTGGAGGAAGCCAGAGAGGTATGTAAGGAAAGAACCTGTTGGAACTCTGTACTCTCTGCCTACCCCGCAAGGAATCTGACGTGATGATATAGATAGAAAATAATCTGAAACTTAGTTAAAAAATTCTAAGTTAAAAATTTCTTCTCTCATTAGTTAAAAAACTGTGTGTGTGAAAGGTGGGTATTTATAGTACGTCTCTACCACCGCCGTCGGGGGACTATAGGCGTAGTGTTTTATTATACCCCAACAAGATTCTAAAGTCGTATTACCAAAGTAAAATACTCAACATTTATACCAATCATCCCACAAAAGGACCCGAAAATATCACCCACCTATTCTCGTATCCTTAACAATGTCTCTCAAATATTATGTAACACGCAAATTCCTCAAACAATATTCGAAACAATAGGATAAAGGCAACGCGCGAATAAACAAGTATACAGGACACAACTAAAGATTTCATGAATAGGAAAAAAGTAGCTTATCACTATTGAATTAAAGTGCTAAGTCAAATGATAAAATGTTTGAGTTGTGTCATAACTACATTAGGTTAGTGATATGTACGTTAAGGTGCTTCAAAGCTTTACTAGGATACACGAGACCTGTCTGTTCACAACTCACTGCTCTGGAAAAGAAAATATAATTGTCGGTAAGCAGTACTGTATACATCACTTATATTCCCCAAACGGAGTTGACAGAGGAGTACTGTGTAGCCTGGCTTGATATAGTGAATTAGAGCATAAAGCGCTCCACTCACTGGATCCGAGTAGTCGCGAATAAGATCCTAGCTCTGAACAAATGTTTGTGTGACCCTTAAATTCTTGTTCCGGTCTGGTTATGTAAGTGAACTTCGTGTTTTTAAACGCACCATGATATTATTCCTAGTGTGGATTATTCTAGTATTTTCTAGGATTTCTCTAGTCTCTAGGATTATTCTAGTATTTTCCTACTTATATTATAAATGTGAAAATTTGTATGTTTAGATGTTTGGATGCTTGTTACTCAATGACGCAAAAACGGATTTGGATGAAATTTGGGACACAAATAGTTTATTACCTGGATCCTATATGTCTAGGATTTTTTATTGCGGAAAAATAAAAACTCAGATTTTACCAGCAATGTTAACTCTCAATGTATATAATAAGAAATCCTATTATCATTATACTGGGCACACAGATTCTTTAATAGAAAGGCCCAAAAAAACTTTGTTCAAACTAAGAATCGAACCCCATGAGCCAGTTCTGTATACTTACAGGGTGGATTATTAGACTATTACTAGACTTATTATTAGACTAGGCAGTAAGACCTATTTGAACCATTGTAGCTACAGAAAAACAGTCTAAGGATATTATCCTTAACTTTTTGAGACATTATGAGCTGAATTCACAGATTTCGAAAAAAGCAGTTACCAAGAAAAAGGGCAATTCACACGAAATATTTTTGATGCCAATCTATCTATCTATCTTTATCATCACGCCAGATCCGTTGCAGGGTAGGTAGATAGTACAGAGTTCCAACAGGTTCTTTCCTTACATACCTCTCTGGCTTCCTCCACTCTCATAGTTTATCTCTTACTCGCTCGCCAGTTACGGAGACTCTTGAGTTGTCCTTCAGATAAGACTCGGTGTATTTGGTCATAGTAAGATGCCAATCAATCCTGTTTATTAGGAATCTAAAACCTCTATTAGACCAACTAAAGCTGGAGTACTAGAAAATCAAGAAATGGCAAAAAAAATTCCCAATATATTTTAGAAATCATTGCGAACATAAAAGAAACTGGACAAGTGCAAGTAGGACTCGCGCTCTGAGGGTTTCGTACCGGGTTCAGTTTCGGCCAGTTTCAGCGCCAAATTGTAGTTTCGTCTGGTCTAGAGAACTCGTCAAGACAAATCCAATGAGCCCAAACACGGCGAGGTTATGTTGAGTAGTTGGGTAGTTCCGTTGGCCACTCTCCGGTTCCATCATCAGATCCTGGACACTCTCAGGGCCTACAGAACTCGTGAAGACAAATCCAACGAGCTTAAACCCGGCGGGGGTATGTTTAGTATTTAGGTAGTTCCGTTGGTCACCTTGCCACTTCATCATCAGACCCTAAACATCATCTGGTTGTATAGTACTTGTGAATACCAATCTAACAAGCCTAAACACGAGGTAGTTATGTTGTGTAGTTGACAAGTTCCCATGGCCACCTTTCAACCGCATCAAAAGACTGTTCTGGAGCTGGGTCCATGGTATGTACTATATTATTACATTGTCACCGATCTTACATACGTAATCTAAATTTCAGCTCAGTCGGATACATGCTTTCTATTGTCAAACGCTATTGGATATCATAATAAAATAAAATAAAACTAATAAATAAAATGCCTAAATTGCTTGAAAATGGATGAAAAGATTTGAACCAGAAAGACAGATAGACATACGAACACAAAAGCTTCTAAAAAGTTACCTATACCTCGTTAGTCTATTGGGAAATAATGCGCGTAGCGATCACGAGGTCCTGAGTTTGAATCCTAGGTCAGAACAAATGTAATTTTTCGATAGAAATATTTCCAGTGTCAACCGGCATTGTGCCGGATATCATAGCATTAGGCTTGCCTCCTATTGCATGAAACCTAACATCTGACTGTGAAGAATACAGGTAATATTTATTTTTATATATTTTACAATTTAAATGAACAACGTTGATGTTCAATTATTTCCGTATAAAAAATCACACAAACCGGGACGTGTACATTCCCCAAGCGGGAGTGGCTAAGATGTGAACTATGTGCGCACACCAAGTTATTGCTGAGAATATAAGGCAAAGATTATAATAGATGTAAGGTGCGAGGCTATTGCTATTATACCGGGCACAATTTCGGACTCCGGACTGATACTGGGCAATTTTCTATATAAAAACTACATTTTGCTCGCCCACCCGCTCACTTACTTGTTCAAAAAAGCAGTCCATAAAGATACCTTTTAAAAAAGTGTTCTTTCTTTATAAACATTTGCCGTAATAAAATTTTTATTTTCATTCAAACTATATAAAAATAAAAGAATAAATCGACAATCTGATCCAATTTACGTCCTATACTGTACACAGATGGCGCCACAAATATGAGAGATCTGTGGCGCCATCTCTGTTTGTGTGAATAAATTTTTATTCATCACAAATCAAAATAGTTCCACAAAATGTCACTGATAGCACATAGACAAAGAGGTATCGTTGTAGTGTGTGAGGTAGTCACTAGACAGCGCTATTTTAATTTTTCATCGGATCTAAGGGAAAATAATTAATTTTGTATATTTTTCTATCTTTATTTCTTTACTTCTTCTTATCTTGCTTCTTGCCAAATTCCACGATTCTAAGTCAACGGGAAGTGCTATATAATTTCTAATTAGTGACTTTAAATGGCCATATCTTTTGTTTGGGTTTACTTAGAACTTTCATTTTTATACACTATACCAACCTTCGTATTTGGTATAAATTTCAACTTAAGACCTCGAGCCGTTCCTGACAAAAGTAAACCCTAAAAAAGGTGATAAACGTCGGACAGACGGACAACGAAGTTATCCTATAAGGGTTTCGTTGTAGGTACGAAACCCTAAAAAACAGAATTTTGGCCTGAATTTTGGTTTTACTTGCATCTATTGGATTATCTCTCTTTAAATTGGCAGCCTTAAACAATTCATTTGCAACACAATGAAAAATAAATTGGTTCCATCAATCCGTAGCCAACAATGATGCAAATATTTGGTTCAATACCTTCAGCTATTTGGTCATTTAAACAATAGCACATTCGAATATCACCTGAACAATGGCTATAATCCTCTTTGTTTCGTATTAACAAAACAACTGCACATTTGGAAAAATGGCATGATACATTAGTATGTATGTCTACTTGGACCGTGATCGTAATATAGTTATTACGATCACAGGCATCATCTAGCTAGAGATCGTCAAATAAATTCAGAATTTTATAGAATACAACCGTGGGAGGTTATTATGAATGATATTTTAAAAGAAAAACCTACACCCAATTATCTGCAGTTATACCAAAATCAATGCCGTCAAACTTGCATTTCCCAAGCGTAGGTGATAATGATCTCAATAGCATAGACGAGTCTACCACCATCTCAGCAGTTACAACTCCAGACTCTGTTACCCAGGATATTTTAATAGAGAGCCCCAAATCATAAGTTGTCCAACCTAGTGCGCGAACCCACGACCATATAATAGCCAGCCACACCATGCCACTGCGTCGGCAAACAGTGAAAATTCACATAATTTATTATACCACTTGACCAGCCAATAAGCTTTCTCATTCATCAACGCCGAGTTCCAACCACTGGACCCAGCCTAGACATCTGACGTGCCTAATCTCAGACATGAGTGCGGGATAAGTAAGACCCACATTGAGATGTTAAACAGCGACCTAAAGCTACCTTAATCCACAGACCAGTATAAGTAAACAGACCTTTTTTAATTGAAGTAACTACTTAGCGACTTTATAATTTTAATGAAATATCTATCTATCTATTTATATCATCACGCCAGTTCCCTTGCTGGGTAGCCAGAGAGTACAGAGTGAATGAAACGTAACGTCTCTAAGTAGTTATTTCTATCAAATCAAAAATAAATAACACATTCATGCCTATATTCCCCAAGCGGGAGTGGCAGAACTGTACTGAGTACATCCACTTTTCGCCGACTATGTTAGGCCCCATGTAATGGGGGCAATCCCAGACCCCTGATTGATACTAAAAATTTTTCATTAGAAAACCTTTATCCAACACATGATTTGAACCCAGGATCTCGTGATCGCAAAGCACTCACAAGCAAACACAGTCACATCTATAATCTATCCATATCATAACGCCAGGTCCTTGCGGAGTAGGCAGAAAGTAGAGTTTCAACAAGTTTTTTCTTATAGAACCCTCTGGAAGTAATAAATGATTTTTACATATTTTAATACTTACAATGCCCTACAATTTTATTTATGATTTTTAAATAAAGAATGCCCTACAATAAATCACCGACATCAAACAGAATTTCTAAATGTAATTTGATATTTTTTCAATATCTATTTCACGCGTTTTAACAAGGAATAGGTAATTTTGGTCGACCTTTTTAGTGCAACTAGTTGTTACATGAACTGTATTTTACTGAAAATATAATGTAAAATTCTGATGTCAATATCTGTTACGCGAGTTCCCAAACTACAATTTAGCGCCATCTATCTATATAAAGGATTTGCGAGACACGATTTGTTATATATTGACAGTCTATTAATTTAAACTGTTCTATGCCAAAGCTAATAGGATAAGTGACCCTTCACATAATTTGGCCTAAAGTACTTAGACTGACAAGTTAGTGGTCTGTGTGATGTCGAGTAAAAGTATTTTTATGTAACACTAGGTAGGTTAAGCCTGAATCGCTTAGAATAACTAGACTTACGTATTCTTTTTATTTTCTTTAAAACATGTAGCCCTGCTATCAAAATTATTCTTTGGTCGTGGGTGGATTTATAAAAATGAAATTCACATGCAGATACACTTAGACCGACACAAACATTCGTGGGTCACATAAAGATTTGTCCCGTGCGGGGATCGCTCTCTTATCTGTTATCTCTCTATCTCTTAGCTGTATACCCGTTGTCAATATAAAAAATAAATACTACTACTATTATATCATCACGCCAGATCCCTTACGGGGTAGGGAGAGAGTACAGAGTTCCAACAGTTTCTTTCCTTACATACCTCTCTGGCTTCCTCCACTCTCATAGTTCGTCTCAGACACGCTTGCCGGTTACGGAGACTCCTGACTTGTCCTTCAGATAGGACCCGGTATATTTTGTCATGGTAAGATAGTCTAAGTCTTCCCCGGTACGTACATCCTTCCACTTTTGCATTGTATATCAGTTTTGTCATTCTTTCTTCGGACATTCTTTCTATATGCCCGAACCAACGGAGCATACCCTTTCTCATCTTTATACCGATACTCTATCTTTCATACCTACTCGCTTTCTTACCACGCTGTTGCGAATACGGTCGGTCAGCTTCAGTTTCAGCTTCAGTTTTACGAGGCATGCTTTTTAAGTTCTGTCGTTTTCATATTTCCCGGCAGTTTTGAATTTGGAACTGTTCTATATTCGAATGTGTTTAAATTTTGAATCTCAAAACAGTTGAAAGTATTAGGATTAATGATATTGTTTAGTCACAGCGTCGATTAGAATCTGTCAGGTTACGTACGAAAATGAATCTTTCTAAGGAAAATGTTCGTGCAATAAAGTCTTCGTGGTCAAAGTTTCCAGTCCAGTGAAGAAGCATTCGACGCTTTCAAGTCAGCCATTTAGAACACCCCCACTTTAGAGTGGAATAAATGTTATAATAACTGATTTGAGCGAATGGAAAAGTGTATTAAGCTACGTGGTGAATACTTTGAAAACATTAAAAAGTACTATAAGGTTCTAGTTGTGTTTTTTTCTTCAAACGACAAAACTTAAAAGGCATGCCTCGTACTTATAAGCATGTTGCATATGCATATAATATAGTCATATAATATAACAATGCCGAGGCTGCTAGTTACGTTTAATCCTTTTAGCTATCCCTACAGATAGATATATGTAGAATCTTTTTGAACTTATCAGTACTGGTACAAGTAAGTAGTATATTCCCTATTACTAAACATTTTAGGCAACGTCTTTAAACATCAGTGGCTAATGAGGTAGGTGGCAGAAGCGGCGGTTCTTTTTCTATCTGTATGATCAGTGTTCACATCGATAGAAACCCAATGTGTGAGGTGGTGCTAATACTTATGATAACTTGTTCTCTATGTTTGAATGAAAAAATCTGTCCTGAATACCAAATTATTTGTATATTGTACACTGTATTATCCCGCCAGAAATCGTAACGTCACGTATTTGTTCAAGATACATTATTACTTCGTTTTCGCTCAAAAGATTCATAAAGCATTTTTTTAGGTTGTACTTTGTCAGTTTTATCTACCAAAATATTGTTAGATAAATAGCGCTGTATCCCTTTTTGATATAAAACCACGTTGGTTACCGGTTGGGTCCTTATCTGCTCTTATTTTATGAGCCCGTAAATAATGGACGCTTTTCAGGAAATTTTATTCAATTTCCTGGTCTCTGCACCTGAATAGATACTGCTTAGGATACTTCGGGCAGTTTAGTTTTTCAAATATATAATTTAATATAGGAACACATAAAATATTAAAATTGTATGCGCAATCTTATGGATCGCACATTACTTCATAAGCAATTTGTTTTGTTGTCCTAAGGAAATAAATTGAAGCAAGAAAATAAAAACTTGATAAATCTTTGATTCCTAAGTCCAGCTAAAGTGTTAACGTACAAAACTTGGGCTTATGTTTAGGAAATATTCGAAAAGAAATGCTTAAACCGGTCACCTATCTCCGACTGACCGCGCAGAATGCTATTTAACATTCGTCGACGTTCGTCACCATTAAATGTATATGAGAATCTTATTATCAATTTACATCATTACAGACAGAGAGGTATGTAAGGAAAGAACCTGTTGGAACTCTGTAATCTCTGCCTACCCCGCAAGGGATCTGGTGTAATGATGTAGATAGATAGAAAAACAGAAATAACAAAATAAGCAAGAACATCAGAAAACATTAGACTTCTCTACGCAATAAAATCAGGAGGCAAGATTAAAATTATTCTCAGTTCTAGCTCCCATTGTCTGCGACTGCAGACTTATTAGATGAAGAATATTTGAGACAGTACCTACCCGAAACCAACTGGGAAATTAACTAAAGCACGTTTGTAATTGCGCTAAGAAATAATTCCACCTCCATCTCGCTTGACTAATTTTCTTAACTCCGCACTGGAATATTTGAAAATCTTGACCCACATTTATCTTTATATTAAAGATATATTTTATCTTTATATTAGCAGTTTCCCGCGACTGCGTACCCATTTGACAATAGCGCCACCTAACAGGTCAATGTTACTATGTTACTTCTGGATAAGGTAGCTTTCCAATGGTGAAACAATCATTAAAATCGGATCAGTAGTACCGGAGATTAACCCAAACATCCAAACTCATAAACTTTACCTCGTTATAATATTAGTATAGAGTAATGTTTGCCTGTAGCTCTGTCTGTTGAGTGAAGTGGGTTATCAACATTACATTAACATTATCTGATTGAGAAGCTGCAAAATATAGAACCAAAAGAAGCAATGGCTGTTTTTAGCATATAAACAAATGTCACGCGGTCTGTCTAACTGTCAGTTTAAGAGAGAAGCCGTAATGGATTGAAATGGGAAGTAGTAAAAGCTTCTCTTTTTTTAGGATAGCAGTATCTCCCATTAATTATCAGTTGAACTTACCATATAACCTTTGCTAAATGAGAGATTAAATGATCTCCCTGACTTTTACGTCTGAGAGATACGTTGTTGTGTGCTAAAGTAGATAGTAATAAATGCTCCTTTTTTTAACCTATAACAGTATCTCACTAATTGTCCGTCAGACTGACCGTTGACTAAGTCAAAGATTAGACGCCCAGTTTGACTGACATTCTGAGAGAAATGCCATTATGGAGTTGAATTAATGCTTCTCTTTTTAGCATAAAACAGTATCTTTCTCTGCCAATCAGTCTGATTAACCGTGAAAACGTCGTCTATAAGTTAGTATGAGCCATTTATAGCAATTAAATTATTTTCTTTTTTTATTTTTTAAATGTACCTATGCGTTTTCTTCCACCTCGTATTATATCCTCTCCATTACATGATATCGTTAGTCTTAATGAGGCAAAGAAAACACCTCAAAGTCAGACAGAACAAATGGCCTGTAATCTTCGCGTGGCCACACCGCAAAAAGGTGAGCACCGACCATTATGAATAACTTCCTCTGGCCTTGTCTAATTTAACTTGTAAACATTACAATTTAGACGCCCATCTCGGCTTGATGCTTCTGAAAGTACTATTCGCTATGTTTACCTTTATTACGAGTACTTTTATTTCATATCTTTCTTTTTGTTCATTTATTAGTTTGATAAGTAACCTCGTTTGCAATCATGTTCGAATTTTGTAAAAATGTTTTGTAAAGTGCGGTATATATCTTTTTACTCATGGATACCATTGACATGAAGGCATTGGCGTAAAATTAGGGTTAACTACCAGTAAAATTTCCCTACTTCCAAGGAGATATTTTAATAGGTGGGTCCGCGCAGTTATTAAATAAAAAAAGAACTTGGGTAAATTTCAGAGCAAACAGCAAGTCTAAGGCTGTCATGAAGTAACATTTCAATCGATGACAGCGTTAGTTCCGATTTTGGCCGCGGGCCAAAAGATCCTTGTACGGCTGCAGTATATGTATTTTTGTTCTGTTCTTGACCTGGCGATATTTCTATGCAGTGGATAAAAAATTTCTTTACACTGAAATGTGCCAACGATTATACTACCTCATCAATTTGATGGCAATAGGTTCACCCCCAATTTCATGGGACCTAACATCGTCGGCGAAAAGTGGGTGTACTCAGTACACTTCTGCCATCCCCGCTTGAGGAATATAGGCGTGACGGTGTGTGTATCAATTTAATCAAGTCAAGAGTCTCCACAACCGACGAGCGTGTAGGAGATGAGAGTCTATGAGAGTGGAGGAAGCCACAGAGGTACGTAAGGAAAGAACCTGTTGGAGCTCTGTACTCTCTGCCTACCCCGCAAGGGATCTCGCGTGATGATATAGATAGATAGATAGATCAAATTAATACCTAAACCCATGATATCCATGGTAGTGATGCGTACACACTTCGCCTGATATAGAATCACTGCTATTAATAGCAGGCTCTAGGAAAAAAATAAAATTACATTAGGTATTACAAGATAAAGAAAGAATCACAAATAGAGATATTTTGCAAAAGTGGAAGAATGTCGGTACCGGGAAAGACTAACTATCTTACCAAGACCAAATAGATATGCTCACTTTAATGTCTTTGCTTGCGGTGGCTGTCTGGCGCGGGTCAATCCGTTACCTCCAATATGGTCGAGGGGAGTGTTTGCTGTCCCAGCAGTGATGCTCGTGACCGGGTGCTGCATTTGGAGACTGGTCCATCTGGAATCATTTAGACACTCTTTATAAATAACATCATTAGTCTCATATCTCGGTCGTAAGGCTCGCACTAGAGCTAGAGCGTAAACTAATTAATTGTAACCTTAACATTGTATTCACACAATTTGATTGAAAAAATAGTAAGCAATAAAGACGAGGAGAATTAAACAAAAAAGGCCATCCCTCTGAGTTTTTTTGCCGGATCTTCTCAGTGGAGGCCGCGATCCGATCTGGTGGTAGATTAGTAATTAAATTAGATTTAAAATAAATGTAAATTGACTATTTGTAAGCGCTCCCGCAGAGTTAATACAAAATCATTTTTTTGAGTTTGAGTCGCTAGTCATGAGTCTCCGTAACCAGCGAGCGTGTATGAGACGAACTATAAGAGCGGAAGACGCCAGAGAGATCTGTTAGGAAAGAACCTGTTGGAACTCTGCCCTCTTTTCCCCAAGGGATCTGGCATGATAATATAAATAGTAGATAATATAACTGAAAAAAGTTTTGGCTATTTCTCTTAAAGTTAACACCCAAACGCAATCCTAAATATCTATAATGTGGTTCTCACAAAGAACTTCACAGACATTTATCACCATCTTATAACCCTATTTACCTGATAGGCCATCTCTGCTGTTAATAGTAAGGCCTAGAGGTAAACGAATTTATTGGTGTTCTTAGTGTGTAATGAACACACTATACACGACATTGGGTTGAAGTTACGACTTACTTAGGGATTGTATAAGCCTTTTAGGGTGTCCTTGTTCTATCTATCTATCTACATTATCACACCAAATCTCTTGCGGGGTAGGCAGAGAGTAGAGAATTCCAACAGGTTCTTTCCTTACATACCTCTGTGGCTTCCTTCACTCTCATAGTTCGTCTCATACACGCTCGCCGGTTACGGAAACTCTTGGCTTGTCCTTCAGATAACACTCGGTCTATTTGGTCATGGTAAGATAGTCTAGGTCTTTCTCGGTAACTACATCCTTCCACTTTCGCATTGTTTATCTGTTCTGTCTTTGTTGATGGTGATATTTTATCTGATGAAAGTTTCTTTGGTCATGAAGACGTAGTAATTGACCCGATTATCGCATTTTTGATATATGTTTGGGACTCACTGGGACTTATATATCAAAAAATCAAAGTCGAAGTCAAAAAGCATTTGTATAACGTCATTTATTTGTATAGGGCAAAAAAGCATTACGAACGTGAAGATAAAAACAATTTTATCTTTCTATATCATCAAGCGAGTACGCGATGTACGTAGAGACTAGTGAGATCTGTAAGGAAAGAATCTGGTGAAACTCTCTGCCTACATTTTTGTAATTACTATTTATGCTTAATTATACCACTGGATTCGATCGGGGCTTCCACAGAGAATACTTAACTTTAAAACTTTGTGAACGAACCATCACCGTAATTCGATATTTTAGTTGTTAAATCTTACAAGTGTAATATGAAGGCTTAGTATTTCCGAAGACATCGAAAAGAAGATGCTGTTAGCGAGAAATCGACGTTTCTATGTTGAGTGAAAATAGTTTTAAAGTTTGATTAGAATAGACTATACTTAGAAACTTAATCAACTAGTCAATGACGTTATACATACATGGAACTAAATAAACTGGCCTTAAATAAGACCTTAAAGTATAAGACTAAAAATAAGATTCATAATAAGCCCTATAGTACATAACTCACTTACTTATGGGTGGCACTTTTTTTTCAAACATTTTATTATTACCCGCATCTACGCACGCATTTATTTTGTGATTGACATAGGTAGACCAGCCTTTCTGAGATGGCACAAATTCAGTAATGACCCTAGACATCTCTATACTAAGTATCTTTAAAATCCGTTCAGGCGTGTTAGTTCAGAGAAATAAAATCTATTCCGCAAGCATGGTGAATTCTTACTTAAACTAACGAATACGCACAGTTTCGTGTCCGAGTCTTTCATCGTTAAAGAGTTCACTCCCGAAGAGAAAATCTTGCCTGCATCATCGATTCATGCAAGAAATCATATCTGAGTCCTTCTTCAGCCGAAAGACGTCCACTGCAGGACAAAGGCCTCCCCTAAAGACCGCCACAACGACCGGCTTTGTGCTGTACGCATCCAACTTCTACCCGCGACCTTCACCAGGTCATCGGTCCATCTTGTAGGGGGCCTACCCACTCCACGTCTTCCGGTACGTGGTCGCCATTCGAGAACCTTTCTGCCCCAACGGCCGTCAGTTCTACGAGCGATGTGCCCCGCCCACTGCCACTTAAGTTTAGCAATTCTGAGTGCTATGTCAGTGACTGTCGTCCTCCTACGGATCTCCTCGTTTCTGATTCGATCCCGCAGGGTAACTCCGAGCATAGCTCTCTCCATCGCCCTTTGGGTGACCTTGAGCCTTCTTATGAGGCCCATCGTAAGCGACCATGTCTCAGTGCCGTAAGTCATCACTGGCAACACACACTCGTCAAAGACTTTTGTCTTGAGACACTGCGGAATTTTGGACAAGAAGATGTTACGTAGCTTCCCGAACGCCGCCCAACCGAGCTGGATTCGACGATTGACCTCTTTCTCGAAGTTGGACCTAGCTAATTGGATTCTTTGTCCCAGGTATATATAATCGTCAACAACTTCGAGCGTAGAGTTATCTAAATCAAATGTGTATAAACAATTTCGGCCGCGTGCTATCACTGAAGAGTTTCTTCATGAGGAGACAAACCCGAGTCCATTATCAGTTCATGAAAGAATTCATGTGTAGGCAAAATCACACATTTTAACGTAACATTGGAGCTTGCGACTACAATGTTAGAAATAATAAAGTTTTATGGTTTATCCCGCGATAATCCCGGATTATTATTTTAAGTTAGGGTATAAGTTTTTACCATAGCAAATTTCATTGAAATCTGTTTAGTCGTTTTTTTTGAGATAGAATAAGGAAAGTGTACCGCAATTATAATTTTTAAAAAATATTGAATGTACCGATTTGGCTCGGTTACAGTTTTATTACATGTATAGATAGTAATAGTAGAAGTATTTTTATCAGAGTATGTTCAATTAATAATGCATGACTAATAGTGATCTTAATTTACTTGATTTATAATCACAACAGAGCTCAGCTAATAACTACACGGCTATAGACTACGTCCCTAGCACCGTAGCACATTAACATCTACGGTGCTACGCCCGTAGCATCGATGTAACGGATGCAATTACAGGGACTTCCGTAGCGATGGACATACCGGCGCGTACAGTCAAAGCACCGGCTACGGGGCAATTTGAACGAAAGGTTAGTTCACAGCGTCCAATTTACCGTAAAGCTGGTGCTCTTCAATGTAACTGTTGTATCCCACGTCGATACTCCATTTCTGAGACTTGGAAAATTGAAATGTAAAGAATTTTTAATCGAAAAGGGTAATTGCAAAAAAATATGAATATGTAACAATGCAAAAAGAGGAAGTACTGCTAGTTATTGAGGTAGTTTGTAGTTTTGTGTGGAACATACCCACAATAATGCGTTGCGTAATTTGAAGCTGTAATAGTTTAGTGTCGTAACTTTAGGAGTAAGAAGCATAACAGTAATGGAAATCATAAACGAGGCTTGGGAGGCTTCCATGTTAAGTACTATTATTATTAAAATTACCCAAGAAAATATGTCTACTAATCCGCACTGGGTCCGCGTGATAGAGATATGACCATTCTATCTTACCTAGATTGGCGAGAGATGGGCTTCACCCAGCAGTAATCTGATCATGTAAGATAAATTATTAAGGAAATGTGTAACTTAAGTATAGAAAGTCTGGAAGGCCAGCCTATGCCTTTTGGCTTCAGTCAGCGGCTGTTTACGTGCGGCCGCTGGATGGCAATATTGACCGCTACAGTGTAACGAACGATAGAAGATCCACAGCCTTGACGGATAGCTAACACGACGATAGAACAGCTTATGAAAAATTCGTAAAGTATTGAAAACTGAACTAGATTAGTGACAGAAAGCCTTTGCCCGGGAGTGCGAGAGTGTCGTTGAACCTCCAAATTACGATAGACCTAAGTTACATGTACAACAGTCCATTCCCAATGGTCGAACCGGCTTTGTCACTAGTGGTGACAAATAGGATAAAAATCCCAACGATTTTCCGAGACCACGGAATAAGTAACTACTACTCTTCGAAGTGAAGACGTATTACCATTAAAATATTAGTAACTCGATTTCGATCGATGCGTATAACACATAGTTCACAGTGCCATGTGTTTATCCTTATCAATCAAAAATACTTTGCACGATCTTCTGCCAACACCCGAACCCGAAGCACATATCAAACGCCTTCATTTTAAAACTTAAAAATCTATACGTCTCCCAACGCCAAAGCTCGCAGACTTTTTTAACGGTACATCACGGGAGCGAAGGCGATGTTACATAAATTCAATTTGGGCACCTCAGAGAGCTTTGCAAATTGCCCCGTCGACCAGCAAGTGGAGTTAACCCTTTGATGCCGATCGCTAGCGTCATTCCGTCACCCGAACACTCCGTGAGGCTTTGAATCGCTCCATAGATTCTACTCAAAGTAAGCCACGTTTCGTTTGAGTGTGAATTTAAAATTCCCAATAGGCACTTCGCTGTGGAATCGTTGGGAGGGTTCGAAAATTTTAAGTGCACGAATATTTTGTTGGTGGTCTATGTGTTGTTAAAATACAATGGTGTGTACGTGATGTTAAAAGGAACTTCATAGAATAAATAGGAAGCATTAAGAACTGCCCACAAAACTGATTGACTGGTTTTTCTATTCTGTCATCCCATTCCGAAATGGAACTCGAGTAAGCATTTTATTTCAACAAGCGTAAGTGAAGAATGCTTTTTCCGGTTCCGGTGGTTACTAGTAAAGTGACAACACGTACGTCTAAGATCTCCGCGCTAAATAATTTAGAAACAGTGTAAAATAGTGAAAATTTCATATTGTTAAGAGCAATTCTAACAAAGCAAAGTTTATTACGTATACAGAAGCAGTGATCACAGTGCGGGTGATGAATTTCACGAGAAAAACAAAATTTTTCGTCGTCATCCTAACCTAAAAAAGTAAACGTCAAGTCACTTTCATAGACAGTAGACGCGTCAAGTACGAAGTTCCAACCTCACGTCCTCTGTCAGTGGGCCATCATAATCGGGTTGCCAATAACAGAAATAAAAGTTCCCACAAAGAGAAGCAAAGTGTTGCCACAACAAAACTCGAAATCTACCAATATATTCAGTCGCTATGGATAAAAGTATGGAACTACTCCTACGAAAGCTCGATGAAAAATTAATCAGACCAGCTGAACAGATAACCTTACCAGGAACGTCATGGAAGCGATAGACGATAAAATGAATACAATAATTGAAGAAAACAAATATTTCAAAAACAAGATATCTGAATTTGAGTCAAAAATTAAATCGATGAATAGAGAGAAACGAAAGAACAACCTGGTTTTCTTCGGAGTTGGAGGAGAAGGAAAAGCAGAGGCAGACTATAAGCTGGTAGACTATATTAAAGAAATCGTAGAAGATACAGGAGTTCATATGAACAGCCAAGAGATAAGTAACGTTTACAGAATTGGAAGAAAGACGGAAAACAGAAACCGACCTGTTGTAGTTTCCTTAACAACAATCTGGAAAAAACATCTTATACTCAAAAACAAGTCAAACCTCCCACCCAACATCTATGTAAAAGAGGATACCCTAAGGAGACCCTAGAAAAACGTAAACAAAACTAAACTAAAACTACTTAAAACAGGGCAAACTCATAGTGATCAAACCGACGGACCATAATAGAGTAAAGAGGAAGAGAGAAACTTCTGGCTCTCCCAATCAATTAACACAGAAGAAAGCTAGCATAAATAATCTCTCGAAAAATCAAACCCAATCTCCTACTAAAGCCCACAGGAGCGAAATCATTAGACCAAACCTACTAAACTATATAGAGAAAACAAGATCCGATCCACAGCTACATAATCCAAAAACCTAATCAAGGCCTCGGTAACCCGTAAACAAACACAAACAAAAAACGTTACAACAGATAGCTACAAACAAAAACAACAAACAAATCGTCTGGGTCCCCACGGGAGCACTAGACCAAAACACTCCAGAAAAAAGAAGTGAAACATTCAACATTGCAACACTTAATACGAGAACCCTGAGAAAACAAGAAAGCCTACTGGAATTGAAAGAGGATGCCAAGATATAAAAAGCTGTGGACAATCATACAAGTATATGCTCCCACAGAGTCAGCACCTGATTGCGAAAGTGAAGCCTTCTACTCGATTCTGTCAAACACAATAAAAAAAATTCACAACAGCTACCTCATAATCATGGGAGACTTTAACGCACAGGTTGGCTGTAGGGAAGCCAGCGAAGAACTGATAATGGGCAAATATGGGTATGGCAAGAGGAGTGATAACGGTCATAGAATAATTGAACTTTTACTGCAAAACAACCTAACGTTACTCAATTCTGTCTTCAAAAAAAAAACAAAATCAAATGGACCTGGCTGTCACCTGATGGAAGATATAAAAACGAAATTGACTACATAATAACTAACAAACCAAAGTTTTTCAATGATAAACACATAATACAGAATTTAAATTTCAATACGGACCACGGTATTGTACGTTGCCGTTTATAAAAGCTCCCAACTCAAAGATGTAGAAACAAAATAAATAATAAATTGCTGACAATAGAACATTGCGTTCTACCAGTCATGACATACGGTGCCGAGACGTGGACACTTACAGTAGGGCTAGTCCATAGGCTCAAAGTCGCGCAGCGAGCTATGGAGCGGGCTATGCTCGGAGTCTCTTTAAGGGATAAACTCCGAAATGAAGTTATCCGTCAAAGAACCAAAGTAGTTGACATAGCCCGCAGAGTGAGCTCGCTAAAGTGGCAGTGGGCTGGCCATGTCTGTCGAAGAACCGATGGCCGATGGAGCAGACGAGTTTTAGAGTAGAGACCACGACTCGGCAAACGTAAGGTAGGGCGCCCCCCAGCTAGGTGGACCGACGACCTGAAGAAGGTCGCAGGGTGGGACTGGATGCGGAAGGCGGAGGACCGTGTATTGTGGCGCAAATTGGGAGAGGCCTATGTCCAGCAGTGGACTGCAATAGGCTGATTTGATTGATTGATTGAATAGAACATTATGAAAAAAACATTGATTCTTCGTTTAGCAAGACATTGATAGAAGTAGTAAACACTAATAGAAATGTCACAGAAAAATACGACAATGTCACAAAAGCTAGAAAAGGCTCCAGGACCTGACAGTATAACAAACGAGCTGATGAAAGGAACAGGAGAAGAAATAGGCCCAATTCTAACCAAGCTATTAAATGACATTTTAACAACAGACACCATCCCGAAACAATGGAGTGAATCTCATATTATTCTCCTCCATAAGAAAGGAGATAAGGACAACATTGGCAACTATAGACCAATAAGCCTCATTTCAAATGTGTACAAAGTCTTTGCAAAAGTAATTCTGGAAAGAATAACAAGGGTCTTAGACGAAAACCAACCAAATGAACAGGCGGGATTCAGAAAAAACTTCAGTACAATAGACCACATCCACACAATCAAACAAATCTTGGAAAAATATAACGAATACCAGAAGCTTCTATATATCTGCTTTATAGACTACTCCAAAGCTTTTGACAGCCTAAGCCATAAATTTATCTGGCTGAGTTTAGAAGAACACGGAGGGGATGAGGCCTATATACAAATAATTAAATCCATCTACAAAAAATGCAAAAGTCGCATTAAATTAGAAACAAAAGGAGACCCATTTCCTATAAACAGAGGCGTGAGACAAGGAGATCCGCACTCTCCCAAGCTGTTTAATGCTGTACTGGAGTACATATTTAGAAGATTAGATTGGGAAAACTGCGGTATTAACATAAACGGTAGCCGCCTAAACCATTTGAGATTCGCTGATGATATTGTCCTGCTAGAAGAAGACCCTAAAAAACTAGGACACATGCTAAAAGCCATAGCGGAAAAAGCAGAGTAGTAGGATTAGAAATGAATGCAAACAAAACGAAACTGATGACGAACTCCACGGAAGTCAACATAGAGGTTTACGGAAACAGGCTAGAATATGTGAAAGAATACGTATAACTAAGTCAAATTATATCCCACGAGGACTCTATGTCCAAGGAAATAAATAAAAGAATAGCCTGCGGATGGAAAAAAATACTGGTCCCTAAAAGAAATAATGAAGAACGCAGAGCTAAGTATGCATATCAAGAGAAAGACTTTCAACACCTGCATCCTCCCGTGCATGACATATGGCTGCGAATCATGGGCGTTAACGGACAAGCTCAGCGAAAGACAAGCTAGTACACAAAAGGCAATGGAAAGGAGCATGTTGGGAATCAGACTCAGCGATAAAATCAGAAATTGAAATAAGAAGGAAAACAAAAGTAGTAGATATAATAACTCGTATAGAGCATTTAAAGTGGGGTTGGACAGGACATATGCTACGTTGCAAAATAAACAAATGGAGCAAACAAGGAACCTTATGGTACCCAAGAGAGGACAATAGAAAACAGGGGCGTCCGAAAACAAGATGGAAATACGATATCCGCCTAACCTTGGGGCCATACTAGACCAGAGTAGCTGAGGATAGAGATCAATGGAAAGATCTGGAGCAGGCCTATGCCAGGAGGCACACCAATTTGCGAGACATTCTATAACAAATTGAATTTGGAAATATGTATTGTCAAAGCTGTAGTGAAATCGGAATAAAAGGGCTTTATTATTATAAGTAAAAAATGCACGTAAAGGCTCACTGCATACATCAAAGAGCCGGTCGTTGTGGTCATCCTTTGAAGGAGTCCTTTGTCCTTTGCTAAAAGTTTTTCAGCTGTTGCTCTCCGTAAGTTTCTAGGTAAAACTTTTAAGGGATTAAATAAATAAAAAGAATTTATTGGAAATAATATATTAATTAAATTACAAAAAATGCCATCAATAATTAAGAAACCAAAAAAGGAAACCAAACAAAACATTAAATCTAAAAAACTTGGCATCAACCAACGGTTGTGTCTGGGGCGCAGTAGACGATCCTCATGGTATTCGTGAAGCCAGAACCCTGCCTCCAACCAGACACGATCACTAAAGGATCGCCGACTCTGATAAAACCGTGCTCCATCGCCCAATTTGTGCAGAAGTTTACACGTTTTTCTAGGTCACATTGCCAGTCGGTATCGGGAGCATCTGAGGAGAAAACCATGATCATATATTATGGCTTATAGACACGATCATATTTATCAAGATCTTAATAATATTTTAATATATGTGGAGCTTAAAAAAGAAGCTTGCAGTGGACGTTTTTTGGCTGATGATGATAAAGATAGATATCCCAAATATTTTGGAAAAGGCTTGTAAGTACTCGAATCGAAATGTGTTTTCAGTACACCTATACTACTCCCATGGGAAAATAGGTGTGATGGTGTTTTATTTAAAAACAAAACGTAGTCTTACACTTTGAACGAATCCTGTGTGGATGCGTTTACAAACATGAAATTCACATACACAAACACCCAAGACCGAAACAAATATTTGTGGGTCGCACAAAGATTTACCCCTTGCGGGGATACTCGGTCTAGCGAGCGTAGCAGCCTACGGTCCAACTATTATTTACCTTCAAAGAGGTCTGTAAGACGAGAACCTGTACTCTCTATACTCTAAGCCACCTATGCTAAGGATCTGGCATGTCAATATAAGCAAATAGTTGTACCTTCATAAATAATAGGTATGATACCGCGCCACATATGCAGTTGTCTTGCAATCGGCGCGTATCTCGTCACCGCTATGATTGGACATCGAGGTCTGTACTTTGCTACAATTTGGGCAGACTTCCCTGTAGTTGTTACCACTACTATTGCAGCAGCTATTGACTTCTGAGCAGCTAAAACTGCTGCGATTGCCGCGCCACTCGCTTGATCACAGGGTATCATTGTCTGAAGAAAACATGCTTGCTGAAGTGTTTGATGAAAAAATAAACACCTATATTCCTAAGGGATAAAATGTGTATAGACCCACTTTTCGCCGACAACAACGTTAGGTCTCCATCGATATATCATAACAAGATACAAAGTCCCGTTCAAAAGTTACACTAAAAAACGTCCCCATATCCACGTGAGTAGTTATAGTTATGATATTAATATAAATTAGGGCATATTATACCTTACTCGTATCACTTAAAGTTGTATTTGCAAAAAAGCTGAAGTCTGTTAATTTTTTAGTACCGTCCACTTTCGCCTGCCTTTTGTTGGTGTCATTTTTCGTGCGAAGACCGTATATCTACCTATATGTAATCGATGTAGGTCTCAATGTAATAGGAGTTGAGCCTATTGGTTTTATACTGAGCACAGTGCCAGACTCCGAACTGATACTGGGAATTTTCACATGAAAAAAATCACACTTTATTCGACCTAGTATTTAAATACAAGACCATGGGCAAGTATAGGCGTGACGATATTTTTTTTTATTAATGTAATCTTTAACTTTTAAATGAACGATTGCCATATTGATTTTTAATAGAGCTTAAAAAGATGATATCGATATTACGGTCAGCGATATAATTCACTGAACACTCTCAGTTCAAACGCTTACACACTTCTGTTTTTCACCAAATCCACTATTGTTCTTGATCTAATATAATATTAAAGTATGTTACCAATATTTAATTTTGACAATGATAACCAACATTTATAAAATCAAGTAAATTTGTATTACCGATTTTGAATAACAGAACGTTCAGCGACTTATGGTCACGGGTTGTACTAACCTTGTCAATAAAATCGTGAAACACCTGCTTACTCCACACACATGCTTCTGCCTCTTTACATGAATCAGATAAACATCCGACAGTTTCTATTGGATACTGTCCTACAGCCGTTTCAGGAGAAAGAACCAGGGCATCAGCGCCATCCATGATACAGTTAGCAATATCTAGCAGTTCAGCTCTTAAAGGTATTTTCTTATATCTCATGCTGCTTAAAAGGTGAGCACTAATACAGACTGGTACATTAGCCTGCAATACAAAATACGAACGTAGATACTTAAGTACATATACTAGCTTTTACGAACCGTATTGACAAGGGCATAAAATAGGAGTCTCGGCATGGTGCTCTGCACTAGCTGGCGGGCAAGGAATTCTTCGACCTCAGCAATGAGGTCAATGTCTGATCCTATGTATCGTATTTGTATGCGATAGAAGGGTAAAAGTGGATCGTACAGACACCTGACAAGTTGTTCGATATCACTACACGTGCTCTGTGACTTATTTATATTTTATAATATTACTTACCATATTTGCTCGTGCTATCATATTCTTCTGTGCTATGACCAACTTTTTTGGTGTGATGTCTGAACCCAATTCTTGACGCGTTATCATTACACCATTGGCTACCTGAATGTAATGTACCATAAATCTTAGATTATTTTAATAACTACCTAAATTATATCAACCAATATAGAGATCTTATCCACTCTCATATCAAATGTGAAAGTGGATCAAACACTAATAGCGGAAAGTCAAAACTCGTTCAACAAATAAGATACGGTCAATTTAAACAAAATCTATCCTGTAAATTAATATTTGTGAACCTGTACCTACTTGAAGAATATTATCGAAATTACGGAATCCTTCAATAGTCTGTATGTTAGCCATGATAGCTATCTTCCTGCCTTTATCTCCTAACAGACCCCTTAGTTCAGTAATGCAATTTCCATTGCTTACAAAAGAAGCAACAATGATATCGATCTGAAATTAACGAATATAATATACATCGATCATTATATTATAATTAATTCTCATTACCGAGCATTGACCTCCTTCCACAGTTTTCACTAGTCTCAGATTTTGGATTTTGTAGGCTAATAGTTCACTTTTGTGTGTGTGAGTGATCTACGCTGTTTGCCGAGGAGCCTTTACAGCTACACCGGACAAGAGGGCGAGCGTAAAACCACTGCACTTGAGCCAGACGGGCAAGGGCACACCTAACTCAAGGGCGCCTCAAGGAGAAACGGCCTCGACTTGGGCAGTCGCTATGGGGGAGGGCATATATTAGGTGTCTCGCCGTGGTGATCAGCACCGGCCGGCGGGCAAGGGATTCTCAAGGGGCAAGGGAACCTCGCCGGTGAGGTCGGTGTCTGATCCTGTGTTCGGTATCTGTATTCGAAGGAAGGGAAGTAAGGGCATCGGGAGGGTCGGTGAGAATATGCAAAGGGTGGTGGTAACGGCTGATAGGGGGGGAGGCAATAGTTCACAAACAAGTTAGTTCATACCGCCATTGCCATCTAAGTCAGTCACGGTTGAAGTTGAAAGGGTCTTAGTCGATGGTCTAACCCAAGAATCATGCAGCTGATAAGATTTTTTTATTTTAACTTATCCTCGACCTTGCCTTGGCTTTTCAGCTCTTTCCTTCTACTTTGCCTTCAAAGACTTTTTGAATAAAAAAATTATATTATATAAGATGATCCTCTTCCCCTTCTATTTTGTACTGTCTTTATTAGAACTACCCTTTCATTGACTTTAATAAACGCTTAGTATCATACATTTTCACTGACAATACTTAAGACATACCGACCTGTTGCTTTACTGCCATTTCAATATCAAGTTTATCTTTCTCAGAATAATCTGGCATATCCATAACAACATTGGGTACGAACACATCTTTGTATGAACCTAACAACCCGCCTCTTTCAATTTTACATGTCATTGTTGTTGAAGAAATCATTTCAACTTTTAGAGCTATTGTTTCATTGTCCAGTAAAATCGAATCTCCCTTTTTCAACTGATCACCAAAGTTCATAAAATCAACGTATACTGTATACATAGAACATCTATCTTTGTAGGTTTCGTCTGTAGTTAATCGAACAACTTCAGAAGTTATTAATTCCACCGTCTCACCATAACTCTGAAATTAATGTTTACTAAATTTAGAAAGATTGATCGCAATCAAACCCCGTGGAAATTAAAAAGCTCAGTATACCACTTTTTCCGACGTAGAATTGAACGTAGAACCTTGATGATCCATTCGTGGCATCGTATGCCACTATATCAAAGATCCGGAAATTATTAAATTGAACAGTTATTCCAAAATTCGTGACCATATTTATATAACACATAGATGTTTGTTTCGGTCTGGATCTTTGTAGAGATACATAGGTTCTGTCCACGACTTTGTCCGCATTGAGTTTACACAGGAACCTAACATTTTCCGGGATAAAAAGTATCCTATGTGTTAATCCAGGTAATAAAATATCTGTGTGCTAAATTTCATCCAAATCCATTCAGTCGTTTTTGCGTGTTTGAGTATCAAACATACAGACATACATTTATAATATTAAAGTACTACGATATAGGAGAAATCCCTAGTTAGCAAGATATTAAATTAGAAATACAAATACAAACTTCAGCAATCTTTCCCGTCCTAATCTTCTTACCAGACAGCCTAACTGCAATCGCCAGAGGATAATGCCTTCCCATAACTCCACTAAACTGTTTCTCAGCCTCCCTCAACATCTTAATCGTTTCTATGTGTTCTTCTCGGGGGCCAAATGTCAGGTTTAACAATGCAATGTTCATGCCAGCTGCCATCATTTGTTGCATTATTCCGATTTCATAAGTTGATTTGCCTGTTTAAATTACAGCTTAAAGATTATCCCAGGTAAAGCAGCCATAGACGTTTAAACAAAAATATCACCACGTATTGAAATGCGTGTAAAAAGTACACCTTGCCTTTGGCAACCGCGAGGTATCACTAAGAACTCGTGAGTGTTAATTCTTACTGGTAAGACTTTTTTGATAAAAACACCTCAGCAGTACAGCGTCTGACTTAACATTCGTATTCAGGGTCTCAAAGTCAAACAACGAGGCAATCAATACTGTATTCTAATCGTCTATATTTCACCAACTTGATTTTGAACAGGGGTTCTGATAGAATGTTTGATCGATGTTAAAAGGCTTTCTTTTGAAGTCCCTTTCCACAGGATGTAGGAGTGGAGTTATTCTAGTACCTGGTAGCTGCTACCACGGTTCCAGCATTAAAAAGCTTAGAGTTTATTTAGAAATGGTTGGTTTTACCCATCGAAGCAATAATTCCAGTTAACCGTTGACACCCAGGTGGTGCTTTGATGTCCAAATTCAGTAAATGATCTAAAGGTGTGTTTGCTTGCGCCGCTGGCAGCTGTTGGCCGGGTAGCTCCATCGCATCATACTGTAAAAAAGAAACTACTTACAAACTTCATAAGGTGATGCACATAAATAGATGGAGTACTAAGAGGACTTCTGAAAATGGATACTTCTCAAAAATAGTAAAAGAGACTCTAACGACGATAAAAACTACGCAAAGTCACAACTTAGCATAGGTTTCGTCATTTTTTCGTTTTCGTATTTCAATGCAATATCACTTTTTTTGATGTTTTTATATAGATAGCGGTATAACGCTGACCAGTCAATCCAAACCAGGTGAAATCACCTGATGGGAACTGACAATGGAATCGAGGATGTGGCTTGCAGACTCAATAATTGCCCAGTAAACATATGTAATATATATTCACTCTGAATTTATAACTTAATGTTAAAATAATCTGAGGAGATGGAAGTTAAACCAAGTTCCGGTATGATCAGGCAAGACCGGCCTCCTCATAAGGCAACTCCGGGTAACCGGAGGCAACTCCTGCCGGTACATTACTGAGTCGCTTGGCAGTATATCGCACTGGATGAAGAACAGTGTCTATATTCTTGAACAGTCCGGCTGTACTCTGTGACCGAAACTTGTGATTATGTTTGTGACGATGTTTAGCAGTGACTAGACGGGATTCATTCGTGAATACATTCGCACCATAGTGCCACAGTGACTGCCCATTTCTTAAAGAATAGGGTCCTCAAATCATATGGCACACCAAATTAGTTTTATACCAAGTATACATACTTCTCCGAGTTTTACATCAAACTCCGTCGGCCAAACCATAACGAGTACGAATAAAAATTATCTCAAAAGTATTCTAAAGTAAATTATAAACTTTATCTTCTGTTATTTGTCAGCATAGATAATATACTATTTGGCAGAATAATATTATATTCTTTTTTACATGAGAATTTATTATAACCTGCCAATGATTTTTTTTCTGTTCTTTTCTACAAAGAGGATATACCTCTCTTATATACGAACGTAAAAATTTCAGTAATCTTAAGCCTAGCACCCACAGAACATATAAAAGGTCATAGATGTTATGAGACATGGGTCTCATAACATCTATTTTTCAAATGTAAAATGAAAAAAACCTTTACGAAACCATCATAGCAGGAACCTGACTAGCATTTGACCGGATTAAAACAAAAATGTCCTGTACTTTAAAGCATTATCTGGAATAAACAATTATAACTCTACCAAGGAAGCCAAGAATGTAAGCCTAATAAACCAAGAAATAATTTTGTAACATGAATACTACGAGAGTGTAATATGCTCATATATTTATTGTTAATTATTGTGGTTTTGCTCAAGCCACTCGCATTTTCAGGGGGAAAGACGCTAATATTATGGCGGCGTCGGCAGGAAAGCTGCTTAAAGCTTGTGACACATCGTAAACGTAGATCTTTTTGCGGAGAACAAGCTAATTGACGGATGATTTGGCGCAGTTGTTGAGAGCTTAAGCCGCTTTGCCCACTGGTCGAATAAGCGCGGGTTCCATTCCCGCACGGGACAAATCTTTGTGTGACCCACAATCATTTGTTTCGGTTTGGGTATTTGTGTATGTGAAATTTCATGTTTGTAACGCATCCACGTCATAGGAATAAATCCTAGTATGGGGCGACGTTTATTTTTTAAAACAAATACCAAAAACAAAAATTTTGTCCCACTGATACTGACATAATTATTTTGTATACATATAGGTAGGTTTCCCTTACTCTTCTTCTTCTGGCGCCTCTCCAACTAGTTAATAATAATAATAAATAATTTATTTCGGGTTACTTGAACCCATATAGGAGATAAATAATAAATAGGTGTTCCACCATCACATTCATTATTAAACATAACATCATAACAAGTTAGTTAAAGTTGGGTATTATTTTTTCTTTTCTAATGAGGAAATTGAAATGGAGGTTTTTATTTTAAAAGCGTATACACCTCGGTTATTTTGCTTATTGCACGAAAAAGAAGTATTAATATGAGTTTCAAAAATTATATTCGCTGACAAGACTAACTGGCTTCAATTAATTACTGGATTACACGTCAGTAAGCTTATAATAATATAAATAAATTCAGTAGCTAATATATAAACAAACATTCTGAGCATATTACCAATTGCTTGTTTGCTTAATAAGTTTTTTACTGAAATATTGTTTAGTTAAATATTGATTAGAAAAGCAGGGACTCCAAATTAGAAAGTCTATTGAGTTATTCCGAGCACCTAGTTATTTTTCTAGAGTACAGAATTTCAACAGGTTCTTTCTTTACATACCTCTCTGGCTTCCTCCACTCTCATTGTTCGTCTCATACACGCTCGCCGGTTACGGAGGCTCTTGAATTGTCCTATACAAGCTGTAACATAATAAACGCAAGACCTGAAAGTAGTTTGTTCTAAATGGGTAACTGTATCGATTCCAACAATTTTTAATGTATTTTAAATTTTTTTCAAATTTGCAAAAAATGCCTTTACACCTTCAGTGCGCTATAAAAAATTAAATTTATTCTTGATTCATAGCAAGAAGAAGATTCCAAACGCATTCCTAAAACCAATTTCTCAAAACGCACACATACACGTACAAGTTTCATTGTTAATTGGGGTTTAAAAGAGGGTAAAAACCTTTAAATTTGAAAATTTGATTCTCGTTTTGATTTTATGAAGCAACTCTCTAATCGGGGTGTCTGAGGTCTTGCGTTTATTATGTTACACCTTGTATAGGACAATTCAAGAGCCTCCGTAACCGGCGAGCGTGTATGAGACGAACAATGAGAGTGGAGGAAGCCAGAGAGGTATGTAAAGAAAGAACCTGTTGAAATTCTGTACTCTCTACCTATCCCGCAAGGGGTCTGGCGTGATGATATAGATAGATAGATAGAAATAGTTTATACTAAAATATAGATTATATTTCGCCGCTTCATTCTTCAGATATATTAACAAACCTTTATTATGCTGGCAACATCGCACGAAAAAACAAATTATTCAAACTGACAGCCGTCACCTCGTGGTAGGAGCGAGGAAAATCCTCATTCTTTATTCGTGCGCGGCAACGAGCACACGCTTTAGAACATTGTTACCATGCCCAAACGAAGTGCTACTGAAAAATTGAAAAAACTTATAAATATAAAATCCGTTATTCGATATCGTCGCGCGGTTGTGTACTCTTCATCAGAATCTGAAGATAATTCGGGTGAGTTTGCTATTTCCTATTGTTACAGTGTTACAGCTTTTAAGTGATATTAGTGAAAGCAAAATACACCGTCAGTGTCCCTAAGCTTCCCAGGAGGTTAACTGCGGGTTAACACGATGGGATAGCATGACACTAAGAAAAATAAGCCTGGAGTTTGACCGCGGATCAAAACAAAGGCGTTTTATTTTAAGAAACTAAATTTTTAACCTATACGAAATGCATACACATCTACCCGCAATAAAAAAAAAAACTACAAGGCGTTCAGGAGCTCGAGGTAGCGCCGCTGCCGTCTCCACAAACGCGATTTCCCACGTCTCCACGCCCGTCGTCTCCGCCGCCGCAACAAAATTCAACAGTTGAAGTTGTACAATCCGCAAACGCAAATAATATCGAGCTTGGACTTGACCCAGAGTTATTACAGGCCTTAGGAGATGCTTCCGATGATGCCCCAGTCTACGGCTCAGACATTCATAGTACTTTGGCCCAGCGTTGGCTACCCATTCTTAAAAATGGTCTAAAACAGGACGCTAGGAATAATTATTTAAAGGAATACCCTATCCCACAAAATTGTAAATTCTTAAAAGCACCTACACTAAATGGTGAAATAGCCGCGGCCGTAACGGAATCTGTTAGGATGCGTGACAAAAAAATGCAAGCCAAGCAAGACCAACTGGGCCAGGGTATTACGGCTATCAATAGAGGAATGACTTTGCTACTTACTGGCGATGACAAGATACAAACCATCAAGCTGCGGATGGTTGTAGCATACTTACTGACCTGCATTTTATGGAGAGTCAAGTAAGAAAGAAAATTATCACTCCAGGCCTAGACAAATCTTTCCTATCTGTTATAAATGAACAAGACAGGGATGAGACTCTATTTGGAGTAAAGCTAGGGGAAAAATCAGAGCCTCTAAGGCAATAGAAAAGCAGGGACTCCAAATTAGAAAACCTCCTAACCCGAAGGCACCAACACCGAACGCCTCAGCATCAAGTACACGCTTCCGGAGCCAGGAAAACTGGCAAGGCCCTCCTCGCTACTATTCGTCGAGCAAGGGGGGGCGGACGTCATCGTACAGAGCACCAGTTCGACGCAGCCCAATTTCAGCCTCACCGCAACCGACGCGCCTTTCGACATCGGCAGCGGCGAGCAAACGTGTCCAAACTCGGCAGTGACGCAGGTACATGCCGGTAGATTACTACATTATTACGATTGTTTGACTAAAGTCACAAAAAACCCTTTAATCTCAAGCTGGATTCGTAATGGATATTTTATACAATTTTTTTACCCAGTCGTGCAAAATAATATCCCCAAAAACTCTTAATCGACTAAAGAAAAACAGGAAATGGCATTAGCTATCCAGAACCTAATAAAATTAGGTGCCGTAACGGTTTGTAAGCCTCGAAGTGACCAATTTATATCCAATATCTTATTAGCGCAAAAATCTAACGGTGGTCATAGATTTATACTCAACCTTAAACAATTAAATCATTTTGTCCATAAGATCACAGGACTGCAGCTAAAATGGTACAAACAAATACCTATATAGCCACCATAGACCTTAGAGAATCTTACTTATTAGTTCCGATACACAAGTCGCATCGTAAATATCTACGGTTCCACTTTGAGAATTTTAATTTGGAAAACATCCTTTACGAATTTCATGCCATGCCTTACGGTTTGTCTATGGCAACTCGAACTTTCACAAAAATTATGAAAGAAGTAGTGACTAATTTAAGGTGCCGCGGTTATAAATCGGTTTTATATCTTGATGACATTTTATGTATGGGGACTCGTATGAAGAATGCTTAAAAAATATTCAGGAAACTATTAAATTACTTAAATGCTTGGGTTTCGTAATAAATTAAACCCACAACAATGTGGCAAATATTTGGGATTCATATATAATTCAGTAGACATGTCATTGTCACTTCCCCTAGACAAACTTAGGAATATTATACAATTAGTAGAGAAATTCATTCGCTTACCAGTATGTAACATAAGAGATTTTGCCCGTTTGATAGGTGTACTTACATCAGCCTGCCCAGCTGTAAGATTTGGTTGGCTTTATACTAAAAAACTAGAGGCAAAAATTTTTGGCTTTAATCGAACATCATAGTTACGACGCTATATTTAGAACAGCCGCAGACATTATATCAGATTTAGAGTGGTGGTCAAAAAATGTTACATTTACATCGAACCCCCTTATAGCACCGAATTTCGTCTTAGAAATATTTACGGACGCGTCTAAGACCGGCTGGGGTGCCTATTGCAACAGCAATCGTGTAAACGGTGGGTGGAAGGCTAGTGTGAGTAAGCTCCATATAAATTATTTGGAATTACTAGCTGTTTTCTAAGGTCTAAAATGTTTTGCCAGAGATAGACACGATTGTAATATTTTGTTACGCGTCGACAACACAACAGCCGTTAGTTATATTAATCGAATGGGAGGAGTTCAATTTCCCCATCTCAATGACTTAACCAGAGAAATCTGGCAATAGTGTGAAAAGAGAGGTTGTTTGCTTCATATATTAGCACAAAAGATAACGTTGAAGCGGATCTAGAGTCTAGGAAAATGAATCCTGACATTGGGTTGCAACTATCTGATTTAGAATATCAGAACATTATAGCATCTTTCGGTGAACCGGAAATAGACCTTTTTGCTTCACGCACCAATGCTAAATGCAAAACATATGTCTCTTGGAGACAAGACCCTGACGCAATTACAGTAGATGCATTCACCCTAAATTGGGGATATATGTTTTTTATGCATTCCCACCATTTTACCAAAAATAATTAATGATAAAGCAGAAGGTATTTTATATATTTCCATATTGGCCAACTCAACCCTGGTTTCCTCTAATAAAAAGTATAATTCAGACAGACATAATATTTTTTAATCGCAATTTTAATATTACTTCGTCCGCTTTCAGGACTCTTCAACATCATCAGGTTACCCTGGGTGCAGCGGTGCTCTCAGGACTGAGTTCACAGCGCGAGGTGCACCAGTCTCTTCTCTAGACTTAATTATGGCATCTCTTTTCAAAAACACTTTACATCATCATAGTGGGGCATATGTCATGGTGGCACTTTTGCCAATATAATCATTTAGACCCTTATGCAGGATCGCTTAAATCGATACTAATGTTCTTAACTGAACAATTCAATAACGGCGCCGCATACGGCTCTTTAAATAGCCACCGCTCCGCTTTGTCGTTACTGTTAGGAAGCTGTCTCATTGCCGATGATCAAGTTAAATGACTTCTGAAAGGAGCCTATAAATTGAGGCCTGCCACATCAAAATATTCGCATACCTGGGATCCCCAAATTGTTTTAAATTTTATAGAGAACTGGTTTCCAAATAGGACGCTATCAATAAAAAAATACCAAAAAACTAGTAGTTCTATTAGCTTTATATACAGCACATCGTGTTCAAACCCTTGCGCTCGTAAAATTAGAGAATATCAAAATAGGTGTTGCAGGCATAGAAATTGATATTACGGAGGTAATTAAAACTTCCGCCACCGGACGCAAACAGCCAGTTTTATCTCTACCTTATTTTAAAGAAAACAAAGCCATCTGTCCAGCTACCATTATACAAGATTATATATTTGTCACAAAACACATATGACCCGACAATATAAACAATCTTATTTTGACACACAAACAACCGCATTAGCCAGCAACCGCCCAATCCATCAGCAGATGGATTAAGGAGATGCTCAAAGCAAGTGGTGTAGATGTGTCAATATTTAGTGCATACAGCACGTGGCACGCCGCCATTTCCGCGGCACGCGCCAGCGGTCTCTCATTGGATGCTATTAGGAAAGCAGCCGGCTGGACTACCTCGTCACAAACCTTCGCTAAATTTTACCAGCGTCAAGTAGTAGACCAAAGTAATTTTACTAGGTCCGTATTATTACCAAATGATTAATAACACTTTATATAACTGATTTCCAATATCATGTATGTACATGATTGCTTATTATTAACAAAAATTTGTTGATTATACTAGAACAGTACTTTAATATCCTCTAAGATAATAAATACATTTGTTTGTGGAGCTGTATTTTACTGTCACAAAATTTTGTCTCTGAACATCTACCATTTGTTAATATATCTGAAGAATGAAGCGGCGAAATATAATAGACGATCAAACGAACTTAACAAGTAAAGTTCGATCGATATTATATGAGTACGCTTCATTCGAAGATATATTTTCCCCCCCACCCAAAGCCCGAGGAAAATTTTGTATTTTTCTCTAAAGAATTAGGATTTGCCTCGCTCCTACCACGAGGTGACGGCTGTCAGTTTGAATGATTTGTTTTTTCGTGCGATGTTGCCAGCATAATAAAGGTACTACCATGTATTAATATATCTTCGAATGAAGCGTACTCATATAATATCGATCGAACTTTACTTGTTAAGTTCGTTTGATCGTCTATTAATCCACACACTCCACAAAATATATAGATACGTGAAACTCTTGAAGTAAATCGGTTTTTAGGTTTGCTTCTAATAGTTTGCTGCTTGTGGCTTGTAAAGGAGGTGCGCCCTACAGGTCTTTATATATTTTTTGTATGGCACGCGTGAATCGAGCGGCTGCCTAATGAGGCGCGTTACGATACATTCATTACTTCTCGCGGCGAACACGGCTTCGTTAGTCAGCACTATGTACACTAGCCATAATAATACGCCACGCGTTTTATTTGAACATAGAACAGTCGCCGGCGGAAAAAAATGACTCCGGTTTTCGATGGAGCCATAGATTATAATTGGAATTGGACTCCGGATATTTTTGTTTTTTATTTTATTCTCTTTTTAAAAATATTGTGTGGTGATGGATATTTTTGTGACAATGTCTAGTATACCTTATTTTAACAGCAAGAGCGATTCGGGTACCTGTCTATGTCATCACGCCAGATTTCTTGCGGGGTAGGCAGAGAGTACGGAGTTTCAACAGGTATCTAATTCTCATATCCTTTATATGTACAATGACTGTGCTTCGATGATATGTATCCACACACAGTTATTTGTATCGATTTTCTTTTCAATAACAAATCTCTTACATAATAAGAAAAACTTAAGAAATTATATCGTTTGGACCTTGAAAACAAATTTATAACTTTGTCTCTTTCTTACGGCAAAGTAAATTTTCAGTAATAAATTTTACTAGAAGAAATGAAGACCGACTGGGAACTCTCCTGATAAGAGAAATATAATCAGGTATTTAATTATTTAAATCAATCTCTTCGCCGGATCTTCTCAGTGGAGGCCGTGTACCGATTCGGTGGTAGATGTAAAAAATATAATAATTTTGACGTTTGTAAGTGCTCTTGTATAAATATTTTTTGACTTTGACTTTGACACCACTGTGGTCATATCATGGAGTACGGCATAGAAGGTTCATAAAATAAAGTACACTAGTGAGTAGTAAAATAAACAATCACAAAGAACACATATGTATGTACATAATGGTACACAAGTATGTTACCCACCCATGTACCTACCCCTTTGGTTACCATACCTCACTAGACTACGCATCATAAAAAAAAAACAATTACTTCCATATTGCATAAATATTCAAATCACAAGCACTCGTACAATAAGTTACTCAGAATATAAATGAAATATTTCCGAATCTAAATGAAAATCTACAAAATACCAAAAAAATACAATACAACGTATTTCGCAATTGAAACCCAAACAAATATAAATAAAAATAAACATTACATTTGCACAAGCAAATAGTTTTCAGTTTACCCACTGCTGTCGATATTAAACACCGTCACGCCTATATTTCCCAAGCGGGGGTGGCAGAGGTGTACTGTGTACACCCACTTTTCGCCGACGCTGTTAGGTCCCAGGTAATAGGGGGCGAGCCTATTGCTGACTCCGGACTGAAACTGAGATTTCTTTGATAGAAATACTCTATTTGTCCGACCTAGGATTTGAACCCAGGACCTCGTGATCGCAAAGCACATTATTCGCCACTAGACCAACGAGGCAGTCGGTAGATATTAAAAGTATATACTTAATGGTATATAGCTATTACCATTGAGTTATTATATACTAGGTATTAAGTTAGGTCATATATATATATATATATATATATATGACGGAGCCAGAAAAAAGCCATAGAAACTCCTCAACTAAGATATCTTGTTTTTGCTATAAGAGCTTGTTTTTAAAAAGGTGTTTTTAAATTTAAATTATTTTTGTTTAGCTTCTTTAGTTCGTGGTACATATATATGTACAATAACTCAATGATATTTACTGAGTTATCTAGAATTTCTTGAGCCCATCGGTTTGATACGTAATGGTGCTTGCACGACAAACAAAATTTCAATTTATTCGGTCTAGACAAGCAGATTAGTTCGCATGTCAATGTTTGGCAAAATATTATTGTTGGAATTGTAATTTATTTCTGTACCAATATTTTGCAGACAGAATTCAAAACAAATTCAAGAAATTCGAAGTTGTTTATCAGATTTTAACACGATTTTCTACTATCCCGTGTAAAGATAATTGTCAGTAGAAAGAGCCAAACTTGATGACTTAATCCGTGGGCCAATAGCAAATAATAATCCGGAATTTGGAAATGAATTAGACATGATGTTTTGTTTCACCTTATCACACTCTAATTCGTATTAAACTGCTAGAGACAGAGCACGATGTACATGTTAGCATTAAAAGTCGAAGGATCCAGAGATCCTAAGTAGTTTTAAGTAATATTAATTAAAAGTAGTGAAAATTTTGTCGTCACATATTTTTGTCTTCAATTCCGGGTGGTGTTTAAAAAAATAAAAGCAAATGGCCACTCTAGCTGCAGTACGAGACAAGTGGGTATATTTGTTTTCCTAAAAGTATTGATTTTCCAATAAATAAAAATATCAAGAAATAAACACCGTCACACTTATATTCCCCAAGCAGGAGTAGCAGGGATATACTGTTTACACTCATTTTTCGCCGACAATCTTAAGCTTCTATTCTGGACTTCGGCGTCAAGTCACAATGTAATAAGGGGGCGAGCCTATTGCGATTATGAGATCTTGTAGCGATCCCCATAGGCCATCAACCAATCTTAATGTATTATTCTATATTATATTCATTCCCGCCCTTAACGCAATAACGTCAAAGCACAACAATAAGAAATACAAAAGGCAGACGCCCTAAGACTGTTCCAACACTAATGAGACCATCAACTTTAACTTTTGTCCTCTCTAAAAGGCCACCGACGCAAAAAAAAGTAGTCAATTAGTGCTCTACAAAACGTCCTTACTAATTAACTTGATCGAGTTCTTTCATTCTAGAAGTTTCCTTTGCATTTTTTATGTCTACCTCTGTCCAGGGCGAAACGAACGGATTGAATTTGTACTTAGTTACTTTGACTTCATTTGAAATCATTTGTACCAGTTTCAACGT
This sequence comes from Phalera bucephala, assembly GCA_905147815.2. Taxonomy (NCBI): domain Eukaryota; kingdom Metazoa; phylum Arthropoda; class Insecta; order Lepidoptera; family Notodontidae; genus Phalera; species Phalera bucephala. The sequence goes on from LR990612.1 coordinate 30,112,865, forward strand.
TTTATTGCATACGGGGTGCTTGTTGCGGTGTTTTTTGTAATTATTAAAATTAAGCAGCGGTCAACTCGGTCAGTTTGAGATGTGTTACCCTTTGGGGCATTTCGCACTTCGTACTTTGAAAGGCCCGGTTGGGCGTTGGGCCGGTTACCTAATATTATAGGCTTGATAAATTCCAACAACTCGGCCAATCTAAGATAGGTGACCCTTTGTGATATTCCTATTTTGAAACGTGTCCATTCAGGCACGTCAGCTTTGAACCTGGTTACCATTTCATGTGACAGTTATTAAGCCAGCCTTATAGTATAGGCGGCTTGTTAAATTCCAATAGCAGGTGGCCACAAACCAGACTCAACCAATCCGCACTGGGTCCACGTGATGAAATATGAACTACTCTCTCTCCTTTCGATTTGTAAGAGGTCTTGGCAGTGGGACAATATAGGCTGATTTGTCAAGCCTGGTTGAGCCTTTCAAACTTTCTTTCAAACTCAACTAACTCAAATAACAACTCAAAATTCACTCAAAAACTCAAATGTTGTATTTTGTTTTTACACTTCATTCTGCCTCATATTAATCTTATGGCGTATGGTGTGACTAGCGAGACTGAGATATTGGTTTCGAATCCGAATATTCAGTGTAATTGAGATTTTCTAGCAAATAATCTTTGATAGCAGTTCGGACACTCAAATTGTGCTCGGTATAGCGGCTACAGGCTTGCCTCCTATTACACTGAGACATTACACCGTCGACAAAATATGGGCGTAGTTACCTACACAGTATGTTTCTGCCAGCCATGTTTGAGAATTATAGGAGTTTTTTTTTTTACTATCCGTATTAAGTAGACCCGTCTTTAAAACCGAACTTCCTTTAATTTACCAATATAGAAAGATCCTAAACAATTTTTTCAATATAAATTCCCCGCTTCAACGGGTATCTCTTTCAAAGAATGTAATGAGAATCTTTGAATGTTTTATCTTTGCCCATAAATCAGTTCGGATCCTTCGGACTCTTAAAATAAGACCGTCGAAATGTCTTTTGTTTCCAAATAATCAATTGACGTCTAAAACGAATTTCTTTTTTTACCTTGCAATATCATCCCAAATAATTCAAACAAACCTAGACCTTAGATTCAAAATAGACTTCAGACTTAAATCTTAAACTTTATATAATTTTTAGTTACTTCAATTATAAACAGACTAGAATTATTGTAGCGCAGTTGTGTCCATTAATCTATCTATATCATCAAGCCATACATTTCATGGTAGGCAGAGAGTACAAAGTTCCAACAGGTCCTTTCCCTACAGACCTCTCTGGCAACATCCACTCACATTGTAATAGCGCACTTAAGTTCTAAATTCTAAATTCTAAGGATACTTTAAAAAAAACGATCGAATGGTACTGAGTCCAGCAATATAATGAAACAGCTCTATTTTGAAAGTATTATAGTTATCCCTGGAAGAAAAACTATTTTGCAAACATTTGAAACTTTACAATGGGTAAAATGTTACCACGGCTTGGTCTAGCTAGTATTTAGAGTATTGGTAACTACTAGTCATTTGATTGTAGTCTTCTTCAGCTAACCCTAATAACTTCGGGGATTAAACTGCTTCTAAAGCCACGGGCACTAGCACTTATTTCCCATAATTTGCAGATAAAATGAGAGCAATTCGACGTAGTGCAAATTCAACGCGCCACACTTTTGAAATACCATATAAAAAAGTTGCACCAACTCGAATTGTGAAAGTTGAAGAGTGGTGAGAAGTATGTCAAAACCTGAACGTTCCTATGTTGGTATGCAAATATCGGAGAGCTTGAAGTAGTATAAAGAAATTAAGCTACACTAATGCACGATTAGGCTTAAAAACTAGTGACGAAATTGTACCCATAACACAAGTTTATTCTTACTTTGGGTACCAGAGTTTTTAAACCACTATCGATGTCCCTTATCTTATCTTGACATTGGCTTATCGGACCGAGGAGACCTCAGGCGCACTTCGACCCGTTGGGATCTTTTGTGCTGTCCTTGCCCTAACGCTCTTACATACCTGCAGAATCGAATACTCCCTGTACCAGGCTGCAGATTCCAGCAGGGGGGAAGAGCCGAAATTCCTCTGGGTTTGGATAGGCCACTCCCAGTAGCTTCATTCGCCGCGCCGCCAGAGCGTCGCAGTGGCATAAAACGTGCTTCATGGTTTCAGCTTCTGTCCCACAGTTCCTGCATGCCATGTCGCTGCAGAGGTTCATCTTATGTAGATGTTCTTTTGTGCCATAGTGGCCAGTATAAGCTCCGATTAGTTGCCTTAATTGTAGTCTGCTATGTTTTAGCAGTCTCTCGCTGTCGCTGTCACACCATGTGGAAAGGAAATCCTTGGAGTGTCTCAGCCCTGTTTTAGTTTCCCATTCTCTCCAGTGTTGTTCTTGGGCATATTTGAACAGCGCTCCTCTGTAGGCACCATCTGGTATGCCTATGAACGGTTCTGGACCAACAAATTTCTCCATTGCTCCCTTTTTGGCTAAGTCATCCGCACACTCATTGCCACCAACCCCCGTGTGCCCAGGGACCCAGACTAATCTAATCGTGTTGCGCGCTCCACATCTGTCAAGAAGGTATGCGCACTGCACGGCCAGTGCCGAGTTTAGCTCATAGGAGCTGATGGCTTTGAGGGCAGCCTGACTGTCACTACAAATGTAGATTCTCTTGCCTGTAATTCGTCTGTCCAATATCTCTTTTGCACAAACATTTATCGCATAGGTCTCTGCTTGGAATATTGATGCAAATCTACCCATGCTTTGGCTTAGATTGTATCCTTCTGTATATACACCGGCTCCTGTTCCAGACTTGGTTTTGGATCCATCCGTGTACCATATCATTTGTTCTTTACCTTGCTTGTTTAGACCACTTTTCCATTGTTCCCTGGTAGGGATGTGAGTGCTAAATCTTTTGTTGAACATGTACATGGTCAAGATCTTGTCACACCTCATGTTCCTAATGTCATCTAGTTCCTTGTGTGGCGCTAGCTTGGTGTGTTCAAGGCTTGGCGCTGTTATGCTCCATAGTCCAGTTTTCTCCAGTCTATAGAGCGCCTTCCTCGCCTCAGTCTCAATGACGATGTGTAATGGAGTGAGCCTAAGTAACCGCTCCATAGCTGCCGTCGGTGTTGTTTTGAATGCACCTGTGATGGCCAGGCAGGCTGTCCTTTGTAGTTTCATTAGATCGTCCCTGCAGGTTTGTATTTTAGTTCTGGGCCACCACACGATGCATCCATACATTAATATCGGTTTTACCATAATTTTGTATACCCAGTACATTATTTTGGGCTGTAGGCCCCATGTCTTTCCATATGCTGACCTACACATATTCAGTACTCTCAATGCTTTAGCAATGGTATGGTCAACATGTGCATGCCACCGCAGTTGCTTATCCAGTATAACCCCTAGATATTTAACTTCAGTGGCCCATTTAATTTTATTACCGTACATATGTAGATCTTGCAGACCTGTTAGTACCTTTTTACGTGTGAATAGGATCGCGTTAGTTTTCTTTGGGTTAACCGAGAGACTATTTGTCGTGCACCAGTTTGTGACTTTGTCTAGAGCTTCCAGCATCAGTGTCGATACTGTATTTGGAAACTTTCCATTGACTGCTATCACTATATCGTCCGCATATCCAACTCCGTAGAACGGACCTTTGTTGATTATCCTCAAAAGAGAATTCACTACCAGGCTACACAAAGTCGGCGATAAGACACCTCCTTGCGGGCATCCTTTAGTCATTTTGACGAAGAGACTTTCTCCTAATATTGTAGATTGGATTATCCTGTTCTTTAGCATGTTTTTGATCCATCTGATTAGAGTTGGTTCTATCCCATGCCCTGTAGCAGCTGTTTCAATGGATGAGAATGTTGTGCGATCGAAAGCACCTTCAATATCCAGAAAAGCTGCAGCACAGATTTCCTTTTGCTGCAAGGCCATCTCTGCGCGAGTCATCACATAGTGTAATGCAGTCTCCGTAGACCTACCGGGTAGGTAAGCGCATTGCATTTTATGTAGAGGATGATCCTTTAATGGACTATCCTTTATGTGCCTATCCATCATTTTCTCAAGACATTTTAAAAAGAACGATGATAAGCTGATTTGTCTATAGGATTTGGTATCCTCATAATTCGGTTTTCCCGGTTTGGGGATGAACGTCACTGTTACCTGCCGCCAGATCCTAGGGGTATGCCCAAAGGCCACACACGCCCTGAACAATCTACACAGGTGTTGGTTGAGTAGTCGTTCTCCCTCTTGTAAAAGAATGGGATAAACACCATCCGGTCCAGGGGCCTTAAACGGTTGAAAGCTCTTCAAGGCCCATTTGAGTTTATTCTGTTCCACGACTTTCCCTGCCGTTTCCCAGTCAGCTCTGGTTGTTTTTAAGCTAAGCTCCTCCATATTGACATCATACATGGTGTCCTCTTCCTGTATTTCTACTGAAATGTTTCTTTCCCATTGTTTGTGAGTTCTCCTTTCTCATTCCTTACTGTAGTAAGTGGATTTATTTTGGCCGTAGATATTGCCTTGGCTAGCCTCATACCCTCTGGGAGGCTGCATATGCTTTGGCAGTGTCTTTTCCAGGCCCTTCTCTTTGCTTTCCGCACTTCTGTGTTGAACCTCGTGAGTATCATAGAGTAAGCACCGAAGTTCTTAGTTGCTTTTGCCAGATTAAATGTCCGGCGGGTCTCTACTCTCAGCTTTGCTAGTTCTGGCGTCCACCACGGTACACGCTTCGCTAGGACTGTACTCTCCGGACAGTTGTTAGTCCAGGCGCTATTTACCGCCCTAACTACGTTATCTGCTTCAAACTCTATATCTAATATGGAGTTGAGCCTACCTCTGACCTTTCCAAGCTCTATCTTTAGGTCTCTTTTGTACGCGGCCCAATCAGTGTTCCTGGGGTTGCGCCTTTTTACATTTATGTAATTCATTTCAGCTTCGTACCGGAAACATATATAATTGTGATCTGAGGATGAGATCTCATTGGAGACATGCCAGTTGCCAATTTTCTTACTCGCTTTGTTGCTGGCAACTGTGATGTCGATAACTTCCGCCCTTCGTTTATTCACAAACGTGGGCTCATTGCCTTTGTTAAGAATTTGTAAAGGAGAACTTACCAGAAATTCCAGAAGTTTTTCTCTCTCTGATTAGTGTCCGAGCTGCCCCAGACGATGTGATGCGCGTTGGCATCAAAACCAACGATGAGCTCAAAGTTGTTTGTGCTGGAATAGTCGACCAAGTCACGTAGTTGTGTTGTAACTGGGTCTGCATATTCGTAGGGCAGATAGGCAGCCGAGAAGATAACATCCCGACTGCCCGTTTTACCTTCCAATTTTAATTTCACCGTGGTGAGATCCCTGTAACAGAAAGTGGACAGAGGCATTGCACTTATGCCATTTCTGACAAAAATGCAAGTCCTCATGTCATTGGTTAAGCAGTTATGGAACAGGTTACCTCCCGCCCCATCTAAGCCCCGTATCTGTCCCCTATATATGTAGGGTTCCTGTATTAGTGCTACATCAAAGGTAACCCTGCGCAGCTGCCGATCTAGTATCGCCGTAGCCGCCTTAGAATGATGTAGATTTATTTGCACACACCTTAGACCAAGCTCCGTTGCCGTCGAGTTTGTGTACGGATTAGGAAGTCCAGACAAGGGACTCCCCTACTTGCAGCTCTCCAGATCGCTGCACTCTAGGGCAATTTCATCCGTTCCAGCAGGGGACGAGGCAATGCCCAGGTTTTCAAAGCCCGCAAGCCCGTCCGATCTCGTCGACATGGCTGGCGACGGGGCCGGACGGTCCGCAAGCAGCGTTTCCTCCATCAGTTCCTCCGCGGTCCCTTCATTTCGCTGGTTATCCGGTTGTGGTTCAACCGGAGCGGTAGGAGGTTTCGCCGTCGGTTCAGCGGGTTTCTCCGCAGCTCCCTCTTTGTCCCCGGGAGTCTCGAGAACCTTAAAATAGCTGCGTTCAAGACCCGCATGCAGCATATATCTCGCTTCCTTAATAAAGTCAGTAGAGACTTGGTCCATGAGTATAATACTCCTAGCTAGTAGTCCCTCCGTCGTCGTATTCACGACTCTCCAGCGGTCCGTGTTGATGGTTTTGTGGAGCCGCTGGAGCATCTGAAGTTCTTCAGACAGAGGGACTTCCTCATTGATTTTTTTCTTTTCCAGGCCATTTTAACAGGCCTGGGTAAGTCCCTGTCCTTGATCACCTTTACCTTGACATTTCCGAGGGTTTGACCATCGTAATGTCTCAGCCAGGTGATCGCTTCCTCGCTTGAGCATTCAATGCTGATGATTCTTCCCTGGATACCTTTCCATTCTATGGCAAGGATGGGATCGCTCCTCATCCTCACCCAGAATGACTGCTTCAGTTCCCAGGCGGTCTTCTCATCCAGCATAGTTTTCGGATAGTCATCCGCTATGATGGCCATCCTTGTTGTCGTCAGGGCATCCTTGAAGGAGGACCCAATGCGAGCTCGCTTTGTGTCCCCCGTGGTATCCCTGGCCTCATCGCTAATCTCCCTTGCCCGTTTCGTGAGTGTTACCTCTTTCACAGGTGATCGGGAGATGGCAGTTTGCCTAGCCAGCTCCATGCGCCTCCTTCTCTTAGCAAGGCCGCTGGCACGCTTGCGCTTCTTCGGGGCAACCAGGGGTAGACCGGAAGACACTGACTCTCCCCTAGAACCGCCTGGTTGTTTGCTTGTAGGGACCAGACTGGCGCCACCGGTCGGGTTCGCTGCCGTCACTTGTCCCTTTGCCTTTTTGTTGCCCGTAGGCTTGGTGTTTCGCCCTGATGGGCCTTGTGTGCATGATGCACTTTGTCCCCTTTCGGAGACCATGTTGGGGTTTAATTTTATTTTGTCCATACGACCTAAAAAAGTTTTCGCTCTGATGATTCCCCACCCGCCACGGAGCCCTCACCTTTGGGGATGCTATATAAGCACCAGGGCTATCACCAAAGTATAGGATTCCAGGATGAGTTGTCCACGAGACTAACGTTGTTCGCCCTCACTCCCACGTAGTGTAGGCTCACACCGCCGCCTGCGGACCCCTTCACCCCAGAACCCTAGCCTAGCCCATCTGAAGGATGGACTTCAGCCGATTGACAACCACGCGGCTACGTGATAGCCTCCCGTTTGGACAGAGATCCAGACCGAAGAGGCGTGTTGCCAGCGACAGACAACTGCCGGTCCATCGCCGACTCAACCTCCAGGACTCCTTCACCCTGCTGTACGGGTCACCGCGCACGGCACGAACACGCAGGAGATTGTCCCCCCCCCCCTCCCCCCTATTCCCCTGCCGCAGCACCCAATCCCAAGCACTGCGCCATGTCGGGTCATCCGCCATCGCCAACAAGATCCCCCGTAAGGGAAGTTATTGACGATACCCGGGGTGCACCGTCCCGTGCCCATTGTCGTTCCTCTGGACGTATCCGCGGGACTGGCAATGGGTCGGGCGCACTAGGAGTTTACCCGACCGCAGCACCCCTTCGATGTCCCTTACATCTAATTTATGTGTTTTTCGTATGTGTCTCGTTTTTGAAATAAAAAATTGTTATTATTATGTATCTCGCTGAGATTCACGGGCTTTACCCAGACCTTTAAAAGGCTTGCATGGGGACATAGGTCCAATAAGTAGAGGCCCTTTGCGAGGAGTTAATGTTGGGTTAGTCACCAGCTGAGATCACCTGTTAAAAATGAGGAAACATAACCAGCGAACTAACCCTGGCAGGTGCAAGTGCTATTGTAAATTTTGGAAAGAAAACAAGGGCTATATAAATGAGGTTTGATGGACAAAAACTGGACTATTTCAAAGGGGACGGGCACCGGCCATAATTAGCGATACCTAATTACTCGTGGCCGGCGGTGACTCGTACTTATTATTATTATTATTAATAGAATTATATAGGTCATATTCCGCTACGCGGACTTGATGCGTATTGGTGAAGATATTATAGCCAACTGCTATTGGAACTTATCGAGCTGAATTTCAACTTGGCTACGTTTACTGGTAACCAGGATCAAGGCCTCCTTGCGACTTCAAACGGTCTTCCATCACAAGACTAACTGAGCTTGCCTTGGCGTTCACTAAAAATATCGCAGTTCGGTAGTGCTTTGAGCGCCTCCATATGCAAAAAACTAAAAAACGTTAGGGTAAACCAGTTCGTGAGTGGAAGACGCCCTTAGGCTAGGTAGGCCGACGATCTCCGCAAAGCTCCTAACAGGAGTGAGTTCAGTAGCATGCAATTAGACATTCCTTTAGTGAACTACATACACACATCTGCGTAAATCCGATTTTAGATATGTACATACCTCACGCCAGTTCCGATAAACCAGTTGAGGTAGTGTTGATATTGTTTCAGGTATCGACGACGGGAAAATTGAATTTGTCCACAATCCGCCGGATTGCAATGAGGATGGGGTGTGCGACCCACAAGTGTTTTGTTTTCCAATACAGTTTAGATTTCCGATGCTCTGGGTGAATTGATTTGTTTTGTTTTGTAATACCGGTAGGAATGAAGCACGCAGGCAAATATATGTAGAACTTTTCAAAAAGGAAAAAAATGTGGCTCAATTCATCCGTCCAATAATTTTCACAAGGATTTCTTTATATGTGGCCCATTTAACTTTAATTTCTTTCGTATTTTAGGTATACTCCTTTTTATATTTGATTAAATCTCTAACAGCTATACAATGCGAAAGTGGAAGGATATAGGTATTGGGGAATACTTAGACATATCGTGACCAAATACTCCGTGTCTTATTTGAAAGGCAGCGTCCCCATATTAGACGTATATTTGTCAAGCATATATGGAACTAACTATGAGAGCCAAGGAAGCCAGAAAGGTCTGTAAAAATAGAACCTGTTGGAGCTTTGTACTCTCTGCCTGTTCTGCAAGGGAGCAGGCGTGATGATATTGTTAGAGAGATCAAATTTCTTTGTGGCCTTCCAATTTCTTTGATTAATTTGTACTAAAAATATTCATATGATTAAAGTGTAGTTGTAAAAAGTTTACATTAGCACAAAGTGAACTAAAACGTTTTACTTACCTACAAAATTATACGCTACATGACGTCATGTGCATTAATCACTTAAATAAATTTATGATACAAATTGATCACTGTTTTTTCTGTAGCAACGACTTAAGTCTGCAAAAGTTCACAAACTTTTTAATAAGTAACACAATTTGGAAGCGGATGATACCGATCGGCCGTTGTATACAAACTGGGACATTATTCATCACGACCAATTAAAAACGTAACGTGGCACGTTACGATAACTTTGTGATCGTTCATTGATACTCCAGTGGCATACAGAATACCATAACACGGTAATTTCATGAAGTTATCGTGACGCATCGCGTTTGGTGATAGCGAATATGGGTATTGGCTACTTTCAAAATTAATTAACTTCGGTTATTGATTTTGCTTAGGCGCTTTTGCGGGATTATCAATAAGGAACTGATATTACATGATGTCAAATATTTATTTACTTTAAATATCGAGAACTTAATAATTAAACTTTTTTAATGAAATTGGTAATACAAATAAGATTCTGTAGACAACTATGAGAGTATAGAAAGCTTAGAGGTCTGTAAATAACCTGTTGGAACGCTGTACTCTCTGCCAAACCCACAATAGATTTTTTACAGGAGTATTAAAAAAGATTTCGGCAAAAATCTAAAAACCACCTATTTTCGTGTATTTTTTTAAGTAAGTCCTTTAAAAAAAATTAACAGAAATTCAATCGACGGACAATTTAGCGCAGTGGTTAAGAGCTCAAGCCGCTCCGCCCACTATGTCGAATAGTCGCGGGTTCGATTCCCCCACGGGACAAATCTTTGTGTGACTAACAATTATTTGTTTTGGTCTGCTTATTTGTGTAGGAGAATTTTTATGTTTTAAACGCACCCACGACACTCGAATAAATAAAAGTACTGGGCTACGTTTAAAAAAAAATCTGACATCAAAATTGCGATTATTTATATCATAAAACAGTACTAATGCAATAATATTTTCGTCATACTGCTTCCTATTTTCGTTAAAAACTTAAGCCAATTTAATCACTAAACGCCGAAATGTTCGTAAATACTAAATACCTCTGCCACTCCAACTTTAGGAATATAGTCGTCACTGTGTGTTCATCATCAAATCAAATCAAAAATATTTTATTTCATTAAAATTCTAGATATTAACAATGATATTGTGATGACTTTCCTAGTAAGTATGACTTGTCTGGTGAAGGCTCCGCGGCCAACATTGTAGATCACTCACACACACACACACAAATTCACAAATAATAAGTATGTAATACCTGTAGCAGGAGGTTACCTCTCTTTCAACCTGTATGCACATAGATTATAAAATATGATTATATTAACTCTGTACTCTCTGCCTACCCCGCAAGGGATCTGGCGTGAGGTTATAGACAGATAGATTATATTAACAACATTAAACTTATCTTAATGTAGAAGCATGCATGTATGTGTGTGTGTGAGTATCTGTCTGAATAGGTAATTAAAAGCTAGTTATGGTGGGTCTTTATTGATTTAAATCAAAATATAGATATATACGTATTAGTAGATATATGATTTAGCTATTATTTTCTGCCTAGCCATCACAGGTGCATTCAATTCAACACCGGCGGCAGCTATGAAGTGGTTACTCAATCTCACTGCATTACATATCGCCATTGAGACTGAGGCGAGGAAGGCACTCTATAGCCTAGAGAAAACTGGGCTATGGAGCATAACAGCGCCAAGCCTTGAACACAGCAAGCTAGCGCCAGACAAGGAACTAAATGACATAAGGAACATGAGAAATGACAAAATCTTGACCACGCACATGTTCAACAAAAGATTTAGCACCCACATCCCTACAAGGGAACAATGGAAAAGTGGTCTAAATAAACAAGGCAAGGCACAAATGATATGGTACACTGATGGATCCAAAACCAAGTCTGGAACGGGAGCCGGTGTATACACAGAAGGATACAATATAAGTCAAAGCATGGGCAGATTTGCGTCAATATTCCAAGCAGAGAAGCACGAATTACAGGCAAGAGAATCTACATCTGTAGTAACAGTCAGGCTGCCCTCAAAGCCATCAGCTTCTATGAGCTAATCTCAGCACTGGCTGAGGAGTGTGCATACCTTCTTGATAGATGTGGAGCGCGCAACACGGTCAGGTTAGTCTGGGTCCCTGGGCACACGGGGGTTGATGGCAATGAGCGTGCGGATGACCTAGCCAGAAAGGGAGCAATGGAGAAACTTGTTGGTCGAGAACCGTTCATAGGCAAACCAGATGGCGCCTACAGAGGCGCGCTCTACAAATATGCCCAAGAGCAACACAGGAAAGAGTGAGAAACAAATACAGTGCTGAGACACTCCAAGGAATTTCTCTCCACTTGGTGTGACAGCGACAGCAAGAGACTACTAAACACAGTAGACTACAACTGAGGCAACTAAATGGAGCATTCACAGGCCACTATGGCACTAAAGAACATCTACACAAGATGAACCTCTGCAGCGACGTGGTATGCAGGAACTGTGGTACAGAGACTGAAACCATGAAGCACGTCCTCTGCCACTGCGACGCTCTGGCGTCGCAGCGAAAGTAGCTACTGGGAGTAATAATAATATAATAATATCAGCCTATAGTGCCCACTGCTGGGCAAAGGCCTTCTCACACAAATCAAGGTGAGAAAGATTAGGTCATACTCCACCACGCGGACCCAGTGCGGCTTGGTAGAGGCAGGTTTGTTGCCACCTGCTGTTGGAACTTATCAAGCCGCCTTTAAGGCTTCCAACTCGGCTTAACGACTACCACATTAAGTGGTAACCGGGACCAACGGCTTAACGTGCCTTCCGAAGCACGGAGACGCTCGAATATGAAAATGCCACAAACGGTCACCCAGCTCAGGCCGACCGAGTCGAACGCTGCTTAACCTTGGTGATCGGTAAGCACACCGCGGTCGCACAGCGCTACTGGGAGTGGCCTATCCAAACCCAGAGGAACTACGGCTCTGCCCCCCTGCTGGAATCTACAGCCTGGTACAGGGAGTATTTGATCCTTCAGGTACGTAAGAGCATCAGGGCAAGGACAGCACAAATGATCCCATCTGGGCGAAGTGCGCTTGAGGTCTCCTCGGTCCGATAAGCCAACAATAAGATGAGAATATGAAGCTATTATTTTTAACAAATTTTCTGTTCCAGTCAGTTTAAGAGGAGGCCCGTGCCCAATGGTAGGACAGTTTCTTAACAGGGCTATATATATATATATATATATATATATATATATATATATATATATATATATATATATATATATATATATATATATCATCAGCCGAAAGACGTGTACCGCAGGACGAAGGAAAGTCAGTCGCGATCAAAGATCACCACGAGACGACAGACTTTGTGCTGAACGCATCCAGCTTTTATCCGCGATCTCCACTAGGTTATTAACGATTTAGTCAACTCATCGCAGCCCAGGCCCAGGTTGGAGGGGGTCCAAAAGTCCAGACTTAAAGCCGGTCATCGGTGCTCGTCGCGGAGGGTCTGCATTTTCATTCATCAAATTCAAAATCCATTTGTTCCCAATCAAATCTCAACCACAACGCCTCTGAAGTCAATAACAAAAACCCTTAGTTTATTAATTAATAAAGCAATTAAAACTGTAGGTCCAACTGCGTTAATTATGTTAAACGGTCCGAGAGTAACCGCGGTCAGTGGCCCAATTGCAACCTAACTTCGTAGTCTGGGCCCTTATCCGCTTTGACCAAACGCGATACGTTACGATAGCTTCGTGAAATGATCGTGGTATTAAAAAGTACAGGGATCTTTTTCGCTACGTCCAACTAAACACGTAATACGGCACATCATGAAATAATAATAATCCAGAAGCCGCGTCTAGTCATAATTGCACACCGCGCGGTGAAGCCAAAATTTCAACATACACCCCCCACTCGCCGCACTGCCCACCCGGGTAATGTTAACCGCACGGTAAGATTACCACTTCATAGGGTAAATGTTGATGACATTAGAGTAGACGATAAAATCATTGCACATTAAACTTAAGAAATAAATATACTTGAACTATTAAAGCTTTAAGTAATTTAATTCAGGAAGAATATTTTTTCATCATCGTAACTAAATATTAAATCATGATGTAGTAGCCAACTCCTCAGCAAATAAAAGTAGGGAAGATAAAATTGTTACACTAGCAACACTAACAAAATGGAAGCGTATTTTACTTACGGCCGTTCTCAATAACCTATCTGTCGCTTACTGTCAGCTAAAATATCTATCTCTAGTAACTTTGTGACAGAAGATTAATTCAATATTTAAATAATACAGCACCTGATTGCGCTAGTTAGGCATGGAATGTGACCCCATCATAGTTCTCTTCGAGCTCAACAGCATTTTTACAGGCAAGAACAACACAAGATGGTATAATTCAATGTTATTTGACACGCTCAGAGCACGTTGTTTCGCACGACGGTCACCGAGTGACTATATTGTAAATGTGTCGTTACTTCTATTGGAAGTAGTAATTGTTGCTTCAATTTGATGCTCGCCCGCTGCTTATGGATTATACTTCTAAGGTAACGATATATTGTTATTATAAGCCTATACTGTCCCACTGCAAGGCGAAGGCATCCCCTCCCTTCTTCCACCTGCCCTGGTCCACTGCAAGCTGATCTCAGTCCTTACCATAGGACTCCAACTCGTCTCGCCAACTCTTTCTGGACTTGGCACGCTGTCGTTTCCCGCCTGGTGGAACCCACTGTATTTTTTATTTGGGACTAAGACACATGCCCACCATTGTAACTCCTGTAAGCCAGGATCCACAATAGTCTCCTTAGATGACACCAAGGTTTGACCCTTGGGGTGTCCCGGGAAGCGCTTTAATTGTCTTGGAACACGCAACAAATTTAATTAGAAAGAAAAACTGGAGGAATAGGAAATATAAAAATTCCACCTCCGTCCTTTGCAAAGCGGGAGACACAATAAAAAAATGGCAGATCAGCTAAAGAGAAGGAGCCTACAACTAGGTTAAGCCCAGTTGTGAAGCACCACGAATACGAAAAAAAAGTATTAACAGGGCCTATTTGTGAGCCCCATGTTTGATTCCAGTAATAGGTATGACAAAAACGCTTGAACGAACGGAAATTATCCCGAGTTTCTACAAGATCCGTGTAGTAGATTACCTCAGACGTATTTCGCAGACTGTTCAACATAATGGTACGCTCGTTATGCCAGAGACTGCACTCCCAAAGAACGTGGTGTGCTGATTGTACACACTCGTAGTTAGACGTGGAACACTGACATAGCTGTGAAGGTACCAGTTTAAAAGAGAATAATTTACTCCTAAAGTTGCCATGTTCGGTGACAAACTGAGCCACACAGTGGTCTACCTTCAGCCATGTTCTCGCCAAACGCTCACGTATGAATGGAAAGAACAGGTAGAGGTGACGGCCCTTTGTTTTTGTATCCCATCTTTCCTGCCATTCGGTCAGGAGATCTTCATATGCGAATGATTGCAGTTTGAATAATCTAGTAATTTTACAACGGTCTCGAGGCAATAGAAACTCGGTGTTCAAGTTTTCTCGAGTGAAATACATTGACGCGCGTCTCTGAACGTCAAGATCGACTGGAAGCACACCCGCAAGTACCGGTAGGGCTTTTGTACTGACCGTCCTGTATGCCTTACACAAAAATATCAGTGCCAAGCGTTGACATTGAAGCAATTTACGCCGTGCCGCCCATATCGTGGCCCTGTCGGCCCATACAGGTGCAACTAAATCATCTAAGGCGCATGTAGTATGCGCCTTAGATGATTTTAAGAGTATTAAAACGAAGGCCCCAAGTTGACCTTGATATTCTGGTAAGTGCATAAAAGTTTCGTTTAGCTTTTTAGCCCTCAATTTTTATAAGTTCAATAAGTGATAAATTTCTCTCCAGAACTAAATCGAGATAACAAACCGATTCTTTTCTTTTGACTTTTTTTATCATTGAATTTAATACGCGACGCTGCTTGTAAATTTCCTTTTAATAAGAGTTGGTATAATTTTTGAGGAGCGAACGTAAAGCGGTTTCTTTCACCCCATTTTAGAATAAGATGCAGACATGTGTCCGCTAATTTCTCTAGCCCGTCCCTAGTGTTAGATTCTATGAGTAGAAGTCCGTCATCAGCGTAACCGGTTAACGTGCAACCACGCGGCAGAGGTATCTCAAGGAAATCATCGAACTCTAAATTCCAAAGATACGAACTTAATACAGACCCCTGAGGGCATCCCATCGTCAACGATTGCTCACTCACTGCATGGTGACCAAATTTAAGTTTAGTCGTGCCTTGTGAAAAGTGCGTCTGAATTAGTAGGTAGACATTTCTACAACATCCACGAGCCTTGAGCTTAAGAAGTAGCATTAGCCACATGCGTTGTCTAAAGCACCAGAGATATCGAGGAAAACGCCTAAAACGTATTTAAAATCTGTAGTGCTGATAGTTGTTCTAACGGATAGGGCTGCGTCTACAGTCGATTAGCCCGATGTGAATCCAAATTGTTTCCGATTAAATGTTGGCCCACTGGGCAATAGGCGAGGGACTATAAGACGCTCTAAAAGCTTACCCAGCGACGGTAACAGGGTAATCGGTCGATATGACTTTGGGTCATCAGGTGGCTTGTCACCACCCTTCAGAATAATACGTATGAATCCGCGACGCCACACTCTAGGGAAGATGGCTTCAGATATACATCGATTAAAAACCTGTAAAATTTAGTCACCCGACGTTCGACTAGCTTCTTTTATCATTCTATTCGATATTTTATGTTCATCGGCGGCTTTGTTTAGAGGGAGAGCTCGGACAATGTTAATAAATTCGTCGCGAGATGGAAGATCAGACGCGGGGGAAAGAGGTGGCTCTATGGCCCACGCGCGTATCTGCTTATGATGTTCGCTATCGGTTGTTGTATCGTCGTCAGGGATTAGCGTATTGAGCAAGACACTCGTGGTCTCTTTAATACCAATGGAATGCTTATGATTTACTTTGATGTTTTGTATGTATACTATGTCGATTGACCGATTTGCTTTGAACTCGTGGTACAGTGGAGACCACGAGCCTTCGCTATCTAATTTTTCTACTACCCTATTAAGTAAAGCGCTTTTAGATTTTTCAACCGATGCTGAAACAAGGCAACTCTATGTGCAATTAAAGCTTCCTCGAACGTGTCTCCCGTGATATTAGGTTTATTGAGCTTATTGTGTTTCCTACGTGCCCTTCGGAAACATTTGCGGAGTTCAACTAAGTAATTACTCCACCAATCGCATCTTTTGGTATTTGGTAAAGTTATGTGGCCTATAGCTACGTCGGCACAATATATTAAAGACTCCGACATTATCTCTGCAGTTTCTTCCGCGGATAATTCTTGGCGAGTAAAATCTCCGACATTCGGCGAAAAAAGTGTACTAAAAACTCTCAATTTGCTCCTTTACATTTGTATCTATAATTGTGACTGTGACTAGGAGGATCTTTTATTATTCCCGGGCCAAATTCGTACATTCGTACACTATTCGTAGGCGATGATTACTACAAAACGCGTCAGGTAAGAAGGGTCACTTATCCAATCGGACATCTACACTTGAAAGTGTGACGGCATTAAAATATTCGCCCATAGGGCTGCAAAAGGTTGGTAGTGCTTCGGGTGTGTTGTGGATGGAAAGGTTCATCTCAGCAATGAAATCTTCTATCGCGCACCGGCGATCAGTGTCGGTGTACCTAAACTTGCCATACCAAAGAGAAGATGACGCATAGACGTCAGCGCCGATGATAGATTTACGGCCCACAAGAGACCTCAAAACGTGGCGGAGTTGGTGTAGGTGTGGAGTGACAGGATCTGAATATTGAAAATCATAGCTCACAACGTAAACCCTACAGGATGGGGATGAAACCTCCGCGACAGCACAGTGACGTCATAAGATGTTGCAGTGATGTAACCGTATATTTAGAACTCGACACGTAGATTCCGGCTCGTGCTTTATTGTCTAACTGCACTACACTACTACGTAAGGTACCATTTTGATATTGTTCCTGAATAAGCCCTATGTCCAAGTTATATTCTATAACTAAGCGGTCTCATTCGGATGTCGCCACCCTATCATTGTGGAGATTTAGCTGTCCTATAGTCAGATTATCCATTTTTAATAATTGGTGTTAAGCACCAGCTGTTTCAGTTTAAACTTGTACGTGGGACAGTCTGACGCGCCACAGCGATGGCCGTATGGTTTCTTAAATCGTTTACACGATGCACAAACAGGTACAAACTCGAGCTTATCTTTATTCATAGAGGACCTCGTCGAATGTCCTTCCGCACAATGACCGCATAATGTGGACTTTACGGTACATTATTTTTGGACATGCCCGAATTATTGACCATTAAGACAACGCACTAATTCTACATCATCAAAGAAACTACAAGTGGCCCAGTTGATGAACAATTCGTCATTTGTTTTTGTTTTGTTTTTTTTTTTTGTTTATTTTTAAAAACGTAGCCCCACACTTTATTTCTGTGTCGTGGGTGCGTTTACAAACATGAAAATTCACAAACAAATACCCAGACCGGAACAAATAATTGTGGATCACACAAACATTTGTCCCGTGCGGGAATCGAACCCGCGACTATTAGACACAGTGGGCGGAGCAGCTCAAGCTCTTAACCACTGCGCTAAATCGTCCGTCAAACCGGCCGGCCGGCCAACAGATGTTTACGTACTTTATTCCGTACGAATTAATCTCTACGCCTATTCATTTTCGCCCAGTATTTATTATACGTCGACTACGAATAATTTTCGTAGATTTAATAAATTCGTCCTCTTTAATTGATATTTCGTCTTTAATGTTTTGACGATATAAAGCGACAAGAAATGATTTGTCCTCTAATGACCCGGGAATGTCTTTAACGAGCATACGCGGTCTCCGCCTTTCGGTTTTTCTAAGCGCAGTCCCGCGGCTTTAATTGCATCAACTGATTCCCATTTTTTAAACTTGTTTTTCGTTTACAACGCGCATCACTATTGCTTGATTTAGGTGTTTTTTTAACGCCTACGTTTTTTGTTGCACTATACAATTAAACGATTTTTGACTTTGAATGGTACTTCAAATGAGACTAGTCTGAACTGAGCATTGCCAACAAACGCCAAAAGCGGCCTCAGCTACGCACTATCACCCGTATCTATAGACATTGGGTTTGAAATTCCATACTTGGCCAACTAACTTATGACATTTCTTACTTTTGACAACAGTTTACAGTTTCTCAACTATAGAATAAAAATGATATACTAAGTAAATACTTGAGTTAAAGTAACTACTTAGACATGTTTATAGATAGGTTCGGGTATAAGACTGGTTTAGACTGAGCATTAGTAGAGCGAAGCTAAGGTGACGCCAAAAGCGCCCTCAGTTACACACTGTGTGCGCGATGCCAGTGTTCGATTTGGTCAGAAACTGTCGATGGGTGCGTTCACTTTCGTGAGCATAGAAAAAAATTATCAAGATGCTCCATCTAAGGTTACTACATACTACACCTTTAAATGATAATTTCCCGAAGTTTTCGTAACGTGCCGCGGTACGGTTTAATTGATCATAGGGAATAAGGGCCCTGTATTCTGTTAGTTACGTCCGTTATCATAGTTAGTGAGAGTTCTGGGAACGCGAAACTACTGCATTCGGGTTGACGGTACAAGTTAATGATTCGATGAGTTTAGAGTATGTGGTACTTCAGAATTTAAGTAACCTCTAGACCTTCTTCGTGATTCTAAGTCATTCTACAAGTACAGGTTTAAAAACATGATAAGAAATGATTTTATTTTATTTTATTTATTTATTTTATTTATTTAATAAGACACATCAACAACAGTTACACACATTGTTTATACAATAGTAGATCTTGATGTCCTGGGCAGCATGTACCGTTTTTACAGATGTGTACAGCGTTGTCATAAATAAAATTCTAAATGATTAATTATATTATTGGAATACATAAGGTCAAGTAAAGATAAATTTTTGAAATTACATTACATTACATTGAATAATAATTGCTACATAAGAATTAAAAATTAAATTAATTAAACAATTAAAAATATTATTTAAGTTCCATTTATCAAGGATTTAAATTTAATAAAAGAGTTGCCGAAGATGTCAACCTCATCGTTGTGAATAAGATTATATGTTTCTTTTAGACGGTTCATCGGAGAAATCAATTTTGTGCGATAGGTTTTTTTTGAAAAACTTGTCTGTATCGGATGTCTAGGAATCCTTCTTGGTACATAGAGATCCATTTGTTGTAACAAATTAGGAGCGTTTATATTTCCATTAACCAACTTATGGAAAAACAACATATCATGCATTTTCCGGCGATTTTCTAAGCTGGTGAGCTTAAAATGACGAAGACGGGTGGCGTAATCCCCGCGATAAGGACAACTTGGATCTTTATATGCCAGATATTTGGTAAAAATTTTTTGGATCCGTTCAATGCGGGCTATATGTATTTGGTAATGGGGATTCCAGACCGATGACGCGTATTCTAGTACACTTCGCACCAAGGCGTTATATAAGCACAATAAGGATTTAACACACCTAAAATCCTTTGTCATCCGCTTGAGTAGACCAAGCATTTTCCACGCACGCGAGCAAGTGATATTGATATGGTCGATAAAATTTAACTTACTATCAATTATAACACCTAGATCGCGAATGGTGTCCACCTCTTCTAAGGTATCAGAATTGACCGAATATTTCGTGGCTATCAGGTTTTTATTTTTTGTTAATTTAATGTGAGCTCACTTAGTAGCGTTAATAGTCATATTATTGTTGTGACACCATGCACTTATCATGTCAATATCGTGTTGAAAATTTCGAAAATCTATTTCATTCTTGATGGTCTTGTACAATTTTAAATCATCCGCAAATAACAAACACTTACTATACTTTATATTTTCTGTGACGTCATTAATAAATAGCAAAAATAATATTGGACCAAGATGCGAACCTTGTGGTACCCCAGAAAAAGCCGTATAAGGATTAGATGTATATCCCGACACTGTAACCTTTTGAATCCGATCTCTTAAATAGGATTGGAACCACAACAGAAGACGACCATGAATTCCAAATCCACTCAACTTTTGCAATAATATATTATGATCCACTCGATCAAAAGCGCTACTAAAATCAGTATAGATAGCATCTGTTTGATCTTTGGCATCTATACGATTACACACGTCAGATACGTAGCTTATGAGATTTGAGACAGTCGATCTATTCTTGAGAAATCCGTGTTGTTGTGGAGATATGCAATGCATTGTATTCCAAACTAAAGTTGGATAAACACTACTCTCGAAGACTTTCGAAAAAATATTTAGAATAGATATCGGGCGGTAGTTAGCGATATTACTCTTGTCGCCTTTTTTATGTATAGGAACTACGTGCGCTTCTTTCCATATTGTAGGGTAAGTAGACGTGCTCAGTGATTTCTCGAAAATAAGTTTAAGGGGCAAAATCAGGTTCTTACAAGTCATTTTTATAAAATGTGGTGGAATTCCATCTGGCCCTGCCCCTTTGTTACTGTCAATTGATTTAAGTAGTTTCAATATCATAAATTCAGTTATATGTACATCATTTACAGAGCTATGCGTAACTGCAGTATCAATATTCGAGGTTGTTGATGGGGAGGGATTCAGACTAGGATAAACCGATGAAAAATGGTATGCGAAGAGATTACATATTTCCTCTCCAGTACTCGCACAGCTATTATTCAGTTTCATTTGTCCTGGTATTTCCGGTGTTCCGCTACGGAATGATTTAACAAACGACCAGAATTTTTTTGGGTTACTATGTACAGAACCTTCCACCTTCGAAATATAACTTTTGTTACAATCGCGGGTCATTGTATCCACTCGTTTATGAGCAATTTTAAGCTCTATTAGATCGCGAGGGTTTTTGTAAGCTCTAAATCTTTTCCTGAGTCTCTCTTTTTCTTTGATTAGGCTTATCAATGAACGCGAGAACCACGAAGGAAATTTCCGCTCACGTGGCAAAGCTTTGGGCACCTCAGATTCAATAACTGCGTGTAATACTTTATAAAATTTTTGCAACATGAGATTGACATTGGCACAACCTAACTCCGATTTCCAGTCAACTTTATTTAATTTAAGATTAATAAACACGTAGTCAGCTTTCTTAAAATTATAAGTTGCAAAACTTTTACTCTTAATGTTGTAAACAGGTTGTAGATCTACTGATATTTCTAATGCAGGGTGGTGCAAGTCAAGTTTACTCAGAATAAAGGGAGCTTCTACAGCGGCAACGCGGTCAATATTACTCAAAACTAAGTCTAAAATTCTTTTGTTGACATTTTTTACGTTATTGAATTGCTTTAAGTTGTTATGCGATAAAAAGTCCACAAAAGAGTAACCCATGGAGTTGTTGCAATTATTAGGCTTTATAATATTACAGTCGTCAACCTGCCAATCTATAAAGTTTAAATTGAAGTCACCCAGTATCAATGTTTTCCCTACTTTATTGTCTAGAACATTACTAACATTGTCAAGAAAAGAACACAAAGATGGTGTTGTCAGCGGAGGCGGTAAATAAACAGCGCATATCAAGATATCTTTTTCGGAATTTCTGATGTGGCTTTTAATCGATATCCATAAATCTTCGTTAGAGCTCTCAAGATGGTGGAGTCTCACCGACCGCAGTTTCTTTGATACGGCTATAAGAACACCTCCACCATCTTTACCAGCCAAGGAAGTGGATTGACGATCACGTCGATAGATCACATAATTGTCATTAAGTAGTTCACTGTCATTAATACATTCATTCAACCAAGTTTCAGTCGCTACTAAGACATCGTAATCACACGTTAAAGAAGCCAGAGCTATATCTTTTAATTTAGACCGCATACCACGAAAATTTTGATAATAGATCTTGAATGTTGTAACTATCTATACGGTCTTAGCTGTATATTCGTATAATTTATAATTTTGTGTTCACAATTTCTTCAAGCAGTCATACGATTTAATTTGTCTAGCTGGAGTTTGATCACTTGTTCTTATAAAAATACGGCTATTGCGAACCCACACATACTTGATCCCTTTTTCGCGAGCTATTTTCCGTGTCTCTGCATGGAGTGCCTTATAATGCGGAGATAAGTGTTCCGCAACAAAAACAGCAGACTTATTACCTCCATAGCCAAGTAAGCCAGAATGTAATTTTTCGTTATTATTTTTTTTGTTGTATTTATATACTGCCGCTATCACGTTGTCCCTAATGCGAGTGCTTGGAAGTTTAACTATGACGGTCCTCGGTCTCTTATTTGTGTCGTCCAGTTTCCTTACTCTGACACAGTTTAAGATATCCATTTCTTGTATCGGATAGGAAATCACAGTACCCAGTTGCTTAACCACTGTTACTAAACTTTCAGATTTATTCTCGGGGATTCCATTTATTTCCAAGTTAGTCTCACGAGAGTACAATTCCAGTAAGTTTAGTCGAGTAGATAGATCGTTCACCGTTGCTTGTAGCTTGTCATTCTCTTTTGATAACTTAGAAATAGACTCTTCAGTTTTAAGTAAGCTGGATTTCATATGGTCGTAATCAGCACATAAAAAGTCAATAGTGGTTTTTAATTCTTTTAATACTGTTAGTTCCTCTTTCATTGATTGAAATTCCTGCTTTATCAAAGTTTTTATAGTATCTTGTATAACATCTTTGACAGCCAAACGTATTTCAAGCCTAATTGCCGAGAGGATTGAAGGGTCAATAGATAAAGAAGATGGTGATGGAATTGGTTTGTTTGTGCGCTGAGTTACATGGTCACGGCTATGATATTCGTTGTCCGGCGAATTAATTATGTCACAGTACTGAGTTGATCGCGCAGGGGTGTTAGAATTATCCCCTTTTGGTTTCTTGCTACGGCAGATATGGCATATCCAGTCAAGCTTAGAATCCTTTGACATACCACAATAGCGTTTCTCAGTGACGTTTCCACACTGTAGATCGTAATTTTTGTTACATGTGGAGCATTTAAGTGAATCTCGACTTTTAATGGTCTGGAGACATCCCGCACATGATTTGGTTGACATGTTTAATCCGCAAAAAGACCACCCGTAGCAGTGCTTGATCGTAGGTTCCCACACTCGTACCGCAGCGCTTTACACAATGCGTTGTTGAGACTTAAGATGTGTAAGTAAAAATGGCCAATAGTTTCTAAGTACCGATAATTCTGGTATATAATCGGTCACGATCGGGTGTACTCGTCCGCTGTTCAAAACGAGTGGCTGACGGTTAATTTTCACTTCGATATTTTTTATTATGTTCACTGTTCATATGCCCTTATTTTACTGATTATATTGTGAGCAAAGTAGATATAATGATCATGCAGTAAATTGTTTATAATTTTGGGGTTCTTTTGTAACTTTTCAATTGTAAACACTGTACTTCGGTCTGTATATTTAACTCACTGTTTCTTGGTTTCACTGTAACTAATACTTTCACCAACGATAGACGATAATTATTCGACAATTATTAGTCGGGGAATAACTTAATTGATCTATAAAATTACTATAAAGATTTTTAAATATAAATTTTATACGGAGCTAATGTATACAGGACGGCTAGCGCCATCTATCAAGACCTTTCGAAGATTTTATTAACTCATACGTAAATTAAATTAAGCCATAAACGATATATTTGGCGTTGAGCCATATAATACGTACCAGAAAAGATATTTCTCCTTTTCAACCCAAGGGTAGCGATGATTTTTGTGCTTTCATAGATTATTGTGATTTAGTTTAAAAAACCGACTTTTTTAAAAAAGGACCATGGCTTATTTTTGTATCGTGGGTGCGTTTCCAAACATGAAATTCACGTACACAAACACCCAGACCGAAACAAATATTTGTGGATCACACAAAGATTAGTCCCCTGCGGGAATCGAACCCGCGACTACTCGATCCCGTGGGCGGAACGGCTTAATCTTTTAACCTCTGGACCAAGCAGTCTGTCAAACAACGTTATTTAAACAGTACCTATTTCAATTCACATGTAGGCCTTAAATTAAATATGTTAAGGTGTCTTCTCTACAAAGTACATAATAGTTATATCTTGATGATTAATGATCTTTTAAGACGTAAGAAATTGCGATATTCTTAGTTAACGTTGTATGGTAGAGCAAAAAGTCCACAAATCGATAAGATTAGGGACTAATCTCTGTTGATGTGTTGCTTCTGAGAAGTTCTAATCCTCTTACGTCCTCTCCCAGAACGGTCTATGACAGCGTTTTCCAAACTTTATAATGGGCCAGGCCCAGTTATTTTAATTTTTCGCCATCGCGACCAAGCACAAGTTTTTAACCCTAGAAGGATTAAAAACTAGTACATATACGAAAAATAAAAAAAAAAACATTTTAATGTAAATAATATACGGGGCGCGGGGCAAAGCTACGCAGGACGCGTGACGATAACAACCACTACTCAGTGCAACAGCGGAGCGAGCGTTCGCGGTGACACAAAAGCAACACGTCTCTTGATCATGAACAAGTATGATTGGTTGTAAACAAAGAGACAGTGCTGCCACCCAGTATTTTATTTTCGTGGCCCGATACGGGGTCGCGCGACCCTCCATATGGGAAACGCTGGTCTATGATGTTGCCAAGCTCATCGTAACGTTTAATAGCCGAAAAAAGTAAATGACGACTAACACCAAGAATATTTAATATTTCATGCAATATAATTCGCAGCTAATAATAAATTATATTTTCACGCCAAGGTTATAAATAAAAGATGTAGAAAAAAGAAAACGCAAAAATTATAAAACAAATTTTTAAATTTTTTCGTCTTAACTTTGGCCACGGTATAAATCTTAGTTGAAATTTGAGAATTTAACAACCGTCTATACCTATCTATAAACATGTTTAACTAGTTACTTTTACTCAAGAATTAGCACATCATTTTTATTCTATAGTTGAGAAACTCTCAAAAGAAAGAAATGTCAAAAGTTAGTTTTGTATAGAATTTTAAACACATTACATTTTTTACCTAAGCTAATTCTTAAAACTAAGTAAATAAATGTCTGTAGATACGGGTGTTACACCCATATACTAAAGTTCTATACAAAATTAACTTATGACATTTCTTACTTTTGACAGTTTCTCAACCATAGAATAAAAATGATAGCTATTTATGTCACAATAAGTGGAATAGCTCTATTCAAAGTTGATAGAAACCTACTGACATTACTAATCTAACCGTGCTTAACTTAAGAACGTGCTAACTAAAAGTGCGTAAGTTAAGAACTGATCATCATCATCATCATCATCAGCCCGTGTCAGTCCACTGCTGGACGTAGGCCTCTCCCATGGCACGCCACTGAGCTCGATCTTCAGCTCTCCTTCTCCAATCCCTGCCCGCTGCCTTACGAATATCGTCGCCCCACCTAGCTACAGGGCGATAATAAGAACTGATCGAATGTAATAAATACATCATCCATCATAAACAAAAGAATGGTGATAGCTACTTTGTTAAAATAACTCGGCATTTTAGTTTGTTTCTCGTAAGATCGAGGCCTGTCGACCTTCGTCGAGCACCAACCAAAAAAAGTTACATTTTACTTACTCACATAATATTCAACTTATATGTTCGTTGCACATTCATATGAGTGAAATATGGTTGTTTTACGATGTTATAGATACTGTTTATGATAATATATTGCCGTATTCGAGGCAGATAATTTAAAAAAGAAATGTTTAGAAGTCAAATTTGTTTTCATTATTCGTGTTCCATAACATGTAATTTATAGGCACCGATACTTCAATTTTACTTGGTAACATTTTAATGAAATTATTTTGCTGTGGTATCACTTTTTTTCTTTTCATTGGTGACCTGGTGCGCATACCTCATATAGTATTATTATAATCTTCGCTGGGGCGTGAACATGGTTCTTGCTCAAAGAAATTGAAATTTATCTAATTCTCTACTCTGCTAAATATTATATGCAAGTTGTAACAACATTAACGCAAGTAAGTAGTTTATTCTAAATCGGTAACTGAATTGATTTTAACAGTTTTGAATAATTCTTACTTTTTTTTTAATATCCCAAAAATATGTTATTCCATCAGTGCGCTATAACATTGAACGTATGAAGCAATTATCTAATCGGATGTCTGAATTCTTGCGTCATTTGTGATACACCTGTACAATACAATATTACATATAAAGTATACCAACAGTCATACTAGACACAGTAGACTGTATGTAAGTTAGAGTCAAAACAAGTTAGCAGCTTATCTTCCCTTAACGTGTTTACCTATAATATGTTAGCTAACCTTTACTAAGTTCGTACACACCGACAGGGCTCCACGCTGTGCCTGACGCAACTAATTTAATACACAAACTATTTGATCACTTGAGATCTTGTGGGTAACACTCATGATGTATAATGCATGATGGATTAAGGAGGCGTGGGGAATTATCTCTTCAGAAGCTATAGACATATAAGTATATAAAAAGGCTAACAATTTATAACCCCTTTTTATCGTTAGTTACATACATAGAGTTACAAGGCAAGGTGCGGCTGGTGATCACAAAGTCTTGAGTTTGAATTAAGATCCAACCTAGGGGTCCGACCGTGTTTCAAAACTTTTAAGATTCTCTCAAGTAATGGGGGTTTACTTACGACGTTTTTCTTCATCGTCAGCAAGAGACCATAGCAAAGCAAATAGACCAGTTCTTTTTATCCGTACATCATATACAGTATCATATACAGTAATATTTGGTACTATAAATGAAATGCAGGACTCACATGGACGGCATTTATTTTCTAAGTGACACAACTGACAGTGACATTTATTTTTCTACATTCCCCCACAATAGTTTCTGCTCCTATGAAAACCCTAAATCAGACATCAGAAAGCCTACCAACTTAGGGTTTTATAATTTATAACCTTCTTCACCCTACACAGTCTAACGGGGCGCGTCTGTTGCGGTGTAGGTACGCTTGGCAATGCGTCCTGAAACACTTGTGAACTTGGAATCCCAGACCCGCTCCCTAACACGCCCTCATAGGGAACTTCGACCTGCTTCGACTGCTCCCCTCCTAGGCTCGAAGTCGCGGACTCTGGCTGAGAATTTGCGCTGCTTCCCTGGCTAGCTCCCATCCCGGAACAACAAAGACCCTCTTAGGGACCTACGTTTCAACTGATCTACATACCGGTAAATTACTTCACCCCTATCATACCTAACCGTATAACTATTTGGACCATTACACTCCACTACTCGCCCTGGGCCCACTTCTCCCCCTTCAAATACTGCCTATACCAGACCTCGTCTGAAGAAGTAAATTGCCTGACTCCTCCCGCAACGGACTCCTTCTGCCGCTGCTGAGCCTTACAAACCCTAGCCTCTCTATCCGGTTTCAAAACATCTAACTTGGTACGCAACCGCCTACCCAAAAGCAACACGGCTGGACTTTCTCCGGTGGTCAAATGTTCGGTATTCCTATAATACAACAAAAACATGTCGGCATCGCCCCATCGCTAACATTCTGCCCCTCATGAAATGCCTTCTTAATGACCCGCTTAAGAGTACGCACAGCATTTTCTGCCAAACCATTGGACGCTGGGTGATACGGTGCCGTAAAAACATGCTCGATCCTATGACTAGACGTAAAATTGTTGAACTCCGAACTAGTAAATGGTGGCCCATAGTCCGTCACTATCTGTTTTGGTAAACCCCACCGACTAAACGACTCTACAAGTCGACTTAACACCCCTGCCGCCGCCGTACTCGATACTGAAAAAACTTCCATCCATTTAGACATCGTATCCACTACAACTAAGTACGTCCTACCGTAAACGGGACCCATAAAATCCAAATGAAGAAGCGTCCACGGGCTATTTGGCCACAGCCACATGCATGGAGTCTGAAGCGGAGGTGCATCCGCGTGAGCCGCACAAACCTCGCACCCCCGGTACATCCGCTTTACGGCCTCGTCGACCCCCGGCCACCAGACGTAACTGCAAGCAATCGCCTTTGACTTAACAATGGCCATGTGAGGCTCATGAATCAAACGCAACACATCCTCCTTACAACCGTACGGCACCACTAACCTATGGCCCCGACATCACACACCCAATTTCCTCATACAACTCATTCTTGCTATTAAAGAACGTCTTCAGATTCTCAATTTCATATTCCGCAGGCCAACCGTCTCTTATATAACTAACCACTCTAGAGAGCATTGGATCGCGAGCAGTCAAAGTCCTAATCACGTCATAATTTAGAAGCAAAGCCTGCTGCACAAAATGTAAATAAGTCTGCTGTGGTGTTCCACAGCAGGTGGTTGTATAGGTTGTTACCTAAGATACAGCCCCGCTAACAGGTACTGGTAACCGCGACAGCCCATCTGCTCCGTTCTCGTCCAACCGAACATACTCGATATGAAACGTGTGGGCGGACAAAATAATCGCCAACCGCTGCATACGACTCTCAACCATTGTCGGTACACCAGAATGAGGGCCAAAAATTGAAACCAATGGCTGATTATCAGTATCCAATATACTGACCGTCCAGATGCTGATGGAACTTATTGACTGCAAATATAATAGCCAACGCCTCGCGATGTATCTGCGAGTAGTTTTTCTCCGCGTCGTTCAGCGTACGCGACGCATAAGCAACCGGCCGCTCGCGACCGCTCTCCGTGCAGGGCTGCGAAAGAACCGCACTTCAACACGAGCGGTCTCTGAGGCTCCTAATGAGCCAACACCTCAGCACTGACCAACAAATCTTTCACCTCCTTAAAAGCCCACACCAACACTATTTCCGCTCTTTTTTCAACAACTCGTACAATGGCGCAAGTTTAGTACTCATATTCCTCACAAATTTAGCTTAAAAATGTATCAAACCCAAAAAGGACCGCAACTCCGGCACATTACTCGGTCTGGGTATTTTGACAATCGCCGCAACTTTAGTACTTGTAATATTCGGTACTATAAATGAAATGCAGGACTCACATGGACGGCATTTATTTGCTAAGTGATACAACTGACAGTGACACACATTTATTTTTCTACACATCATACCACAGCTCTACATCTCCTTACGATACCTTAGGTAGATGCTGGGCCCCAAACCTACAACCAAAACTCCGCTAAAATCGAATCTTAACCGCCGCCGATCTACAGCGTTTACGCATACAACTAAAATATTCAGTAAGGATTAGATCACACTCCAACATGCAGACTCAGTGTGGATGGGTGGAGGCAGAGTTGTGACCACCTGCTGTTGGAACTTATCAAGCCACCAATAGGCCTTCAAACTTAGCTTAACAAGTATCATATTAAATAGTTGCCGGAACCAATGGCTTATCGTGCCTCCCGCGCTCGGAGCATGGAGATGCAAGCGTCTCTGTGCTTCCGTGCTTCGGCACGGTTGATCTGAGATGTTTGTGGCATATTCTTATTCAAGAATAGGATATTGTAGCGTATTCCTATTTAAGAATAAGAATATGCCACAAACGATCACCCATCTCAGACCGACCGTGCCGACCGCTCCTTGGCCTTGATGATCGCTAAGAACACCGTGATTGCATAGCGATACGAACGCCATAGCTAGAATACGAAAATTTTAATCGACAGTGATCAAGATTTGGTTTTAGGTGAATGTCCTTTCTCCATATAGCTATTTCCTGTTTATCCTGTAGACAGTTGACGCGCATCGTGCTCTCGGCCACTCTCGGGATATAAACACTATTAAAAGTTGTGGCAACTTGTGAGAGCACCGACGCAAGTAGTTTGTGTTAGCCGAACTATCTCGACGCTTCGCGGTCTGGAAGGTATAATTCTTACCATGCATCTCATAGGAAATTGATCTGGAAGAGCCCTGATGGTTCCACAAAAAATGAGATAGACTTCATCATGAGCACC
The DNA here is from genome assembly GCA_905147815.2 of Phalera bucephala. NCBI lineage: Eukaryota > Metazoa > Arthropoda > Insecta > Lepidoptera > Notodontidae > Phalera > Phalera bucephala. The sequence continues at coordinate 30,142,881 of LR990612.1, forward strand.
AAGCGACAAATATTTAATGATGTCTCCGTGATCCACAGGGTAAAAACCAGCAGTGATCACCGAAAGGTCAAAGACACATTAAATATTAATGTTAAGATGGAAAGATCGCGTCTGATGAAGTCTACACTCTGACCTTGTAATGTACTTATTCAAAACCCCGAGAAATTTCAACTCGAATTGTCAAACCGCTTGATAGAGACTTTCCTTACGGTCGGGTCCAAATATTTTAAGCCCCACCGTAAAAATAGGCCTCAAGAACTATCTGACTCGCTCCAACGCTCCAAACCTCCAATGATGCCAAGTCCTATAAGCAGCTCAATGGACAGATATAGAAGTCCTTGCGATACGATTTACGCTCCTTCAATACAAAGCGTATTGAGGAGTAACGTAACGTCGAATAGGTCAGAGGTGCTCAGGAAGATAGAAAGTTTCTATGGGCAGTTATGTACCTCCGTAGCTGAACCTGTTTTTAACGTAGTAAAAGACCCAAGAGACAAGCTAACCCGACACTAGACTGAATATATCCTGTACATCAGCCTGTACGAGATTACGATAGCTCTCAAACAACTCAAAAATAACAAAGCGCCGGGCGAAGACGGAATTACCGCAGAGCTTCTGAAAGCGGGTGGTACGCCGGTACTTAAAGACCTTCAGAGGCTGTTCTAATTCCGTCTTGCTCGCCGGAAGCATGGAACAGGGGTGTGGTGGTGCTGTATTTCAAGAAAGGTGATAACACCTTACTTAAGAACTATAGGCCCATCACACTGCTGAGCCATGTTTATAAGTTGTTTTCGAGAGACAACACGAATCGTCTCGAACGCAGGCTCGATGACTTCCAGCCTCCCGAACAAGCCAGTTTCCGGTAAGGCTTTAGTACCATAAACCACATTAATACGCTTCGGCAGATTAATAACAATAATAATAAATAAGAGAACCATGGCAACCGCTGTCAACGACACGTCGTTTTGTGTAAATAAAATTTTTTTGCGAAGAAATATAGAAAAGTATCAATTTAGACATTAACAAACAACAAAAAACAACACAGTTTAAGAGCAAAATTTACAATGCGAACGTGGGTTCGCAAAATGTGGATTTGGAAGAAAATACATAACACATATGTAAATGGCCGAGCCCAGCCGAAGAAACCCCGTGCGGCTGTGTCGGCAGCGGGATGCCCGGTCACCTAGCGCACGCCTAACACCTTTGCCCGGCTCGCCCGCCTCGCCCCAGCCTTCGGAGGATGAAGATTTTTTCACACCGCCGACATCTGGGGCCTCTAGCGACGGTGCCGGGATATCGGCGTCTCCACCTACACTAACATCTGCGAGGAGAGGACGCCCACCGCTGCCGGCACGCCTGGGATCATCCATTAAGTGCTATACTTAAGGATTCAAAGCTAGGTTACCATTTACAGAGGGAGAGTGAGCCTATATCTCATCTACTGTACATGAATGACCTCAAGTTGTACGCTTCGAAGAAAACAGACCTGATGGAGTTGCTCAAAATAAATGGCAATTTTAGCAACGACATCGGAATGGAGTTTGGAGTAGACAAGTGTGCGGTCATCCATGTACAAAGAGGGAGAGTTGAAGATTCTTTTAATCTACAGCTCTCTGATGATATATCCCTCAGGTCTCTCTCTGAAATGGATTCTTACATGTATCTTGGTATGTCACAAGCCTTAAGTATAGCTGAACAGGATATGAAACAATCATTGAAAGATCGGTTCTTTGCCCGCCTGATAAAAGTGTTAAAAAGCCTTCTATCTGGTGGAAACAAGGTCCGAGCTTTCAATGGTTGGGTCATGCCTGTTCTTACATACTCTTTTGGCATACTAAGGTGGACTCAGTCTTAACTGGATGCCCTGGATAGAAAGGTCCGTCGATTGCTGACAGCGTATCGTATGCATCACCCACGGTCGTCTGTTATGAGGTTGTACATCCCGCGGAAGTGCGGTGGTCGTGGGTTTTTAAACGCTAAGACACTACACAACCGCGAGGTGTGCAATCTCAGACAGTACTTTTTGAGTGTATCCGTGGTGATGTATCGAGATCTTGCCGCAATCGATAGAGGCCTAACTCCGCTTTCCTTGGCAAACGGGAACTGGCGAAGGCCCCAGGTATTAAGTACTTCGGACCGCACAGCCATATGGAAGGGCAAGGAGCTACACGGACGGTTCTATCGGGCTCTTACAGGGCCTGATGTGGACCAACTCACTTCCGTGACCTGGCTACGCTTAAGCAACCTTTTTAGGGAAACTGAAGGCTTTGTCTTTGCAATTATGGACGAAGTTATCATGACGAACAACTACCGGAAGCACATCCTAAAGGACGGCACGGTTGACATTTGTCGGGCATGTCATCGTCCCGATGAGTCTATTAGACATGTAGTTTCCGGTTGTTCTCGTCTTGCTAACGGAGAGTACTTGCACAGACACAACCAAGTGGCTAGGATTATCCATCAGCAACTTGCTCTTAAATATGGCCTTGTGGATTCTGAAGTACCGTACTACCAGTACCAGCCTCTTCCAGTTCTCGAAAGTGGTCATATCACGCTCTACTGGGATCGATCTATTATCACGGTCAGGACTATTGTAGCCAATAAAGGTTCCTCTCTTTGGAGCCCTGACCACCGGTAGCTTGGGTCGTAGACCTTGCTGTCGGTGGAGCACATTTTTTTTTATACAATATATATAAGAATATTTGTATTTTATATTTTTATATATACTTTATAAGAAATTATACTGAATAAATATATACATAATAATAATACACTTTATTGTACACCATAAAATCAATACAAGAAACAAATTTAATACAAAAATAGTACAAATGGCGGTCTTATCGCTTACAGCAATTTCTTCCAGACAACCGTTATATTACCAGATTATACAGTGGACTATGAGAAAGACTTCGATTCGATCGAGACTTGTGCGGTTCTTAGATCTCTCCAGCGATGCCGCATTAACTATCGGTACATCGAAGTGTTGAAGTGCTTGTATAATAACGCCATCATGTCAATCCGAGCACAGGGGCAGTGCACAAAGGCTATCCCCATAAAAAGAGGATTAAGACAGGTAGACTGTTTACGGTACTCCGAAACTGTTTGCGGCCACCTTAGAGGACGCTTTCTAGCTCTTGGAATGACGAAGACTTGGCATCAACATCAATGGCGAATACACCACTCACCTTCGATTTGCCGACGATATTGTAGTCATGGCGGAATTGCTGGAAGATCTAGGACGAATGCTCGGTGACCTCAACAAAGTATCTTAACAAGTGGGTCTGAAAATGAACATGGACGAAACGAAAATAATGTTCAACGTCCGCACTCACCATTGGAAACTCTACTCTTGAAGCTGTCGACGAATACATTTACCTGGGACAGGCAGTCCGGTTAGGTACCTAGGTCCAACTTTGAGAGAGAACAATCGACGAATCCAACTCGGCTGGGCAGATCATCCAAAATACCTCAGTGCCTCAAAACCAAAGTTTTTAGTCAATGTTGCCAGTGATGACATACGGATCAGAGACGTGGTCTCTTACAATAGATCTCATAAAAAAACTCAGAGTTGCTCAACGAGCTACGGAAAGAGTTCTCTCAGCGTTTCTCTACGTGATCGAATCAGGAATGAGGAGATTCGTAGAAGAACCAAGGTCACCGACATAGCCCTCAGGATTAGCAAGCTGAAGTGGCAATGGGTGGGCCACATAGCGCGAAGATTGGACGGGCGTTGGTGCAAAAAGATTCTAGAGTGGAGACCACGTATCGGCAAGGGCAGCGTAGACATCCGCCTGCCAGATGGACCGACGATCTTGTGAAAATCGCAGGAAGTCGTTGGATGCAGGTGGCATCGGACCGGTTACGCTGGAAAGCGATTGGGGAGGTCTATGTTCAGCAGTGGACAAGTATAGGCTGAGATGATGATGATGGTTTGAATGTCTGTCTGTCTTTGCGGTTCAAACCTTGTCATTAATTTTTCAAGCACTTGCGGCTATCATTGGACTGAAATTTGGCATACGTATGTAAGTTCGGTGACAATGCAATAATATGGTGCCATGGAATTGGTCTGATGATGGAAACGGAGGGTGGCCATAGGAACATGTGTACTATACAACGTAACCCCCTCGTGTTTAGGCTTGTTTGATTGTAGAAAACGTAATTTCGACGCGATACCGAAATATATCGTATGCCAGACTTTGTCGAACACCAATAATCGTTGTGCCAGACTTTGTCGAACACCTTCGCGACATCGAAGAAAAGGGCACCCGTGTAGTTAATTTGAGTTTGATGAGGCCAGTAGTGAGGAAGTGCTCATTGATGCGGTGCACTTGATGGACACAAAAGTGTTTGGCTCGATAACCAAACTGCTCATTGATGAGAATACCCCTGGACGATACAAAGTCTTTGAGCCATGCCAGAAGTAGCGGCTCGTAGATCTATGCCAGGGAGTTGAGGAGACCGATAGGGTGGTAACTAGTGGGGCAGTCACGAGGTTTACCGGGATTGGGGATGCCTATGACGTCGGCACCCTTTCACAGAGTGGGGAAGGTGCAGTTCGTCATGGCGGCGTTAAGGATGGTCACTAAGAGGCAGATGAGTTGGGCGAAAATAGAAATGCCGTCAGAGCCGATGGTCTTCTTCGGTTAAAAAACTTTAATGAGGTCCTCAACCTCAGTCTGGGTAATAGGAAAGTAATAGAAATATAGGAAGGAATCGGTGGGGGTATTGACAGACCAATGACGACCGGTGCCTCGGAGAAATAATCCACTCACCACTATTAAGGTGATTATTATCAATAAGTGTAGCACGAACATTATACAAATATGATTAAAAACAAAACAAATATTTAAAAATGAAAATAATAAAAAAAATACTGACTACATAATTCTTCTATTTCGCGCCAAAACTTCCTTATTCAACACTTAAACCCATTACAAAAGAAAAAGGAAAGGCCTGCTATCACATCCTTCCACTAAAACAAATAAGACACAATCAGACATCATCCCCATAAATATATATCTCGACACCATCGAATTCCCCCGAAGATTTTATTCTGACTTCGGCTACATATCAGGTGTACCCCAGAGACTTCGTATCCTTAAATTTCCGATGAAAACAAAGAATCCGTGAATATAAGTTCGCGAGATCGGGCGAATGGAAATTTACATCCTAATTTCCCCAGTGTATACCCACTCAAAGACTATTCGTCAGGGATATCAAAAATCGAATATCTAGAACAATGCAAATCTATGATATGTAATTCGGTTATGGCTATTCTTCTTCTTTTTGATAATGGCAATCGGTTACAAATACGGGACATTTTTTGGGTGTCGAATGGCATTTTTTTTCTTGTTATTTTTTAAATTGTATAAAATCGATGATCCATTAATAAAGGATTTGTCACGTTTTAAGGGCATCCACGATTACTATACTGGTTTATAATCCACTATCATTTAAAACAAAACTGAACAGTATCACATTTTTTTTCTTTAAAAATACTTAAGCCTATATATGGAAATTATTCGTATGGTGCGGGTGCCTTTACAAACACAAAAATCACTAACAGACATTCAGACCGCAACAAACATTTGTAGGTCACACAAAGATTTCCCCTGAAACCAACGGCCAAATATTTTCTACTCCAGCGGGCCTATCCACGGCCTAGTCAAGGTGTAAGAATTCTGTTTCCATTAGCTTTCCGCAAACGACAGCGCCTTGGTCTGTTCACGTGACTTTTTCTCAGGACTTTTTGTTATTAAATGTCATTCCCATACATTTTTTCCTTTTCGACGACTGTAGACTTGACTTCAGTTGCAGGACTTTTCTAACATCCTTCGGTTGAATTGATAGCCCTATCCTGCTATCTTAATTACTATAAAAGTACATGCAATCACAAGGGATTAAATTGGCGTAAAAGACAATGCCGTCTAATGTATGGCGCTCCCCGAAGCAAATCTTAAGTCACTGCGTCACATCCAAATGCCCTGTATTGTTAAGGAAATTTTATGTGTTTATTGTTATTTCTGAGTTCTAATTCTGCGAATCTTAGTTATTATATCGATCAAATATAATGAGGTTGGGTTTAAAAACACGCAGATCCTTTACCTAAGCGAGCTTTTCACAAGCTTTTATTCAACTTGCAATGTTCGTATGTACTTGTGACCCAATTTTTAAATACTTGCCGGTATCCGATTGAGCTGGAATTTGGCATACGTATGTAAAGTCGGTGACAGTGCAATATGATACCATGGAGCTGGTCTGATGCCTGGAACCTTGTAAACCATACAACGTAACTCCCTCGGGTTTAGACTTGTTAGATTGGTATTGCCAAGTACTATACAACTAGATAGTGTTCAGGGTCTGATGACGAAACCGAAGAATTTGGCCCAGAATGGCCATTTGCTTAGAATGACTATTTCCCTAAAATGACCACTTTATCATATTGTCCACTTCGTATAACGTCTACTTTCCCATAATGTCTCCTTCCCATAACGACCACATTCCTATAACGTTCATATTCCCATATCGTGCACATTGCAATAAAGTCTACTTTTTCATGTTGTGAGGAAAGTAGTCAATGGAACCACCTAATTACACAATAAACCCCGACGTTTTTGGGCTTGTTGGATTTGTCTTGACGACTACTTTAGACCCAGATGGCATCAAAGATCTGATGATAAAGCCGAAGGGCCAATTTCCCATAATATCTACTTCCCATAACGACCACATTCCCATAATGTCTACATTCTCATAACTTTCACATTTCCATAACGTCCACGTTCCCATAACGTCCATATTCCCGTAACGTGCACATTTCCATAATGTCTACTTTTTCATGTTGTGAGAAAATGTAGTCAATGGAACCACCCAATTTTTAAAAAGGTCTGTTTAATTGATCCTATTTTACCTAATTATGAATTTTGTTGTTGCTGTAAGAGCATTACAATGTCCGATGTGTATTAATGAGAAAGTTACGTACGTATTAAGAGTTTTTTTCCATAATTCGACATTTATCGCGGTATGGATTAAGCTTAGGGATTAAACTTCTATAGTATTTTTCATGAAGGAAGAGTACTGTGACAGTTGTAAGTGTCAAAGTAAACTATACTTTATTCAATGGCAATAAGAGGCATTACCTGTTTCTATACTTATGGTGTTATGCCTTAACACCATTGAATTAAATATTAATTTTGTTTAGTACTTAAAACTGTCACTACCCATCTAATGTGAAAAATCTCTTCTTCCTCGTTCCCTCATTGCTGAGGATCGCGACCACGCACAAACAGTCTCCATTGGGTGCGGTCATATGCGGAGTGTACCGCCCGATGCATGCTGCCACCCACCACCTTCTTTATTGCGTCAGACCATCTTGCAGGTACCCTTCCCTGAGTACGTCTACCGTCCATATTGCCTAATATAATGTGAAAAATATTATAGTATATATCTGTGCTATTGGTATTACAACTTTATAGATTTTAAAATTGCCGATTTATATGAAGATACAAAAAATGGTTATTTGATTTGAAAAATATGGGAAATGATATGGAATACAGTCTTATAAGGATATTTTGGCCCGCGGCCAAAATCGGAACCAACACTGTCATCGACTGAAATGTCACTTCATGACCGTCACAGAGTTGCCATTTGCTATGAAATTTATCAAAGTTCTTTTTTTAATTAGGAACCGGTCGGACCCGCCTGCTAAATATTTCCCTGGAAGAAGGGAAATTTTACTAAATGATAACCCTAATTTCACATCAACATCACAAAATATCCTTGTCGAGGAGTTTTGGCGCGAAATCGAAGAGTGATATTGTCAATTTGTTTTAATTTCCAAAGTTGTGTTATTTCGAATTATAATGTGTAATGTTGGTGGAATATTAACCATTATGTATTCCTATATGTGCATGAGTGAAGGTAATTGTAACAAAGTGATAAAACGTGCCTTTTCGATTTCCCTCAAAACGGCCGTCGCAATTGGTATGTAAAGTTTCCATCACTTTACTATCCAGGGTGGGGACTTCATCAATTTCATTATCATCTTTGTCATCAAATTCATTGGGGAGTTGAATTTATTTAGAAATGAATATTCGTAAACTTTGTACAATGGCATAATGTAAACGCAATTTCCACAAAAAACAATATATCCTTGTACTATAATTTCGTCGTAATGCAATTAGTACCGTCCCGTGGCATTCCCCTTTGGATAAGATTTGATTTCTTTTCTAAAAAAAATCGAACCCCTCACACTAGAAAATTATAACTGGGTTATGGGTACATTTACGAACATGAAATCACATACACTAGCACTGAAATCGAAAGAATATTTGTAGGCCACACAAAGATTTTGTCTGTGCGGGGATCGAACCCGCAACTTCTCGATCCAGTGGGCGGAGCAGTTAAAGCTCTTAACGACTGGACCAAGTCATCCGTCTTAACCTGTCTATACTATTCCACTGCTATGTAAAGACCATTTCTCGTCAATCGAGGTGAGAGAGGTGTATACAATTTGCTCATGCGTAATTTATTTTGAAATTATATTTTTTAACTCCGAAACCTACTTTCGGCGTTCCTCACGGAATCTAATTTCGTTCCCGCCCAACGAAGTGATTGGATTTCACTGTTATAAAAATGTAAATTGCCTGATACCTACCTATTAACTTCCGTATTTTTATTGAATTTTATGTTGATATCGAAAAATATTAAAAATTAGCTGCCGACGAAGGATCGCGTATTTGTATACAAGATGTAAGAAATAACGCAATACCTGAAACAGGTTATAAAAGCCATCTAGAGATACCTAATAGTTGATCTATTTATAACTATTAACTATAGCTGTACCTAATGTCAAATACTATCAAAGCTAGTTCATAATCCCATTCCTTAATCGGACTAAGGAAAATAAAAAATTTCATGGTCCGATCGACCAAAAAAAGACAGATCTCACAGTCAAATTCCTTAATCGGACTAATAGGAAAAAGGTTTACGCGGTCACAAGGCCTATTTCAGGTTTTTACTCCCTAAACGTTTCTGCTTATTATATAAGTAGGTACCTAAACATTGCAGTCTAGTGTACTTGGGTAGGCTTATAAAATTTTCTAGACAGGGAATCCTTGGCGGGCGAAAAAAAGTAAATTAGTATATATTTTTAAAGTAAATAGGCAGATATCATCAATCCATTAAAAGACAAGTCATTACAATTGTCAAAAGTACCTATATACATTACAACCTGTTGTTTCCGTGCGCAACTGCATTTGCAATTAACAGAGACATGAAAATCATTATAACTACAACGAAATAAAGACGGGCATTCATCCCGAATTAATTATAGTAGTATCGTCTGGTTCGCAAATCTCACTAATTGCTAGCGCCAGCTAAACTAAAGCGCTTTTCTGATTGCCGCCCCGTCTCGCCACCCTTAACAGCCCTTGAGAAGCAGAATTCGTCACCTGTTGAAAATAATTAGTCAAAAAAAATCAGTAGTACAACAAAAAATTCAGGTGTATAGCGCTCGACATCAAGCTTTCTGTGTTAACCACTCGACGCTGCAGTTCGCAAAAAAATCAGACGATTTTTTTTCGACGGGTTTTTTTTCGACGAATACAAACTATTCGAACGAGGGTGCACGCTCGTCTGACGAAATCTGAAGTGGAAAACAAACCTCTTTTAGATCGACGATATTTTTTAGGCAGCAGCAGGTAACCCTTAATGGATTTTACAAAGTTGGCATGCGAATTTCACCTCAAGAGGACTCCAATTGGCAGTGCATCATTGCATACACTTTATACTGCGTAAAATTTGGTAGAATTAGGAGTGATCTGAATGACTGATCTAAAATATTAGGTACCATAGTATAAACCTGTATCGAAGGTCCACTGGAGAATTCTCAAAACACGAGAAAATAAAATACCTACCTATAGGATGTATGTAGATAGTATATCTATTAAGTGTTAATATTATATTACCTAGATAAGTAATTCTGTTCCATGTTTTTTTGATTAAATCATTACACTTGCTTACCTATACATGATGTAAAAAATGTGAACCGATGAGCCCGTGAAGGTCTTGAGTATAAGCTGGACGCTTTAGCACAAAGCCGGTCATCTTTGACTATCCACGGGGAAAACATTTTTGTTCAGTTTGACTGCATCTGCAAGTATATACCTAGTCAAAGAACGGGTGCTTTCAATATGCCGTCAAGATTTTTAAAGCATCAATTAAAACCTTTCCACTGATTTACATACAGTCCACTCGCGTGTCATGGAGCAGAGAAATGGGCATGAAGCTGATAAATACGGGAGCATAAGCATAAATGCAAGTATTTTATACAGGTAAGCAGTTTAATAAATGTGCGCGCATGGACTATTTACGTATTTCTCACTAGCTAATGCAGTATAGTATTTCTCTATACTATGACTCGATACTGAAAAAAAAACCTATCTACGGCTCATAAAGATTCGTTGAACTTTCAAATGGTTGAAATTTCTGACTTGCGCGGTAAGGCAAATACAGGGTCTAATAGAAAAATAAGGGGAAATATAATTGAAAAAGGAACCTTTATCTGTAATATATACCTACTAAAGAATTACAAATAATAAATTATTATAATAATAAATAGGTAATTTCTCGTAGGAACATACCTCAAGATAATATTGCACCAAAAAAGTCGGAGACCAAATTTATGGCTTACTGTCAATGTCATTAAAAAACATCCCGTGCTCTATGATCCCGTCCAATAAATTGACATTTTCCGGATGTAAACATATTGATTGGTTGTATTTTTATCTCATTTTATTGACTCGGCCCGCAGTTAACATTGGAAAATGGACCAAGAAACAGCTAAAAAGCTGCTCGTCGAAGGAGGAACGTTAGTTTTCCTCGGGGTGCCACAGGAGACGCAATTTGGTATTGATATGCAATGTTGGAACACGGACGAAGATTTTCGCGGAATAAAAATGATACCGCCTGGCCTTCACTATATACACTATTCTCCAGTGAGCAAGGGAACTGGAGATGTCTCCTCAAGGCAAGTATTTGTATATTTTATTCATAAAACATAGTCTTTTTTCTGTTTTTCTTAAGCCCTACACAACGCTTTAGCTCGTCCTAATTTTGTATTACATGTATCTGTAAATTATTTTTTTTATGAAGATTATTGTTATTAAGTCTCATAATCAATAAGACTTACATTTATGTCTAATAATTTTATCATTTTCATTAATGACCTCAATAACAATTGCTCTAGGTAGGTCTAAACTTCCCAGCAAGTAGCATCGTTGTTAATAGAATTAAGTCGTCTGTGATTATGACATATGATATATGACACAAAGATGAAGGTGCATTTAACACAGTTAATATGTACCTATGTAAAACAAACAGTAAACCTTTACTGAATTTCATGGTCATTAGACCTGGTTAATTTGCAAGTATTCTATATGCACTCTCTTTTTGTAATTAATATAGAGATTTGTTTTAAAATATAATTTCCATACATTTTCTGTTGTGTGTCAATAATGGTAGTCTTTATGACTACAAAAGCAGTCAAGGTAGTTAAACCATTTGACACTTGAGACTAAGTAAAAATGAGCTCTGCAGAAATTGTGAAGAGTGAAGCTGACTGACTGTATTCGCAACAGTGTATTAAGAAAGCGAGTAGGTATGAAAGATGGTATCTGTGTAAAGATGAGAAAGAGTATGCTTAGTTGGTTCGGACATATAGAAAGAATGTCAGAAGAAAGAATGATAAAAAAGATATACAATGTGAAAGTGGAAGGATGTAGGTACAGGGGAAGAGCTAGAATATCTTACCATGACTAAATAGACCAAGTCTTATCTGAAGGACAAGTCATAGGTCTCCATAACGGGGGAGTGTGTATGAGACATACTATGAGAATGGAGGATGCCAGAGAGGTATGTAAGGAAAGAACCTGTTGGAACTCTATACTCTCTGCCTACCCCGCATGGGATGTGGCATGATGATATAGATAGATAAGATACACTAAGTAATCAATGCAAATGGTGGATTCACTGGTCTTAATAAATGGCCTGAACTCTTCATGGTCACTCTAAGAATTATTCTTATGTACTGAATGTGTTAATAAACGTAAAATTCATATGCTGAGACGGATAAAAACATTTGTGAGTACCAAAGATACCAATTTATTTAGAAATAAACTGAGTTATTGCAAACACAATGCAAATTTCAATATTTTATAATATAGTCTATGTTACAGGTCTGGCTTCATGCACTACTTCCACAAAAAGGAGTTTTTAGTTAAAATGTGGGACAAAAACACAGAGGACCTGAGCAAAGAAGAGATAAGTGACGAGAGCATCCAACGTCTCAAGGAAAACCTGTTCAATTTGGACAGGCATCTGGGTCCATATCCATATGAAATATGGCAGAAATGGAAACTAATGACTTCGCAGATAACTGGTTATAGATTTTTTTTTATATATAATTTGTATTTTATCTATTTGCTGACCAGAGCCATGGATGTTTGAATAAACTTCCAGTCAAGTTTAGTTTAGTAAGATTTTAATGTTGATGACTCTTAAATGTATCTCAGTCTATTAGCAAATGAAGTTATTTGCTAAACGAAAATAAAATATAAACTGTATTAGATTGTAATGAGGTGATGTGGTAATATTAGCAAGCTAAATAAATTACCATATGGCGACTAACTTCTTGAGTCGTAACATTCTTGCCTGGAGAAGCTGTATAGCTTTTGTAGCTGTAGCTGTAGGCCTCAGCCAACAGACTAAATCATTCACACACACACATTATAGCCAGTCATTGACAAAGCCAATGAAAAAGCGTAAAACTTAATAAGTGGTATCACAAGAGAAATATTGTCGTAACAAACATTAGCCTTGTTGAGTTCAACCTTCAACAGTTCTAACACTTACAAAACAGCATAGGAACACATCAAAAAGTTGCCTAAATGAATTTATTCCATCCTTAACTAAAAATATTAATTTTTCTGTACCTACACACAGAATCGTGTTTGTTAATATATTTAAATTTTTTCAATTACTTTAGTTTTCCATTCATTGTATTTTAACTACAGCAGTGATTTTTTTATGAAACAATCACTGTAAATAAACAATATTGTACATAAAAACACAAAGAAATCATCAATATTCTATTAAGGTGATAAACAAGATTGTTTCCTTCTAAAAATCCACAGCCACAACTAGTGTTAATTATACTCACAATTCAAAATTACTTGTATAATTATTACAGCTGAATTAGCAGCCAAACTATCACCTGAAAATGGCATTATCCGAGCATCTGTAGAACTCCTACCTACAACGGATGAAGACAGACCGAAGGGTGTTAAAATTACAGAAGGATCTATGGAAAGCCAAGAGGTAACTACAGACAATACAGAAGAATCCACAATTAGAGATGCCGAAGAAGATAAAGAATGCGCTGGACAATCTGATGCTAAAAGAGCCAAAAGAGTGACGCGGGAAGAGAAGGAGCAAGCGATGTTGCCAGATTTAAAACCAGCACCAGGTTTGTTAGAAACAAATCCGAATATTTGACATTATATATCTACACTTCATTATCCTTTTAGACACAAAGACCTATGAGGGAGAAGGACGCTTGAGAAATCTAAGGAATGGACTTCATAGTCTGCCTACTCCACAAGAGATCTGGTGTGATGATATAGATAGACACAAAGAGTGATGATTGGAATTATAACAATGATGTTAGCCCAATGCACTAAGGGCCTATTGCCATTATACTGGACACAATTCCAGATAAATCCAGACAGTGACTAAGAATTTTTCGAGAGAACACCAACTTTATATGACCTAGCATTCAAACAGAAGATCTCATGACTGCCACCCACAATACACAAAATCATTGAGATGAAGTATTTTGAAATAAATTTTAAATTTTATCCCTCTCTCTCTCTTTTTCATTTTAGATTATTTTTGTAATTTATTTACTTTCATATTCCAGGCACAGCAATGAGATTCACAGAGATACCACGCGACAAATATCCGCCTGGATCGACGCCCGAAGAGATCACAAAACATTACCTTGACCAATCATACACATTGGAGCTGATGATTGCACAACACGATGAGTAAGTTCAAACCATTAAACTATATAGATGTTATGAGCGAAAGCTTTTGAGTGTGTCGCGATGGCATAGCTTCAGAACAGATGAACCGAGGTGTTTGTTTTGTGTAATAAGTTACAGTGCTATTAGTTTGCAAGCCTTTAACTATTTCATGTGCGTGTTTGAGTGATATACGCTGTTGGCCGTGAGGCCTTTACAGCTTCACCGGAATTAAGGGCGAGCGTGCAACCACTACGCTCGAGCCAGAAGGGCAAGGAGCGACATACTCGAGAGTGCGAGGGTTTGGACAGTCGCTACGGGGGGAGGGGGTGTAATTAGTGCACCGGTCCGCGGGCTAGGGGATCTACGACTTCGTCGTCGTCGTCCGTATGCGGAGCGGAAAGAAGCGATGTCAAAGCATCGGGGGGATCGGTGAGAACATGTCGCGGCTGGCGGTAGCGGCAGGGGTCGGGTTCGTAGTCGGCGGCGGCTACGATTAGCGGATTCGCAAGGGAAGATGCGTTCGCGAAGTGTCGAATTGTCGCCTTTTTAATATAGGCGCGAATAGATTCGAGACCGAGATCGGAGTGGACAACTATTTCATATTGGCGCAATAGTTCCAGAAAGGATAACCAATTTAAAGGCGTGTTTCATAGCCTGTATACTCTCCACAAGCTGTAGCTATCTTTATGTATAAAACCCCAATGTGCATGTGTTAATTCTCCTAAATGGCTTGACCTACTTTTAAGATTTTTTTGTACGTATGGGTCTTAGCTATAGACAGACCTGGTAGGTGTTGCCTACCGGGTAATCCCACTTCCCACTAATATTATAAATGTGAATGTTTGTATGTATGGATGTTTGTTACTCAATCATGCAAAAACGGCTGAATGGATTTGAATAAAATTGGGCACACAGATAACTTATCATCTGGTTTAACACATATGATACTTTTTATCTCGGAAAAATGTAAGGTTCCTGTCTAAAGTCAACTCGGACGAAGTCGCGGGCACAAACTAGTTATTCATAAAAAATTGTCTACTTTCTTAAGAACTTATCTACCCCAATAAAAGAGTACATGCAGTTGTAGTCAGCATCGTAACTTTCTTCTTTTTTTTTATTTAAAAAAACTTAGCCCTACACTAAGATATATTCCTGTGACAATACCCAGACCGAAATAAATAATTGTGGGTCACAAAGATTTTTCCGGTGCGGGAATCGAACCCGCGAGTATTAGACACAGTTGGCGGAGCGGCTTATGCTCTTAACAACTGCGCTAAATCGTCCGTCAAACCAGGGGTTGGTCGCGAGGCTGGCTGCGTCCACAAACTAATTTCAATGTTGTACGGTTGCTTTACCTACAAAATAAAATTTGGGATCGAAAAATTCAAATCTTGACTACGGCGCTCCTCACCCTACGTTCGAGCAGAGATAGGCAAAATGTAATCAGATTAATGATTACAATTAGATTTTGTAATCTTCAACGATTATGATAACATCTTGTAATCTTCAATATTGAATGTAATCGTAAATCGTAATTTTGACCATCTCTGCATACGACACAGTTTGTAGCAAAAATCTATGCAACTTCCAGACCGCTCCACATCATAGGCGAGTTACAATTCGCCTACCTCTGCTTCCTGATCGGACATTCCCTCGAAGGGTTCGAGCATTGGAAACACCTGGTCATCCTCATGTGTTCCTGCGACGATGCCATCCACAAGTACCGCAGTGTTTTCTTCCACTTTATCAGAACTATTGAGGTACAAATCGAGGAAATGCCAGAAGACTTCCTAGCCGATATTGTTATGAACAAGAATTTGGTCTATAAGAAACTACGAGAGTTCTTCCGTACGGCGTACGTCAGCAAAGTCGATGGACGTCTGCTAACCATGATTGAAAGGTTCAAAGAAAACTTGACGGATAAGCTCCAATGGGATTTCACCGGCTTAGATGCTGATGAAGAAGACGAAAGACCGGTTATAGTTCAGTTAAATGATGCTGAGTAAATTACTTTAATTTTGTAATTGGGATATTAGCAAGGGTCGTCTCGCTAGCAGGGGCAAAATGTAATCATTAATGATTACCCACCCTCGCTTGGGGAATATAGGCGTGATGGTGTATTAATGATTAATTATTACACTTTTAATCTTGAATCATGAGTGAATATTACAAAATGCAATTGTAATCACTAATCTGATTACATTTTGCCCATCTCTGCTCGCTAGTACATTGGTGTGGTGATAAATGTGCAATTTTAATGTTTCTAGGAACATTTGGTAGGGTGAAAAAGGAGCGGAAGGTGAATGGAGGTAATAGTTATAGCGAGTTTAGGTAATTTTATGTGAAATTTCGATAGAAGCAACTAAAGTACGACAGGTGTAAATATCAGATTCGAGGAAAGTTAAGCCGAGCTCAAAGGGCTTAGTGCCACAAAGATCTTTTAGCCCGTGACATTGACAGGGGAGGATGACGTTGGTATGAAAATAGGGTTACCATTTAATTTTTTATTTTCTACTTCCAAGGAGATATTAAACAGGTGAATCCGCATGGGTACTAATTAAAAAGAGAACGGGGTTTTGGCGGGAAGTCGAAGAGTGATGTTGTCAATTTGTTTTAATTTCCAAAACTTGTTATTTCGACTAATAATGTGTAATGTTGGTGGAATATTAACCATTATGTGTTCTTATATGTGCATGAGTGAAGGTAATTGTAACAAAGTGATAAAACGTGCCTTTTCGACTTCCCTTAAAACGGCAGTCGCAATTGGTATGTAAAGTATCCACCGCTTTACTATCCAGGGTGGGGTACTTCATTAATTTCATTATCATCGTTGTCATCAAGTTTATCGGGGAGTTGAATTAATTCAAACAAACACGATTATATGTCTCACTTGACACTGGCAAAATACACTTATAATTAGTGTGAAGCCATAACTTGAAGAAGAAGAAGAGAACTTGGGTAAATTTGAAAGCAAACGACAAGTGTCACATTGCATTGGATAACAGCGTTAGTTCCGATTTTGACCGCGGGCCTAAAGATCCTTGCGTGACTATAACACAAAAGGATTGTTAACGTTACGCTAGCGAGTTTAAATACCATCCTTTCACTGCAAATTCACTAACGGTTCCTATATTCAACTCAAGGATAGATTAGCTTACTGTCAGTAGATCGTTGTCGATATTTTTGAAATTTCATTTGCAAAATTTAATAAAATTGCCAAAGATATCATTTATGCTACATAATGTCATGCTGTGTAATATTTTGTTACCCATCCTTATAAATATTGTGTTTTTATATAATTAGATGTGTACCTGGTTCTGTGTTTATTCTTGGATAATGTGTTTACTTCTGTCTTATTTTTTTTTGTGTTTCGTTAGTTGCTTAATTTTATTTAACTGAATATTCATGTTTTGGATTACAATCCAGATCTATTGTATTACTTAGAACTACGTGTTATATTTGATTGTAATCTGTGTTGTGTGTCAAAATAAAAATAAATAAATAAGTAGAATTTTGACAGATTTTCCATACGAGACATGTCAAAATTTGACAGATTTACCATACGAAATATGTCAAAATTTGACAGATCTTCCATACAAAATATGTCAAAATTCTATCCGTAGTAGGCAAATCTAACCATGAGTTGAATATGGGAACCGGCCGTAAATAAACATGAACGACAGCACGCTTACTCGCTAACGTCAATATTTTCGTGCTAAGTCCTCTCCCTGTAACTACCCCAAAGAGTCGTCGAATTGTCAGTTGTTATATTTAAAACTATTTTTCTTCTATATAACTAATCACACACCGTCACTTCTATATTATCTAAGCGGGGGTGGCAAAGGTATATACTTTGAGATCGGCACCCACCGCCCCTCCTAGGTAAACTTAAATATTAACAAGTGATTGTATGTTATTTGTCTATCGAAGTTTTACAATTAGATAATAGGTTATTATAATTCCTAAAACGATACACCTTCCCAAGGTAGTCGATCAAATCTATGTATTTGTGTACTGTGTACATTCATAGATCAAATTATTATATTAATGTTTAAAACATTTTTTAATATTAAGTATATCGTAAAAATTACAGTGTGGCACATTTCATGCAGTTATAATTATGTACACCATTTTCGGGAAATAGATTATTTATTCTATTTTAACTTTATTTAGTAGCACATTAGTACTACTTTAAACAGAGGCAGTGACGAAAAAAATGTATATGAAAATTTTGTTACTATATAAACGTCACATGGCATTGTTGCATACTTCTATACCCATTTCCCTGCTTACTACAGAATCTAAATCTACAGTAAATGGAGTCTATTGTAATATTTATTATGTGTCACATTTCTATTCTCTAGGTAAGATAGTGACCTATTGTGACCCCACCCTACATGTTATGTGATCTTAACTTACCAATCTTTACCACAACTGTAAGTATTACCACAAACCAGGTTGAATGAATAGACCGCTATAATGAGTGATATTCAACCCATTCGCATGAAACCATTTGCTTAGAAATTCATAATGTGTACTGCTAAAGAATGGAATTCGTTCCGACAGTCTGTTTGCCGAGAGATGTCTAT
Source organism: Phalera bucephala (assembly GCA_905147815.2). NCBI lineage: Eukaryota > Metazoa > Arthropoda > Insecta > Lepidoptera > Notodontidae > Phalera > Phalera bucephala. The sequence goes on from LR990612.1 coordinate 30,161,554, forward strand.
CTATATCATCATGCCAAATCCTTGTAGGGTAGGCAGAGTACAGAGTTCCAACAGGTTCTTTCCTTACAGACCTCTCTTGCTTCCTTCACTCTCATGGTTCAGAGAGATAACTTTTAAATTCAAAATGAATAGGCGTATGACCCTTAAACCCTTTTAAAACTAAGAAATTTTAATTAATTCTTCAATAAGAACCACTAGAGCTCTTTTCACAAAGGTACACACTTTGTGTTTTAACATATTGACTTCGGTGATAGCGAGAAACAATATTTTGTAGGGCATTGTAAGTTTTCATTTAAACTGGTCTGTGGTAATACTTACAGTTAACACAAACATGAATGAAATGTGATTAAATCAGTGTATTCGTCAATTGTAATAGTATTTGTAATCAATAAATGGTACCTGTAATATATATAACTGGTTTCTTTCCATTAGTTTTGTACTAACCGAACAATTGCTATTGGAAAAATTTACCAGTTCCTAATAACACAATAAGAATGGAACTACGACGTTTCACCAGTCTCTTATAACGACGTTTCACCAGTCTCTTATGTCTGAAAAGATTCTGCCTGAAACCCAGTTTGGCTTCCGACCGGACCGAGGGACATGCGAAGCTATATTCTCGGTGCGTCAACTGCAAGAAAGGAGCAGGGAACAGGGCTGTCAGCTGTACCTTTGCTTTGTTGACCTGGAGAAGGCTTTCGACAGTGTGCCTCGGGAAGCTCTATAGTTGGTGCTAGGTAAGCTCGGGTGCACGGATAAGTTTGTGAGACTTCTTAGACTCCTGCATGACGACATGCAATGCTGCGTTGCCGTAGACGGTGAACAGACAGACTTCTTCCCCGTTACCTGTGGGGTGAAGCAAGGATGTGTCTTAGCGCCTACTGTTCGCCTTATACTTTGCGGTGGTAGTTAGAGAGGTCTTACACACTGTTTCTCAGGGAGTCCGCATCCGTTTCCGCACAGACGGCAGCCTTTTCAACTTGGCTAGACTTAAGGCTCGCACTAAAGTCTCTTACGCACTGATCACTGAGATCATGTATGCTGATGACTTGTGCTTGTGACTATCAGAAGCCCTAGACGGCCTGCAACAGCTGATGTCCGCATTCCACCAAGCCTGCCGTAAGTTCGGCCTAAAGATCAGTGTCAATAAGACGGAGGTGATGTCCCTGGACATACACGGTCACGAGACACTGACCATAAAACTTGGTGAGGATGTGCTAAAGCAGGTGGCTAGATTTCGCCATCTGGGGAACACTAACATCCAAGTGTGACCTTGATGCTGAGATTAATAGCAGGGTGGGTACCGCAGCTGCGGCATTTGGCAAGCTATGTACCAAGGTCTTCTGCTCGCATAACCTTAAGCCCACTAAGATATCGGTGTATATGGCAATCGTGCTGCCAAACCTCCTATACTCCTCTGAGACATGGTGTGTATACCGCCGCCACATTCGCACTCTGGATCGTTTCCACCTTAAATGCCTCCGTACCATCATGAGGATCAGATGGTCCGATAGAGTGCGAAATACCGAAGTTCTGCGACGACCCAATGTCGGTGGCATTGAGGCCTATTTAATGCGTCGACAGCTTCGGTGGTGCGGTCACGTATCTTGTATGGCGGAGGAAAGAGTGGCGAAGCGCATCTTCTACTCTGAACTGGAGAAGGGCAAGCGGAATCATGGCGGTCCCCTCCTCCGGTACAAGGATGTCCAAAAGCGACATATGAAGAGATGCAACATAGAGCCCTCTCGTTGGGAACGTTTGGCAGCACAGCGGCCAGAATGGCGCAGGATGGTGAACAGCCAAGTACACGAGTTCGAGGCTCAGCGTAAAGCTGACCTTGACGCCAAACGCAATCAGTTAAAGGCTCGCCCACCTGCTGCCATATCATACAATGAGAACGGCGTACTCACGTGCCCTCAGTGTGCACGGAGTTTCGCCGCGAAGATAGGCTACATAAGCCATCTTCGAGCGCATCAGCGGCATTACTCCGACTAGGGGTCAAAGTGGTCGCCACGGCCGAAATCGGTCGGATCAATCAAAAAAATAACAACCGGGCTATCCTACTATGATACTACTGAGAATTTTCAGTAGTTCTGTCAAGCGGACTATCAACCTAACAACTGTCACTAGACGAAATAATCATGAAATACATAGTCATCATACTGAGTACGCAATGCGAAATTAAATAGTTATACTAAGGCCGTCCCAAGCCGTCATTATACGAGGGATTATTCAAATACCAAATAGGTATTTATGTAAAAAACTACGATTTGGATAAACGAGGATGACAATGTTAGTTACCCTAGGTCACCTCTCGTTTTCACACAGACGCTTTTACAACGCACCGTGCTGAAGCGGTGTAAAACGCGTTCAATCAATCGCACCTTCAGAACGGTATATATAGACTTACTTCAAAAGTTAAAGAAATCGAGTTAAGGTCATTAAAAGAGTATTGCCACTATCTGATGAATATTAAAACGGCGTTTTTATGGTAGAATTAAAAAATACGATACTTAGGTCTCCTACCTCCCTCTATCCGCACCGCTCGTTTCTGAAGGGACGGACATATTAGTTTCTCAAAAACTTGATTTTTTGAGATAAGTCACTTCTGTTCTGAAGGTTTAGTTATTTCAGTCCAGCTTCTTACTAACGCGCGTTAATCAATCGCTGAATAGAAACAAACGGCTAACAGTACATTCCTTTAAAAAGCACGCAGTAGCACAACGCGTTGAAAAAGGGTCTATGCGAACAAGGGGTAGCACGGCGATTCTTTCACGGACTAAATAATCGTCGGTTTTGTGGTCTAATGCTACCTTATTCAAAGATTTCATTATCACGTGCAAATACGATAGTGTGTTTTTAGTAATAACCCAAACATTATTATTTATATGTTTTATTATGAACATATCACTTCTTCTTAAATTGTTTCTTCATTGGCTTCTGATTCTGTTTCTCAAACTTCGGCTTCTTAGGTGAACCTTGAGATTCTGAAATGGAAACGAAATTTTAATAAACTGATAGCCGACGACTTGGTAGACCAAGTACGATTTAATGATTAATAGAAAGTGGTTAAAGCCTAGGCCGCTACACTCACTGATTCGATTAGTGTAGGCAATTTAGCGAGTTATTGGAAGCATCGAGTGGGCACAGTTAAGAGCGGTGCGACGTTACCACAGAAACGTCGAATAGACACTAGTAGCGTCGTGACGCCATCATAGAATCGTCAAGTCGCGAGTGTAGGACAGTTGCAACACCAACATACGAGCGTAGAGTCGCCCGTGTAGTAACGTCCCGAGGCTTATAAAGATACGTCAATTCATCGCTGTAGGAACATCGTAAGACCAAAATGAAAGCGGTACTATCTCAGCGTCGCTATGATACAATAGAAACGTCAAGGCGAGACTCTACAGTCCTACACACTACAGCACCTACGTGCGTCGAGTTGTTAGTCTTAGACGAAGCGTCGAGTCACCAGCCTAGAGAAGTCGCAACGCCAATAAAGAAGCGTACCGACACCAACAAAGAAGCTATCAGAACGTCGCTATGATACTATAGAAGCACGCTCGCCTTTAATTCTGGTGAAGCTGTAAAGGCCTCGCGGCCAACAGCGTACATCACTCACACACACACACACGATACTATAGAAGCGTCAAGTCGAAACTGTAGGTGCGTCGAGTCGTTGGCGTGTTAGACGAAGCGTCGAGTCGCCTGTGTAGGGCATTTGCAACGCCAACATAGGAGCGTCGTGACGCCAATAAAGAAGCGTACCGACACCAACAAAAGTAACGTCGTGACACCCCTGTAGAAACATCGCAATTCCAAAATAGAAACGTCGAGTCGCCACTATCGCAGTAAGACTGTAGGAGCGTCGATATGACTGTAAAAGCGTCGAGTCGACACTAGGAGCGTTGCGACGACTCTATTAAAACGTCGAATTGACACAATAGGAGCGTTGTGATGCCACCACAAACATCGAGTCAACGCCAGGAAAGTCACGATGCCAACATAGAAATGTTAAGTCGACACCGTCGATCCAATATAGGTAGATACACGCGCGCCGCACGAAAAAAGGCACCACCAAGCAGCAGAAAAAATTGGACGGTACTAAAAATTAACAGGCTTCCACTTTTGTGCAAACACTTTTAAGTAATATGAGTAAGGTACAATATGCCCTAATTTATGTTTATATCATAACTATAACTACTCACTTGGATTTGGGGGCATTTTTAGTGCAACTTTTAACGAACGGGAACTTTTAATGAACGGGAGTGTGTATCGATGAGTCGCCACTATGTATGACAAAATCTTTTTCTTTTTTAAAAAAAAAGGTAAACAGACATCAAAAAACATAAAATAAATATTTATGATTATGATCGGTACCAGTTAGTGCAGTCGGTTACTTGGTACCGACTTCAAATATTTATTTTTTGCTTTTTGAAGTCGCATTATCTTTTTTTTTTAAGATTTTTATTTTACAATTTTAAGTGACGAGTGGATTATTTACTAATATTTATATACCTACATTATATTATTTTGCTGAGTTGTACAGTAAAGTAAACCTACAAGATTGGTATATTGACTGCCTCATTGGTCTAGTGGCAAAGCGCATCGCTTTGTAATCACGAGGTCCTGGGTTCAAATCCTAGGTCGGACAAGTGTAGTTTTTCTAACGAAAAACTTCGCAATACGAGTCCGGAGTCTGGAATTGTGCCCGGTATATGGCAATAGGCTCGCCCCCTATTACATGGGACCTAATATCGTCGGCGAAACGTGGGTGTACTCAGTACACCTCTGCCAACCCCGCTTGGGGAATATAGGCGTGACGATGTGTGTAGCATTGATATAATAACCACAATAATGGAATCTACACATTCGTGCTGTTCGCCGTTAAGGAGTCCCCTGGTGTATCTTCAAAGTCCAAAGTTCAACACCGATTTCATTAAAATGGGACCACCTCGAAACTATACTAAAGCCAACGCAAAAATAATCATCAAAATCAGTTCATAGATAAAGACGTTATAAAAAACACAGACGAAGTGTCAACCTCTCCTTTTTTGAAGTCGGTTAATAATCTGATTAGGTCAATGGCAGGCTACCTATAGGATTGACATAATACCCATAATATATTAATCTACGCATTCGTATTGTTTGTCGTTAAGGAGTTCCCTGGCGCATCTTCCAAGTCCAACGTCCAATACCGACGAAATTAAAATGGGACCACTTTGGAGCTATGCTGAACCCAATGCAAAAAGAATCATAGAAATCGATTCATAATTGGCGGAATGATCGCGTAACATACATACAAAAAAAACATACAGTCGAATTGAGAACCTCCTCCGTTTTAGAAGTCGGTTAAAAATAATGAGAAATCAAACCACTCACTCTGAGGCGCATTTCGTTTGCCTTTTTGAGGCAACTTATTTAACTCTTGCTGTTTTCCTTGCTTCTTTGCTTGTGGGGGTTGGGGAACTTTAGGAGCAGAGGCCAGTTTATTTCTACCCTGCTTATGTGGTACAGCTGGTTTCCCTTTTTGCTTAGGAGGTAACTCTTCTTCGCTAGAAAGAAAAAAAAAAAAAAAAAATATATATATATATATATATATATATATATATATATATATATATATATATATTAGTATGCCAAGTGTCCATGTCTCACTATAACAGTTGTAGTATAGATACTATTTTCAAACAGTGAGCATATCAATGTGCCCGTCGATGACGTCGATCAGTCGTACCTATATAGGTAAGTATAAAAATTAGCATAATATCCAACCATTAAGCTAGGTGTACAAAATCTTATATTCTTGACATTAACAGAGACATGCTGATTGGTCCATGCTAAATGGATTTCACCTCTTAGGAAGGTTTTTATTATATTCATACGAAAGACATGGTCAGTAATGGTTAACAAAACTGGTGATCCAGTGACTACAAAGGTATTTAGATTCAATATATTGAAGTAGTTATCGCTTACCTGTCTTCATCATCATCATCATCTACCTCATCATCATGGTCAATGTCATCTTCAGATTCACCACTTGACAAATCTTCATCATCTTGCTCTAAAACTTTCTCATACTCATCAGAATCAAAGGCATATGAACTGTCACTATCATTAGAATCATCTACCACTTTCATGAAATCTTCTAATGGCTTCACACCAACATCTTTCAACTTCTGGTTTTTAACTTTTTGTTCTTCTTGATTTACATTTTCTTGTACTTTGCCCTTTTTGTTACCTTTCTTTGATACTTTTTCTTTATTATCATTTTCTGTAACTTTTTTAATAGGTTTTTTAGATTCTTTTTCAACTTTATTAGCTTCAGTTTTTTCATTTCTCTTTGCTACATTTTTGTCTTCAATGGTTTTACCAGTAGCTTGCAATTTCTCTGCTTTCTTTTCTTTTTTAGTTTTCTGCTTAATTTCAGGTGCTTCTGTACTATCATCCTTTTCTTGTTTTACAATATTGGCTAATAATGCTTCTGGAATATCGACTGGAGTGAAATGGTCATAGTTTATACCCATTTCACTTAACTTTTTCTTGGTTTTGTTTAAACTGGAACAAAAATATATGGTTAAGGCGTTTATAATTTTAAATTTCTATAAGTAACAGCATTGCAAAATTACTGCACACCACAAATAGGAGGATGGAGTCAATTTATTATATAATATAAATTTGTGGTGGTAGATAAAGCACCAAATTAAATTTAAAAAAATATTACGTAGCCAACAGCTTCCTTGCTTTCTTCAATTCTGCAATTTCATCTTTGTCTGTGTTGAATGCCTAGAAATAGAAAATAAATTTTAAAATTCCACTCCATTATATATACAACTAGCGGCCCGTCCCGGCTTCGCACGGGTGGATATTGCGTCTGCTGCGTAGGAACGCGCGCTACCTATTTCATAGATGTGCACGCCCCTTTCCCGCACTTCGGTCCCCCCTCCCTCGCCGCTTGTTTAGATTGACATTTATAATTCGTAATATCTTTTAAATGGAATGTCAGATTTGAATAATTCCAAAAGTAATCTACAGGTATTGAAACAGTCTTCAATACGATGATTTATTTGGATAAGGAATAATACAAAGGTACGATATGGTCTGATTTTGGTCGGACTTTTAAAATGTAAAAAAGTAGTTATAGTGACGTAATTACAATAGTTGGACGTATGGTTTTGCAACGTTTTTCGCAGATATTGTTATGTTCTTTAATATTGTAGATTTTTTTTTTTATCATCAAAAGTTTCTGCAGCGCATGCAATGAAAGACATTTTATGGCTATTTTTTTTACACCTTGAGTTAACTTATTGAAGTTTTAGTAGGGATCCCTTTCTAGTAATAAATATAGCCTATGTTACTCAGTGATAATGTAGCATTCTAATGGCGAAAGAATTTTTAAAATCGGTGCTGTAGTTTTTGAGTTTACTCGTTACATACGTACAAAAATACAAATCTTTCCTATTTATAATATTAGTATAGATGAGTGTCGTTCAAGAATGTGATTGAAACTTACATCACTATTATTCTCCTCTTGCTCACACAAAGTTACAAGTGCGAGTAAGAGGAGAATAGAGGTAGCGACAATTTAATTTAGTCGCTACTTCTAATCTTTTTGGAATAGATAGAACAATTAACATGTATAAAGAATATACCTTGTTCAATTTACTTCTCCTTATAGCAGTAGGATTTTGTATGGAGTTCCAACGCTTCCTGAATGCTCGCTTTTGTTTTTCAGGTGGAATGTAGGCAGCTGTAGAAAAGATATTAATTGAGAGATTTGTGTATCCTGTTCATAATGAAAACTAAAGATTATGTAGAAACGCATAAAACACACTACATAGAAGACTGATAATAGAACACATATTGTTAAATACCCCCCGGCTAGGTAGATCAATTATTGTAAAGAAATAAATGCCTAGAAATTAAGGCATCTCAAAGAAGGACCTATGATGATTGCAGATGTTTGCGATGATTGCAGACGTTTGTAATGATTGCAGATGTCTTTGCATTGTTCCAACTCCTCTACCTTGATATAACAGAGGGCTGTTCGGTGAATTCTGCTAATTTTTTCCCTATACTGCCATAGAATTCAGCAGACAATAAGCTACCAGCCTATCTCGGAGCATTTTTGTGTACCTACCAATCTATATATAACATCAGACCAGAATCCTTATGGAGTAAGAAGAGAGTACAGAGTTCCAACAAGTTTCTTTTCTTTTTAATGCGCTTAAGTACAATAAGTTTGGCTTCGCGAAATTTATGTCTTGCATTAATCTACTTTTATACATCACGCAGTATGTTCTATGATAAAATGAATATATCGTCAGCGACACGTGAAGCCCTCGTAATCGATTTTTTTACCAAAATAACATTATTTTTTGTACACACACACACACACACACCCATTACGCCTATATTCCCCAAGCGGGGTATTGAGTACACCCACGTTTCGCCGACGATATTAGGTCCCATGTAATAGGGGGCGAGCCTAATACCATATACCGGGCACAATTCCAGACTCTGGACTCATACTTGGTAGTTTTCGTTAGAGAAACTACACTTATCGGACCTAGGATTTGAAACCCAGGACCTCGTGATCACCAATGAGGCAGATTATTTTTATATAGTTAGAAAAGTTTGTATTGTTTAATTTGAATGCACCCAAATTTAGTATGATAGTTTACAAGGCCATCTATGATTGTCGTAAATCGATAATCTATCTATGAAGTCTGCCATTTTGAAATGAGAAACTCAGCAAGACTGTCAGGGTGTGCGTTTTGTTTTAGACTAGGGGGCGCCGAATTATTGGAATGTTGGAATTACTGCATTGTATAGAATGGTATCTAATAAATAAAATAAAGCATTTCGTAAAGGGAATATATTTCTTCTCCGCACTTCTTCCGGCGCGCTCTTGCGCATTTGTAATAGATTGTTCAGCCAAAATGGAGTTTTGACCGAAACCAAAGGATTTGCCAAAGGTGGTATTTTTGGCCGAAAGTGGCCGAAGCTGAAGGTTCGGTCTGACACTAGTGCCAGATTATTGGTTGTGCCGAACTACTGAAGTGCCAGATTAGTGAGAGTCTACTCTAGTTTTTTTTTACCTTTTATCAACCTTTTTCCCATGAGATAATTGTTCATTGTTTCCGCCACAATCTCTCCTACAGATGGTTCCTTAAACTCAACAAAAGCATAGCCTTTAGAGTTGCCTGTACGCTTGGACCTGATCACTCTCGCATTGGTGACAACACCAAACTGCTTGAAGTATTCTGTCATTTGATGCTGAAAGTAAAAAAAAATGATTTAAGTAATGTTCATATTCATGTATTTATCTATATTATCACGCCAGATCCGTTACGGGGTAAGCAGAGAGTACAAAGTAGAGTAAGTTTATAGTTCTTTTTACAAAATATAAGTACACTACCATCCTAGAAGGAGCATTAGAGATATTTGGATCCAATCAATTTCTATCTATTGATATATCTCGTCACTTGAAGGATAGGCAAAGAGAACAGTTTCAACAGGTTTTTTCCTAACTGACTCCTCTGGCTTCCTCCACTCTCCTATTTTGTACTAGTTATCTTTGTATTGAAACAATCAAATCTAAATATTTTCTCGTCAAATTTCCAGTAAGTATAATTCTTCTATAATTTCAGTTATTCTGAAGATCAATATTATATCCTTGTTGTTTCATCTACTCGACTTACGTCGGTTCTAATAAATATCTCGTCCTGTTACCCACAAGAAAAAAGATATTTATGCCCCCCTAACTTCTTTACTTATTTGAATATATATGTATGTATATACATATAATATATGTATATATAAATTGTTGACTTGGTAAAAGACCCAAGAGCCAAGCTAACCCGACACTACACTGAAGATATCCCGGACATCAGCCTGTACGAGATTGGGATGGCTCTCAAACACCTTAAAAACAACAAAGCGCCGGGTGAAGACGGAATTACCGCAGAGCTTCTGAAAGCGGGCGGATCGCCGGTACTTAAAGTCCTTCAGAGGCTGTTTAATTCCGTCTTGCTCGAAGGAAAAACGCCGGAAGCGTGGAACAGGGGTGTGGTGGTACTCTTTTTCAAGAAAGGTGATAACACATTACTGAAGAATTATAGGCCCATCACACTGCTGAGCCATGTTTATAAGTTGTTTTCGAGAGTCATCACGAATCGTCTCGAACGCAGGCTTGATGACTTCCAGCCTCCCGAACAAGCCGGTTTCCGGAAAGGCTTTAGTACCATAGACCACATACATACGCTGCGGCAGATTATACAGAAGACCGAGGAGTATAATCGGCCACTATGCTTGGCGTTTGTGGACTATGAGAAAGCCTTCGATTCGATCGAGACTTGGGCGGTTCTTAGATCTCTCCAGCGATGCCGCATTGACTATCGGTACATTGAAGTGTTGAAGTGCTTGTATAATAACGCCACCATGTCAGTCCGAGTACAGGGGCAGTGCACGAAGGCGATCCCCATAAAAAGAGGAGTAAGGCAGGGAGACGTCATCTCTCCGAAACTGTTTACGGCCACCTTAGAGGACGCCTTCAAGCTCTTGGAATGGCAAGGACTTGGCATCAACATCAATGGCGAATACATCACTCACCTTCGATTTGCCGACGACATTGTGGTCGTGGCGGAGTCGCTGGAAGATCTAGGACGAATGCTCGGTGACCTCAACAGAGTATCTCAACAAGTGGGTCTTAAAATGAACATGGACAAAACGAAAATAATGTCTAAAGTCCATGTCGTACCCACCGCACTCACCGTTGGGAACTCTACTCTTGAAGTTGTCGACGAATACATTTACCTGGGACAGGTAGTCCGGTTAGGTAGGTCCAACTTTGAGAGAGAGGTCAATCGACGAATCCAACTCGGCTGGGCAGCGTTCGGGAAACTGCGCAACATCTTCTCATCCAAAATACCTCAGTGCCTTAAGACTAAAGTTTTTAGTCAATGTGTGTTACCAGTGATGATATATGGATCAGAGACGTGGTCTCTTACAATAGGTCTCATAAAAAAGCTCAGAGTTGCTCAGCGAGCTATGGAGAGAGCTATGCTCGGCGTTTCTCTACGCGATCGAATCAGGAATGAGGAGATTCGTAGAAGAACCAAGGTCACCGACATAGCCGTTAAGATTAGCAAGCTGAAGTGGCAATGGGCGGGCCACATAGCGCGTAGATCGGACGGGCGTTGGGGCAGAAAGATTCTAGAGTGGAGACCACGTATTGGCAAGCGCAGCGTGGGACGACCGCCTGCCAGATGGACCGACGATCTTGTGAAAATCGCAGGAAGTCGTTGGATGCAGGTGGCATCGGACCGGTTACGCTGGAAAGCGATTGGGGAGGCCTATGTTCAGCAGTGGACAAGTATAGGCTGAGATGATGATGATATATAAATTGTATGAGAGAGAACTCTTCTGTATGGTATGGAGTCTGTTGTGTATGAAATGTTGCTCTTCTTCTTCCCCTTCTATTTCTCTGCCGAGTGTGTGGCGGCCGTTGTGTGTTATGTGTATGGCTTGTGTTAGATGTCTCTGGTGTGCTTGATAGTTGTTGAGTGATGGATGTTTGTTGAGTGTGCGCTATTGGTTGCGTGTGTGTTGCTTGTTGTGTGTGGGACGATTGCTCTGTATTTGGTATGTGAGAGTCTTGAGTGTTGTTTACGAATACAGTATCTCCAAGGACTTTGCTGAGAATGGTGGATGTATGTATGGCTGCTTGTTTTTGTAGGATACTGATGTCAATGCAGGTATCTAATTTATCTATGTACTTTTTAATGCTTTTAGCTACAATTCCTGTGGCACCTATCACTATTGGGATAACAGTCGTTTGTGTGTTCCACAATCGACTGACTTCAGTTTTTAAAAGGTGGTATTTGCTTAACTTTTTAATTTCTATTGCTCCTATGTTATAGTCAGATGGTACAGTTATATCTATTAAATATGTTTTGTTATTAACTTTATCAACGTATATTAAATCTGGTCTATTGTGTGTAACAGTTACGTCAGTGTGAACGGGCATTTCCCATAGGATTTTAGTGTACTCATTTTCTTTAACCTGCGGCTGTATTAATGTTTCTTTCCACCAGAGATTGGAAACTTCAATTTTATGCTTTTTAGCCAGACACCAGTAGACGTACTGAACAAGGTTATTATGCCGTTTGACATAATATGTGCCTGCCAGCTTTTCGCACCCCGATATAATGTGCTGTGTCGTTTCGTCTTTACAGGCGCAAAGGCGACATTTACCGTCTATTGGTTCTTTCAGTATGTCCGGTTGATGTTGTCGTGTCAAAATAGCTTGATCCTGTATAGCAAATATTCATGATTCTATTGTTGGAGATATTTGTTGTTTTTTTATCCATTTAAATGAGAGTTCTGTATCTATGTTAGCCTGATCTAATACTTTTTTGGGAAATAGCCCATGCAACTGCTTATTTCGCCATATCTCATTATGTTTTTTTAATATTGCTTCCTTAATTTGTTTATCTGTATGCATGACTCCACGACCTAAATATAGTTGACCTTCTATCTCTTTAGCTTCATTTATTACTATATTTTATAATATTGATCTCCAGAAATTGCTATCTCCCTATAACTAAGTACAAGAGAAATAACCAACTACGGGAGTCCTAGAGACACGAGAAAATTTCAATGTGACAAAATTGCCTCAGGAATTACAGTACTCTTTGCCATAACCAATAATATTATGCTGTAATTGTATTGATGAAAGGAAATTATGTAAGATTATCTTGTACAACATACAATTATACAAGTTAAATATAAAATGTTCCACAAATTATATACAATATGTACAATTATATATAAAATAAAATAAACATCATTTATGTTGTTCCTTGTAACCTTTAGGATTCGTTAACTGAATTTCCTCCCTAAGACACAGGTATATAAACCTAGTTTAGGGGGCAGGGTACTCACTGTTATTTGCTTTAGCCTATGTTCATTTTTATTGTGCTTCATTACAAATGTATTAATGTAGGTTAAAAATGTTTGCAAGCAATAAATCTTTATTATTATTATTATTTCATATTTTAGTATTATTTATGAAATGAAATATATAAATACTGAAATAATAAAATACCGAAATATATTTAAATACATGCCTCGTAAAATCCATGTGGAATATGAGACAAATAAACCAGTCCTCTAGGTTTACGTTTCTTCTTTTGCACATGGCCATGTTTTATTCGCATACTGAATGGTTTCTGAGCTTTTTGCTGATCATCTTTCTTACTTTCTTTAGACTTCTCATTTTCATTACTTTTCTACAAGAAAAAATACCATTTCAAAAATGTACACAAATTATAACCTCATTTTTATGCGGAATCAAGAATAAAAATGTTTAATACCTTTATCAATTTCTTGATTCCTTTGATAGATTTTACGAATTTCTTTTGCTTTGTTTTATCTAGAGCAACGTTTTCTTCCATTTTATTTTAACACTATCAAATCAGTTCTCCCTATTATTAATTATCTCGACCGCACTGCGCACGCATGTGTTTGCCGTACGGTTAAAATGACACTTGACACTGACAGCTGACAACTGTTGCTGAATGCGGTCCGAATCGTCCAAATATTTGCTTTCAATTAAATGGCTCGGTCCAGTGGCTTAGGAACATATGCCACTCTACCCACTTACGAATAGTCGTAAGTTCTATAGGATCTTTACGAGACCCACAAATATTTATACCACAAACATATATGGAAAAAAATAGATGCTTCCAAAACTGCGTAATCGCGCTAAATATAGTAGTTTGCGCGTTATTCGGACTGGAGCCTTACTTCTTCTTCTTCTTTAAGTTATGGCTTCACACTAATTATAAGTGTATTTTGCCAGTGTCCAGTGAGATATATAATCGTGTTTGTTTAAATTAATTCGACTCCCCGATGAATTTGATGACAACGATGATAGTGAAATTAATGAAATACCCCACCCTGGATCGTAAAGCAGTGGATACTTTACATACCAATTGCAACGGCCGTTTTGATGGAAGTCGAAAAGGCACGTTTTACTACTTTGTTACAATTACCTTCACTCATGCACATATAAGAACAGATAATGGTTAATATTCCACCAACATTACACATTATTAGTCGAAATAACACAAGTTTTGGAAATTAAAACAAATTGTCAACATCACTCTTCGACTTCCCGCCAAAAAACCTACCAATGCTTTTTCGGAGCCTTACTTATCTGTGGTCTGATGTTATTTAGGGATGTGACAAGAGGGGTAAATAATTGATTTTTTGATAATCGATTTTATCTCTTTATCTAAAAAATCGATTTTCAGAAAATCGATTATTTAAAAAGAAATAATCGATTTTATTAATAATCGATTATTTTTTAATAAGTATACAATATAAGCAAACTTTTTCCTATCTCCTTTACAAAATATAGATAAAATAAGCTATGAACAAAACAGATAGTTCGTATCATAGTGTGAGTGATTCGCAAAGTCATATACAAACAAAGTGTTCATTAAATATTGCGCGGAATTTCAGATCAGCAAATTGATCACTTAATTAAAAGATGTTTATAAACAAACAATGAAACATATATAACCGTTTAGTTTCAAATGAATACAATAGGTACTTTTCTAAAAGTATCTTATCTTAGTTTGTAAGAACTTATTGATATCGAGTTTACCATTACACATTTTTTATTGAAAATGTTGAGGTTATAAAATGTATGACTCGAATGACAGACGTTTTTAGTTTTATTGAAGGACTTTTACAGAGAACAGTATGTTGCTGTCATAAGGACCACAATAATCATAAAATATTCATGTTACCTGTAAGACAGGGGGATGTTTTCGTTCTATGTGCTGTTTTAAATTTATAGTATTACTACAAGTTTTTAATTCTTTCGAACAGTACATGCACATTGCTGTGGTATTATCCTTCTTCGTTATAACATACTTTCACCAGTCGCTTTTAGGTGTTTAAAGGTTAAAAGGCATTTATATTGTTTACCAACAACTATATTATCTCACTCTGTGCATGTAAATAATAATGAACTTCCTTGGAGTTTTTTTTCATCCGTCGCATAGATAGCGCTATTTATGAAAATCGATTTAAATGCGTAATTTATATAATCGATTTACTAAAAATCGATTAATATTACTATAGAAATCGATTATAATAAATCGATAATAAGAAAATAATAATTGATTTAAATAAAAATTGGTTATTTTTTAACATCCCTAAGGTTATTGTCAATGTCAAACCAAACGTCAAAACAAAAGGTTATTCGACGTTATCCAATCATTTTCACAAATCAATCTAATTTACTGATTTATTAATAAGAAAAATTCATTTAATATTATATTATCCTCACGATTATGAGCAATTAAAGTTAAAAAAAGTCACTATGTCATCATCCGGAACACTTAACCAATACATACAATTTGTCGAGCGTATGTTCAGAACTCGACAAGGCAATATTTTATCACGCTTATTGTCGCTACGGGATGAGCATGTGGGCAACAGAAACCTGCGGTCGAGTGATATCGCCACTCTTGTGGAGGGAAACTGTTTAGCGCCTCTCGACGAAATCATCATTAGTCACCTCTTGTGCGTCAAGGTAAAACTCATTGCTTGTTTGTATATCTTATAGGGTTTTATTATACTTAGAATAATATCTCTCTATCTATGATAGTGATCGAATTAGGAATGAGGAGATTCGTAGTAAAACCAAGGTAGAAGAACCAACATGGGCTACTATAGGATTAATAAGCTTAAGTGGCAATGGGCAGGGCACATAGCGTGACGACCGGACAGGCATTGGGGCAGAAAGATTCTAGAGTAGAGACCGCCGCCTGCCAGATTGACCAATGATCTTGTGAGAATCACAGGAAGTCGGATGCAGGTGGCATCAGACTGGCTACGCTGGAGAGTGATTTGGGAGGCCTATTTTTAGCAGTTAATAAGTATAGACTAAGATACGGGGATTGGCAGAGAGTATAGTTATTTTCCTTAGAGACCCCCCTTGTTTCTTCTTCTCTCATATTTTTTACTCTATATAGCACTACTATATACTGTTTCAGATTTTGCATATTTATTCTGTATGCCCTGTATTGTGCCATACATTTATAATATGTATAGACTGATAGGCATAATGGGGGGATAAGTAATTCGACATTTAATAGGCTTAAATACTGCTGCTTTGTCATTGCATTTTATTTTATTTACCAAAGACTTAAAACAGAACATATTTAAAAATAATAAGCCTAAGAATATTTTTTTATTTATATTTTTTTTTAATAAAAATGGTCCCACTCTAAGTGTGTTCTCAAAAACCCAGTCAGAAACAAATATTTGTGAGTCACACAAAAATTTGTCCCATGTGGAAATCAAACCCGCAACTACTCAATCCAGTGTGTGGGGCGACTAAAGGTCTTAAACATTAGCCGAAGGTATCCGTAAAGTTAAGGCATTTATGCTTGTTTCTGCAACCTAAAGGTTTAAGAATCATACGTTTTCATGCCTCTTACACCTATTAGTCTTTTAATAACCAAATTTTTTTTTTATTAAAGATCAAAGCCCACAGTAGGATTTATTCTTGTGTCATGGATGCATTTACAAACATGAAAATTGACATACACAAATACCCAGACCAAAACAAATAATTGTGGATCACACAAAGATTTGTCCCATGCGGGATCGAACCTGTGACTATTAGACACAGTGGGCGGAACTGCTTAAGCTCTTAACCACTGCACTATATCGTCCGTCAAGTCCTGATCCCATTGTGCCCTTCAAGGATCAATATTGTTATGATTATAGCTGTATTTATGACTGCCTCAATGCTCTAGTGGCAAAGCGCATCACGAGGTCCTGGGTTCAAATCCTAGGTCGGACAAATTAAGTTATTCTAATGAAAACTTTCCAGTATGAGTCCTGAGTTTGGAGTTGTGCCCCATATATGGCAATAGGTTTGCCCCCTATTAAATGGGACCTGACATCGTCGGAGAAAAGTGGGTGTACTCAGTATACCTCTGCCACCCCAGCTTGGGGAATATAGGTGTGACGGTGTTTATTAATTTTTTTATTTTATTTATGTCTCTATTCACAGTCACTTTATCTTCAAGATTACATAGAAGCATACAACCACCAAAGTGCATGTGTGGCCTCTGTGGTGAGGCTTCTGCAAGCCCAGAAAGAGGAGAACTGGAGTCTCACCTTAATGTACACAGTTTGCTTGGACTTAAGGCTTGTAGCGCAAAAAGCTGAGAGTTGCAGCCGTAAGTTGACATTTTTTGTTACTTTTTGTTTCCTCAGCTTAAATTATGAATATATAAAACCCCTTCATTTTCCCTCAAGCTACTAAGAGCTGTTCACAGCGCAGTTTTGCTATGCTAATGTTATTTATGGGTACTGACGTTATCATGCATAAGCTTAAAATTGCATAGATGCAATATGGGTACTTCTGATAGTCAATTTGAATAAAACTTTTACATGACAATATTTATATTGTCGGAGTATACACGGAAGGATATACCCTTAGCCAAAGCATGGACAGGTTTACATCAATATTCCAGGCAGAGACCTATGCGATAAACATTTGTGCAAAAGAGATATTGGACAAACGAATCACGGGCAAGAAAATCTACATTTGTAGTGATAGTCAGGCTGCCCTCAAGGCCGTCGGCTCCTATGAGCTAAACTCAGCACTGGCTGCGGAGTGCGCATACCTTCTTGACAGATGTGGAGCGCGCAACACGGTCAGGTTAGTCTGGGTCCCTGGGCACACGGGAGTTGATGGCAATGAGCGTGCGGACGACTTAGCCAGGAAGGGAGCAATGGGAAAACCCGTTGGTCCAGAACCGTTCATAGGCATACCAGACGGCGCCTATAGAGGCGCACTCTTTAAATATGCCCAAGAACAACATAAGAAAGAATGGGAAACACACACAGGGCTACGACACTCAAAGGAATTCCTTTCCACATGGTGTGAAAGCGACTGCAAGAGACTACTAAAATATAGTAGACTACAACTAAGGCAAATAACGGGAGCATTCACAGGCCACTATGGCACGAAAGAACATCTACACAAGATGAACCTATGCGGCGACGTGGTATGCAGGTGCTGTGGCACAGAAACTGAAACCATGAAGCACGTCATCTGTCACTGCGACGCTCTGGCTGCGCGGCGAATGGAACTACTGGGAGTGGCCTATCCAAACCCAGAAGAACTACGGCTCTGTCCCCCTGCTGGAATCTACAACCTAATACAGGGAGTACTGGACACCTCAGGTACGTAAGAGCATTAGGGCAAGGACAGCACAAAGATCCCATGGGTCGAAGTGCGCCAGAGGTTTCCTCGGTCCGGTAAACCAATATAAGATAAGATATAAAAGTCTTATTCAAATTGATTATATTATATCACCACCACCACCGTCACGCCTATATTCCCCAGAGGGGGTGGCAGAGGTGTACTGAGATGTACACCCACGTTTCGCCGACGATGTTAGGTCCCATGTAATAGGGGGCGAGCCTATTGCCATATATCGGGCACAATTCCAGACTCCGGACTCATACTGGGAATTTTTCGTTAGAAAAACTACATTTGTCCGACCTAGGATTTGAACCCAGGACCTCGTGATCACAAAGCGATGTGCTTTGCCAACAGACCAACGAGGCAGTCAGATTATATTATATATTATATTATTGTGTTGGAGTGTATTGAGTAAACTCAATACACAAAACACTCCAACACAATAACACACACTACTCTCCACGAAATGCAAATGTTACATTATTTCGTGTTTAAAATGAAGATATGATGATAATTTAATATATGTATCATCATATCAGCCCATAGCAGTCCACTGCTCGATAAAGATCTCTCTAATTGCATGCTATTGGGCATCATAATCCTTGCGTACAAACTGTCAGTAAATTATTACCGTGGCACTCTTGGTACATGCATTATTGTAGCTTTATTTCTCCCATTCATATTGGCTCTCGAATGGTCCCCGTTAGGGTAAGTGCCTCCTCCATCTCTTTCCACTTTTACTTATCTTGTGTGATGCTCGCCGAGATTTTCGTGTTGTTTTCATACACTCATGCATGACACTAAATGATTCATAAATATCTTTGCAGCACAAAGTAATGGCAAGATCCTAGAAAAGGCGGCGGAGAGTTTACTTGCATGCTTCAGAGTATGCGCAGCCGACAACCGCTCCTCAGATGCAGACACCAAGAGGTTGGGCATGCTGAATCTCGTCAACCAACTCCTCAAAGTATACTTTAGAATCAACAAGTTACATCTATGCAAGCCGCTAATACGAGCGATAGACTCGTCACCTTTTAAAGACCAATTTCCTTTAGCCCAACAAATTACATATCGATATTTCGTAGGACGCAAGGCGATGTTCGATTCTGATTATCGTTCAGCTGACGAATTTTTGTCGTTCGCATTTGAAAACTGCCATTGCGAAAGTACTAAAAATAAGCGATTGATTCTCACATACTTAGTTCCTGTAAAAATGTTGTTAGGTTTTATGCCCGCTAAACATTTGCTTCAGAAATACGACCTATTACAATTCTGGGATCTCGTTTCTGCTGTAAAGAATGGTGATCTTAGGGGCATAGATCAAGCTATGGAAGTGCACGAAAGCTTTTTTATACGAGCTGGGATTTATTTGATAGTTGAAAAGTTAAAGATTACTGCATACAGAAATTTGTTTAGAAAAGTGTATCTAGTTGAGAATTCACATCAAATTGATATAGCTAGCTTTCAGGCAGCATTGCAGTTGATGGGACAGGATGATGTGGATTCAGATGAAACGCAGTGTATCGTCGCTAATTTGATATACGATGGGAAAATAAAAGGGTACATTTCGTACCAACATAAGAAGGTTGTTGTGAGCAAACAGAACGCGTTCCCGCCGTTGTCTAGCCTCTATTAGTTTAGCGGTGGCCCTAGCGAGATTGAGGATTCAGAATAAATTGGAGACTGAAAAATCATGTTAGAGGTCTGCATTATGGTCTTATGTAACAGTATTTGTTTGAAATATTCTCATAACACATTATTTTTATGAAATCGGTAAATTAGAGTTATTACTCCTGATAATAATTGACAGCGCGAGTGACGGCTAGCGGCCGGAGCCGAGCCGGCCATCCATGAATTTGACGTATCGATTCTGTGCCAATGTATTCTCGCATCCGTTTGTCCCGTATGTTTCGCCCCCTGATAGCCTAAATGAACCCGTAGGCCCCCTTAAAAGATAAAATTGTCCCATTCACACCTCCTGTAGTCTATGTTAACTTGCAGTTTAGAAAAAACTTTAAAAGCCATCAATTAAAAATAAATTGTAGTCACAGTGAAATAAAATTTAGATTACAATATATATATATATATATATTTTGAAAAATAACGCTTTTATTAAACAAGGAGGCGAACGGGTACTTCATAAATATTAAAAATATGTTCGCTCCGTGCTGAGGGGGAAACGGGTACCGTATAAATCTTTAAAAAAAAAAAGAAACCGACTTTAAAAAGCAAATATTAATATTGTAGTGATAAGTTAATTAATTTATTATATTATTCTACTTAGTTCTACAGTAAGGTACCTACAGGATTGACATAATACTCTTCACATGTGTTGTTTGTCGTTAAGGAGTTCCCTGGTGTATCTTCAAAGTCCAAGCTCCAATATCAATGAAATTAAAATAGGGCTACCTCAGAGTTATACTGTACCCAATGCAAAAATAATCATAAAAATCGGCTCATAAGCAAGGAAGATATAAAAAAAACAGACGAATTATAAACCTCCTCCTTTTTTGAAGTCAGCTAACATACTGCTTAGTTCTATAGGGTACCTATAGGATTGACGTAATACTCATAATATCTCAATTTACACATTCCTATTGTTTGTCGTTAAGGAGTTCCCTGGTGTATCTTCTAAGTCCAAGGTCCAATACCAATGAAATTAAAATGGGAACCATCCTGGACCTATACTGAACCCAATGCAAAAATAATCATCAAAATCGGTCTACAATTGACGGAAATATCGCTGAACATACATAAAAAGCATACATACAGACGAACATAAAACCTCCTCCCTTTTGAAGTCGGTTAAAAAGGTGCTAAAGACGTTTTTGAATTACAGGGGGCGAACGGGTGCGAGGCCGCCAATGTTTGAGCCTTACTCTTCTTTCGTTGAATATTTTGCTTTCTTCTTCTTTAAGTTCCACTCCTATCGGAGGTCCAGTGGACCAGAGCAGGGCAATTCTTACTTTTGAGGCTGCCGCTCTGAAGAGCGAAGTAGTGCTGCAGCCAAACCACTGCCTCAAGTTTTTCAACCACGAGTGCTGCTTCCTGTGGACACTACTTTTCCCAGTGATCTTTCCTTGGATGATGAGCTGGAGTAATTTATACTTGTCATTCCTCATGACGTCTTCGAGGTACGACAACTTTCTGCGCTTGATGGTGTTCATGAGCTCGATCTTCTTAAGCCTATCTAGTACCTCCACGTTGGTTATTCGGTCACGCCGTGAGATTTTCAGGATACGGCGGTATATCCACATCTCAAAAGCCTCAGGATGCGTCGTTGTGTGTTAGACGCGATGTTTCTACGCCATTCAGTAGTACGGAAAAGATATAGCAGCGCACTATACTCAGATCCCTTCATTTTAAAGAAGTTCGACCTAGCCATTTCGATGCGAACTTTTATTTCTTAGGCATAGTCTCCATTTTCGCTCATCCAACTTCCCAGGTACTTGAACTTAGTGACTTTTCCCACTAATTCTGTCCCTATAAATAGCTCCTATTTTCATTATCCTTTATTTATTACCATAAAACAGAACATAATGCGGCCTCTAACATTAATCATTAGGGATTGAGCGTTTGAATACTAACTTTGGATCAGTAGCGGTTAGTGCATCTCGTCAGAAATTAGGGCCATAATTAAGTATTAAATAAGTTAGACTACCAGTGTGGTTGCCCGTAGTCTTGTGGATGGTAGAGCGCAACCTCTTTGAAGATGTAAAAAAGCGACCAAATTTGAGAAGACTGTTTATAGATCGTTCAATTTTATTATAGGCGGTTTGATAAGATCCAATAGCAGGTGGCCACCAATCTGCCTTCACCAAACGGCAATGTCTCCGCACGGTGGAGTTTATAGGCGGTTCGATAAGTTCCAACATTGATGGCCAACAACCCGCTTTGGGCCCACCTGGTGGTATATGACCAATAGGTCATCTTAGCTTAATAAAGCTAAGACCGCACTTGGCGGAACTGCACTGCAGCAGAGCGACAAGACCAGACACGGCCAAGAATTTTTAAATGAAATTGTATGAAGTATAACTAGTGTTGTAAGAAATGAGCTCTGAGTCGAGCGCTCGAACCCCGAGTCGAAGCTCGCGAGCGTTCAACGCTCGAGCCTTTAAGGCTCCGGAGCCCTTAAGGCTCCGGAGCCCTTAAGGCTCGAGCTTTCAAACCTCGAGCTTTAAACGCTCGCGAGCCGTTAGGACTCGGCTCTTAAAGGTTCGAGTCGAAGCTTGAGCCTTCAATTTTGCCTATACTAATAAGAACTAATTATACAACCTGATATTTTGATTTTTGATACGATTAGCCAAATATTGTACTAAATGAATATTTTTATCTATATCTATCACTACGCCAAATACGTTGCGGGGTAGGCAGAGAATGTTAATGTTACGACTAAAATACACCCCGATATCTCGTAAACCCTTTATCGGGGGATGTTAATTTTTTTACAAGCTTTTATTTAACTTGCAATGTTCGTATGTCTATCTGACTGTCTTTCGGGTTCAAATCTTGAGATCCATTTCTCAAGGACATGCGGGTATCCGATTAAGCTGAAATTTGGCATACATATGTAAATCCAATAACAATGCAATAATATGGTACCATGGAGCTGATCTGATGATGGAGTCGGAAGGTGGCCATAGGGGCATGTGAACTATACGACATAACCCCCTCGCGTTAAGGCTCGTTAGATTGGTATTGAGAACTACTATACAACCAGATAGTGTACAGTGTCTGATGATGAAACCGAAACGCGGCCAATGGAACCACCAAACTACTCAATATAACCCCGCTGTGTTTGGGCTCGTTGGATTTTTTTAAACGAGCACTTTGCACCCGGATGGTGTCCAGGGTCTGATGATGGAGCCCGAGGGTGGCCAACAGAACTACCCAAGTACTCAACATAGCCCCGCCGTGATTGGGCTCATTAGATTTGTCTTGACGAGTTTTGTATACACGGATGTCCAAGGTCTGATGATGCAGCCGGCAGGTGGCCAACAGCACAACCCAAGTACTCAACATAACTCCGACGTGTTGCGACTCTTTACATTTGTGTTGACAAGTACTTGTCGGTAAAAAGATATTTTAAAATTATCCCATTTCCAACTTAAACGCTTAATTTTTTTTTTTATTCTTTTTTAAATACTTTTATACCTTAATTAACAATGAAACTTGCATATAAATGTGTGCGTAATGAGAAATACATTTTTGAAATGCATTTGAAATCTCCGTATTGCTTTGTCACAGACATTGCTAAGCATGTTGTAAAGCACATACATCGCGCGCCCGCTTTTCGAATCTGTTTCTCTGTAATATATATTGGTGGTCTCAGTGACGTATTCCGCGGGATGAAGTGTGTGCGGGCGCAGGGAAGGGCACGCCATCGCCGCCGCCGCGCGGCTCCGTTTTGTAGCGACTTACTTACCTACACTCACATGCGTTACCTATGTAATTGCAGTATAATAAGGAGGTATTAGATAATTAAAATCTTATTAGGTACTGCAAATGAAGGATACAAAAAACATCTAGGTTTTTGAAACATACAAAAAGACGACAGTGAGGATGGATGTATTAATTTTTGTATTTACGTAAAAACTAGGATTTTTGTATTTACGTAATAACTAAGGGATTTTGATGAATGATCGTTTTCTTTTAGTGTTAATGACTGTAGAAAGTCCACTTGGCTATAAGAACTTTAATAAGCAACCAAGGCTGGGGTTCTTCTATAACTATAATCTATCTATCTATCTATAACCTCACGCCAGATCCCTTGCGGGGTAGGCAGAGAGTACAGAGTTCCAACAGGTTCTTTCCTTACATACCTCTCTGGCTTCCTCGACTCTCATAGTTCGTCTCATACACGCTCGCCGGTTACGGAGACTCTTGACTTTTCCATCAGATAAGACTCGGTTTATTTGGTCGTGGTAAGATAGTCTAGGTCTTCCCCGGTACCTGCATCCTTCCACTTTCACATTGTATATCTGTTTTGTCATTCTTTCCTCTGGCATTCTTTCTATATGCCCGAACCAACGGAGCATGCCCTTTATCATCTTTACACCGATACTATCTTTCATACCTACTCGCTGTCTTACTATGCTGTTGCTAATGCGGTCGGTCAGCTTCACTCCGCACATCTTCCGCAGAGCTCGCATTTCTACCGCATTTATCCTACTTTCATTCTCCTTCTTACATACCCAGCTCTCGCTACCATATAACAGCGTTGGGACAAGAACTCCGTTATGTATGGCCAGCTGCGCCTTATGGCTTAAGTGCCGGCTCCCGAGTAGCTTTCCCATCGCACCATTCACTCTGTTCCCTGCACTCACTCTTCTCTCTATGTCAGCGGTGTATTTCCCATCCTTACTGAAGGCGCATCCAATATTTAACTAAATATTGTAAACACTAAATGGGAGGAGACTATTTGGAAAAAAAACCTGTTGAAATTCTGTACTCTCTGCCTACCCCGCAAGAGATGCGTGATAATATAGGTAAATAGACAGACGAAATAATATTTTCAGTTCAATAGTATATAAAAAAGGTTTTTAAAAGATTATTAACCTTTATTTAATGTCGTAATATTTAGTTTTAGACTTTCATTATTATTCTCTAATAATATCTTTATTTGTGCGTATTTATTTGTTCAGTATTAAATTTTATAATTATTTTATATATTCATATTCTTATTTTAAACAAATAAGGTATGCCCTAATACGATGGTGTTTCGTGTGACGTTTGTCATCAGACCTTGGACATAATTTGAGTCCAAAATACTTGTCAATATAATGGCCCCAAAACAACGGGGCTATGTCGATTAGTTGCGAAGTTCCGTTGGCCACTTTTCGGCTCCATCATCAGACCCTGGAAATCATCTCAGTCGAAAGTTCTTATCAAGACAAGTTAAACAACCCCAAACACGACGAGGCTATGTCGAGTAGTTGCGGTGTTCTTCCGGCCACTTTTCAGCTCCAGCATCAGACCCTGGATATAACCTCGGTCGAAAGTTCTTATCAAGACAAGTTAAGCGACCCCAAACACGACGGGGCTTTGGCTTTGTCGAGTAGTTGCGAAGTTCCGTTGGCCACTTTTCGGCTCCATCATGAGACCCTGGAAATCATCTCAGTCGAAAGTTCTTATCAAGACAAGTTAAACGACCCCAAACACGACAGGGCTATGTTGAGTAGTTGCGGAGTTCCGTTGGCCACTTTTCGGCTCCATCATCAGACCCTGGAAATCATCTCAGTCGAAAGTTCTTATCAAGACAAGTTAAATGACCCCAAACACGATGGGGCTATGTTGAGAGTTGCGGAGTTCCGTTGGCCACTTTTCGGCTCCATCATCAGACCCTGGAAATCATCTCAGTCGAAAGTTCTTATCAAGACAAGTTAAACGACTCCAAACACGACAGGGCTATGTTGAGTAGTTGCGGAGTTCCGTTGGCCACTTTTCGGCTCCATCATCAGACCCTGGACATCATCTCATTCGAAAGTTCTTATCAAGACATGTTAAACGATCCCAAACACGACGGGGTTATGTTGAGTAGTTGCGCAGTTCCGTTGGCTATTTTTTGGCTCCATCATCAGACCCTGGACATCATCTCAGTCGAAACTTCTTTTCAAGACAAGTTAATCGAGTCCAAACACGACGGTGCTATGTTGAGTAGTTACGGAGTTCCGTTAATCACTTTTCGGCTCCATCATCAGACCCTGAACATCGTCTGGGTCTTAAGCACTTGCCAAAACACAAACGAGCCCACACGCCATGGGGCTGTGTTGACTCGTTGGGTAGTTCTGAAGGCTCTTCCAGCTCCATCATGTGATCTTAAACACCATCTCGGTCTATAGTACTCGTAAAGACAAATAATAAAGACGTGTCCATTAGACCAGCACCACAACACCGTGTTAGTGGTATTTTATGAATACCTAAAGTTTTCGTTTTACTTGTTTCGAACATATTTCGAAATTATTAATTCCCGAACTCATTAAAATGGGTAGAAATTACGAGACCATTGATTGACCCTTTCTACATACCTATTACTATTGCTTTACGGCCCTCGACTTTAAACTTAAAATCTGAGCAGAGTCTTTTTCAAAGTAACTACCGTGAACCGTGAACCCCGTTAACAGAGCTCGTTTAAAGCTCGAACCTCCGAGCCTTGTAGGTTCGAGCCGCGGCTCGAGCCTTGTAGCCGGCGCTCGAGCTTCGAATCGAGCTCTTTATAGAGAGCTCGAGTCGAAGCTCAAGCTTTCTATGGATGCGCGAGCTCTCAACGACTTTAAGACTCGGAAGCTCGAGCCTTCTGACAACACTAAGTATAACACACTACACGGCCAGGGAATTACGCGACGCGACACGGCGCTGCAAAGTTGACCAACTAAAAAAATACGCTGCGTCTCCTCTCTACAGTGCAGTGTCGCCCAGTGTGGTCTTACCTTTATATATTCTCTCTTTGTGAGAGAAGGCCTACCCAGGAGTAGGTAAATACAGCCTGATTTAATTAAGTAACTGTTCAATTATTAGTATAGAAAACATAATTGTTGTAAAACATGTTTGATACAACCTTATCCGAATTACTGAAAAGCACAAAAGTACTAAGTGAAGTATACCAGTAAAACTTAGATAGTATTTATGTCTACTATATAGCCCTGTCTGTGGCTATTACATTACTATATGATTAGATAAATAGTAACATTAAATGTCTGTATAATACTATAAGTATAGTATATTAAGTATGATTAAATTTATTACACTTTTCATATATGAACTATGTTATTTTTCTCCCAATCTATGCTCTACGGTTTTAGTCGTTCGCCGGGCGACACACAGGTTCTATAGCGGTCTATTCCTTAATATGGCACTTAGACAGTTTACATGTACAGGTCAATATTTATCAAATTGTACACACAGTGTAAAGATCAAAAATGCTTTCCATGCATCAGCAGTTAAGTGCCACCATGGTTGTAAACTCACAACTATAGTTGGCACTGCCATAAACCTTGACTATTATTAGCTGTCAAATGTGTCATCTTATACGGCCGCTAGCTTAAGAGTGCCTTACAAATTAACGATAGAACATATATAGCACGATTATTTGGACGTATATAAGTAATCAGGAATGCATGTTGTCTCTTTCATCTTTATTTACTAGATTTGTGGTATGAGAGGGATAGCATCAACTCTATAATATTGCTTTACGATAACATTTGCTTGGAGCTGGAGCTTCTTAAATCCAACAGCTCTATCAATGGTACACTCTACGAATTGTCATTCATCATATTTTAACGCGTTCGTTACAATATTTTATTTATAAATTGAAACGCCATTGACATTAAAACAGTTTTTTATTAAATCCACAATATATTTCAAAGAATAATATAAATATAATAAATTTTGCTGATCATTAACATAGCATTACCAACAATGCTGAATAATGTTTGAGTCTTACAGTTAAAATGTTTTTTTGTGATTTCTAATTAGAAAGACACCATTCTAATCTATTTATACAGTTACTTATTTATATTTAAGGGTTGGTATGAAGTCGAGGAGTCGAGGGTTAGTGATGTGCAGTTTTGTGTTGTTTTTGAAGATTTTTCTAGCTAATTGTGCTGTTAGTTATTTCTACGTTTTTGAAGTAGAATGACATTTTGTCAATAGAAAAAAATCAATAAGGCCTACTTGCACGAACCAGGGTGACTAACTCGAGTTTATAACGTTAAATCGCCTTCATCGTAACATTATAACCTCGAATTAGTCAATAAGTAACCCTTACCCTGGTTCGTACAAGTGGGCCTAAGACGCCTATATAAAATGGAGAATAGTGACCGATTGCTAATAAAAAAATAAAATTTCAATTTCTATCTAGATCAAAAAAGCTCTAGAATATAAAACAGATGTTGCCAGTGTTAAGTAAATGATTTTTAGTTTCTTAATTCTTCTAGGTATGTCTAAAATTCTACTTTTAAAAAATGGCAGTCGATTAGGTATTCTTGTCTCTAATCCAGGTTCTATTAGATATGTTCGTAATTATCGATATGCATTTAAAGGCAAAGTTGATTGAAATAGGCCATTCTATAAATGTTTTAAACTACATTTTCTACACACATTGTTATGTTAATAAAATCTTTGGCTTTAATTTAATGAAACCCATTTCTTTAGTCACGAGTTTCGCCGGTCTCTTGAAAGGCCTGTATGGGAACATGGGTCCAACACATGGTTACAGTGTAATTCTGTACGTGGAGGCCCTTTATAGACTAATGTTCTGTAGTTCGTCTGCCGAGTGAAAAATACAGGATCATCAATAACGCAGTGATCCCGGCAGGTGCAAAAGCTAGATAAAATTAGCTTATTAATGTTAAACATAGAAAAATAATAAAGTAATGATAGCCTAGTGGTTAGACCGTTGGACTGCAAAGTCAGAGGTTTCAGGTTCAAACACAGGCACGCACTCTGTCTTTTCGAAAGCATGTGCGTATTAAAAATTAACTATAACTGAACCTGCATGCCTAAGAGTTTCTCGAAGGTGTGTGAAGTTCGCCAACCCGCACTGGGCCAGGGTGGTGGACTATGGCTTAAGCCCTCACAGTCTGAGAGGAGGCCCGTGCCCAACGGTGGGACAGTTGGTGGAAAGCGTTTACACATATATAACACCCAGACCGAAACAAACATTTGTCGGTCACACAAAGATTCGTCTAGTGCGAAGATCTATCTATCTATCTCTGCGCCTACACGATTCAGTGGGCCAAGCTGGACCAAGGCCTCCGTCAAAGTATATTGTGAGAGAAAATTGAGTATTTAAGTTACGGTTTTGGATTTTTTTAAATTTGCATTATCGAGGTTTTCAGTGGAAGTTGACGATATACGAGTTTGTATGAGCCTATTGAGCTGTCTTGAAACACATTAGGTATCCCATTCACTTTTCAGGTTTAAGTTAAATCATCTACTGCTAACAAGGAAGACAATTATACAAACACAAATCTGCACATCACATCGAGAAGATTGGTAGAAAAATATGAAGAAATATTTGACTAACTATTCAATACATTTTAATATTTATCTTACATACAGCATTTTCATCTACATTTTGATGAAACAAGCTAAATGGTAATGTTTACACGCAAAGCTTACATTGCATCGTTTTTTTTTGTTATATTTTTTGTATTAAGTAAGTCTCTTGGGGCTTATTAGGAGGTGTACTACACTATTTACAATATTAAAAGACTTAGTTACGGTAACTTAAATATTTGCTTTTTAGACTTATACCAAATTAAATTTTTATTATTGAGCCCGTTGGAGCTCTGTAATCTCTGCCTACTCTACAAGGTATTAGTGTGGTGATATACAGAGATTATTTTTTATTTATGCACCGCACTGTTGAGTGAGACTATACCTCCGGAATAACAGAATCGTCATTGCAGGCAGGGGAAGTGAATTAACGCGGAGATGGGTAACGGGCAGTTAGAACAATTTCAAGATAGAACACCGAGGGCATTCTATTAGGAGATAATGTAACCAAGCAACGTATCTCCGAGGGAGAGCTTATTAAGGGGGAATTTGCAAGTAAGGTATCGAAATAGTTACTAACCCAACAGACTATAAATAACTAAAAAAGATGACTTACGTCCCCTAAGATGCCATAAAAAAGTTAAAAGTTAAGCCCTGCAGGCATGGTCTCACCTAACCGTAATCTGATGCCGTTTATAAGCTAACATAAACATCTTATGCTACATCATTTCTTATTACTAATTTTCTTTGCTAACTTTTAAGTTATCCAATAAACTGTATATACTCATACTCGGTACTCTAAAGTTATCAATAACAGGTATTAATCTGATCAGAAATATTACATAAAATAAATTATGAAGAGGTCAAGAAGGTTGTTAGTGTTTCTTCAATAATAATCTGACTGTAAGAAACAATAGTGTAATGCATGGAAGGTATACCTACTTGAGAAATATTAAAGAAACACCTTCAATATAAATATATAGGTAGGTACTAGATATTAATAACTATGTAGATGATGAGCTGGGTCTATGTTCCCGAGGTGAATCGATTTTAAAGCATTTAAAACTGAAAAACAAGTCCGAGTCTTATCTGATGGAAAAGTCGAGAGTGTCCGTAACCGGCGAGCGTGTATGAGACGAACTATGAGAGTCGAGGAAGCCAGAGAGGTATGTAAGGAAAGAACCTGTTGGAACTCAGTACTCTCTGCCTACCCCGCAAGGGATCTGGCGTGAGGTTATAGATAGATAGATAGATGGATAGATAAAACTGAAAAACAAACATGGTCACATCAAA
The DNA here is from genome assembly GCA_905147815.2 of Phalera bucephala. Classification (NCBI taxonomy): domain Eukaryota; kingdom Metazoa; phylum Arthropoda; class Insecta; order Lepidoptera; family Notodontidae; genus Phalera; species Phalera bucephala. The sequence goes on from LR990612.1 coordinate 30,192,152, forward strand.
AGGGAGTAGAGGTGTGCTATGTACACCCACGCTGCGCTGATTACGTGAGGTTCCGATGTAATAGGGGGTGGGGTAATACCATTACAGCGGGCACTATCCCAGACTTTAGATTGCTTCTGAGATATTTTTTGACAGTAAATTCTCATGATACTCACTCATAATCAGTTGAAGACCTGTAGGATTCTAACTCATAACCTCGTGACGGCAACATATTCACATGACAGCCGAAGTAGCATTCTTTTCTTAAAACTGGTATTGAGGTTTTTCTGTTTGATAGAAATGAATGCTTTTGTTTGCTTTCCTAAATAAATAATTGGTTATTTTCTTTTTCCACCACAAATCATTTCACTGTAGGTACCTACTATCCATGAAGCAAATAAGAAGCTTGATGGTACCTTATTGGTCTAATAGTGGGACAAACCGACTTTGTACAATACCTCTATCAGGGTCCTAAGTTTAATCAACTTTGAGCTATGAACCATCAGAATGTGACCAACATTCCGCGGTAAGGTGTACAATTTTAATCCTTCGAGGACAGTAGGAATGTTAAACCCCGTGTCATAATATAAATTTAGTAGAGCGATGAACCACCAAAATGCGACCAAAATTCCTAGGTAAGGTGTACACTTGTAACCCTGCGAGGTCAGTAGGAATGTTAAACTCTGTGTCATATCTACATAGTTATTGAAATATGTTGTGTCAGTTTAGTTTCTCTCCGGGAAAGCGAATTTGTGTAGCGGCGGTCCTTTCAGTAGCTCGTCTTTGTACGCGGCGAGGATCGCCCGAGACATGCTCGGTTCTGATGCGCTGGCCTCCAGGAATTGTCGCATTAGCCTGTAATATTACTTCAAGTTGAAAATTAACTTTGTTGCCGACGGTTATCTAAATTTAGGCGATAAAATTAGTTTTACAGTATCGTACTTTTATACTAATCGTAAGCCATGCCGCGCGCCCTCGCCGCACTGAACGCTCTCTTTGACGACAGTTCTGGTTGTGATCTATTTGCAGATGCATGGAGTGATATTTTGTCCGAGTGTCTGAGGTATTGCGAGGGACTGGAATGAATGACTTTGTATATTGCACTTCCATACTTTTAATTATATACACGCCTATATTCCCCAAGCGGGGGTGCAGAGGTGTACTGAGTACACCCATGATTCGCCGACGATGTTAGGTCCCATGTAATAGGGGGCGAGTCTATTGCCATATACCGGGCACATATCCAGACTCCGGACTCGTACTGGGAAATTTTCGTTACAAAAACTACACTTGTCCGACCTAGGATTTGAACCCAGGACCTCGGTATCACTAAGCGACGCTCTTTGCCACTAGACCAACGAGGCAGTCAGACCAACGAGGCAGTCGTACTTTAATTATTCTCTTATTTTATATTTTCTTTTATACTAAATGGTGTACCTGCCGTGTTAGTATGTAAATAAATAAATAAATGTATTTGTACCACTAAGGTCCACTGGCACGAACCAGGTTTAGCGTACCCTATTGACTAACTCGAGGTTAGAACGTTAAATTGCCTTCAACTTAACGTTATAACAAGTACAAGTGGCCCTAAGGGACTAATGTTCCGAGATACGTTTCTCCAAAGACAAGCCAGGAATTCGCAGGTCGTAGTTGATCTCTAGAGCCCTGTTATCTAGTGAAAATAATGGCTTAAGCGACATATATATTGAAATACGGTCGTTGGATGCAGGTGGCATCAGACCGGTTATGCTGGAGAGCGATTGGGGAGGCCTGTGTTCAGCAGTGGACAGATATAGGCTGAGATGAAGATGATATTAAAATATATTGGAAACCAGTAATTAAGGTGTTACTGTATACAAGAAAGATATACATTTGAAAAAGTGTCTCATGGGAATGCAAAGGCATGGTAAGATGCTACCATAAGTATGCAGAAGCACAGTGCGGATTATTTAATGGAAGTACGAGAACACAACTTAGGCCCGTATTACAGAACGTAAATCAATCGTGAATCTAGTTGTAGAAACTGATTTTTGTACTAAAAAGTTCGTTTTAAAGCTAGATTTATGACTGATTTTCATTCTGTAATGCAGGCCTCAAAGCGACAATGTTAGTTGGCATTAGCCAACGTGTCAAAGGCGTTATTTTATGGAGACAGAAGTGAGCTACCTGTTAGATGGGTTGACTCCAAGAGTATCGCGTGTCTGCAGTAACTCTGGGTGGTCACCAATTGTGTCTGTGAGTGCTGCGATCATCACATCTGTAAAAAGGACAACATTTTCATTTAGACATTATAAACCCTTTTATAAGTATCCTGCCTCTCGATAATAGCTTTGAATTCAGATTCTTGGGAAGCGTCGATAGGTGTAGAATCAATTTTAAGCAGACTGCTACAGTTGCTAAATGGTGAAATTGATTCTCTCATATAAAAATAAACTATAATACTTTACTGCTCTAGAAATTCCTTTAAAATAAGTACCCCCCTAATGTTGCAGAACTTGACTGTTCAGCGCGAAAGAGAGAGACTAAGCATTTCAATGCCTTTCCGTTATTAGGATCCAGAATTTAGATTGCCCTTAGGGATTTTAGATTAACACAAGAAGAAGGGAGTGTAGACTTGCTATAGATGACTCTTTACATTGGTATATAAGTACATACCGAGAACTTTCTTCTCAATAGTGCGTGAAAGTTGCCCCCTTTCCGCCTCGAGTTCCAGGAAAGCCATGAACCGTTGCGTGGCCGCTCGTGCCGAAGCCGGGTCCCGGGAGAGAGACTGCGAGAACATCATCTAAAAGCAAATTTTGGGTATTCAGGAATGTATGTTATTATGAATATGGTGACCGATGACCTGGTAAAGGTCATACGTAAAAGCTAGTACGAAGACTATCATTGTGGCGATCTTTAAGGAGGCCTTTACCCTCCAGTGCACGTCTCAGGTGCGTTTTTATTTAAAGACTAGTACCCGCAACTTCATTCGCGTTATTTTCAGGCGTGTATTTCACACCCTTAGTTTTTGAGACTAAAGATAGCCTATATATATCCTTCGACTGAATGAAATCTATGTAAAATCAGTTCAGCGGTTTGGGCGTGAAAAGGTGACAGGGAAACAGACAGACATACAGATAGACCTACAGACAGAGTCACTTTTAACTTTATAATATTGGTATGTAACAGAACTCTGTTAGCAGGTATAGAAAACAGATTTTATATGAAAAGGATTGTCATTGTTCTGCATATATGATTTGCCCCAGAATCAACAGCCATAAAAAATACTTGTATGATTTCAAATCACCCACAAATTCTTTTAAGGCATTTATTATTAAACGGACAAACGGGGAATCGGCATATTGCACAAAAAGTATTAGATTTTGAGGTTATAACTCAGTATGAGATTATGCCATTAATACGTATGAGGTTATATTGTTTGTGTTGACAATCAGTAAAGATGTCGGCGACTTCGATGTAAGTACTTACAATACTTTGAAGTATTCCTTTTTTCTTTCTATCTATCTATAACATCACGCCAGATCCCTTGCGGGGTAGGCAGAGAGTACAGAGTTCCAACAGGTTCTTTCCTTACATACCTCTCTGGCTTCCTCGACTCTCATAGTTCGTCTCATACACGCTCGCCGGTTACGGAGACTCTTGACTTATGACTGTATTCGTTTTTGATTGCAAATTGTCCGTTAAATACGGATATTTGCCATTATTTTAATAAAATAGATAAATAATGATGGCATGGGTCAAATATTTGTTGGTTCTGGAGCAATTTTCGACAATGTCCTTTATAGGGTGCCCTATTCGAATACCTAAACGAATGATTATTATAGTCTTTGTTAGATACAAAACATCGGTATTACACAAATAAAGTATAGGTTCCTAATTATGTATGGTAGAGCGGTTATCTTACTTTGGCAAGTTGGTATATAATCTCTTCGAGGGTGTACTCTGTGTAAAGAGTGTCGGCCGCCTTTAGTTTGTCCATCATCTCTTCGTACTCCTCTTCGGTAATGACAGGGGCTTCTCGGTCGTAATCAGATGTGCCTGTAACAAAACATCGCAAATAAGAAATTTACAAATGAGAAGTGACTTCTGAAAAGGGGTTATTTCCTCTCAACCACTTTTTTCAGAGAATGCGATCTGTGATTGATGACCGTTTGCGGCATTCGAGGGAATCCGTTAATCTCGGTCCATCCCAGTTACCACTAAATGTGGCATTCATTAGGCTGGAAGCATTATAGGCGGTTTGATAAGTTCCAACAGCAGGTGGCCACAAACGCGTCTCTACTAATCCGCACTGGGTCCGCGTGATAGAATATCTCTCTCACCTTGATTGTTAGGCTGATTTATCGTACCTGGAGCGAAAGCCCAGAAACAAAAAAAAAGCACTTCTAAAAGTAACATCTCCATAACAACACTAATTTAGTCCATTAAAACACCTGTATCAAGCACAACATGACATTCGGTGTTCCGAATTTCACCCTAGCTATGATATTTGGAGAGGTCAGTTGGTAGATGTTACTTACTGAAATGTTCTTTTTATTACCAGTGGACAGTGGAATTGGATAAATTAGCTGGACTTTCGCTCGAGGACAACAAAAATGACACCATGTAAACTTACTGATAATGTTGGTCTGCAGCATAGGATCAAAAGTCCTCTTGACTGGCTCCGGCCGCATTTCGCTGGTGATAGGCAGAGCCGGTACTGGAGATAGATTGTTGCTGAGCTCCCAGTTCTTAGAGGCGATGGTGCGGATGATGTCGGGACTGTTGCCGAACGGGAAAGACTGAAGTGCGGGACTGCGGTACTGGTAGTCCTGTACGAGAATATTTTAGAGTTAGAATCCTGTAATACTATCTATCTATATCATAACCTCAGATGCGGGATAGTCAAATAGTAGATACAGTGATACTAGATACCATTTAATCTTAAAGTAAAGGCAAGGGTGTAGTGTGAAAATTTGTAGCGTAGATTGGACCTAGGTTAGTTATAGCATGATAATTTAAGGGTTCGAAGTATAATATTAAGAGCTTCAAACAGGTCAACACTAATCCAGTCCCCGAACGTTATAGCTACTGCAAAACAATAGAATTTATAAATTTAAAGTTAAAAATATATAGCGACGTATTATACTTATATATATATATAGTTTCTTAGAGAACCTGTCTGGTACGTTGGGCTTCATCTCTTGTCAGTGTAACGGTATATCGTAAAATAATTACCCTTTGCCGCCTCCGTCGGATTTATCCGACAAATATTTCCGTGCTCGTACCGCCCCTGTCGTATTTATGCGACAGAATTTTGCATATTCATTCGTATTATTATTTTTCTCGTTTAATTTTATCTACATCCTATACCTACAGTGAATATAACAGATATAACCGCGAACAAACGTTTACAATACGTTAGAATGGCTACATATAGTACCTATACAATATCATGTAATAGGTAACCCGTACTTATTACTATAGTTGACGATGCCTCCATTGCAGTATATGGCTATAACACATTATAACTAAATCCTAGTTCATTTACTCATTTATCTCCACGACATTCAGAACAGCACGTTAACCCATATATATACCAACATCCATCTAATAGTTACGAGCAGTTATATAGAGTTACCCACCCGGAACGACTTCCAACTAAATGAACCTCAAGTAATGGTCGACGGTTTATTTTTATGTGCGACCATCATAAAACGTTCAGCTTCCAAGTCTTTGATAAATACTCTTAAGTAGTATAAACCATTACACCTCTCCGTATATACTTATCTAGTGTTAGTATGGGGGTTTTAAAAGAGTAGAAAGAAAAATGGAATAAATTCTTATCTAAAGGGAAGTTTTACGAAAAAGGTTATTATCGCAATGGTCAAAATGTTATGTATGTTATGTATTTGCATGTCTTTTTATATCATCTATTATGCTCCGTAAAGGCCATGGCATAACAACAGTGTTGGGCATTATTCATTATTTTTTATAATTATAGGATTAGTCAATTATTATTTCAATTGCAATAAAACTAATCCCCAAGGTGTGTACTCTGGAATAACACTGACTTTTGTCGTCGAACACCTCAGTCCCTCCCGTGACCATGGCTCTACAGAGCACTTAAAACGTCGGGAAATGAAAAACCAATAATAAACCGCGATAAAATCCTAAATATTCTAGATTTTCATGATTATTTTTTGCTCAGCTCGACATGATGACGTCAATTCTGCATTAGATTGCTCTGGGTCCGGGTGGGGAAGTAGGTATGATCTATTCTTTTTGATCTCGATTTTGGAGAGTAACCCTTTGCCCAGTAGTGAGACAGTATATAGTGATAGAGATTTTCACCATCGATGTATGTTGTAGTTTACCGGTAATGGTTGCAAGTACTCAACGCAAAACAAATAACTATCCTCATAATTTACGTTCAAAATTTATCCATACCAAATTTAATTTACAACTTAATACATAAGTTTTAATACATGAAACACGTACACATTGTTATGCTGTTAACAACAGTTTAAATTCTAGGTCAACGGATAACACAATACGCTCGTTTGACCTACTTTTCATTCGAATTTCAATCGACTAACAAAAAATTAATTAAACGAGAAAGCATAGAGGTGCTTTTTAAGTAGAATTTTACCCATTCATTGTTAAATAAAAGGTTGCGAAAGAATTCCTTTAAGTTTCTTAAAAATGTATTCCTAAAGGGAATGGCAAATTTGGGAAATCTTTTTCCTGTACAAAGGGAACTCGACTGTAGGGTGGGATGGTAGAATAACAAATAACGAGTACTTATACTTTTAAGACTTCACAGAATCTCATTTAAATGAGAAATCTCTGGAGGTATGTATAATAGAAGTGTATAGCGTAACACAAAAATATTTTTATAGGTGATAGAAACGTGATAAGGTTTAAGGTACCTAAGATTTTGTTTGAATGAAGATAGGTAGGTAATATAAGGCATTTAAGAAGACTGATCCATTGGAACTGAGGGTATAAAATGTTCATAAATATTGTTTCTTTTTAACTACTAAATTCAACCCCTAGGCGACGCTTATTAAACAACCCTAAGCAGCGCTTGTTATATATTAACATAGAACGGGAAACGCTGACATGCGTTGCCCTAGATATTGCGCATTGCAACCGCTGATGGCACGAGGCACCTTGTCAGCAATATTGGACACCGGACGTGTGGCCCCTGTGTCGTCGGACACTTTTGGTACATCCATCGACCAACTGTGACATATTGTAATTCTAATACTTTTGTAATAATTATTCTTAATAAATAAGTTCCAAGAAATTTTGTATTTATTTGGAACCTCCGGTTGTGACCGTCGTAATTCGCTTACTACATATTTTATGCTTACTCTATTTATTTTTAAGTTACTTTTTGCTTTGTGTGTGTTGTACTGGAGTTAGCTTGCGCTAGAATAATCAATGGTTACCCCACGATACAGGCGTAGGGACCATGTGTAGATTTTCACTAGTAATTAGTACTACAATATACAAATAATAATATATTCTGTTTATCACAATGTCAAGGCTGAATATTATTTGTATGTGCAATAAATACTTAATAAATTTTTTTTCATTACTTAGGGTAGTAAATTCTCATGCAGGATTCAGATTTTCTAAAGGCAATCAAGGCTTCGTACCTTAGCATTCGCTTGCTCCATCAGCATGGCTCTAAGTTTCTCTTGCTGGGCGCTCTCTTCCGCCGCCTTCATGTTCTGCGAGTAATGTGCCCGGAGGTAGTCAATATTGAACTTTATCTCCTGAAGAAAAGCTATCGCCTCTTCTTTGGACATCTGCAATGGAACAAAAATGTATTTGGAATCAATTTATTGGGAAAATTTATTCCACTTCTACGATCTTATTGACTTTTTTTACCTCGTTTCATTTTATTTTTTGTTTTTTTTTTTTATTAATAGCCACACCAACAATACACATACAAACATAGGAACAATATATCAATAGCAGAAGCAACTTATATTAGTATGGGCATCAGTTAAGGGTGAGTACAACATACACCTAGAAGTCCAAACATCGTCTCACATATAAAATAATAATGAAAATAAAAGTATATGAATTGTAATTGAATGAAATAATAATAATAATAACGACACCACGGACCCGAGTGCTTCAGAGAGTCGGTCAGGGCCCCCAACTCGGCTTGTCTTCGTCGGTCGAGTGGATACCGAAGGGTGCCCGCAGAACTCTCGGCTCTGGCTAGCCTTAATTGGCCGTCCAGAGAGGAGCCGTGAGAGCTATATCGACGTCGGAAGATAATTCGTTCCTACGTCGATGTACTCCAGGGATGGAAGTGTTAAAGGGCTGCGAGTAACTTCGGAGAAAGCGCAGCACATCTCTCTACACCCCTGAGCCGCTCACACCGGTGTTGCCCTCAGTTGTCCTAGGACGACCGTGTGACCCCCCCTGCATCAACATCAGCAGGGGGGCCTTCGGGGTTGCGGACGCAAGGGGCGGGGGCTCTGAGCGTCCTTCACGAGCAACCCCGAGGAGAACGGTGGCGTGGTGTGGCCCACGTCACCGTGAGCACCGCGTCGGTGCGGGAGGGAGCATGTCATCAAGTCTCCCTCCGATGGCGGGCTCTTCGGAGCGAGGCACAAGAGGGGCACCAGTGCGTTCCATACGGAGATCCCGGAGCCCTTCCAAAGTGCTGATGTCGGCCACCCTGGGGTTTTTAGTCGGTAGGAATCCGACACGCCCCGCGAGCTTCCCCCGAGGCTCGCGGAAGTCCTATGCAGGATTTTCCCCAGGAAAAAAAAAAAAAAAAGGACGACCGTGTGAGGCGGATCCTGGTCGACCGGATCGGACCGGACCTCTCCTTGCCGGCTATAGTAGCGGCTATGCTGGCAGGGGAATCGGCGTGGGGGGCCGTATCCTCCTTCTGCGAGACTGTGATGTCCCAGAAGGAGGAGGCCGAGCGGGATCGGGAGAGGGCCGATCCTGCTCGACGAAGGCGACGGCGCCGGGGCGGAGGCACAGCCCGCCCAGGCCCCCCAGCCCAATAGCCCGGGGCTTAAGGATACGGGCTAACTCGCGTCCCCCGCCGTAATATCTGGCGGGGGACCTCCCCCTGCAACCACATCAGCAGGGGGGCCTTCGGGGTCGCGGACGCAAGGGGCGGGGGCCTCGAGCGTTCTTCACGAGCGACCCTGAGGAGGACGGCGGCGTGGTGTGGCCCACGTCGCCGTGAGCACCGCGTTGGTGCGGGGGGGAGCGTATCATTAAGTCTCCCCTCGAAGGCGGGCTCTCCAGAGCGTGGCACAAGAGGGGCACCAGTGCGTTCCATACGGAGATCCCGGAGCCCCTTCAAAGTGCTGATGTCGGCCACCCTGGGGTTTTTAGTCGGTAGGAATCCGACACGCCCCCCGAGCGTCCCCCGAGGCTCGCGGAAGTCCTATGCAGGATTTTCCCCAGGTAAAAAAAAAAAAAAAAAAAAGGACGACCGTGTGAAGGCCCATCTAGTAAGCGGCGAGTCACCGCCGGCCACGGGTAATTAGGTATCACTAATTATGGCCGGCCTTTGAAATAGTCTAGTTTTTGTCCATCAAACCTCATTAACATAGCCCTTGTTTTTTTTCCATAATTTACAATAGTACTTTCACCTGCGGGGGTCAGTTCGCTGATTATGTTTCTTTCTTTTTCAGCAAGTGATCTCAGCAGGTGGCTTACATAACATTAACTTCTCGCAAAGGGCCTCAACGTGTTGGACCCATGTCCCCATGCAAGCCTTTCAAAGGTCCGGGTAAAGCCCGTGAATCACAGCGAGATACATATAATAATAATAAAAAATATCACACCAAAATTAAAAACTAAATTAAATAAAACAATTAAACAGCAAACTGAAAATAGTGAAAAAATATATAAACAGTCTAGTAGCGCACGGTGTTACGGGCGTCCTGGGTTTGAATCCTAGGTGTGTGTGTGTGTGTGTGTGTGTGTGTGTGTGTGTGTGTGTGTGTGTGTGTGTGTGTGTGTGTGTATGTGTGTGTGTGTGTGTGTGTATGTGTGCGCGCGCGCGTGTGTGTGTGTGTGTGTGTGTGTGGGTGGGTGTGTGTGGGTGGGTGTGTGTGTGTGTGTGTGTGCGTGCTTGCGTGCGTGTGTGCGTGTGTGCGTGTGTGCGTGTGTGCGTGCGTGCGTGCGTGCGTGCGTGCGTGCGTGCGTGCGAGCGTGCGTGCGTGCGTGCGTGCGTGCGTGCGTGTTTGTGCGTGCGTGCGTGCGTGCGTGCGTGTTTGTGCGTGCGTGCGTGCGTGCGCGTTCGCGTGCGCGTGCGCGTGCGCGTGTGCGTGTGTGTGTGTGTGTGTGTGTGTGTTTGTTTGTGCGTGCGTGCGTGCGTGCGTGCGTGCGTGCGTGCGTGCGTGCGTGCGTGCGTGCGTGCGCGTGCGTGTGCGTGTGTGTGCGTGTGTGTGTGTGCGTGTGTGTGCGCGTGTGCGCGTGTGTGTACGCGTGTGCGCGTGTGCGCGTGTGCGCGTGTGCGCGTGTGCGCGTGTGCGCGTGCGCGTGCGCGTGCGCGTGCGCGTGCGTGTGCGTTGTGTTTGTATTAAAAATTCTGCTAAAAGATGTAAAGACCATAAAGCGACCAAATGGCACTGGCCTAAGGCGGGAGTACAGCTCTGCCCCGGTCGGGGGACCCCCCCTGCATCAACATCAGCAGGGGGGCCTTCGGGGTCCTTCACGAGCACCCTTCACGTCCTTCACGAGCAACCCCGAGGAGGACGGCGGCATGGTGTGGCCCACGTCGCCGTAAGCACCACGTCGGTGCGGGGGGGAGCGTGTCATCAAGTCTCCCTCCGATGGCGGGCTCGCTAGAGCGTGGCACAAAAGGGCCACCGGTGCGTTCCATACGGAGATCTCCGAGCCCCTCCAAAGTGCTGATGTCGGCCACCCTGGGATTTTTAGTCGGTAGGAATCCGACACGCCCCGCGAGCTTCTCCCGAGGCTCGCGGAAAACCTATGTAGGATTTTCCCCAGGTAAATAAAAGGGAACGAGAGGTGACATAATAAGCTGCCAAAATAGGTCAAAGAAAATAGTCACATCATTCTTGGTCTCCTTTAAGAGGTCCGCATTGAAGAAACGCCGTGCTGCAATGTGGTTTAGTGCCAAAGTGCATCGCTTTGTGATCACAAAGCAGGCCCTCGTGATCACGAGGGCCTGTATTCAAATCCTAGATCAGACAAATGTAGTTTTTCTAACGAAAACTTCCCAGTATGAGTCCGGAGTCTAGAATTGTGCCACGTATATGGTAATAGGCTCGCCCCCTATTGCATGGGACCTAACATCGTCGGCGAAAAGTGGGTTCCCTCAGTACAACTCGAACGAAATAGGCCGCCTAATTAATAGAACGAAATAGGTACTTTTTTACAAATACTAACAAGTACCTTTCATTTAATATAAAAGCAACTCGTAAGTTTCTGTAGTACCGCTATAATTTTTGTACCTTGTATTTTTACAAACGGCTTTGTACAACTTTTTCATAAAAAATTGTAAACGATTTTAACAGTGAAAATGAGTTTTAAATTTCTTAGTAGAACTACAATCTCTACTTCAACAGCTCCGTATTAAAATGCAAGCCCTCGCTCCGTTATGAGGATTTAAACTATTTTTAATTTTTAATAACGTTTAATGAGATATAAGAATGTAGCTCGTAGCCATTTTATTTTCATCTTATATATTGACTTATAGAACAAATAACAATCATTAGGTAATAACAATTTAAAGATAAAATTGACTACAAAAAAGGTTTGGTCAAAGAGCCGACGGAGGGCGACAAACGCGCTCGGTTACTTTCGGTCTTGACGTTTGCCGTCGCGCCGAACGGGGCTGCGCTGTGTGGGGTCTCCCGTACATTTCAGTACATTACAACTCCCCAATTCGCGCCACCGTCGCGTTCCCATCGCGCTGCGTCGGCTGTGTGCTGAGTATATGCGGTTTTGCTATTAAAAGTCATTGTGTCAAAAGTTTTTAAGTGTATAAATTGTTACTACATAATCAACAAAAACAGTACTTTAGCGAATGGGTTAACTGACTCACCACAGCGTCTGCAAAATTGCAAACTTAATTTACCTCCATATCTAATCCATTAGCTACAGAATAATGCATATTGATTGCTCACCAATCCCTCCTGAAGGAAATCCTCAATAGCTGTGGTAACTCCTCGCTCGTCACCAGTCCAGAACACGTATTCTGCCATATCTAGAGGAGAGTACTGGACGCCAGCATACGCGGCATAATGATCCATCTGAGAAATCAAATAAGATTAAGTTTGGATTGTGGAAGTGATCGATCGAGAATGTACCAATCGGCATAACTCCGTTTGTGTTAGTCTGAGCAATTACAATTAAGAATGATTATATAGAACTTTGTTTAGTATAGAAGACACACGATGAAGAACTGGTCTACGAGTTTGGACAATATTATGGAAAGAAATACAAAAAATCATTGTGCTCGCCACAAAGTTAATTCATTACATGTTTGTAAGTCTGTCTTACTCTGTGGTGAGTAGGTATACAATAACCCAATCTTTGCAATCTTTCAAAGACTGCTAACATATTTTTTTCAATTTAGTTTTTACAAGTTTGTAAAGAAATCTTAAAAAAAAATTAAAGTAAATAGTCACATTATTCTTGGTCTCCTTAGAGAGGTCCGCATTGAAGGAGCGCCGTGCTGCAGTGTGGCCGTTCTGTGGGTTGTTTGTAGCTGAACCGGTCTGCACCAAGCGAGCCGCTCCGTGGAAAACCTGTAGATGAAGTTAAAATCTTCATTCTTTAAAGTAGGAATGTGAAAATCTTCTTAAGGTTTCTGTCAAAAAAAGAACCGGTTGATAATGAAGAGTAGAAATTATGATACTTTCTCGTCCTATGCATAGATGTCGTTTTGAGGTGTAAAGACCTAAGGCACATCGACATTGTTATGAAAAACCCCCTTTTACGGTGAATAGGTATCACAAATTATAAATAATAAAAACTGTCCCACTGTTGGGCACGGGCCTTCCCTCAAACTGAAAGGGTTTAGGTAAGTCCACCACGCTGGTCACATAGTCCACCACGCTGGCCACATAGTCCACCACGCTGGCCCAGTGCGGGTTGGCGAACTTCACACACCTTCGAGAAACTCTTAGGCATGCAGGTTTCTGCACGATGATTTCCTTCACCGTTAAAGCAAGTGATCGTTAGATTTTAATAGGCACATATTTTCGAAAACACAGAGGTGCGTGCCTGGGTTTGAATTCAAAACATTTGACTTTGCAGTCCAACGGTCTAACCACTAAGCTACCACAAATTAATATTTCCAAAGGACATCGTCGAAAATGGCCCCAGATGTGTGTGTGAATGATCTACGCTGTTGGCCTCGAGGCCTCTACAGCTTCACCGGATTTTAAAGGCGAGCGTGCAACCACTACGCTCCAGCCAGCCAGAAGGGCAAGAGGCGACATACTCGAGGGCGCCTCGGAGAGGCGCCCTCGGTTGGGACAGTCGCTGTAGGGGGACGGGTGCACTACTAAGCGCACCGGTCGACCGCCGGCTATGAGAGGGGATCTACTACTGCGTCTGCGTCTACGGCGTCGCTCGTATTCTGAGCGGAAAGAAGGGATGACAAAGCATCGGGGGGGTCGGTGAGAACATGTCTCGGCCGGCGGTAGCGGCAGGGGTCGCGAGGGAGGTCGTAGTCGGCGGTGGCTACGATTAACGGATTCGCATGGGAAGATGCGTTCGCGAAGTGACGTGTTGACGCCTTTTTAATAAAGGCGCGAATAGGTTCGAGACCTAGATCGGAGTGGAGGTCGACGTTCCGTACGAACCAGGGGGCTCCTACGGCTTTACGGAGGAAGCAGTTTTGAACCGCTTGAAGTCTGTCGATGTGAGAGGGGGCCGAATGCCCGAACACAGCACACGCATAAGTCATGATGGGACGAACGCAAGTTTTGTAAAGCGTCACCTTATTTCTAAGGGACATTTTACTCCGCTTGCAGATTAACGAATGGAGACGACCGAGCACGAAGGATGCTCGGTGACGGACCCGCTTGATGTGCGGGCCGAAGGTCATGGTACTGTTCAGGGTGACCCCTAAATATTTGACCTCTTTGACCCAGGGAATGGGTCGGTCGAACATGGTCACTTGACCTCGGTTCCTTCCGGGGTGGCGCAGAGAGTGGCGCGAAGGCGCACCTCTGGAGAAGAGCACCGCCGCGCTCTTGTCCGGGTTCACCTCGATTCGCCACTTCCTGAACCAATCCCCTAGGGTATTGGCGGCGGTCTGGAGTTTCCTCGTGATGCGGGCCTTGTTCCTATTGGAATAATAAAGAGCGGTGTCATCCGCGAATAAAGCTAGTTTAACATCACTCGAACGAGGAATGTCGTTCGTGTAGAGGCTAAACAGGAGCGGAGAGAGCACTGAGCCCTGTGGGACTCCAGCACTGATGGAGTGGGAAGCGGAGCGCGTCATTTCGACGCGATAACGAAAGGCGCGATTCGACAAGAAGTCTCGTAAGATGAGCACGAGTCTGTCCGGCACACCCAATCGGTAGAGCTTGTAGATCAAGCCGTTGTGCCAGACTTTGTCGAATGCCTTCGCGACATCCAGGAAGAGGGCGCCCGTGTAGACGGGTCTTCCGGGCCCATTGAGACCGGAGAGAATGTGCTCCGTGATGCGGTGCACCTGATGGACACAAGAGTGTTTGGCTCGAAAGCCGAACTGCTCGTCGATAAGGATACCCCTGGACGTTATGAAGTCCTTGAGCCTCGCCAGAAGGAGGCGCTCGTATATCTTGGCCAGGGAGTTGAGGAGACTGATAGGGCGGTAGCTCGCGGGGAGATTGCGAGGTTTGCCGGGCTTGGGGATGCCAATGACGTCCGCCTCCTTCCACTTAGCGGGGAAGGTGCAGTTCGTCATGGCGGCGTTCAAGATGGCCACCAAGAGGCAGATGAGTTGGGCGGGCAGGCATTTCAGAACGCGATTCGAAATGCCGTCAGGGCCGGGGGCTTTTTTAGATTTAAGACCCATTATCAGATCTTCGACCTCCGTTTGCGTGATAGGAGGCAAGGAATCGACGGGGGGGAGGGATGCCCTGCGCTCGACTTCCCTGTCTACCGCGTCGACGTGGGACTGGTCGACGGACTGAGAGCTGGGGGCGCACTGGCTCTCGAGGGAGTCGGCGAGAAGCTCGGCCTTTTCGTCGTCGTCGAAGGCTGGGGGCGCTGCGCCTGAAGGACGGGACAGCGGGGGCATGTCAGTCGTGGAGTCGGATTTGAGGCTACGCGCCAGCTGCCAGTAGGCCAGATGCGACGGCGCGATTCCCTCTAGGAGGACACCCCACCGTTCCTCCCGGACCTCCGCGACACGACGCTTTACCTCTCGTTGTAAAGCGCGCAACCGGGCCCGATTGGCTTCGGTGGGGTAGGAGTCGTACGCTCGGATGGAAGCATTCTTGGAACGAATGAGATCCCTAACATCGTCCGGCAGTCGAAAGCGGTTGAGGTAGAAATCTTCCGCTTCGACTTGCTTGGACGATCGACTGACCGCCGATCGGATGTGTTCGGTGAAGGCATCTACGGCCTGATCGGTGTCCTGAGGGGACGGGATGGAGTCCGAGCTGAGAGGCAGGGGGGGAGGGTCGGCATCCGCCAAGGCCGTGCTTAGCGCATGCCAATCCACCACCGTCTTTTTGGGTCGCTGAGGGGCGGAAGGGGGGGAACCGAGTCTCATGACTACAGGTCGATGGTCAGAGTCGAGTTCCTGGACTACTTCCAAGGAGTGCAGCCGTAGGGTGACACCCTTCAGAAGCGCCATGTCCAGGACGTCGGGTCGGTGATTGGGATTGTTAGGATAGTGGGTAGGGTGCATGGGTGCGATGACGTCAAAGTCGAGAACGTCGACCAGGGCGTCAAGGCTCCTACCGTTAGGGGTAGTGGTGAGACCGTTCCAGGCCACGTGTTTGCTGTTGAAGTCGCCCGCCAGAATGACGGCGCTTCCCAGATTGAGGAGTGCTTCAAAGTCACTCATGAGAACGGATTTAGTGGGGGAAAGGTAAACGGAGGCGATCACGATGGGCTGGTGCCCCGTGAGAGAGACGCGACAGACCGAGGCTTCGATGTTGGTGAGCGCGGGGGGATCGAGAGGGATGCAGTGCAGGGACCTCCTGTAATAAATGAGAGTACCGCCTCCGCGGGAGCCGATTCTGTCATTGCGCACGAGGTTGTAGTTTGCGATCCTAGGATCGCGTTGTGCGGGCTTCAGGAAGGTTTCCTGCACGAGGAGGATATCAAGTTGGTGATCTCGGAGGAAATCAGCAACCTGATCTCGCTGGGAGCGAAGGCCATCGGCGTTAAAGAACGCCAGGGATAGGTTGTGGGGCTTATGGCGGGGAGGTCGCGGATCCATTATCGGGTGCGGGGGGGTTGGGTTCTGAGGGACGTCAGGACGTCATAGACGTCCCTGTATTCCGCGGCCAGGAGAACCTGGTCTGCCAAGTTGGTGGCGGCGCGGAGACGAAGGGCGAGTTCGCGGACTCTGGGAAACAGAGCGGGGCTTATGACCGCCGAGACACTCATTATGAGGTCGACGTCCTGACTGACGTTAGTGGGCGGAGGGGGACAAGCCGCCACCGGCGGGATCGCCGGCGCGCGCTTCGGGGGGCAGGCGGGGCCCACTGACGCAGGGTGGGAGGCCGCGGTGTAGGGCAGCGGCTTCACCCATGCGTTGGCGCCGAGGGACGGCCTGAGCGGCGGGGGAGGGGGGGCCAGCTTCAGCGTCGCGGGAGCGCGGGGAGCCGCGGTCGCTGGCGCAGAAGGCACCGGACGAGGGTGCGCTGAGGGCGCGGGGGGGTGTTGCGCTGAGGGCGCAGAGGGGGGGGCAACCGCGCGGGGGCGGCGGCGGCCGCCGCGCCTCGCCCGGCCGCGCTTCCCCTTCGGGGCCTTGGGGCAACCGCGATAGTTCGCGGTGTGCCCCTTGGTGCCGCAGAGGACGCAGCTGGGGGGCTCGGCCGCCGTCTCCTTCGAGCGGGCGCACTGGGACGTCGCGTGGTCCCCGATGCACTTAACGCATCGAGGGCGCGCGTGACAGTTACGGGCAGAGTGCCCGTACAGCTGGCAGTTGTGGCACTGCCCGGGCGTGCCACGTTTATGGGGGGCCTCCACGGAGAGGCCAGAGATATGGCACACGGCCTTCAGGTCGAAGACCCTACGGCCGGACTCGGTGCGGTCGAGGACGACCAGCACCATGTCGTACGCCTCCTTGGAGCGCCCATTCACCATTCTGTGCACCTGGCGCACAGGAAGGTCCTGGGACTGGAGGTCGGCCTTGATGACGGCGGTGTCCAGCTCTCTCGGGACACCGCGGATTACCACCCTGAGCTCCCTTTCCTCCTCCAGGGTGTATGTGTGGTATGCGATCTTATTAGATCGCAGGAACGCGGATAGCCGTCGGTGGTCGTCCGAAGACGCCACCTTGACGGCTATGCCTTGCGCGGTGGAACGCGCGTGCGTATAACTAATTTGGCGATTGTAAATCGCCTTGGATATACGCTCCCAGGCGCTCTTGTCCTGAATGACAAGCGGCGGGGGAGTGATGTTCGGACGTGCGGGGCGCGCGAGGGGGGAGGCCCTCGCGGCCGCGTTGGGAGACGGAGACGGCCGGGGGCCGGAGGGGCCGGGAGAAACAGAGTCGTTTCCGGCCCTCTGGATTTTGGGCGGCGGCGAGTCGCGCGGTTTGCGCGCCCGCTTCCCATTCGCGATGGGTATGGCCCCAGAACCAACAAACATGTGACCTATAACATAATGATTTATCTGTTTTATTATAGTAGTTACAAACATCCATATCTAACGGACAATTTGCAATCCAAAACGAATATTTCAAAGAACTGTAAGGACTCAAATCAAAGTGGCCAACGTCTTTTCCGAATGTCAAAGTTGTTATCGAATTACGGTTGAAGATGTCAATCCCATCAATCAATTATATTCAATCGATTACATTCAATAATGATCGATTTGATTATTGCTAGTGTATTTTCACATAACGATTTTACAAATGTATTGTTGGTACTAAATTATAACCTCAAAATATAATATTTTGTTTGCAATAATGCAATTCGCCCGCTAGTCTGTTTAATAATAAATGCATGAAGATTTTTTGCAGGTTACTTGAAATCATACACGCATTTTTTCATTGCTGTTCGTTCTGGGGAGAATCAAGTATGTAATCATAATGCATACAATACTAGCTACCTGCCTCAACCTACCTGCATCAGCATCAATAGGATAAGATATCATATTTGGAATATTTCCACGGTCCTGTTGCTTGTCAGTTATAGCAGGCATTGCCATAAGTAGAGATTAGTTTGGCTCATCTGTTTATAAACCCTGTTCAGGGATAAGTATTGCTGGATTTACCTTTTTAATACAAGTGCTCATTATTTTTTACAATTCTTTGTGTAATAAGCTCCACTTTGGACTATTTTAGTATTATTATACAAGTATGTCTGATAATGAAATCAATAAAAACACTATGTTTCTGCAAGGGAGTGGCTTATGTTATTAATCTATGGTCTATTTACCTTAGTAGTTTGCTCATCACTAGCTGCGGTAGTTGGCACAGTCGCTTCTTGCACGCTAACATGGGCTCCGTCTTGAACCAGCACTTTATGCACGCCTTCACCAGGCACGTCTAGCTGCGTCTGAGCATGCACTCGAGGCCTCTCATCACCTTCAGCGTCCGCTGATGCGTGCTGTTCTAGACGTGATATGAGTTCACCGTTGGCTTGTACTGCGTCTGGTATAGAAAATATTTGGATTTACAGACTATTGTGTCTTATTATTATTAAGTGTGCATAAGAGCTATAAGGGTAGAGGAGGCGCAGAAATTTGTAAGAAAAGAAAGTGGTACTTCCTGCTTTAAGCCTACAGTCGTCTTTTACGTCAGGAGGAGAGAATGGTACTTTACTCTCTAGCATTCCTAGAGAGTCAAGCACTAGTCTGTCGCAGAATGTTGTTTATATTTCTAATCTCATACACTTGGTAAGTTCGATCCCTGCGTCGTATAATGACAAAAAAGTTAATCCAGTACATATCCAGCCATACTTATACAATCGACTGCATAATACAAGGTGTAACATATATAACGCAAGACCTCAGACACCTCAATTAGATTATTGCTTTACAAATTCAATACGAAAATCAAACTTTCTTTATCAAATTTCAAATCAACTTTTCAACTCTGATACCCAAATTAACCACGAAACCTGACTTTTGTGTGCACATTGAGGTGTATGTATTAGAAATGCATTTAAAATAGCCGTATTGCTTTGAATAATGATTAAATTTTGCTAAATACTGAATGCGTACTGAATGAGTAACAGCAAATTTTGAGAATAAAAAAAAAATTAACGTACTTTAATAATAGTTGGAATCGTTTCCGATTTCGAACAAACTAATTTCAGGTCTTGCGTTATTTATGTTACACCTTGTATAAACCAAAAAATCTGTACAACTAATCCAACTTAATATTAAGCATCAAGTTATAATTAGACAGGAAGAAGAGAAAGTTAATATCATTAAAAGTATATTAGTGCTAAGAATGTATCAATAGTAGGCTGCTATATAAACTACTAAAATTCTTTATACTTATACAAAACGGGAAAATATTCGATCCGTTATCTACGTACAAGCACAGGTATAAACGTTCGCGTAAGTGGGTAGGTACCGCAAAATTATGCGAGGCAGGAAAATCCCATCGCGTACGCTTTTAGCCATAAATATCCTATGTGTTGTTTATCCGTAATCAACTGCCATTATCCTTGTGTTATCAGTCACGATAGTACAGTATCAGCTTAGCGCTTTCGATACTCATAGATTAGAATTATGCAAGGTTTGAACTTACCTAGGGACTTATTCTCCCTCAGCTCGATTTGTGAGACTAAAACCTAACCTAGACCTAACCCTTGCCCAGCAATGGGGCATCGTAGTCTAATTTTTTAAACTTTAAAAGATATGTGAATTCTGTCATATCTAACTGCTTACCTATAAATCCTAACCATATTCTTTCATGTATAAATCTCAAAAACATATTTTCTCTGCAGAAAAATACCTTCTGCCGCTGTCAATTTTAAATTTATTGATTATCTAGGCAGTTCCACACCATGTTTAATAACAAAAGGGTTAAAAATCATCAGCGTATGACTCAATCTAGGTACCTATTGTGATGCTTCTAAAGAATTGCCTATCAAACAATATCAGATAGCATCAAAAAAGTAACTTCCAGGAGTAAAAAAGAGCGTAGTTTTTGAGTCATCAAGAATAGATTATTCTTTAAGTCTTTGCTCCATACTAGCTATTATTCCATGGGTACATTTATAAATATGGAAATCGCAAATCTAACATCCGGAACGACATAAATCGTGGGTTATAACGAATACAAAGATATTTTGTTTCATTTCAGAGATTCAGAGATCGTTCAGATCCACTAAAAAGCTATCGTAAATTTATCCATCGATTTCCATCGAATATCTTATCAGCTTAGTCGAAGCTTTAAGTCTAGAAAATATACCTTTACTTATATATAACATTATATGGTGTAAAAATTGAGGTCGATTGCAGTAACGCAATCAGCGGGCTGCAAAGCGAGGGTAATTGCATTACTGAACACTCACCGAGTCTGTGGTACTCGATATGTTCGCTCTTCATGTCGCCCGGCTCCTTGCCCTCAGCTGTAATTAAGACATGAAAATGTTGCATTAAGACTATCAGATATAATATCATATAACTATCAAATAAAATATCTAAAAAGAAAGAAACTTGGGCTGCAACGGAAGACTAATTTTGCGAGATCAAAATCGCTTACTACCGCAGCTAATGCTGCATCAGGATACTGCTGCAGCATTCTATAGACACATTAAAAGGCCCGAGACTTCTCGATGCCTCGTCTGATGTTACTGATAAATATGGGCAGCGGTATCTGTTTACCATCAAGCAAACGGCAAGCTCGTTTGCGCCCTCTTCTATAAAAAAAATAGTAATAAATAAGTCTATATTTCCGGACAAAGACAATCAAAGAAAGAGAACTAATCATACTACACCAAGTAGACTCAGTGCGGATTTGTAAAGGCAAGTATGGGGCCACCTGTGTTGGAACTTATAAAGCAGCTCATAAGGCTTCTAACTTGGCTTACAGATATTAACAGTTACCACAATTAGAACCAACGGTTTCACGTGCCCTCTGAAGCACAGAGACACTCGGAAATGGATTGCCATAGGCAATTGGGGAATTGCATATAAGCAAAAAGGGTCTACCGCCATCGACCATTCATTGCGCGGGAGAGTGACAGTAATGCAAATACTTTACAAAAGAATAATAAGGGATGTATCCGACATTGAGCGCGCGCTCAGAAATAAACGACGTATGTGCAAAAACATATTATCTTATTTTCTTAAAAAAACTACACTATGAAATAAAAAACTGCTTTACAAGAAGGTTACTACAATTGATTGCTAAGTTTTTAAGTAAATTTTATTGATTAGTTCTTAAGCATATAGCGTTGGAATAAGAAAATGTAAAGCAATGGAGATGATTTTAGATTTTTTTCCTATCGAGAAAATTTCATTTAATCGTGTATTCCTAAAAATAAACCGCAATAAAATCCGAAAAATAGTATTATCTCACGTGTATTCCTTTTAAGCGATTCTAAAATATATAGTCAAAAATCATATTTTGAAATATAAAGTCTAATCCATATAGTCCAATATTTTTTTTTTTTTAAACCTAGCCCCACACTAGGATTTTATTCCCGTGTCGTGGGTGCGTTTACAAATACGACAATTCACACAACACAAATACCCAGACCGAAACAAATAATTGTGGATCACACAAAGATTTGTCCCGTGCGGGAATCGAACCCGCGACTATTAGACACAGTGGGCGGAGTAGCTCAAGCTCTTAACCACTGCGCTAAATATATGAAATGAATCAAGTACAAAAACACGTTTTTTTCGCTGTAGCCCCTTAAGCAGTGCCTATCTCGTAGTCTTACCCAGTGAAGCTGTAAGGGCCCCGCGGCCAACAGCGTAGATCATTCACACACACACACACGCACGCAGGCACGTACGCACGCACCCACGCACACACGCACGCACGCACGCACACACACACACACACACACACACACACACACACACACACACACACACACACACACACACACACACGCACGCAGGCACGTACGCACGCACCCACGCACACACGCACGCACGCACGCACGCACACACACACACACACACAAAAAGTCATACTTACTTAATTATAGTAATTAATAACTTATATACCTACACTTAATATTTTATACTGAGGTAGGTACTGCTTAATTGCCTATATGCTATGCACGCCACTGCCATAAACGGTCACCCATCTGAGACCGACCGAGTCGAACGCTGCACTCTGTTTAATCCGGTAATCGCTAAAAATACCGCGGTCCCGCAAACTTACAAGTGCTTAGCCACTAAAATATAGTATATCTATAGTATCTTATAATAGCCACAAACTAAAAGAAATTTCTAAGAATATTTAAGCTTGTTGACTTTTTTATTTCAAATTACTTATGAACAGTTCTTAACATCCTTTGATGGCACAGCCCGTACAAAGGACAAGATCTTTGGCTACTTTAGATCTGAGACAGTTTTATTTCCAGCAAAGGAATTCCCTGTATTTTCTGGAAATTGATCTTTACATCATCGCTCAAGGGTAGATTTTTGTAGAGCTAATAACGAATGTCCAGCCTAGTCCCTTAGAAGCCTAAAGTAATTCAGTTAAGATTGTGTAATCAGCCCTATCATTGAATCTTATCTTCTAAACTTAGTAGGGAACTAGATAGGTTGATCCAACATTGTTTAAACAGAGCTTGTTTGCTTAACTAGAAATAATACATGAATATGAGATATATGAGATTCATAGAGTATTTTATACTGGATACATAGATAGAGTATCATTGAAGACAAAGTATATAGAGTACTATTTGTTGAATACAATTTATGCCTTCATAGTGAAGTAGTGCATGGTACACATGGTCCTATCACGAGATCCTGGGTTCGACTCCTACGTCAGATAAAGAATTATGAAGGTTATGATTTCAAAAAATTCTCAATAACAGTCCGTGATTGCTAAGAAAACACGGCTACTACAGCGCTACGAATACATCAAAAACCTTTAGTAAAAACACGCTCAACGACGCTGTTTGGTTAATAGAAGGCGGACTAATATATTTGTCTAACCCAAAAGATGTGTGTTTTTTCGATTATTATAACGAAGTCGTAGGCATAGCTAGAAATTTAATAAAGTCAATACCAACTGGGCGCTCGCCCAGTAATTCTCCTTTTTTACATACAATTCTACCCAATGTAGAAAAAATATACCCATATAGTGATCAAACACGCCCATCGCAGCCAGTGTGTGGGCGAAAACCTTGATTCGGACCATGTGATTGATTATGCTCTAATCGACTTGGAAATGTAAATCAAATCCTTCACGTTTGTCTGTCCATTACACAGTTTTCAATTCAGTCACGAATGGAGGACGAAACACCTCGTCAATTAATTCATGGTAGCTATTTTATAGAAGTACAAGTTTTTTTTTATAAAATGTAGCCCCACACTAGGATTTAATCCTGTGTCCTCGGTGCCTTTACAAACATGAAAATACACAAATACCCAGACCGAAAGAAATAATTGTGGATCACACAAAAGTTTTGTCCCTTGCGGGAATCGAAACTGCGACTATTAGACTCAGTGGGCGGAGCGGCTTAAGCTCTTACCACTGCGCTAAATCGTCCGTCGACGTACACATTACATATAAGATAAATAATTTTACATTGTAATTAGCCTCTTTCGCTTACTTCACTCACATAGTTCGTCTCATACACGCTTGACAGTTTCGGAGACTCTTGACTTGCCCTTCAAACAAGGCACGGTTTATTTGGTCATAATAAGATAGCCTAGGTCACGGGAAAGGCATATCTCCTATAGCACGACTGCTTGCTGATACGCGGTCTCCCTAGTACCCAAACTTTCAGATTGTATATCTTTCTCCTTATTATATCCACCGAAATTCGTTTGTCTGATCTTTAAAGAAAATATTTAACATCTAGGTAGAAGTCTAATGCCAAATGCCATTACTTGTGGCATTATCATCGACATACAAAACAATAATATTTCCAATAAAACTAGCAACGTTAAATTCTTCAGCAAAAGAAATTCGAAGTATATTTTCCAATGTAAACAACGTACTCCTACTCCTAACGTAGATCACGTAAATTGATTACATCACAGTGACGTCACTCCTATGTACTCTGATAGGAAAACCTGATTGTACAAGCAATAAACCGTGTAACGTAATAAAGTGCTAAATCCGATAGTACCACTGGTAAGCAACAAGTTAATCTTGGCAAAACGACAACAGGGTTTTATAGTTTGACGATGAATCAATGAAAAAAACATGCATGGGTTAAAAGAGAAACTGGGAAAGACGAAAATATAACTGCTCCTATTATTTAATTATCAACCGCATTACTTTCTTTAAAAAACGGCTAGATAATTTGGCTAGAGTAAGGTTTAATTAATTGTTTATGTCACTGGAGACTCTCAAACTTGGCTTAGCGACTGAATTGTAAAGGTGAAAGCGGGGATCTACGACTATGTATGGTCTACTGGCACGGTTCAGTGTCACAGTTGTTGAAGCGACGGGAAGACCTCAAACTTGACTTAACGACAAATTCTAAAGGCGACATTCGGAACCGATGACTTGTACTCTCTAGCAAAGCACCGATATACCCATACTCACACCTTAGATGGGTGTTCGCTAGTAGTATATTACTAACGGACGGACAACCATCTAAGGCGTGACTACGTCCAGCGTTGTTTAACATCATCGACTGACGAAGGCCTCTAGATATATAAAATTCCTTAACACTACATTTTCTCTAATAAACCAAAAAAATAAAACCTCAAGTATTTTGTTACTAGCCGACGGACAACCATCTAATGCATAGCTAGGCCAAGCGTTACTTAACATCATCGACCATTAACGACCAGTCAACGCAGGAGACTACGAAACTCTATCTTTTCTCCAATAAATCAAGAAAAATACGTCATTTATTTCCTAGATAACCTTAGACCTCATTTTGCAAGTCCAGGTCAAAAGTAAGTTGATACACAACACATCTGATAAACGACTTGCTTGCCGCCTCTGTGTCCTTATTCGCTATGTCCAATCAAACACGTAAAGCGGCGCGTTACTATAGCATCGTGAAATGATCGTTTATTGGTTCGGGCCACGTTCGGACATTTAGAAAGAATGTCACAGACTTCTAAAATTTTATTTCCACCCCTTCCTAGAAATATATCTACAGTAAATATACGAGTATATACAGTCAACATGAACAGTTTAAAAAGGTGCATTGTTGACAAGTAGATTGCATTACTGGGTATATTTGGATTAAATAGCCATTTTTTATACTATTCGTAATTTATCATTATGATAATCGCCAATAGCACACGCGGATTTTACATTAAAATAATTATCGATAAATTATTGTTATTTTTTCTGGCTTCGTGCTTGTTTTATTCGTTTTTTATTTTGGTTGTTAAAAATACTGCTCTTCGAAGATTGTTACTTCATAAAAATATTTTTCTAGCCGACTATTCTTTAAAACTTATTCATGAAAGTCGCGGGAACTATGAAAAGTTTTTTTTTGTCGAAAAGAATGGGTTTTGGAAGTTTGGGAACCATCAATGCGAAAGTGGAAGGATATAGGTACCGTGGATGACCTAGACTATCTTACCATGACCAAATAGACTGTTTTTTATCTGAAGGGCAAGTCAGGAGTCTCCGTACCCGGCAAGCGTTACAAGAGTGGAGGAAGCCAACGGTCCGTAAGGAATGAACCTGTTGGAACTCTGTACTCTCTGCCTACCCCGCCAGGGATCTGCGGTGATTATATATATATACTCCAGCGGCATATAGAATTCTATTACACAACCATTACACGAAGTTATCATAACGCGCCGCGTTTCTTCATAGCGAATAAGGACCCTACTGACCCAATTCTCGTACACTGATTTGAACGAAAGGTTGAACTGGGCCTTTGTATCTAGATACCTTAGTTACCTGAATACTGCTAGGCTGTTTTTTTCATGTAATAACTTAGTTGCTTGCTAAATCTTGATCCTGATTCTTTTTTTAAGGAGTGACTTACGAGTAATAGATTACCCTATTCATTCTTTTGATTAATGTTATATATAATTTTAGCCCTGTTAAGAAACTGTCCCACTGTTGGGCACGGACCTCCTCTCAAACTGAGAGGGTTTAGGCCATAGTTCACCACGCTGGCCAGTGCGGTTTGGCGAACTTCACACACCTTCGAGAAACTCTTAGGCATGCAGGTTTCCTCACGAGGTTGTCCGTCACCGTTACAGCGAGTGATAGTTAATTTTTAATACGCACATGCTTACGAAAAGACAGAGGTGCGTGCCTGGGTTTGAACCCGAGACCTCTGACTTTGCACTCCAACGGTCTAACCACTAGGCTGTCAGTGCTAGCTTTTTTTTGATCGATGTTATCGTAGTTATAATAGCCGTATATACACGGTGTAATATTAGCCATCCTGGAGCGGAAGCCCAAGTGATTTATCCAGTGCCTACTGTTCGCTGATACTAAAAAATATAAAAATAGAACTCTTCAATAAGGAATATCTCCATAACAATACTAATTGAAAACATTAAAAACACATATACCAAGCGCAAAATTACATCTCAATGTAATTTTATTTTTTTTCCCCTCAGGGCGCGAGGCTCATCAGCTTGCCGGTAATAGCGTCGGTGTTACGGATTATCAGGGTGAAAATATGATATATGACTATGATATTCGGATAGAACAGTAGGTAGATTTTACTTATTAAAATGTCCTTTTTATTACCATTATTTTATTTATTACCAAAACAGGATACGACTAAAATTACACCGTGTATAATATGAAGATTAAACATACCTCTCGTATATAGAGATTAAATACCTACGACCCATTAATATTAATCAAACAACACCACTATCATTACGGCAGCAGTTAGGGCGGAATTGATGATTCGTATTACACAATTATGTTAATGTAATTAGTTATTGTTATATTGACATAGATCAGTGATTATTTGATAAAGATCATCATCATCAGTCTAAATTAGTCCACTGTTGAACATAGGCCTCTTCCAGTATGCGCCAATGAACCCGATCCTCGGCTTTATGCATCCATTTCCTGCCGGCAATCCGACCTAAGTCGTCACTCCATCTCGTAAGGGGGCGTTGTCAGTTTGATAAAAATCATTACAAATGGAATCTAAGAATGAAGCTCGTCATAAGGGATACCTAATCTTAAGATGTTTCGGCTCTATTCATTATATTTTAAAACTTTCAAATTGTAATATCACTTTTAAGAGTCATAAGTTTTCCGGGTCCTTGGATGCGAGGACATGAGTCCTACTGGACTCATGTCCTCGCATTAGGCCTATACGTACTCGTATAGGCCCTTTGCGAGAAGTAATGTTATGTAAGTCACCTATTGAAATCAATTGCTGATAATCAAGAAACATAAACAGGATACTACTCCAGAAAAGACTATTGTACTGGAATGAGAAAAGAGACTATGGGAATGAGATATCGATGGACAGTAACTAGGCTATTTCAAAAAATATGAAACCAGCCATTATTAGTTATATCTATCTAATCCATAGCTGACGATGACTCGCCGTAAACAAGAGGGACCCCTAAAACGGGTCTTCATAAGGCAACTGAGGCCAACATCGGTTTGAGCGGCTCAGGGGTGTCGGAATCACGCCAGATAGTACAGATTTCCAACAAGTTCTTTCCTTGCAGACTTACCTAGCTTCCTCCAGTCTCATAGCTGAAGTAGCTCATGCTATGTTTGTAAGTGATATTGAAGGAAAAAAAATACCTATACAAAAAATATAAGCCTACCCTACGTATTTTTCGTAATCTCTACATCGCGCCCCGACTCAATGAAGCGGTTATTTATAGAACAAAAACTCGTTTCGTACAGTTTTACTGGTGCTATTATTAGATTATTTCTGTTATAACTGAAATAAAGGGCTATAAGTAACTAGTAATTTAGCGGAGTAACGGTTCTATGTTGGGAACAAATTAAATGGTGTTATTGTGTAATATTCGTGACCCAGAGAAGTTAACCCAAAACTTGTTAGTTTTGGGTGAGAATAAAAATATGACCAAGATTGGTTGGATCACAAGTCACGAAAATACTTTAGTGAAACAGTACTATGTACACCTCCAATATTATTGTTTATAAGAAATGTGAGAGATTTGGGTTATATCAAGTCAAGTTGGTTGGTCAAGTTGGTTGTACCTAGTACAGTGAAGCCTGTCTGTACTCTCTACCTACTTCGCAAGGATCTGGCCTAATGAGATAAATTCATAGAACTAAAAGATATACTGTCATCTCGCCAGACCTCTTGCGGGGTACGCACTGAGTTCCAACAAGTTCTTTTCTTTACGGACCTCGCTGGCTTCCTGCACTCTCACTCTCAACAGACTTGATATTGCCAAATTCTCAGACCATCTAAGAAAAGCTTTAATCTGTTTGATCTACTTCCAAAATCCAAGTTTAATCTTTCCTTGGGCGTCATGGTATCTTAGCCGCCAGTAAAATACTACAATTGCAAGTTTAATTTTTTGTTTAAATCACGTCAGATCCCTTGCGGGGTAGGCAGAGAGTACAGAGTTTCTGCAGGTTCTATCCTTACAAACCCCAATGTGAAATAATTTCAATTTCAAATAGTCTTTTTAAATAAAACACAACCTTTTACAGGGAAACCAGGCCGATGGTATTTAGAGTAATTAGGTTTTACTAAGTTTCTGTGCCCACCTTCCGGCTCCATAATCAGACCAGCTCCATAGTACCGAATTATTATATTATCATCAAAATTATACAAGGTGTATCCTAAATAACACAAGACGTATCCTAAATAACACAAGACTTCCAGACATCCTGATTAGATAACGAACCTAATACGGAAATAAATTTCCCAATTTAAAGCTTTTACCCTTTATTTAAGCACTTCTATATCACAATTAACAATAAAACTTGTACGTGTATATGTGCGTATTAAGAAATACGTTTTAGAAATGTATTTGAAATCTTCGTATTGCTTTGAATCTATACATATAATAAAAAAGTAAGGAAGTCGTGTCTGTACATAGAATATTTTTAGGAAATAACAACCCAGGGGTATCATACTATCGATGTAGAAGCAAAATCTACAATTTTTGGCTTTCGTCTCTGTTTGTCTGTCTGTCTATCGGAGGGTATGAACCGGCATCACGCAAAAACTACCAGGCGGATTTTGATGAAACTTTGCATGCGGATACCTTAAAATATTGGCTAATGTATTGTATAGTATTTATCTCGGAAAATCAAAAGGTTTTCCAGATAAAACGAAAATAAGCAAAACATTGAATTTTTAAAAAGTCACTTTATTCATAACTTGTTTGATGGATTTCAATAAAATATTGGATACTTGTAGTACTATTTAGATTGTGATTATTAGATGTAGATTTTGATCAGTCATTCATTGTTCCAAAACAACTTAAGCTACTAATCTAGTAGAGGGATAAACCACAAAACTTTATTATTGTTCGTCCCGACTGCAATGTTACGACGTTAACTATGTGATTTTGCCTACACATGAATTCCTCCATCAATTAATATTGGACTCAGGTTCGTCTCCTCACGAAAAACTTTTCATTAGTTAAAGCATTCACTGGAAATTGTTCATGCACGGTTGATTTCAATACTAAAACATGATTTCGTGAATGAACCGATGATGCACTCAGGATTGTTTCTTCCGGAGACAACTCTAACGATGAATGGTCCGGATACGAAACTTTAACGACAATTAATAGCTTACGAGCTAAGGCTAACACAAAATGAACTGATAAATACTTGCTACATACTTAGCTGGCAATGTACCGTTTTAAGATATTATTACGCTCGATTACACTCTTTGTCAGTAGGTAAACAAGGTTTAAATCAGAAATGTAAACATTAATAAAAAAAGATAAACTGATAATCCTTCTTAAAAAGGAAGGTATTTTATGTTTCTTTTTGAGACGGCGTTAGTGGTGTGTGTTGAATAAGATCGCGCTATAGTTTAGTTTATATTTTACAAATACCACCGGTGCGGGCTAAGTGGGGCTAAGACTCAAGTCTTAGCCCCATCGATAGAGATGGTGATAGAGAAATAAGTCTGGTGGAAGTTGATAAAATATACAATATATTCACACACGGTTCTTCCGGGATAGCCATTATTTCTTTATACTAAAATAGCAGAATGGATCTTACTAACACTTTCAAGGCGTTTTGGTCTCGAAATACTTTTTATCCCCGAAAGCATCACGGTTCTTGCGACATAGCTGCCTAAACGAATTTAATTGAAACTTTATGTGAACTTACACCGTTAAATAAAACAATACACGTTTTAACTCTTAAAAATATATATCGTGTAGCAATATATACATTAGCATGACTTCTGCGGAATATCTATTATTTCTTCATACTAAAACGGCTGAACGGATTATAAAGAAACTTTTGTGAAAAAACCACACAGATATAAAATGAGTAAGTGGAAGAACGCTGATATTGGGGAAGACCTAGACTATCTTATTATAACCAACTAGAACGTGTCTTATCCGAAGGGCAAGTCAAGAGTCTCCGTAACCGGCGAGCGAAAGGTTTGTAAGAAAAGAACCTGTTGGAACTCTGTACTCTCTGCCTATCCTGCAAGGGGTCTTACGTGATGATATAGATTAATAGATGGTATTAAAGTATCTTAAGTCGTAAAATAGTAATATGAAATAGGCAACTTTGTTCACACACTATATCATGCCGATATTATCCGTGTAAGTGGTATATAAAATAACTCCAATATGCATTTGGTGGATATGCATTACAGGCCTGCATGAAGGCTCAAAGATATTAATCATATTTTGGCTAAAAAAAGCCTGGCAATGCTTCAATTTTCCTCTTCCTCTTCACAGGTGGTTGAAATTATTCTACAACAAAAATTGACTCATTTTTAAGTTGATTTTATAAATACTTTTCAAAACAAAGATGACTTGGTTTAACCGATAAAACGTAGATTGCTTAACCTAATTTGTCAAATATTCTAAGGTACTGTCCCCGCACAGAGCACAAGGATAAATTTGGGATTTATGATTTTGAAATAAAGAAGATATTTTAAGTGCATACGGGTACAATAACAAAAGTTTGTTTGTCCGTGTTAATATCCAGAACGGTGGAACCGATTTTAAATAGACTTTTACTGGAAAATGGAGGAATTTTTAGAGATTGTTTAAGATTACTTTTTAGCTCGGGAAAAGCAAGATTTCTGGGGGATAGTTGATTTTATTTCTCCATATTAACACGGCTGAACGGATTTAAAAGAAAATAAATATGGAGGTGTCTCTTCTGTCTTAGAATAATGCTCTCAAAAAAAGCCCTACCTACCAATGTCAACTTACAAACGAAACGCGTGCGAAGCCGCGGGTTAAGGCTATTCAAGAATAAATTTAGTTTGTTATAGCGCACTAAAGAAGTAACAGTATTGTTTCTAAATTAAAAAAATAAGTGGACAAGTGCAAATAGGACTCGCGCTCTGAGGGTTTCATACCGGGTTCAGTTTCGGCCAGTTTCAGCGCCGAATTGTAGTTTCGTCGGGTCTTGAGAACTTGTCAAGACAAATCCAATAAGCCCAAACATGGCGGGTTTGTGTTGAGTAGTTCCTTTGGCCACCCTCCGGTTCTATCAACAGATCCTGAATATCATCAGAGTCTATAGAACTCGTTAAGGCAAATCCAACGAGCCAAACACGGCGGGGCTATGTTAAGTAGTTGGATCGTTCCATTGGCCACGGCCCGGCCCCATCATTAGACCCTGGACAGCGTTCGGATTTATAAACTCGTCAAGACAAATCCAACGAACCCAAATACGGTGGGATTATGTTGAGTAGATGGGTAGTTCCGTTGGCCAATCTTCGCTTCCATCATTAGATCCTGGACACCATCAGGGTCTACAGAACTCGTGAAGACAAATTCAACGAGATCAAACCCGGCTGGAGTATGTTTTGTATTTGGGTAGTTCCGTTAGTCACCTTGCCACTTCATCATCAGACCCTAAACATTTTCTGGTTGTATAGTCCTTGTCAATACCAATCTAACAAGCCTAAACACGAGGTAGTTATCTTGTGTAGTTAACATGTTCCGATGGCCACCTTTCGACCCCATCAAAAGACTGTTCTGGAGCTGGGTCCATGGTATGTACTATATTTATTATTATTGCATTGTCACCGAACTTACATACATATGCTAAATTTCAGCTCAGTCGGAAACATGCTTTTTATTGTCAAACGCTTTGGGATATCTTAATAAAATAAAACTAATAAATAAAATACCCGAAGTGCTAAAACACAAAAGCTTCTAAAAAGTTACCTATACCTCGTTAGTCTATTGGCGAATAATGAGCGTAGTGATCACGAGGTCCTGAGTTCGAATCCCAGGTCAGAACAAATGCAATTTTTCGATAGAAAGATTTCCAGTGTCAACTGGCATTGTTCCCGATATAATGGCATTAGGCTTGCCCCTATTGCATGAGAGCTAGAACCCGACCTTGGGGAATACAGGTGTGACGATGTTTATTTTTATATATTTACAATTTAAATGAACAACGTTGATATTCAATTATTTCCGTGTAAAAAATTCAAACTCACCGGAACGCCTACATTTCCCAAGCGGGAGTGGGTAAGAGGTGTACTATGTGCGCACACCAACTTATTGTTGAGAATGTAAGGCGCCAATGTAACAGGGGCGAGGCTATTGCTATTATACCGGGCACAACTTCGGACTCCGGACTGATACTGGGAAATTTCCTATAGAAAAACTACATTTTGCTCGCCCTACAATTTGTACGAGTACTTGTTCAACGAGGCAGTCCATAAAAATACCTTTTAAAAAGTGCTCTTTCTTTATAAAATTTTGCCGTAATTAAATTTAATTTTCATTCAATCTATATAAAAATAAAAGAATAAATCGACAATCTGATCCAATTTACGTCCTATACCGTACACTGATGGCGCCACAGATCTCTCAGGTCTGTGTGTAAATAAATATTTATTCACCACAAATCAAAATAGTTTCACAAAATGCCACTGATAGCACATAGACAAAGAAGTTTGTTGTAGTGTGTGACGTAGTCACTAGACAGCGCTTCTTTAATTTTTCATCATATTTGAGGCAAAATAATTGTTTTTTTATATGTTATAGTTATAAATTGGCATATATCGGATTTCTTCCTTTACTTGTACTTTAAAACCTTGCTTCTTGCCAAATTCTAAGATTCTAGGTCAACGGGAAGTGCTATATAATTTCTAATGAGTAACTTTAAATGGCCATATTTTTTGTTTGGGATTACTTTGAACCTTCATTATTGTACACTAGTAGGGGACCGTATACCTTCGTATTTGATATAAATTTCTAGCCGTTCCTGAGAAAAAAAAACACTTACAAAGGTAATAACCGTCGGACAGACGGACAACGAAGTGGATATAAGGATTTCGTTTTAGGTACGAAAGCCAAAAAAAATAAGGGTTTCGTTTTAGGTACGAAACCCTAAAAAATATATTAAAAATTGTTAGAGTCAATTCAGCTACCGATTAAGAACAAACAACTTTCAGGTCTTGCATTAATTATGTAACACGTTGTATACATATACTAAACTTGAAAAATTATTGATAGGTTTTGGACCGCAAAGACAGACAAACAGGATAACCAGCCTTTATGCAGCTGATTTGTGCTGCTTGAGACAGACATAAGAAAGCAAGTTAAAAGCATGTAATAAAAACTTGGTATCATTGAGAGTTTTGTATAAAACCTAGTAGATATGTTTCAGCAATTATTTATTTATTTATTTACGATCACAACATAATGCACAACATAAAAAACATCGCCCCACAAAACTGTGCAACCAGTTTGACTGTGGGGTCAGTTGAATCTACAAACTTAATATAATGGTAACACTAACTTAACACAAACTTAGGTAATGTTTTTTCAGATTCCTTTTAAATTTTTTTATATTTGTCTCGCCCCTTATGGCCGCCGGCAGACTATTCAAAATGTATGGGATGCGTTTTTTTAGCGCCCTGTCACCGAAGTAGTTGGTTACCCTTGGTACATTGTATCTGCCGTCGGTCACCAAGCGCGTACTGTACACATTGCTTGCTGGAGTTAAAAACTCTCGACGGTCACGATTGTTTACAATTAAAAGAAATTTGTGTTTTAAACTGATTGGAAGAATTTTACAAATTTGAAATAACTTTCTATAGTTATCCTTACAGCTATTATTAATCTTTCTATTGACAAGTAGTTTTAGAAATCTAATTTGAAGCGTTTCTAATTTATCCAGGTTTGTTTTAAATGTAAGACCGTAACTATCGAGAGCGTAACTAAATATCGAATCAACTAAAGACATATATAAACATCTTAGAGTATTAATAGGAACTCTGTAACTAAGATGGTAAAATTTACCTAGTAATATTCTTAATTTATTGCAAACATAGTCTACGTGCTGAGACCAAGAGAAGTTTTCATCAATTTTCATACCTAAATAAGTAATACATTTAACCTGTTCGATAGGTTTACAATTACAATTGGTTAGATTGTTATGCATACATGAATAGTCGTGAGTGAATAAAAGGGGGGGTTCTAAGGATAAGTGTAAATAAGGTGAGTGTATAATCATTAATTTTGTTTTGTCTGCGTTTAACACGATACCATTGTCATGCGACCATTTTACTACTGCATCTATATCTTGTTGCACTAATCTGCAACTGTCATTGATGTCAGTGCCCGCGCGCAGCACGCAAAGATCATCTGCGTACATGAATGCCGAGCAGTGCCTTAGTACACCGCACAAGCTATTCACGTGTATGAGGTAGCAGACAGGCCCACACCCCGATCCCTGTGGTACGCCGCACTGCACTGTCTTACTGTCACTGTACGCCTCGCCCACTTTCACACGATAAGAGCGTGCTGTGAGATAGTCACGGAACCAATGATTAAGCGGCTCTCTCACTCCGCACTCAGCCAATGCACTAAGTAGGGTTTCCGTTTGTAAAGTGTCAAACGCTTTTTTATAATCAAAAAATGTTGCTACTACAAACTTTTTATCACCTAAATAATTATTAATTTCATCTGTGAAATTTGCCAATAAAGTGTTTGTACTTTTGCCCTTTTGAAAACCGTATTGACACTTGTTTAATACATTATTAGCCTTTAGATAGTCCCCTAACTGCTTAACTACACAATGCTCAAATATTTTATCTATGCTTGACAATATAGATATAGGTCTGTAGTTGGATATATTTTTCGGGTCACCTTTTTTATGAACTGGACGAACTATTGCCTCTTTTAACTTCATAGGGAACTCATAATTTTTCACAGATAAATTTACAAGTCTAGCCAGGACTGAGCTAATCTTATCACAAACAAGTTTTAAATCGGACATACGCACTAGATCGCTACCCGGTGACTTGTTAATATCCATGTTTTTAATTGTATTCTTAATATCTAAACTCGTCACTGGTTGCCATCTCATGCTTACGTCAACAGGTTTTACATAAGTTGCTCTAGGTAACCAATTTTCTTTACACTTATGTATTATATTATTAACTTCATCTGAAAAAGTTGTAGCAAAATTATTAGTTATATCTCTGGCGTTTCCTTGCGTTTTCATATTTGACAGAATAAGTGCGTCTATGGTCTGTTTGTTATTTCCTAATAGTTCGTTAATTTTTTCCCATACCTGTTTAATATTCTTATGACATTCTAATATGCTATTCTGATCATAAACATTTTTACTTTTATTAATAGCTTTCTGGCACTTATTTCTGTATTTAGTGTAAGTAAGACGCTTTATCATATTTTTTGGGTCGTTACTCCATAATTCAAAAAGTCTGTCTTTTTCTCTTACCATATTCTTCAAACTATTGTTTATCCATCCTTTGTTATTTCTATTACTAATATTGACAGTTTTATTTGTATAACAATCATTATAAATATCATTAAATAATTGTGTAAAGGAGTTATATAATTCAG
This sequence comes from Phalera bucephala, assembly GCA_905147815.2. Taxonomy (NCBI): domain Eukaryota; kingdom Metazoa; phylum Arthropoda; class Insecta; order Lepidoptera; family Notodontidae; genus Phalera; species Phalera bucephala. Next base: position 30,228,353 of record LR990612.1, read on the forward strand.
TTGGGCAATTAATCGATAAGAACCTCTCAAAGTCTGTATTTAATAATTTGTCTCTGACCATTCTATTGTCTAGAACTCGCTTCGTAATAGCGAATTGTGGCGCAGATGAACGCACAAGTCGGGTCGCATCGGAGTGGGACAGCTGTTTCGACGGAGTTCGTTTCCATTCTACTACAGCCGAGACGAAATAATGGTCAGATAATTTATGCTTTATTACCGCTGAGTGAATACGTGTGTTACTTGCTCTAACGTAAATGTGGTCTAAACAAGATTGTACTACATTTCCTAATAAAATTTCTCTTCGCGTAACATCTTCAATGCACTTTTGGAATCCGTATTCAGATAATAAATTTTCATAAGTAGTGACGTGATTGTCTTCGTAGTTTAATAAATTAATATTTATATCACCACAGAAGAACACTTTGGAATTTTGTGGTAGATTTTCCAAGAGGCATCGAAATTCAAGTAAAAACTGGCTTACTTTATTTAGATTATTTATTCTTGGCGGTCTATACATAGATATAACATAAATTTTTTCACCATTATAATTAATTATAGTGGAAACGCACTCTGCCGAGCGCATTCCAGTGACCGGCAACAAATCGCACACACATGCTCCTAACGCCTCACGCGTGTACACTAAGACCCCCCCACCGGAACGGCCCGCTCGTGTATAGTTGTTAACATCATAGCCATTTATTTTAAACATTGATAATAATGAGTAATCTATATTAGGTTCTGTTATAACAATAATGTCTAAATGCTTTATACTATCATTTAATATTACAAGTAATTCACTAAAATGTTTTTTTAAACTACGAATGTTTACATGCAAAATGCTCAAAGCTTCTATGTATCCAAATGTATCCAACCAGTCATTCATGTTATTAAAACTGGTAAAGTTAACATCATTATCAATTATAAAATCAAAAGTAGCGTCCGCGAATTTTAAAAAGTATCATTAACTAAAAAATAGAATAAACAAATAGAAATAAAGTCTTTTAAAAACATAAAGAAAATTGAAGTAGTTACAGTATGTGAACGAAATGAAACTACTTTATTTTTAATAAATTAGTTATTTCGCTTTCAGATCGTAACCATATGACTTTGTCTCCTTCATCTTTCTTCACCAGAACTTTTCCATTTGATATCCATACGTATTTATAAACACCGCGAAGTTGTTTTTTAGCATTCCACAATATAGCTTTTGTAGTCTTTGTAAGATCCTCATTTATATAAATTTTGTGGTTCTTTGATCCGCCGGTGATTGTGTTACTTGTGATTTCGTTCAGCTTATGACGTTTGGCGAGCCAGCTATCTCTGCATTCCATACCCGATGTCTTAAAGGCTACGACTATGGAAGGCGGTTTCATTTCTTGCTTTAGTGATCTATTGCGCCGTACCCATTCAATATTGTTAGTGCTTGCACCGATGCAATTGGCAATTTTTGCCACTACCTCCTTTATGTTTTCTGCGGGTAAACATTCAACTCCAACTACCTCCAGATTATGCTGTCGTGACGCCTGCTCCTGGTTAAAAACTTTTTCTTCAAGAGCAAGGTTGCACTTCTCTAAATAGATACACTTATTGTTGATATTACACACATTCTTCTCTAACTTCGATATTTTATCCTTCGCTAGCTCATGTTCTACCAATAGTGTATCGTATTTATCTGAGAGCACACTGATACTTTGTTGAATTGAATCTAAATGCTTTTTTAATACGGGGATTACGCTAACCTTTGTATGAATATCCTTTAAGATTTTTTGCACGTCTTGTACTCCCTCGTAAGGTTCATCCTCATCAGAACCCTCGTCTTCACAGTTATTACAGTAAATCCGATTCTTTCCCGATTTCATGTCCGCCGCGAGTCCTTTTACGCAGGATCTATGAAAGATACCTTGGCATGGTCCTTGACATGAAAAATGTGATCCTTTTTTGGAAAGAACTTTCTTACACTTTTGACATTCCATCACAACAAATTAATTTTGCGAAAATAATAAGAAACTCAACACAGTTCAAGCAGAACACCGAGCGACACGTCCGATCCCTGAACGGCCTAGTCTCTCGTCCAATCTTTCCTATTTTTCTTCGTAATTATTTCTTATTTATTCAAAACGACATCTGTCGTTGACAGTGGTTGCCATGGTTTGGTTATTGAATAGCCGAGTATATTTTCTACTTAAAAAATCTTCTAAAACACATCTATAAGTTCTTTACCGAAGTTATTCTATTAATCTTAAATCGAATGAGAAGTTTTAATTTCACTAAGAATTCCAATTTTTGCAATGATCTACCGTTTGGTGTCAGTAAAGGAATTTTAAAATAATAATAAAATATTCTTTCCACAACGTTGTTATCATGAACTCCGAAGTATTTTTGGGCTCGAGAAACGAAACTAAATTAGAATTTAGACGGACGGCTTGCTTCTGTGGTTAAGAGCTTAAACCCAATTGGCGATCGAGTAGCCGCGGGTTCGATTTCCGCATTGGACATATCTTTGTGTGGCCCACAAATGTTTGTTTCGTTCTGAGTGTTTGTGTATGTGAATTTCATGATTGTAAACGCACCCACAACATAGGAATAATTCCTTGTGTGGAGCGACGATTTTTCAAAGAAAGAAGAAAAAAACAATATTTCTCACACCATCTATCTACAAAAGGGCAAGCAGAAGTGGTATATATAGGAACAGTCGGCTACACTACAAATATGCAAACATTTGGCAAAGTTGACGCGTGACTTTTGGAGTAAATAACGCCTATATTTCCCAAGCAAGGGTGGCACCACATGTGTGTATATATAGGGGGCGAGCCTATTGCCATCATGCCACAATATAAATTATAAAATGAACACAATTTCAGACTCCGCACAACAATTTTCATAGAAAAAGTGCACTGGCCGACCTAAGATTTGAACCTAGTAACTCGTGATATCTACTCGCAATATGCACCACAAGACTAACGAGGCAGTTACAGTCAAACAAGGATTTTGTGGCCCGCGGCCTAAATCGGAACTAATGCTGTCATCAAGTGAATGGCAAATCGCAGAGTTGTCGTTTGCTATGAAATTTATCCCAAGTTCTTTTTTTTAATTAGCAACCGTGCGGACCCACTTGTTGAAATATTTCCCTGGAAGTAGGAAAATTTTACTAAATGACAACCATTTTGGGGGGGGGGGGGGAATGCCTAGCGCATACTGCCATATCGCGGGCTTTGGTGAATTATTTATTTACATACTAACGAGCACGCGCTACTGTTCTACATGTTGGAACACGGCAGATACACCATTTACGTTTGCGCCGTAGCCATTTACGTCATTCTAGTCCCTCACAATACCTCAAACACTCAGATAAAATATCACTCCATGCATCCGCAAACAGATAACATCCAGGACTGCCGTCAAGGAGAGCGTTTAGTGCGGCGAGGGTGCGCGGGATTGGCGAACGAGCACGCGCTACTGTTCTACATGTTGGAACAGAAAACAATCTAGGCTTCCTGTTCCGACAGTAGTTAATAGGAGCGCGGAGTCGACACAACTCATTATGCAGGTAAGGGGCATCAATTTTGCCCCGAAGAATTTTCATTGAGGTGACAATTTGATTCATGCTTCTACTTACTTGCAAAGAATTGTATCCTAGATACCCCAACAAGAACTTGGTAGGATACATTTTTTTTTTAAAATACGTTGCCCCACACTAGGATTTATTCCTGTATCGTGGGTGCGTTTACAAACATGAAAATTCACATACACAAATACCCAGACCGGAACAAATAATTGTGGATCACACAAAGATTTGTCCCGTGCGGGAATCGAACCCGCGACTATTAGACACAGTGGGTGGAGCGGCTTAAGCCCTTAACCACTGGGCTAAATCGTCTGTCAAAAATCGTACATAAAAGGATAGCTGCCAAAAATGCGTTTAAATAAATGCCTGAGGAACGCTTTCTAAACCTTTTCTACATGTAAAGTATATGAACTGTGATGTGGCAGTTATTTGGGGCTCGCACCCACTAAAACCCCCCGGCGTCCGCCTCTTGCCCTAGTGCCCTGCCGCAGGAATCGCGAGTAACATAGTCTGTTGCTCACAGACCTCGCCTATTTCCCTTGCTCTTCTTCGTGAGGACGCGCGCAGGCCGCAGCGCGTTTCCTTCACGGGCCTGTCAGTTTTTGGGCGACCGGTTGCCCTTGCCCGGCGCCCACATGCCTATGCTCATGGGGGGCGGAGGTCATTCGCAGGGTATGCTCTACGTCTTCGCCCGCCGCGTCTTTTGCGAACAGGATTGTAAGAGACTCTTTTCTCGTCAAAACGGCCTCGTAAAAGGCGACGGTTGCCACCCAGGCGCTCTCCCTCTCGACCATGGCTGACTAAATGATAACCCTAATTTCGCACCAACGCCCCTCTGTCAATGTCATTCACGTGCCAAGATATCCATGTTGCACAATATTTTAATTTTCTATTTTATTATTTCGACTTTTACATATAACATATAAAAGATTTTAATTATTATACAATATCGTTGCTTGTATAAGTCAGGTGTTACGGCTACGGTGGATTTAAGAACGAGATAAAAATGTAGAGTAATGCCAATTGATGAACCTAAATCTTCTTGGGCCTTAACCTAAAATATATTAACATTTTATAAGAGTACGCTCCTACATTATCGTACCTCCATATTTTAGGAGGTTAATATAGACTAAAATTCATATTTGTGGCTGAGTATAAAGAAATATACATTTTCCTAATGTTAAGTATCTTATATTAAAAAAAAAGGTAGGCCTTAACTAGGATTTATTTCTGTGTCGTGGGTGTGTTTACGAACTTCTTAATGAAAATTCAAATACACATAAATCCAGACCAAAAACATATTTGTGGGTCACACAAAGATTTGTCCCGTGCGGATATCGAACCGGCGATTCTTCGATTCAGTAGGGGGAGCGGCTTAAGCTCTTAACAACTACACCAAATCGTCCGCCAAATATTTAATTACATATCAACTAAATAAGGGGATATACAGAGATATTATCAGGCAGTGCTTATTATTTAAGGCGCTCATAGGACTACTAGACCAGTGTTTTTTGAAATCACCAAGGTTAAGCCGCGTTCAGCACGGTCTATCGGAGATGGGTGACCATTTGTGACATTTCCTTATTCAAGCGTCTCCATGCCTCATAAGTTTAACTGTTGGTGTTAGTTACGACTTAATGTAATAGTCTTCAAGCCAAGATGGAAGACTTCCAACTGCAAGTGGCCACAAACTTGCCTTCGCCGATCCGCACTGAGTCCGCGTGGTAAAGTATGTCCTATTCTCTCTTACAATGCTTTATGAGGGGTTATTCCTAGACTTCCAAAAACCATTGTTTTCTAAAAAACAATCTTATGTATACTTAGTTAGTTACTTAGTTCCGGCGACTTCCGCGATAATATATTTTATTTTTCACAACATCCATGATTAAGTTTTAAGCTAGAAAACCTATTTTATGAAGGAAATTTTCAATGAGGAATTCTCGAAAAATTATGGCTTACATTTACAAAATTTTTGTAATGTTAAAGGTCAACTTGGTTACATGTGCTGATATTTACCGACAAGAGCCGCGTGTGTGACCTTTTTCATGACATCCGGTTCCAATTCACGGATATTGACGAGTTCGCTCAACTTTTCCATTCACGATATTGATACGATCTGATTTAGTTTTATTTAATTTTGAACCTTAGTACGATCTATCTTCATTTGAAATGAAGGTACACGTGTATTTGTAAGTGATAGTATGTGCAAATAGTTTTCGAATAGGTTCTGGATTGTTGGGATTGTTAGAAACTTTTCGGTAACATTGTTAATTACAAGTTTAGTTAAGTATATAGTAAGATACATATCTGTTGCCTTGCTTAGTTTGTTATAGGATTCGAAGGATATACCTTGACTCATTCCCTCAAATACAGTAGGTATAGGCTCTTTGTATCTCGCACACGTGAAACATCACCCATAACGACGCGAATTCACTATGGAATTAATTTCCTGCCACATAAATAAATGTAGACGTCATAGGTGCGGGACAAGATGTCGAGAGACGGCTCCCGATGTTGTTTAACTTCCTGTGACGTCGCTAACGATCCGTGTCGCGGGTCATTTGTTCTAGGGATAGGGATAGGTTGATACACACGATACATCACCTGTCATACTCAGCCCTTAAACTCACCACCGTGTTCGATAGAATACTCAACTACTGTTATGAGACCTTAAGAGATATTGCTTTAAGCAAATTGATCAAAATGATCTTTAAAAAATGAATCATGGCCTACTAACGAAACTCCTACTACTAGACTTGCTAAGGGCTAATCTCCAAAAAACACAAGCTTGGAGAACTTAGATTTAAAAATATTTATTAAGAAGCAGTTTTTAGAAATAATCCCATTTGGGTAATTTAATGGATTGCCCACTATTCTACTTCCTACGCCTCATATAGCGCCTCATATATGTGAAAATTAAAATAAGACTTTCGTTTGCCCCGATAATCCATTGGGGGGCGCCACTAAATTCATGTGTCTTATTATAAATATTTCTGTGGGAGCGGTAGATAGTAGGATTACATTCCTTTCATATAAGAAAACATATAAAATGTGGTAGGATTTGCTAAGCTTGGTGCTATAATGACAAGCTGTTTAATCTTAGCTCTTAGCAATCTATGATTACAGGAGCAACTACCAAATATTACATTGCTACAAATAACACAAAAAGCAAACCACCATTTTCAGAAATTTCGCATAAGGGACGATCAATAACAAACGTCCTAACACATTCTTCATTCTAACACATTTATGAAGGTAGAGGGATTCGAAATTTCATAGTTGAGGGCACCACATTTTCCGGTCCAGTGCGCGTCCAAAGAGATTTTGTATGAAGCCTCATAATCTTTACACACACAACAAAATCCGTTCATGGGTGCGTAAATCGGAATTTTCATTCCTTTGTAGATCATACGAATTTATGTGAGCGGCATTCGTACCTTTGATATAGCAAACTCTAAATACAAAAAGATATTTCTAGAGGCCATATGGATGGTTTCTGATTGAAAATTCAAGATATTAATAAAGCTTTTACAAGGTGTAACGCAATTAACGCAAGACCTGAAAGTAGTTTGTTCTAAATCGGCAACTGAAACGATTCCAACTATCTTTGAAGTAAGTTATTTTTTATGTAACTTTAAAAAAAAGCTGCTCCTCATTCTGTTCGCTGTATAAAACAAATTTTCATAATTGTTCAAAGCCTTACGGCTATTTTAAATGTATTTCTATTACGCACACTTTAATATACCTACGAAAGTTAATTAATTATTAAATTTCATGGTTAATTTGGATACCAAAGAGCTTAAAAAATGGTAGAAAACTCCTTAAAATTGGAAGTTTGAATTTCATATTGAATTCGTTAAGCAATAATCTAATTGGGGTGTCTGAGGTCTTATGTTACATCCTGTATACAGTCGCACGGCGGGGTAAAGGTCATCTCATAATTCGAGATAAGAGAGAATAGGTTATACCACAGAGGTTATGTGTATGTTATACTTAGTGCGGTTTGGTGGAGGTAAGGTTTAGGCTTCCAATTTTCCTTAACGACTGCCACACTGAATGGTTTTCTGAGATCAACGGCTCAGCATGTATTCCATATCATGAAGACGCTTGATAATGGAAATGCCACAAACATACTCCGAGCCACAAATCGTCACCCATCTGACCGAGTTGAAAGTGGATGGAGTGGGCTTAGTGATTTTAGTGGAGAACTGTCTTAGATTAAGGGGAGTAGATATGTTTGGTTGCTTATTTTCTATCAGCCAAAAAGTATAGAATGACGTAAATTTGTTTATATATCAGAAATCTTTAAAAGTCTTTTAAGATTAGATACACAAGTTAAGTCCTTATTTATCCTTAGTCTAATTTCGGAATATCGGTAGATTTAAAAACAAAATAAAAAGTACTTTTATGTATCTACATACTATTTCTAGCACAAGACATTGTCGGAAATTGCGCCAGAACCAACAAACATTTGACCCATGCCATCATTATTTATCTATTTTAATAACGTATCTAACGGTCAATTTGCAATCTAAAATGAATATTTCAAAGTATTGTGAGTAGTTATATCGAAGTCGCCGACATCTTTACTGAATGCCAACACACAATATAACCCTTACACGTATTAATAGGCTACTGAATTATAACCTCAAAATCTAATACTTTTGTGCAATATTACGATCCCCCCGCTTGTCCGTTTAATAATAAATGTCTTTAAAGAATTTATGGGTGTATCTTACAAATATTTTTTTTATTGCTGTTGGTTCTGGAGCAAATCATATATGGGCACAGAACAATGTCCTTTGGAATGAAGTTAAAGAATTTATCAACGAGAATATTGACAATTTTATCATATGACATTGTAAATAACAAATAACTGTTATCCAATGTCAATAACTGTGGGTTAGTTCAGCTAACCCTCGTTCATGCAATTGGGCCTAAGTTTTAATAGAAGTATAAATGTTTCGTACTTGATTTTTTTTCATTCTAAGATTGTGAACGAAACTTGATATTGAGAGGCAGGCCCCGAAAAGTAGAGAGATGACCTGGTTACACACCTGGTCGTGGCGATCTTTGGGGAAGACTTTTACTACAGGGAACGTCTTTCGGCTAATGATTATGATTGTAGTATCTCCATACAAATATTGAGAAATTATAACTCGCTTAAGATAACATTTTCTAATTTATCACTGGCATTGGTATCTGAATCTAAATCCAGACTTCAATAAACTTTGCCTTAATTTTTGTACGAATCCCTATTAAATGTAGATTACATTTTATATAAACATAATTAACATTGGGATCTGACGGAATAATACAGATAAATAATTTACATTCATGAAGGGAAGGAAGGTAATCAATAAATTGATTTAATTAGTTAAATATTAAATAAGATGGAGCGGCGATGGGGGCCGCCACCCATCACGCCAGGCCCGAACTGGCGAGTTGTGGGGTGCAGAGTGCCGAATAGGCACTTGGAATGTGAGGGGTGGTATGGAAGATAAGATGCATGAGGTGATTGACGTAATGAAAGAGAGACGCCTGGATGCTCTGTGTGTAACAGAGACTAAGCGAAGGGGCAGTGATGAAACCTGTGATGTTCCTGATGGCAGGATGGAGTAACGCAGATCAGTCGTGCCACCATGGGGGTGGGTATCTTGCTGTCCCGTCGCCTGGCCTCTGGAGTGAGAGATTATGGCCTGTATGATGCGAGACATCTCTGGGTCCGTTCAAACTGGGTGTCAGTAGAGTATTTTTGGTCTCAGCATATGCTCCTGTAAGCTCGTCGACACCCCAGGACCTTGAGAAGTTTTGGGATAATGTCAGAGAAGTTCTGGATCTGGCTGTGGCTAACGAAAAGGCGATTTTGTGTAGCGACCTGAACGGATGGATATCATCACGCCAGATCCCTTGTGGGGTAGGCAGAGAGTACAGAGTTCTAACGGTTCGTTCTTTACAGACCTCTCTGGTTAACAACTAAATGTGTATATATTCAATCAAGAGCAGGCACTCACCCATTTTAAGCTTCTCCAGTTGTTCAACAGGTACATCCTGAAACAAAACGAATATAATTTCATATGTGAATGGAATGGAAAGCCTAACACGAATACGCACTTTAGTCTTTTCCTTTTTTAAAAAACTTAGTTCATACAGCGTAATGGAAGTGTGATGGAAGCCGGTATAAGTAATGCCTAAGTAAAAAAATGACACCCACCTACATAATGTATATAAATAATATAAATCAGCGTATTCTCTTTCACTGCTGGGCTAACGCCTTCTCTCACAAATCGAGGAGAGGGAGTAGGTTATACTCCACCACGCGGACCCAGTGCGATGCAGTGGAGGCATGTTTGTGGCCACCTGCTGTTGGAACAAGCCGCCTACAAGGCTTCTTAAGTGGTAACCACCAACGGTTAACGTACGAGTACCTTCCGAAAGTACACTTTGTCCAACCTGGTCCTTGTTTAACAACACAATGGCAGGCGACAATGTGAAAATTTGTTAATAATAAGCGATACAAAACCACTTCATCAAACAACACCTGTCGTGACAAGGCGATAATTTAGTATTTTTTGTCAGTTTTATTAGACAGCGCCCTAAGATTCGAACCCAGGACCTCTTGATCGCGACTGACGTATAGACGCCAGTGGAGCAACGAGACAGTTGGTCAGCAAAGTATGGCTTATAATAAATGGAGGTTTCAAGTCTCGGAATTTATAGTCGGTCTTGTAACTTATAGCAGAGACCAGTATAAGTGAATAGAATGACAATTCTCTACTATTCTATCGTATTTCATTTTCAGCACGCCATCTGTTAAGTGGCATATTCTAAAAAAAAAACTAGATAATTTCTAGGATATTATTTTATTTTTATTGATATTTGACTTGATATAGGCGTGACCATGCTTTTTTATCTTATTTTCTAGTGGTTTTTATAAAAAAGGTAATGTAATTTTCTTGTTTTAATAGCTGTTACGAAAATTTCCAGACTACGAGTCAGCCCCATCTATGCCTAATATTCGGGTAACGATTTGTTATATGGCTATTAATAGTCAACAGCAACAACACATCATCACGCCAGATCCCTTGCGGGGTAGGTAGAGAGTACAGAGTTCCAATAGGTTCTTTCCTTACATACCTCTATTGATAGTCTATTAATTTAAACCGGTCTGTACTTATAGCAAAGTAACTAGAGCATTAACACGATGAAAGTTAAACTAAACATGAATAATTCATTACGTAGGTATGTATTGCGGTTCTTGAAGTTCATGTAAGATTCGCAAGTTGTGGGTTGAGAAATTATCAAACTTCTAACTCAAACGACATAAAGCTTCTTAATTAGTTGTGGAATAAAAAACTTGTGTTTCAAAGTTACTTGTCGCCACGTCGCTTAAGTTATTTTTCTTCTTATCTCTATCATCAAGCAAGCATATAAAAAGCAGTGATAGCCTAGTGGTTAGACCGTTGGACTGCAAAGTCAGAGGTCTCGGGTTCAAACTCAGGCACGCACCTCTGTCTTTTCCAAAGCATGTGCGGATCACTTGCTTTAACGGTGAAGGAAAACATCGTGAGGAAACCTGCTTGCCTAAGAGTTTCTCGAAGGTGTGTGAAGTTCGCCAACCCGCACTGGGCCAGCGTGGTGGACTATGGTCTAAAGTGTAAGAGGAGGCCCAATAGTGGGACAGTTTCTCAAGAGGGCTCATATTATTATTATATTATATCTATATACGGACGATTACGATACGTGACGGACGATTTAGCGCAGTGGTTAAGAGCTTAAGCCGCTCCGCCCACTGTGTCTTATAGTCGCGGGTTCGATTCCCGCACGGGACAAATCTTTGTGTGATCCACAATTATTTGTTCCGATCTGGGTATTTATATGTGAAATTTCATGTTTGTAAACGCACCCACGACACAGGAATAAATCCTAGTGTGGGGCTACGTTTTATAAAAAAAAAAAAAAAATCATCACGTCGGATCCCTTGCGGGGTAGGCAAAGGATACAAAATTTCAACAGGTTATTTCCGTAGAGACATCTCCGACTTCTCAGAGTTACTAAGACTCTTGAATTACCCTTCAGATAAGACACAATCTATTTGTTCATGGTAAGATAGTCTAGGAGTAATTAATGTAATGTAAGCCGAGGCAAAAAGCACAGAATGAAATATAAAAATATGAAGAATGGTACTGAGTTCTTAGATTTACGGGAATATTACACATGAAATAAAACTATTTTTACCTTCCCGTGACCATGGGTGCTGCAAAGCACTCGAAACGTCGGGAACTTAAAAATCAAAAATAAACCGCGATAAAATCCGAAAAAATAGTTTTATTTCATAAAGAATGGTTATATATAAACCGTTATTTAACTCTTTATGAGTCCAGGGCTCTAAATCCAATCTCCAAAAATCTAATTTTAACGCTGCCCATCAATGTTTTCGTGTGTGTGTGTGAATGATGTACGCTGTTGGCCGCGAGGCCTTTACAGCTTCACCGGACTTAAAGGCGAGCGTGCAACCACTACGCTCTAGCCAGCCAGAAGGGCAAGAGGCGACATACTCATGAAGAGGCGCCCTCGGTTGGGACAGTCGCTGTAGGGGGACGGGTGCACTACTAAGTGCACCGGTCAACCGCCGGCTATGGGAGGGGATCTACTACTACGTCGTCGTCGTCGCCCGTATTCTGAGCGGAAAGAAGGGATGACAAACAATCAGGGGGGTCGGTAAGAACATGTCGCGGCTGTCGGGGGGTCGGGGGTCAGGGGTCGGGGGGGAGATCGTAGTCGGCGGTGGCTACGATTAATGGATTCGCATGGGTAGATGCGTTCGCGAAGTGACGTGTTGACTCCTTTTTAATAAAGGCGCGAATAGGTTCGAGACCTAGATCGGAGTGGAGACAATGTTGTCGTATTTAGTTAGTATATAAAAACCTCTTAATGTAATAGTTAATCCGCGCTTGTTAAAGCTTCGGTTTTTGGCGGAGTTACGTTAGTAGCATTTTATTGTGAACAACAACACACAACGACACAGAATAAGCCGAAAATAATTAATATAACACTGATTACCTCTCACATGCCTCTACGTGTTGGACCTATGTCCGATCGCATATACAAGGTGTAATATATATAACTCAAAACCTGAAAGTGCTTTGTACTAAATCGGCAATGAATCGATTCAAAAAAAATTTAAAGTTGCTGTTACTCGTTCTGCTCGTTGTATTAAACAAAATTTAATAAGCATTTAAAGCGTTACGTCTATTTTAAATGTATTTCTATTACACACGCATTAATGCGCATACAAAAGTTAATTATTTATGAAATTTTATGGTAAATTTGGGTACCAAAGAGCAGAGGTAGAAGCTCCTTAAAATTGAAAGTTTGATTTTCGTGTTGAATTGGTGAAGCAATAATCTAATTGGGGTGTCTGAGGTCTTGCGTTATTTATGTTACACCTTGTATACAGCCTCCCAAACTATCGATAGATTATTAGAGACTTGACTGGAGAGATTTCTCCAGTGAATTCTCTAATAATCTGTCGATTTCTATTGACCTTGCCGTGCGAAAGTCAGTAGCAACATGTGTCGAGAGCGAAGGGCACGTGCCTCCCAGCGGACGGTACATATTAGAAATTTTTTTTCGTAATATAACAATATTGGCTATCATTTTTTGTTACACATCGGCGATACTCAAACAAGTTTAACTTGTTACGCTTGATTTATCTCTTGCATATTGGATTTTGAATGGTACATGCAAAAGCTGAGGCTAGAGACACGGTTGTGTATCTTAAGGGGTGATTAGGGATATGCGTACCATAAAATGTGTTATGTTTATAACTCACAATTATGATCTTGAACATCTTATGTGTACCTGATGGGGTGATTAGGAATATACGAAGGACAACAAGTATTGTGACTATTATTTTGTAAATGTTCATTTACGTACGTTTGCAGGGATATCCCACTTAAGTACTCAACACAAATATCATGTTATGAATAAATCAGAACTGGATATGTCGAATAATTATACTTGGATTTGTCATATAAAAAAAAAACAAATCGGTGACTAATACTAGTTCATTTATAGCACGGACTTCCAACTGCGTACATTTTGTCAAATACGTAACGTTAGATGTTATTCAGAGACTCAGTTCATTTACATTCTAGAACCTTTTTTTGGCTCAAAATATTCCGGTGTAATCATGACCTCCAGCCCTGAATCTTAAATTGAGTAATTTTTGAAATTAAAATGGGGTGAGTCTTGGCGTGAAATGGAATTTAAAATTATCGTTTTTATATATAATTTGTGATGTCGTGGTAGATGCTAGTAATGTCTGTCGTTAAGGGTACTAGGGTCTGAGATCTAATACATGGTCACACATAGTTGTCTTTTAAGCATCTAGTCATACTAACAAAAGCCCTCACAAGGATAATATTCCCCGACACAGTAATCATAAAGATTCCAAAATACACCTATACTAAGTGTAAGATAATTACATTAGTTTTTTTCTATAAGGGGTGAATAGAGAATTGCTTGTAAAGTACTAATATACAAAATTCTACTGACGCCAATCTACTTCCCCAAAACTGCAAGGGACAAAGTATAAATAAGATAAAAACAGGAGCCAGAAAATACGTAAATATCTCCCAAATAACACCAAAGTAATAATAATCCTATTTGCATAACGCTAGCCGTGAAATTCCCGACTTGAATATTAAGAATCCCTCAGTACTTATGGAAAGCTTTAACGTTTTATAAGGCTCCAAATATCTTAGCCATTAATTTGTGATTATGTTGAAGGTCGGAGCCACCTATTTTGAGGCGAGAGATATGAATTAATTTCTGCTCTTCGCAAATGACCGCATGTAAATTAAACAGCCTATAACCTTACTTGACAGGCCCCCATATGGTAGAGCGATGACCTGCTGCAGGTCGTAGGTAAAAGTTGAATGCAGGCAACACTAAGCCAGTTGTTGTGGCATTCTTCGTGAAAGGATTTTGTACTGCAGTAGAGTCTTATGACTGAATATGATATGATATTTTCCTTACTCTCTCACAAATCGAGGTGAAAACGAATCCTGTCAGCTGAAAACAGTGTGGTTGATGGATGCAGGTTTGTAACCAGTTGGAACTTATTAACCCGTCCATCCGTCCGAAACCTATTTATAAAACTGATGATTGAATGAATTTTTCACAAAGTTATACAATGTTAATTTCATATTTTAATGAAATTGCATATACTTACATATATTCTTTCAATAAAAAATAACAAGGTATATTAACATTTATATGCATAGCTCTACATACGCACACACATATAAATGAATAGATTAATCACACAAATATTCTCATCTAAATTATTAAAGTATTATTATGCTCACCTTGTATGCATGAGATCGTGCATCTCTGGCTTTCCCGAAATCAATGAAATATAGATAGTATATGACAAAAAAAAATGGGCAGGGGCGTATTGTGTACCCCCTTTATTTATTTTGAATACAAATAACCAGCCGGTGTAGTAAAAGAACGTCTCGGATGCGCCTTCAGTAAGGATAGGAAATACACCGCTGACATAGAGATAAGAGTGAGTGGATGAAACAGATTGAATGGTGCGATGGGAAAGCTTCTTGGGAGCCGGCACTTATGCCAAAAGGCGCAGCTGGCCTTACATAACGGAGTGCTTGTCCCAACGCCATTATATGGCAGCGAAAGCTGGGTATGTAAGAAGGAGAAAGAAACTTGAATAAATGCGGTGAAAATGCGAGCTTTGCGGAAAATGTGTGGTCACTACGCACATCGCAGCTGACCGTATTCGCAACAGCGTAGTAAGAAAGCGAGTAGGTATAAAAGATAGTATTGATGTAAAGATGAAAAAGAGTATGCTCCGTTGTTTCGGGCATATGGAAAGAATGTCTGAAGAAAGAATGATAAAATAGATAAACAATGCGAAAGTGAAAGGATGTAGGTATCGGGAAAGACCTAAACTATCTTATCGTGATCAAATATACCGTATCTTATCTTAAGAGCAAGTCATAAGTCTCCGTAACCGGCGAGCGTGTATTAGACGACAATAAGAGTGGAGAAAGCTAGAGAGGTCTCAAAGGAAAGAACCTGTTGGAACTCTGTACTCTCTATCTACCCATCGAGTGCTGTAGCGTGATGATATGGGTAGATATTCCTTACAAAGGGTTCATAAACCTCACAATGCATTCGCTAATAGGTACCCATATACGTTTCGCAAACTGCTATTAATTCCTTTTCTTAAAACCTCGCGGGAGAGTTCTTTTATGAACGAAGTGGATTTCATATTGTTATATGAAACAAAGGCTATTGTGGGTTGGATGATTAAAGATCGTTGGAGCGTAAATTGCTTGGTGGCTTGAAGTTGAATCGCACGTTTGGGTATAAGTAGGTAGATATCTGAATTAATAAAAACTAGTTTAAAATATTGCGATGCAAATCGATCGTGTCATTACGGTGGTAATTTTAATTGGATTGGCGGGCATAGTACCTCTTTTTTTACGCAAGAAAGTAGGTACTAAACTTATACACATTTATTTAGATTTATTAATCGAGACCATCGATCAAATAAAGGTAGATACACACCAAAAGGCAGGCGAAAGTGGACGGTACTAAAAAATTAATGGGCTTCCACTTTATTGCAAACACAACTTTAAATGACACGAGTAAGGTATAATATACCCTATTATATAACTACTCACTTGGATTTGGGGACGTTTATTAGTGTAACTTTTGAAAGGGACTGTGTATCTTGTTATATATCGATGATTGAAGCGCTCTGATATAAAAGTAGTGTGCGTCGTTCTTAATATATTTTATTTTCATTTTTCATTCTGTGGTCTGAATGACCATAAAGAAGTAAACAAAGAAATAAACTAATTATTAATATTGATATTAATAAATGAATAAAAATCTTTTAATGCGTTTTTTGTAATACCAGTACATTTATTAGAGAAAATAAAATTTAAGAATATTTTTTCACTATACATATGTTTATTATGTAAGTAACCTACCGCAAGGGATCTGTCATGATGATATAGATAACTATGTATAGTAAAGACATACATATTTATGTACATTTTGATCTAAAAAAAAATATTCATATAGTTAAACGTTAACTAAGGTCATTTATTTGCGTAAATTAACAATAGATCGATGAGGCAAACTTACTAATCAATACTGAAACCATATCATAGTGCCAACAAATCCAAAGCCATGGTAAGGCTTTACCAAAAATTGGCAATTTGGCACAACAAAGACGCGTAATTACACCGCGTGATCCCACGAGACGTACCCTTGTTTGATTTGTCACGTGATATAGATAACATACTAATAATATAAATAAGGGTACAGAGAACATATATACTTACATATACAAGCTGTAACATAATTAACGCAAGACTTGAAATAGTTTGTTCTAAATCGGTAACTGAATTGATTCTAACGATGTTTTATGTAACTTACATTTTTTTTAAAATTTGCAAAAAGTGTTTTATAGTTTGAACAATTCAGCGCCTATAGCCAAGTTGACAATCTACAGTCGT
Source organism: Phalera bucephala (assembly GCA_905147815.2). NCBI lineage: Eukaryota > Metazoa > Arthropoda > Insecta > Lepidoptera > Notodontidae > Phalera > Phalera bucephala. The sequence goes on from LR990612.1 coordinate 30,245,477, forward strand.
TAACGCTAATAGAAAGCGGAAAAATGTATGGGAATGACATTTTGCAACGAGAAGTCACGTGGTCAAAACAATGCGCTATCGATTGCGACAAGAGAATAGAAACAAAACGCTTGCAACTTGTCTAGGCCCTCAGGACTGCTAAATTAAGCTGTGGTACGAGGCATGCCTTTTAAGTTTTGTCGTTTGAAGAAAAAAACACAACTAGAACCTTATAGTACTTTTTATTATTTTTAAAGTATTCACCACGTAGCTTAATACACTTTTCCATTCGCTCAAACCAGTTACTATAACATTTATTCCACTCTAAAGTGGGGGTGTCCAAAATGGCTGACTTGAAAGCGTCGACTGCTTCTTCACCGGACTGGAACCTTTGATCACGAAGACTTTTCTTAATTTTAGGAAATGTAAAGAAATCGTTAGGGCTTAGGTCAGGACTGTATGGAGGATGGTCAAGAATTTCTACTTTTTCCTGCTTCAAATATTCAATCGTTTAACGAGCGCTGTGTGAGCTTGCGTTGTCGTGGTGCAGGATGATGCGTCGCTTTGAGTTAGATTTTCGAAGTTCGGCGATGACTTGTGGTAAACAAACTGTGGTATACCACTCTGCGTTAACCGTTCTACGATCTTCAAGTGCAATAGTCGCAACATGACCGGTTTTTCCAACGAACGTGACCACCGTCTTCTTTGAAGAGCTTCGATAACGAACAACTTTAGTCGGCTTTGGCTCGTCTTAAAAGACCCAGATTGTAGATTGTTGTTTGGAATCAGGATCGTAGGCATAGATCCAAGATTCGTCACCACTGATGATGTCGTAGACATTATTTGATTCTCCTCGGTTGAATCTTTGCAGAGTTTTCTTACACCATCTGACGCGGGCCGCCATGTGATCGTCGGAAAGCAGATGCGGTATCCAATGGCAAACTAGCTTTCTCACACCAAGCGCTTCATGCAATATCTTCTGAATGGTTGCCCCTGAGATGCCTAATAGAGCCTCTATCTCTCGATACGTCACATGACGATCTTCGAGAATTAGTTGTCTCACAGCAATGATGTTATCTTCAGTGAAGGCGGATTTTGGGCGTCCTTCGCGAGATTTGTCACTAACACTAGTATGTCCACGCTGGAATTCTAAATACCAGCGTTCGACAGTCCGCAGACATGGGCTTCATCACTGAACACAGATGTTAGCTCTTCAAAACACTGAAGCCGTGTCAGGCCTCTTCTAAAGCTGTAGACAATTATTGCACGAACATTTTCCTTAGAAAGATTCATTTTCGTACGTAACCTGACAGATTCCAATCGACGCTGTGACTAAAAAATAGCATTAATCCTAATACTTTCAACTGTTTTGAGATTCAAAATTTAAACACATTCGAATATAGAACAGTTCCAAATTCAATTCAAAATTGCCGGGAAATATGGACACGACAGAACTTAAAAGGCATGCCTCGTAAACGATGTTGGTGTTAAATTTAATTTTACTTATATTTTAACCATGTTAATCACATGTCATTTTTCACTGTTTTGTTTATTTAAAAAAAATGCTGTTACTCCTTCAGTGCGCTATAACAAACTAATTTTATTCTTAATTTAGGTATAAAAGTAAGTTTACCTAAATTAAAAAAGGGTAAAAATCTTTAAATTTTGAAATTTGGTTTTCGTTTTATATTCGTAAAGTAGTTATCTAATCGGGGTGTCTGAGGTCTTGCGTTATTTACGATACTCGTTGTATAAATATGTACATACATTCATTTATATCTTTTTGTTGCGAGTCAGGTAAAAATAAACGTATTAAAAAAAACATCGCATCGCTTTGTGATCACGAGGTTCTGGGTTCAAATCCTAGGTCGGACAAGTGAAGTTTTTCAAACGAAAACTTCCCAGTACGAGTCCAGGGTCTCGAATTGTGCCCGGTATATGGCAATAGGCTCGCCCCCTATTACATGGGACCTGGTATGACCTAACATCGTCGGCGAAACGTGTACCAGTACACCTCTGCCACCCCCGCTTGGGGAATATAGGCGTGACGGTGTATAATTAAAAAAAATACACTAGACCATTAAAAATATGTATTATCAAAGTCATAAGTCCGCCGTTGTACCAATAGTGCAAGAAGAATTAAATAAATAAATAAATAAATAAATAAATATTGCCTCGTTGATTGAACCGCGCACGTTGCGATTAGGGATCACAAAGATCTGTGTTCGAGTCCCGGGTTGAAAAGTGTTGCTGGGAATTTATAATCGAATCATTCTCAGTAGGCGGTAGTCAGGAGTTTGGTATTGTGCCCGGCTTACCGACTGTAGACTTTCACCCTATTAAATTGAGACCTGACATCATCAACTAAATGTGGGTGTCCATTGTACACAATGGGTGTACACTTTGCAATCCTTGATATATAATAGTCATACTAAAAATTGTATTTATATAACCCAAGAGTTTACTAAACAAATAAACTTTACATTCCGTGGGACACCCATATTTATCAAAGCTCTCTGCTTTATTTCAGTATGACATGAACTTAATCGGGTAATGAAAAACTAGTGAAAGATTCCAGCTTACAAGGATTAAGCCTTCCGAACGCCTTAAAGAGCACGTTAAAATAAATGTCTGCGTCAAAATACGCTTTATATAAGGCGTTAAAAAATAAGCTATCTATCTATCTATCTATAACCTCACGCCAGATCCCTTGCGGGGTAGGCAGAGAGTACAGAGTTCCAACAGGTTCTTTCCTTACATACCTCTCTGGCTTCCTCGACTCTCATAGTTCGTCTCATACACGCTCGCCGGTTACGGAGACTCTTGACTTTTCCATCAGATAAGACTCGGTTTATTTGGTCGTGGTAAGATAGTCTAGGTCTTCCCCGGTACCTGCATCCTTCCACTTTCACATTGTATATCTGTTTTGTCATTCTTTCCTCTGGCATTCTTTCTATATGCCCGAACCAACGGAGCATGCCCTTTCTCATCTTTACACCGATACTATCTTTCATACCTACTCGCTGTCTTACTATGCTGTTGCTAATGCGGTCGGTCAGCTTCACTCCGCACATCTTCCGCAGAGCTCGCATTTCTACCGCATTTATCCCACTTTCATTCTCCTTCTTACATACCCAGCTCTCGCTACCATATAACAGCGTTGGGACAAGAACTCCGTTATGTATGGCCAGCTGCGCCTTATGGCTTAAGTGCCGGCTCCCGAGTAGCTTTCCCATCGCGCCATTCACTCTGTTCCCTGCACTCACTCTTCTCTCTATGTCAGCGGTGTATTTCCCATCCTTACTGAAGGCGCATCCAAGATATACAAACTCCACACACCACAATCCTTACATTCGTTCTGGTTTCTTCCCTTTCAAAAACCATAATCTTGGTTTTCTTCACATTCAAGTGTAAGCCATTGATCATGCAGTCGTCTTTCATAACTGTGACTAGTGTTTGCAGATCAGTGGCTGTTGGCGCTATTAAAACCGCGTCATCTGCATAAAGTTGATGGTTTACCACTAAGTCACCCATTTGTACACCTTCATTCATCGCTCGATAAAAAATAAGCAATAGAAAAAAATCCAATTTTCTAAATCTTAATTAAAGTATTAAAATATTGGCTATAGAGGCTGTCTAATGAAAGCTGAGAATGGAAAATGGCGGCAAATTTAAATGAACTAGTGGTTGCCCATAGGTGGATATTCGACCTACTCTTCATCGTTTGCTGGTTATGTTTGACATTCAGTAAGACTACAGATAAATAATATTAAAGACAAACATCAATTTGACGTGTATTGTGTCAAATACATGGTAGTGTGTGTAATGTTTTATTCATTGATTTAATGTATGTTTTATGCATAATTTTAAAAAAAATATTAGAATTCTGCACTCTTTCTCTATATAAACTATACGTGTGGGAAATTTCATACTCCTCCGTAAAAATGTGTACAAAGATTTTGCTTCACGTATTAATATATAGATAAGGTCTTGCAAACGCGGATAAACTAGGAATAACTGGATTTGATACTTGAATACTTTTATGACTAATGAATAGTAGAGCATAAGTAAGCATAATAAACAAAATAAAATCACGTAAAGAAGTGATTGATTTTAACACAGTGTAGGAATGAGGGAGGAGAAGGAATAGGGAAGGAGCTACATGAAATTATAGCATTCTAACAAATACTGTTCCTTCGTGTTAATAGTGTATAAGTCCATAGTTTTTTGCTATGGGAACCTGATACTTATTGGCTTTGAGATATTAAATCAATATCTTGTAAGTCATTCAACTGTTTAAATAAAATACGAATTGTCTGAAGACTTAAAGCATCATCTTAGCAATGCCATGCAATTTAATAATACTTCACATTCAGAGGTGTTAAATTTAAATCATTTAGAATTATTAGTAATGATAATATAACATTAAATAAATCTAGCGTGTATCAAAACTTGTCCTTATATATTTATGGTTCACTATAACAACATGTGACATTCAAAATCAACATCAAAATAATTAGTATTGCTAGCTCTTGAAAACGTTAAATAATCACTCTCAGCTTTCATTAGACAGATTCTATCTGCGTTATTTCTTTAGCGTACTAATTAATGCATTTAAACGCAATATGAGCAGAGGAATTATCGCGAAAATATTGGTATTAGCGTGACGCTAGCAATAAGGAATATGCGTGTATTTTTTTATATTTTTATACGATCAATCAATCAATCAGCCTATCGTAGTCCACTGCTGGACATAGGCCTCTCCTAACACGCGCCATTGCACACGGTCCTCCGCCTTCCGCATCCAGTCTGTCCCAGCGACCTTTTTGAGGTCGTCGGTCCATCTAGCTGGGGGCCGTCCTACCGTCCATGTCCTTGCGCTTACCAAGTCGCGGTCTCCACTCTAGGACACGCTTGCTCCATCGGCCGTCGGTCCTTCTGCAGATGTGACCAGCCCATTGCCACTTTAGCTTACTGAGTCTGCGAGCTATGTCGGTAACTTTGGTTCTTTGTCGGATTACCTCGTTACGAATTTTATCCTTTAAAGAGACGCCGAGCATAGCTCGCTCCATAGCCCGCTGTGCGACTTTGAATTTGTGGACTAGTCCCACTGTGAGTGTCCACGTCTCGGCCCCGTAAGTCACGTAACGATACATTACATCAATATATAAGTGCAAAAAAAAATTAAGCGTCAAAAACAAAATGTAAAGGGCAAAAAAAAATGTTGAAGATAGCAAACAGATAAGAGCATTTTAAACGCTCGCCATTTTGGCGCGCTTGGCGTGACGTCAAAGTCTATAATAACAACCAATTAGTGAACAGCTGTAGAAGTATTTTATTCTGTAATTTATTTTGTATTTTGCGACTATTATACAATGGAACAACACTGTGTTATGCCTAGGTGTAAAAATACAATAAGAAATGCACCCGATAGATGCGGACATCCTTATGTCCGCATCTATCGGGAATCAGAAAGTGGTGTAAAATCAGAAAAAGAGATTTTGTCTTTGTGTAAATCTACAACAAAAAATAACAATAAAACTAACTCAATAGCAAACATCCAACAAATATGCACTTGTTGACATATTTGATCTGACCAATATAGCGTGGCGTTCCCGCTACTTTGAATTTCCCACTCATTTATTGTACATTCAATAATTATTTTCTTAATAAAATAATATTATTAAAAAAATATTAGTATAGACATTATTCTAATACGACAAAGTTTGTAAAAAAAAATATTTGACCCTTATTTGAATTACACGCATATTCTTTATTAATCGTGCTGTCACGTTCAAATTTATTTAGTTATTTTTTCACGGTAGTCCCTTTACTTACGCTTTATTGAAATTAGGGCGATAATATTTGATTTTTTATATCAAAAATTATACTTGCCGATACATAAATAATTGTAACATACATATTCCTTGTTTTAAAATCATCTCTGATTTCTCTATCTAGGATGTTGTTGTGAAGATGTGTGAGATAACTATTTTCTTAAATAACAAGAATAAGAATACTTAAAGGAGATATTGACGGGAGCGTTCCTGAAAATGTTTTTCTAAAGAATTGCAATTTGCACTTCACTCGCCCAAGGGTACTATGCTCTACCGTTGTGCCACAGACAGAAAGCAAATAGTTAAAAGTGAAATAAAATGTTTTACACACCCACAGAGCTGTTCTATTTCAAGTTAAAAATGCATGCAAAATTCATATTATAAACACGAAAAGAGAAGCGATTTTTAATATTGAAAGATTTTTTTACGTAGAGTAGATAAATCGTTTTTCGTTTACCCTTGAGGCCACAAAAGCGAGGTGCAATCTTTAGAGAAAAGAAGCATCGCTACCAAATCGTCACTTTGTCTCACCTGCTGAGAGACTTCCACCTGGTCATAAATTACCATGGCCGGTCTGGAAGTCTTTAAATAGACTTCGGACCCAGGTCGGTCGGAGCGAGCAAAACATGCTCAAGTGGAAACTCACTGACAGCAAGAATCTGGAGTATTTATGTGGTGCAACTGAAACGATATCTAACCTCGTATCGTGTCCTGCGTGCCCTAACATCTGTACGCAGCATGACTTGATGTCTATTTCCAAAAATAAATTTAGTGTGGACGCTTTCTGGGCCGCATCCATATAATTGTATCATGTTTGCCGTCGAAATGCTAAGAAGAAGATCGTTGTTTTTTATATTGGAACATGTTTTATCACTTACCGATTTAGGTTCTTTTCCATCGTTATCTGCAACAAGAAAAAATACTAATTAAATAAGGAATATCATCACTACATTTCATAAAACAAAGTCCCCCTGCCGCGTCTGCCTGTCTACCTGAACGCGATAAAATCAATAACTACCGAACGGATTTTCATACGGTTTTTACCAATGGATGGAGTGAAAGGGGAAGGTTTATGTGTATAATTCACCCTTGCGAAGCCGGAGCAGGTCACTAGTGCATAATATAAACGTTTCCTTTATATAAGCGTACTTAAGTAGAGTCTGTGTAGTTATATGTCAAATTCTTATATGCAATTATTTGACAGATTGCTAAAATATAGCACCAGCCGTTAGAGATGGCCTAGTCGCGATTGTTCTATATTAGTATAGACAGTCTTAGTTTATTTATTCATAGTAAAAAATTAAAATGAAAATATATTTATGGTACACTAACGGCCGCCCGCGACTTACCTCTGCGTATTTATATTTATAAATAATAGCCTGTTTTTTATTGATGTATAAACTATATTACTGTAGAGTTTAGTAAAAATCCGTTCAACAATTTTTGCATGAAGGAGTAACAAGTATCCATACGTTCATCCTCACAAAATTTCGCGTTTATAATAATAGAAGGATACATATACTGCTTAGGTTTAACAATGCGATTTGTATATTGTAAAAATAGGAGAAAATCTAATCATGCTCCCCACACTAGACAGCCTGTATCGTGGGCCTATATGTGTAGAGGTGGTAATATTCACCCCGTATAGTAATGAATACTTTTACTATGTTTTGTTTGTAAAGAAGTGTGTACTTTTCTTTGTTGCTTTCTACGTAATGGGTTAGTCCATAGCTACAGTTTAATTTCAGTAGTTTTAGCGTGACTATTCCCAATATCCCAGCACTATCCTTGTTTGGTTGCGTTAAACTTTCCAGTAGGGTGGGCGTGTGAACGGTTTTCACGGGCCGTCGCACTTGTTCCCTGTGAAGCTTTGATCATGTTGGAAGGCTACCGTTCGAAATAGTTTGTAACTGTTCACTGTTAGCTTGGTGAATAATTAAGGGATTACCATAATATGGATGGTGCATGATTGTTAAGCAAAAAGCACATAATTAGTCATCTGTCAAATTTCCTTTGGCAGGTCTCGGGTCAAGCCATATCCTTATCTCAACATAACACACAAACTGTCATGCATACAGCACGACCATGCGCGACGCTTTGTGTGTAATATTGAGATTGAATATAGATATACTATGTATGTACCTGCAGACACATTTCACCAATAATGTTAGCTATGTAATAGAGCTATGTAGAAGAGTTTAAAAAGAAAGAAATAAAATATTATCAGAAAAGCCAAACAAATTAAGTTAAAAGATTAGCCTGCTGAGCTGCACACTCTGATCCGGTGGTAGAGGCAAAAAATTTAATAATATTGACCTTTTTGAGACCTATTGTATATTGATTTTGACTACTATATATATATATATATATATATATATATATATATATATATATATATATATATATATATATATATATATATATATATATATATATATATATATATATATATATATATATATATATATTCCTACATATTTGAGTGTCCCACTCTTGAGCAAAGGCCTCCCCTATATTCTTCTACAGCTGTGCATCGTTTGCTATTTCGGGTCACGAAGTACCGGCAAAGGTGTCTAAATCGTCGCGCCACCTTTTTCTAGGTCGACCTCGTTGTCTGCGACCTTTTCGTATCCACCAGTTGGTATCCAATTAGTGATGGCGTTTGCCCACCTCTGCGAGTCTATGCGTGCTACGTGACCAGCCCACTTCCCATTCAGCTTTGCAGATTTCATACCTACATCTGTAATACGGGTAATGGAACGCAGAGCGGTGTTTCTGATGTGGTCAATCCGTTAGACACCTAGCATACTGCGTTCCATAGCTCTCTGGCAAATCGTGAGTTTGGACTTCTGTTGCTCGGTTAATGACCACTTTTGAGCACCGTAGGTTAGGATAGGCAAAATACACATGTCGTCGAGTCGACGTTATAAGGATACCGGAAGGTCGCCTTTCATTAAATCCTTCATGGACCAGTAGCTCTTCCAGGAGTTTTCAATCCGTCTATTGACTTCCTTTACTTGCCTATTTTTAAACGAGACTATCTGGCCCAAGTACGTATACTCGTCGACATAATGTATGACAAGCCCATCTACCTAAAAAATATAATTTAATCCAATTAAATTCGCAACAAAACTACCTAACACAACATCACGTTATACGCGAAATTTATCAAAGTCTGAACCACAAACGAGTTTACAAGTCATGTTACGGTCGACCTACAAAATTGACCTGTTAAACTGCTACAAGAGAAAATACTTTAAGACCTACATATTTGAGGATAATTTTTCAATATAAGCTTCTAAAAATATTGGGAGCGTACCCGGGCGTATGAAAATGTCAATGAATGAATAAGATCTAGGAAAGTAGGTGATTCAAACATGGGTCCTTTGAGGACGACCTTCGTCATGAAATTAAAATCTTTTTACGTTGCTGGTTACAACAACAGATAGCTTAGTACGAACAGATTGACGTTATCGTATCGCTGTCGAGAAAGCGTGTTGACTCGTTCAGGTTTATGCAGTAAATTTTTAGTGTAAAAAGGATGGCATATTAAGTTGGTATCGTTACCCTAGGGTTAATCTGTTTATGCTAAACCCTCAAAGTTACGAACGTGCACCTTGTCTCTTTTTGCGAAATTCCAAACCCTAACTTTATAAGCTTAATAAATAGAAAATGCTTTCGCCTATTTCAAGTAGGGTTAAGAATTACGAATAGGCAACGTCCTTTTCTTAGAAATCGAGATAGGTGACTACAGGTCAATTTCCACGCGAACCCAGTGCAGATTGGTCGTGGCAGGGTTTTGATCACGTGTTGTTGGAACTTATCAAGCCGCCTATAAGGCTTCCAACTTGGATTAACGCGTAACACATAGATCAGTGATAGCCTAGTGGTTAGACCGTTGGGCTGCAAAGTCAGAGGACTCGGATTCAAATCCAGGTACGCCCCTCTCTTTTTTTGAAAAGCATGTGCTTATTTAAAGTTAACTATCACTTGCTTTAACATAAGTAAAATATCGTGAGGAAATCTGCATGCTTAAGAGTTTCTCGAGGGTGTGTGAAGTTCGCCAGGCGTTCGGCCAGCGTGGTAGACTATAGCCTAAACCGACTCAGTTTCAGAGGAGGCCCGTCCCCAACGATGGGACAGTTTTTTAACAGGGCTAATAATATTTTTATTATACATACAGTGGAGACCGAGTCCAACTGCTTCGTATGCTTTCCTAAGCACGAAGAAGCTCAAAAATGAGAATGCCGCAAACAGTAAATCAACTTGGTAATCGCTACGAACCTCACACCGCGGTATTACAACGCTATGAACATTCTACGAAAAAAATAATGAATAGGTATGAAGGTTATAGAATTAAATTAAGAAAAGGATATATGAACTGCGTTAAGATTATATGGAGGTCGAAACTCTTAAACTTATACACGGTGTAATGATTTTCATGCTGGAGGAAAAGCCCAGCTAATGTATCCAATGCCTACTGGTAATAAAAATGAATAACAAGAACACGTCAATAAGTAACATCTACCTATTGACCTATCCGAATATCATAGCTGGGGTGAAACTCCGGAACACCGAAGGTACTTACTGGCCAGCGAATGAGCCGCGCGGCCCCTCAATATTATTTTGCGCATGGTATATATACCTTCAATAAGTAACATCTCCATAGTAATAGTACTATGAAGATGTTACTTATTGAGTGTTCTTTTTTTTTAGCACCAGTTAACAGTAGGCATTGGATACGTCACCTAGGCTTTCGATCCAGGACGACTAAAATCACACCGTGTATAAAGGACGAGAGTTCTCTGATCGCAATTACGCATGAATGTATTTTTAAACTAGTGGTATTTTTCAAAATATTTCTAGTTTTACAAATGTGTCATAATCTCTTTGAAGCTTCGTTTTATCCCTATCTTTCGAAGCATAAATATGTCTCATAGTATATTGACTATGAGACTCACATTTATGTTTCACGCATCTAACAAATAACGAAACGGCTTGGTCTAGTAGTAGTTAAAGCATAGGCTGTTCCGTTCAATGGATAGAGTACTCGAAGGTTTGATTCCCGCACTGTATAAATTTTTATGTACCCCACAAATATTTGTTTCAATTTGAATAAAGCACGTTAAATTCGTGTTCGTGAATGCATTCACGACCTAAAAATAACTCCTATAGTAAGATTATGTTTTTTAACCGAAATATTGCTCCGTTTCAGTTAAATTTCAAACAAACACGCACAAAATTCACCTTGTACACCCGATTTAAAGATTAGTACCGATAAACGCCTATATCTGATCCATACGTAATACCCACAAGTACTCCGTCACCCTAATCCCGAATTTAGGTCAACTTTACACCGCGATCGAATAATTGGAGCAAGAATAATAGCATTATGTGTTTGTACGTTTAACGCGATATAAGGCATTACGGCCTTCGGTATTCGTTCACTTTGAGAGTTTGGCAAATATCTATATGACGTATGGGGACTTTCCGTTGAATATTTTCCGAATAGATTGCAAGAAATCGGCACCTCTTTCTTTGTACATACATAATCACTTCAAATCTATGCGGTAGGTGCAAAACTGTTGATACACATTTCTCCATTATAATACACAGCTTGGATTTTTTCGACCGGGCAGTAAGTGCAGCTACCTTAACACCGTCACGCCTATATTCCCCAAGCGGGGGTGGCAGAGGTGTACTGAGTACACCCACTATTCGCCGACGATGTTAGGTCCCATGTTATAGGGGGCGAGCCTATTGCCATATATCGGGCATAATTCCAGACTACGGACTTATGCTGGGAAGTTTTCGTTAGAAAAACTTCATTTGTCCAACCTAGAATTTGAACCCAGGACCTCGTGATCACTAAGCGATGCGCTTTTCCACCAGACCAACGAGGCAGTCAACAAAACAGTCAAATCGATCCTGTTTCTTATAATGATCAAAAAACTTCATTGGACTTACTGAGGTTCGAGTACTGAAAAAGTCAGCAATGGGAAAAAACATTTCCCACACATTCCTTAGGAAACCATCGCGGCTTCGACAATTTTGAAGCCTAGTGGCTTAATATTTCCTTAAACATAACAAGAAACATTCATTTTTTGTCCTAAGCGGCTCCTACCATCCATTTCTAAGACACATTTTCGAATTGACAAAAGTTTTGAAAATCGATACGGATTTCAGCATTTTACCTCAACATAAGACAAGGAAAATAATATTGAAATAATGATCTGCCATGTGCTTATTATGAAAACTCGTATTTTCAAGGTACGCGTGTATTGAAATAAACAATAGTACAAAAATCCTTATTAATTATTACAAAGAGAAACCTCTGGTATATCAGAAAGAAACAGAAATTACGGCTAAATAAAACATTATTGCGCATATTTTACCTGCAAATTGGGATCCAATAAGGCCGGAATAATAAATTATTTGGAAGTTGGTGAATGTTGCCAATTATGGCTACGTTGAGTAAATCTTGCCCAACAAGCTTGTTAATATCTAAAACAAATGGTAACAATAACGCCGGAATAAGCTTTATGGTGTTAATATAACAATGGCATTATTTTCTACTGCATCTTTCGGCCTATTCCTCTAAACTCCTATAATAAGGACTGGCTTCATCTTGCACTCAACCGCCATGAATTAAAGATCGGACGGGAAGACTTTGCCTTGCAGTGGGAAGTTTAGGCATATAGTAATACTAGTCAATAATTTTTTTATCCGGTTCCAAGAAGCATTGTATTAAAAGGCACTTTACTGGACATTGGTGAATATTGCCGATTATGGCCAAATTGATTAGCATCGTCCGAAGTAGGCATTATTATTCATTTCAGAAATAAAAATGAACACTAAGATGTAAGCATGTTTTATATAGATGATTCATCAGGTAAAAAAAATCAGATCTAATTATCCAATATATTAAAATTTATTATGCTCTTGTTTCGAACTCGCCCTCTAATATTTAACCACTAATAGGCAAGAACAGCTGTTATTAAGCATCAAAAAATATTCTCTCAAAAATAAAATATTACCACCCCGCAATCAAATTCAATCTACGCTATAAACACGTGACTCTTCTAACACAATATGACTCATATCAATCCTGTCTTAATATGTCGGTCACGTACGTTCTGTAGAATGAGCAAATACATTTCCACAACGATATTCGAAATAAATCAAAGCTCTTTCGACTTTCACTACATGTACTCCTCAAGATTTTGGGTATAACGAAATAAAAAAATACATATTTTATATGAAAAGTATCTTACCTAATTCATAATTCCGTGCATCTGTAAGTTTACTAAGAATTTCGGCACAAATATTGAGAAAAATGCTATTTATTATGGCTCACAAGCTTATGCGAATTGCCATCTTTATATGATTTAAAATTTTATTCCAAAATAATGGTAGCATTTTATTTTAAAATAATTTATACAGCAAATCGCAGATAATAATATTCTGAACTAATTTATGATGATAACAACTATCTCAATTTCTCAACAATAAAAACATATCTAACAAAACATTGTCAATTGTGGCAATGAAATTCAAGAGGATCTACCAACATTTCTGCCACCCCTACTTGCGGAATATCATCGTGACGGTGTTTATATTTTTAATTCGTTTTGTTTCATTTTTGTTAGGTGGAATTTAATAACTTGGGTATTTTTCTTATAGGTGACTGCCTCGTTGGTCTAGAGGCAAAGCGCATCGCTTTGTGATCACGGGGTCCTGGTCCTGGGTTCAAATCCTAGGTCGGACAAGTGTAGTTTTTCTAACGAAAATTTCCCAGTACGACTCCGGAGTCTGGAATTGTGCATGTCCCGGCATATGTCAATAGGCTCGCCCCCTATTACATGGGACCTAACATCGTCGGCGAAACGTGAGTGTACTCAGTACATCTCTGCATATGTGTGTATGTGTAGGTAATTACAGGATTCCAAAAAACGTGGAAAAAAAATGAGTGGAAATTAATCACCTGGGTGAATAGCCGCTGGGTGTTCATTGGACGCTAATTAGTCGCCTTTTATTCCCCAGGTGATATCACCTAAGAGATTAAAGTGGAATAACCCGAAATTTTAATATATTGTAGCTTATATTCATAACGATATGGATCATAAAACCAAGGTACTATAGATCAATACCTAAAAACAAATTTCTTCCTTTCATTTCACGATCACGAAGCGCAATAATTGATATAAACAAACAACAAACCATTTATTGATCGTATCCACTCGCCTACTTTCACAAAACCCAACTAAAATGAACGGAATAAACTTATTTTAACCCTTTAATCGCTCTTTGTTAATTCCGAAGTTCCTTCGGATCTCGAAGTTTCTTCGGGAATAACCAATAGAAACTCATTTACTGCAGATTGCAATCGGGAAGATTGCAGTCATCTGCAAATAGACAAGTCGCAGGATATTAGTAGGAAGTACATCTTGAGATTGCAGGGGTCCGTAATTTCCTGTCTGGAGGATGTCCAGTAGTCAAACAAACCACATACATACATATGCGGAGAACTTTATACGCATGCATATATACGCTGTAGAAAGTCTATACCATGGATTTAATACAAAAGGATTGAGCACTCTGCGAAAAAAACGTGATGATAAGGATAATCACTAAAAGCCCTACGTCTATTTCTAAATAGGGTGACTAAACATTGGTACGATTATGGACTTGTTGACATATAACTAACGTATAATTCACGGACACTGTTTATCACCGTAATTCTTTCTTTCCACGCATATGCCACATCTTTAATGACCTACTGTTATATCTTTACTAAAACATATTATTGCTTCTGCCGCGGACGACTATGAAAGATAAATCCACCTTTCACCGTTACCAGCATTGAGACGGCCATCCAGAAAAACTAAGCGCCGATATATAGTGGAGGTTTGTAAACGTCAATTTGTTTCTATTTGCCATTAACTTTTTTACGCTAGCTGTACGGCTACCAAATGAAAAAGTATATATATGGGTTATTAATTAAAACATTTAATATAAAATTATTTTAAATAAAATTAACAAAAACAACATTTATTACACTTTACTCCTTGTACGTTACTGAAAACCTTACCTCTTAATAGAAGTATATTTAGTACTGCCATATTTGCAGCTTTATCTGAATGTACTCATATTGTACATATGTACGCGTATTAGCGATCTGCCTACCTATGTTAAATTACAAAATAAACGCGTGCGCGGCCACAGGTAACAGCTAGTATTTTTATATATATATATATATATATATTGACGTGGAATGGTCATAATATTATACCATAGCAATACCAATGAAATTAAAATGAGATCATCTTGTAGCTGTACGAAAGTCAATGCAAAAAGAATCATAAAAATCGGTTCATAAATTAAGAAGTTATGTTATGTCTGAACATAAAATATATACAGGATAAAATTTTGAGAGCCCTTACTGCCCAGTAAGGGCAGCTACCTCAAGGCAGCATTAGGAAATCGGTCTTAGAAAACTATCCTATCTACGGGAAAAATTTCTTGCGATTTCTGATTTTTCCAGAACTCCAATTTCGGTTGATCCAGTAGGAGTTTTTGATCCTTGTAAGAAACAGGATCGATTGGCAACAAAAAAGTTGTTGAGTGAATTGCCCAATTTCTTGCTGTCTGTACATTTTTTTAATCTAAATCCAGCTCCAAATGTCGCAAAAATTAAGGATAGTCTCCTGAGGCCGTTTTTCTGTAGCTACAACGGTTGAGATAACTGCCCTTACTGCCCCATCTAAAACTCCATCCTGTATATATGTTATGTATATAGATATAGGTATGCATATCGGCTGCGTCCGCGATGCTTTTTATGAAACGACGACAGACGTGCCCCGCCAACAAACAAGTTATAACGGGAATCAAATTGATGGGACTTTAAATGTTGATGAGGAGAGAGACTGCGACCAGATGACTTCAGATGCTCTGACTCAGTCTGTAGTGAACAATGCGGAGGAGGGGTCTGAAGATGAGGAGTTCAGTGATGCAACCGCTGATAACGACAACGCACAGAGAGCAGATTCCCAGCTTGAACATGAAGCAAGCCCAAGATCGGGGTCGTCACACATGTAGTTGCGTCCGATCCCAAAGAAAAACTATAAATGAAATAAAACTATTTTACGGATTTTATCGCGGTTTATTTTTGTTTTTTAGTTCCCGACGTTTCGAGTGCTTTGCAGCACCCATGGTCACGGGAGGGGTCCCTCCCGTGACCATGGGTTTTATTTCATGTGTAATATTCGCGTAAATATAAGAACTCAGTAAAAACTATAAACCTTTTTTTTTGTATGGCCTTTTAAATAATTAAGTATTTTGGGTAAGCAGTGTTTCGATAAGAGGGGAGAAATGTTATGTATATAGATATAGGTATGCATATCGGCTGCGTCCGCGATGCTTGTTCAGAAATATACCGTAGTGTACCACTTGTCCACCAACCCAGCCAGTGTTTCACTGTGTTGTGTCTGTGAGTAAGAGTTTAACTTTCTTTGGCAATTTTTTGACAGTAGTCAATCCTTTGTTTTATATCCATGGTCTATACACACGTATAGTCTTCTCAACATAAGTATGCTATGCAGACAGGAAAAACAAAAGAAAAACACAAATTTCTTGCAAAAATAAGAATCTAAGGTTAGGATAGACTGACTTCAATTGACCTTTCATACAATTATATTACTTTAGGGGGACAAAGACATTTGCAGACATGGTTAAGAAAAGAGAAAAAAAAATCTAGCAAGAACAAGAATCTAAAGTTACGATTAAGGGACTACGGCGAAAAAACGTGTTTTTGTTCTCCATGCACTTCAAGAAGCATATGAATTAGATATTTAATATTTGGAAATACGATTTTTGACTGTATATATTACAATCTGGTAAAAGGAATATAAATGAATGATGGAATAGATTAGCACAGGATCGGAACGAATGGCATGATAGAGGAGAGGCCTACACTCAGCAGTGGGTAGATACAGGCTGATTGATGATGATGATGAAAAGGAATATACGATTAAACGAAATTTTCTCTAAATCATCCCTATATCAATCATCTCATAACTAGCTGTGCTTGCGACTACGTCCGCGTGGAATAGTGTCTTTGGGTATCATTTTTAATTATTTAGGCTAATTATTTTACAAATAAGACACATACGTATAAATACTTTAATGAGCTATTTGCAGTGTAGCACACTTAGGACTTAGTACTCCGTAAATGTTACATCAGAATAACTCTAATATTTTGTCTCTTGTCGCAAACTTATAAAACATTCACATAAACCTTACATATTTCCATACAAACTTTCATCTTCTATTCCCTATTGTTATTTTACACCCTTGAAATTGAAACTTTTACAAACTTTGAATGTCATATTTATTTATATCGAATCAACAGCCTAAATAATAAGTATCAAGATTCTAGCTCTAAAAATTACGATACTTCCATATAACTTTTCAACTCCCCCTTTTAACCCATAACAACCCTTTTTTCGCATTAAAAAGTAGCCTATGTCCTTTCTCAGGCTCTAGACTATCTGCGTACCAAATTTCATTTAAATCGGTTCAGTAGTTTTGGCCTAAAAGCGCGACAGACAGACAGAGTTACTTTCGCATTTATAATATTAGTAAGGAAGTAAGGATAATTGTAGCAAAGCAATTTCCTATTTCATAGTGTAGTTTTTTTACAAAAATGATGAAATTTGTTTTGCATATACATCGTTTATTTCCGAGCACGCGCACAATATATCCGTCCCTTATTATTCTTTTGTAAAGTAATTGCATCACTGTCACTCTCCCGGTCGACAAATGGTTGATAACGGTAGGCCCTTAACTCACATCAATTTACGTTACTTTCAGTAACTTTGATAATGCAATATAAAATGTACCTATAGTGCAAGAAGGGTCGTCTGGCACGTGGATGACATTGACAAAGGGAGGTTGGTGTGAAATTTGGTTTACTATTTAGTCAAATATTCCAACTTCCAGGGAAATATTTTAACAGGTAGGACCTACCTGCACGGGTAACTAACTCGAGAGAGTTGACGCACGCGTTGAACAAACTTAATCAAGCTGCAGCTTGTGGATGCAGTAAACCAGATTGTATTATAAAACAAAACAAAAAAAAGTCTTAAAATATTCCTACTTATTAAAAAAGAACTGTGGTAAGTTTCTTATCCATAGATTTCCAAAAATCCATGTTCCTAGGATATGGCTACTCCACCGCACTGTCATGCACTGACAATTTACTTAATGACAGCGTTAGCTCTGATTTTGGCTACGTGCCACGAGATTATTGTCGGACTATACTCCCAAGCTTTCATATGGAAGAAAAGAAAGACTCTTGCAACTCAAGAATATTTTTAGTTAAGATAAAATGATATCAATTATTTTTGTTTCTTTAGTTTAACTTTGCAATATATAATGTACTCACTGAAACAGGCGGACATGGAAAAGAAAAAAAGAAAAAAAAATATTGCAAAAACAAGAACCTTTTTAGTTAAGCTAAGGTGTTGAGTGTTTACAAATTGCTTTTTTCTTTAGAGATAAGAATTCCAGGTAAGGATGTATATGCGGTCATGAGAAAGAGAATACGACAAAAAACGACAATATTTTTAGTTAAATAATATTATCAAAGCCAGGTCGGTTTTACCTCGGTAACTTCATCATTATCACATGACTGTACCTTTGTGGCTGCCAACCCAATGTTTGTATGGAAATGTTGTCAAGAATTCCGTTTGTTGGTACCATGTAGTGGGTATTTTAATAGTATATGTCCCCTTTTATATTTCCTTTTTAGTTTCTACCTAGTAAAGATCTTGACTATATTCTTATAAAAGGACTACCTGCAAACTTCAAAATGTCGTTTCAAGCTTATTATTCTTTCACAATCAGATAAAAGTTATATATATATATATAAGATAACATAGCAGATAAACTAATAGATAGAAAGTAGAGATTTATGAATAGCAGAGATCGATAATTTCACCTTCAATAGTCAGGTTATAATTAATTGCAAGGGTAATTTTTGTCTTGAAATCAGAATTTAACTTTACCTGAAAGCATAAATATTTAAGATATTCTGTAAGGGACGAAACACTTAAAATGTTGAAAGCTTTTCCTACAGAAATAAAAGGAATCTTTTATATATACTACTCCCACGCTTAGCGTATTTTACAGATACACAGAAATGTACATAAATATTTATGAGTTCGAAAACATTGTTGTTTCTTATTGTAATATATGTGGGTAGTTCGTAAGTTTAGATATTAGAACATGAAAAATGTCTACCCTCTCTCTTGCCAATTAGACGTTGTAACGTACTACTGTGTTTTCATTGTGCTCCGAGAATATATTAAGATTCCCCTGAGATCGACATACATATCAACTGGCGACGAGATATAAACGAAATCTACGTGTGTATCGTTAATAATCGGCGATACTTTTAATAATATACTGTGTATAATGGCCGTGGGAAAGATCGAACAATTCGACATACACAAGGACAAATGGGACTTGTATATTGACCGTTTAGAACAATACTTTGTGGTTAATGATGTAAAGCAATCAGTGAAAGTGGCAACGTTAGTAACGGTGGTCGGTGCCGAAGCATACGAACTTATGGTGAATTTGTGTACACCAGATAAACCGGCAACAAAAACTTTCGAATGCTTAGTGACGCTAATGCGAGGACATTTACAACCACAGCCGAGTCTTCTAGCGGAACGGTTTAAGTTTCGGCAGAGGATCCAACGGGACGGGGAAAGTATAGCTGAGTTTGTATCAGAATTAAAAAAGCTATCGAAACATTGTAGATTCTCAGCGGAAAACCTAACCGAGAATTTGAGAGACCAATTCGTGTGCGGGTTGGTTAACGAGCACATCAGGGAGCGCCTGTTCACCGAGGACGACATACAATTCGATGCGGGATATAAAATAGCCGTGTCGATGGAAGCAGCCGAGGCCAATGCGGCGTCGGTGGAGAACTGTACTCGCGGGAGGGGTAGCAGTACTCCGGCGCAGGAGGTGCATCAGCTGGCGGCGAGAGCGCTGGTGGCGAGGAAGGAGCGCGTCGGGAGTGAGCGAGCGTATCGTCGAGCAGCGGTATCGAGCCACCGTAGCCGGGAGGAGGCCGCGTCGCAGAGAATGTCCGGTGGTACAAGTGGTAAGAGCGGAGCGAGTAGCGAAGCGAAATTTGACATCGACAAGATGAGTTATGGCCCGGAGAGGTGTTCCGTATGTGGGGGCAAGCATCAAAGGCATGATTGCAAATTTAGGAAATACGTGTGCCGGGTTTGCAACAAAGAAGGGCATTTAAAGAGGATGTGTCCTAATATTAAAAGAAATGCCCCACTTTTTAACGTGCTAGACGGCGAACGAAATTACCTAAAAGAGAACAATAGTGACAGTGACGAGGTAAATAACTATGCACTCACATCTAATTATTTAAAAAAGTTTGGACCATACACCATAAATGTAAACATTGAACAAGTTAACTTAGATATGGAGGTAGATACGGGCAGCGCGATATCGTGCATTAGTCATGATTGTTATTTAAAAAAATTTAAGCGATGTGAACTTAAGAAAACAAATTTAATTTTAAGGTATTACACAGGTGAAATAGTCGTACCTGTGGGTAAAATAACGCCTACAGTTAAGTTCGGTAGTCAATGTCGGAATTTAGATTTATACATAATAGATCGAGGGAAAACAAGTTTGATCGGTAGGCAATGGTTACACGAGTTAGGTATCAAGTTTTCGTTAGCTAATTGTCATAATGTAGGTAAGGTAGATATTATATTTGACTTAAAAAAATTTAGTTCCAGATACTGTGAAGTATTCTCCGATGGTTTGGGTAGATACACCGGTGGCAAGGTGGGGTTCCAATTGCGAGAGGGAGCCCGGCCCGTGTTCATGCGAGCGAGACCGCTGGCGTACGCGATGCGTGAGCCGGTGGAGTGCGCGTTGGACCAGCTGGTGCGGGATGGCATCATCACACCTGTTTCTACATCGGACTGGGCGACTCCTATCGTGCCAGTAATGAAGAAAGATGGGTCTATTAGGATATGCGGCGATTTTAAATTGACACTTAACAAATGTCTGGAGGTGGATCGTTTTCCCTTGCCTCGAGTAGAAGATTTACTAGTTAAATTAGAAGGGGGGCAACGTTTTACAAAATTAGATTTATCGCAGGCCTATGCACAACTAGAGTTGGACGACTCTAAGAAATATACAGTCATTAATACGCATAAAGGTTTATTTCGATATAATAGACTAATATATGGACTAGCTTCGAGTCCTGGGATATTTCAACGAAAATTAGAACAACTTTTTTCCGATATGCCTCGGGTAGGTGTATTTCTTGACGATTTAATCATAACGGGGGTGGATGATGAAGATCACATGAGGACACTGCACGAAGTCTTTGGTAGGTTACAGAGGTATGGCCTGAAAATTAGAAAGGATAAATGTACATTTTTCGCCAATGCTGTGACTTATCTAGGGTTTGTGATTAGTTCACAAGGCGTGCATACGGCCCCAGAAAAAGTACAGGCCATCAGAGAAGCACCGGTACCCAAGAATGTCACAGAACTGCGGTCATTTATCGGGTTAGTTATGTACTATGCCAAATTTATTCCACGGATGAGTACGTTGATGTCACCATTATATGACCTTCTTAAAAAAGATGTAAGGTTTGAGTGGAAGACGAGACACGAGGAAGCATTTAATGAGGTGAAGCAACTTTTGGTTTCCAGTGAGGTGTTAGCTCACTACTCGAGTGAGATGCCGTTGGTGTTGACCACGGACGCGAGCAGCGTAGGGGTCGGAGCGGTCATCTCACACCTGACGCCGCACGGCGAGCGGCCCATAGCGTATGCCTCAAGAATATTAAATTCAGCGGAGAAGGCCTACTCACAGATCGAGAGGGAAGCTTTAGCCATCATTTATGGAGTAAGAAAATTCCATCAGTACTTATATGGTAGGAAATTTATATTGAGAACCGATCACAAACCATTGGTATCGATTTTTGGTCACAAAATGGGTATACCAATAATGGCGGCGAGCAGAATGCAGCGCTGGGCGGTTATATTGTCGGGGTATAACTATGACATAGAATACGTAAGGAGTGATAAAAACGCAGCGGACGCCTTGTCACGTTTACCCGTGGAAGTGGAAAAGAAACCGGCCCTGGAAACTACATATGTAAATTTTATACAGAAGTTCTTACCCGTGACTAGGAAACTGGTACAGGAGCACACGGGTAAGGACGAAGTATTACGACAAGTTTATATGTACGTACAATCGGGGTGGCCACGGCATGTTAGTGATGAGGCGCTGAAGCCATATTTTCACAGACGACATGAACTATATGCCGATGACGGTTGTGTCGTTTGGGGATATAGGTTGGTGATGCCTAAGTTTCTTAGGAGAGATGTACTCCAGGAATTGCATACGGGACACCTAGGCATCGTGAAAATGAAAAGCATGGCCAGGAGTTTCGTATGGTGGCCTGGTATTGATGCAGATATCGAAAGCACATGCCATGGATGTTACACGTGCGCAACAGAGAACCCAGATCCACCGCGCGCACCACCGCATCCGTGGCCGTATATATCGGAACCGTGGTCGAGGATACACGTAGACTTTTTGGGGCCATTTCATGGTAAAACCTTCCTGGTAATTATAGATTCTACTACTAAATGGATCGAAATCTTCCAAATGTCACGGACGACGGCTGGAAGTGTCATAAAAGTATTACGGGAAACATTTGCAAGATTTGGATTACCTAAACAGGTTGTATCGGATAACGGGCCACCATTTTCGAGTAAAGAGTATGCTGATTTTATGGCTAATAATGGCATAACATTGACGTTCACCGCGGTGTATCATCCTTCATCAAATGGTGCAGCGGAAGGAGCCGTCAAAAAAGTCAATGAGAGATGGGGTGGATCTGGATGCAGCACTACAGACATATTTGATGGCGTACAGGAACGTAACTCATAACACGACGGGTTCATCACCAGCTATGTTGTTGCAGCACAGGTCACTTAGATCAAGATTGGATCTGTTAAAGGCGGACAGAACGAGAGAAGACAAAGTACATAACGCCCAACAGAAACAAGGTTTTTATAAAAGGGGGAAGGAAAGAACGGTTAGCGTAGGAGAAGAGGTTTTGCTGAGAGACTATGGGGGAAGAAACACGTGGTTACCCGGCCGCGTACAAAATAAAGTAGGGTCCCGTCATTTTGTGGTAGGTAGGGAAAATGGCCCACCGGTTAAAAGACATTTAGACCAAATAAAAAAAAGAAATATCATACCCATTAAGGTACCCATTATGACACAGACTAAACCAGAGGAGAACGACCCACCGAGTGGTAATGCAGAGGCGGAAGAGGAAGCAGGGGTTGACGGTAGTGATAATGATAGTGTAGATACAAACTCCACCGAGCCACCAGTGGTACCTCTCAAGCGAATTAGGAGACCGGTAGTAAGATATGGTCAGGAGGTTAATTAATTATTGTATGTACTAAATTAAGGGTGAAGGTGTAATATATGTGGGTAGTTCGTAAGTTTAGATATTAGAACATGAAAAATGTCTACCCTCTCTCTTGCCAATTAGACGTTGTAACGTACTACTGTGTTTTCATTGTGCTCCGAGAATATATTAAGATTCCCCTGAGATCGACATACATATCACTTATAGAAGACCAAGTGATTTTGAAGATTTTCTATCGAAAAAAATAAGTAGCAGCCCAGAGTCTGGAATTGTGTCTAGTATAATAGTGTTACGTTTGCAGGGTAATTAAATGCCGAATAACGTGCGAAGTACTTTATTAGACGCTGTATACACAAAACAGTACGTCGAATGCAAATACATACGCGAACCAATCACACACTTGTACTACCCTTGTAAGTACCCAAATACTGCTTCCAAGTCGCTGAGTCACTCATAGTATCCGTATATCGATGCTAAAGTCGCCGGTGTATTTCACTTAGATCGCTTGTTCTCCGATTTGATCACTATCGCTTCCGAGAAGAGACTGTGGCCGTCCCCGCGCTCTGTGTTCCTTTTATACTCCTATGAAAGTTCTAGAACAGACGCGAACCCTCTAAGTACATCGAAAGAAGTACATCGAACAATAGCCGGCGCGGCCCACAAAGCGGTATTATTATTATATACCTATTGGTGCGTGAACATAATTAAAGGGGTGGAACCTTCTAGACGTTTAACCACTTAAGCGCCGATTCTAGATCTTTATAGTCAGATCACCGGGGGACCTAAGGGTGTGTTATGCGTTTTAGAATCGACATCCCCCGATAAAGACTATTCAAGATTTTGGGCTATGTTCGGGTTGTAACAATAGGTATCCCTCCTCCTACTACAAATATTAAATAAATATTGTCACGCGCTTATCTTTAACTGGGGGTGGAAAAATTGTACTTTTTACACTCAAATTTCGCCGACGATTCTAAATCTATCTAGATGAAACAAGGATGGCAGGAGCGTACATTGCGCACCTACATCTCTCCGGCAATGTTACGTTCCAATACATTGAGAAGTGTGTATGTAACGTGTGTGTATAAAAATAAGCCTATTGCCATATGTCGGGCACAACTTCCAATCCTGACCACTATTGAGTTTTTTTACAAAACACTGTCACCCTATATTTCTCAAGCGATAGTAGCAGAGGTGTACTGTGTACACCTAGTTTTTGCTGACGATGTTAGGTCCCATGCAAACCATATTGTCCGACCCAGGATTTAAATCCATGACCTCAGGATCGCCAGCTGTACCATGCACTACTAGACATGTCGATCTATTGGTCTACTCTAGCAGCTTGGTCAGCCTACAAGTGATAGATTGTTCATTATACAGTGGTACAAGGTTCTTTTGGCCCGCGGCCATAATCGGCATTAACGCTGTCTTCAAGTGAAATGTCACTTCGAGACAGACGCAGAGTTGTCATTGGCTTGAAATTTACTCAAGTTCTTTTATTAATTAGTAACAGTGCGTTTAATAATTTTACTAAATGATAGCCCAAATCACACCAACATTATCCACTGGCCAAAAGATCCTTGTCGTATATCGCTCTCACGGCATATTACAGAGTCAATGAAATGCGATAGATAAATGAAGGTGCCCCAGAAAAGGAACGGAACAGAGTAAGACAAATGGTCTCCCATTTTATCTGACTGTATTATCTTTAACAAGATTAATTTTCGAGTGAAAGATATAGGTGTGAAGGAGATAGATATCTGAGGTCAAAGCGTTTATTGAAATAGCTTATTTACAACACTCTAATATCAATCAGCGTTGGAATATAACGCATATGGCCACAGAACAAGTGAGGTACAGCGCTACATGTAAAAATTATTTTTGGTACAAAAAATCTTCTACTTTAGGAAAAAAGACTGATTTCCAATCGATTTGGTTCAAAATATTTTTCTTATATTAAAATTATAAAGAAATATCTTAAGATAGAGAGAAAAATATTTAAAAAACGTCAACATTTTTTTTTCCACATAAAATAGGTAAGCCACATTTAAAAGGAATGAGTTTCTTACCACAGCCAAATTAACCAAAATAAATTCCAATTAAGTCCTATTCTGTTCATAAGAAAAGTGATTTAAAGGTTTCCTTACAAATAAGGACGCCGGGCTTAATATTAGGGCTCGATTCTACTAAAGTGGAGGAAGCCAGAGAGGTATGTAAGGAAAGAACCTGTTGGAACTCTGTATTCTCTGCCAGCCCCGCAAGGGATCTGGCGTGATGATATAGATAGGTAGATAGATATATAAATTCTACTAAAAAAAATGCCTACATCCAAACTGCTTCTCATGAATATTTGCAAATTCCTGTATACCGCCTTGCTGGTCTAGTGGCGAAATATACGGATCCGGAATATCACCCCCGCTTAGGAAATGTAGGCGTCACGGTTTTTATATACAAGGTGTAGCATAATAAACACAAGACCTCAGACACCCAGATTAGAGAATTGCTTTATATATTCAAAACGAGAACCAAATTTCCAAATTTAAAGGTTTTTACCCTTTTTTAACCACTATATACCCCAATTATCAATGAAACTTGTACGTGTATGTGTGCGTTTTGAGAAATACGTTTTAGGGATGCATTTGTAATCTCCTTATTGGTATAAGTCAAGAATAAATTTAGTTTTTTATAGCGCACTGAAGAAGTAAAAGAATGTTTTGCAATTTAAAAAAAAAATGTAAGATACATTTAAAATTCAGTTGCCGATTTAGAACAAACTACTTTCAGGTCTTGCGTTTATTATGTTACAGCTTGTATACGCCGTTGATCAACAGCGGTTAAGATGTGGTTGTAGTGCAGATTTATTAGTAGAATTATAGCCCTATAAATAAAGGCGAAAGAATTTTCTACAGAAATAAATCTCCACCTACAGGCCAAAGTTAATGAAATTCACTAATTGAAAATTGTATTTTTCATTAGCGCTCCCGTAACCCTCTCTGTTCTCGGAAACGTTCAGAATTTTCATTAAATGCTTGAATAATAATTGTTTTCATTAGAAATGATTAAAAAATAATGAAGATAAAATAATAAAATAAATAAAGATATGAATTTCTGTAATATATTCAAAAGAGTTGACAATGACGGACAGGGTGGTAAATATTGTATAATTAATGATTAAAAAATATGTGTAGCCTCTTATACCGATGTGATATGACAGATTATGGAAATCACGACTTTAAAATTAGTTCAAAAATAAAAGTGCTTAATTAATTCATTTACGGCTGAAACAGTCTGAAAAATGCTAAACAGGCAATAGGCAATAAATAGGTACTAATAAAAATTGGGCATTTTATACAAAAAAAGTAGTAAAACATTTATCAAAAGATGTCTTGTTTTCAAAAAATCGAGATAACGTAATATACAAATACATTTTCTTTCGTATAAAATAAATTCTAAATATTTGCCGACTTTCTCTTCCTGATAACCTATCTGATTTTGCCTGGAGTGATATTTTCGTCGTCAACATTTATTTCGGAACCTTTTCTTTTTCAGACAAAATGGTGTAAATGGTTATAATTAATAAGGTTTATATTTTTTATAAGTTATTAGTTTCAGTATATTATGAATATTTATTATTATTTCCACTATTTACCAACAGAAAAAACGTACAGCTTTATTAAAATTACCTAAATGTTGTTACCGGTTCTTGATCAGAGTCCCATACTTATATATCGAAATATTTGTACTGTCGGACCAGCTCAATACCTTATCAGTAGTAATGTAGGCTTGTTGGATTTTAAAACTTTGGTTTTTAAAACGTTGATGGACAGGTCAGCTCTTTCTCTTCTCTCATGAACTGTTTTTAGAAGCATCTGTAAGTCTGAAAATTGGTTGATACGAATCTTTAATTGTTTTTATTGTGACCTAGTCTGAACAAATTAAAAAAAATAGTATATTATACATAAGTATGTATTTTACTGTAAAAATTCAATAAATTTAATACATATAATATAAAAGAGATCAACCACTGAAAAACCGCGTTAGAGTGAATTATAAGTACCTACTAGTGTTTGTTTTTGTGTACTAGATTTTTTTTTGTATTGGCACATGGTCATTGATTGACCCTTATTTAACCTGATGGAAAGTGACGTTGGCGCCGAAAATGTAACTCGCTGATTAATTAATAGCTTATTAAAAATGAACTTAAGTAAGTCACCTAAGTTATACCTCTCTGGAGACACATACATTGCGTGGGAGCGACTAGTTATATAGTTTCATTTACAATGCATACTACAGTTTACATTTATCGAAACGAAACATATAGTACAAAATAACTGAAATATAATACATAGTATGTACATACAACATAACGTAACGTAACTCAAGATAATGTACATCCAAGATTTATCTCAAACCTATAGCAACAAAAATTTTCCATCAGACATTTTCGGGCCCCCAATTTTCTTCCGAGCCATTCCCCAATTATTCGGCGTGGAGTTTTATTCGGTTAAGGTTGTGACCTTGACTCACCTCAAGGGCAAACCGGCAGTAGGCATAATAAAAACGAGGAAAATATCCTATTTCAGGAACTTTCAGCGGAACTGTTGGATCTTGTGATGATTCCCCAAACGTACGTACTTTCTTGAAAACTTATTAGGGACCTTAGTATTAAATAAGTATCGTTAATAGTTGAAAGACATCTATCTAAGGATAAAGTCACCCCTCAAAGAACGCCACAACAACCGGCTTTGTAGTATACGCATCTATCTTTTTTACCTGCAACCTTCACCAGGTTACGGGTTCTCTTTATGGGAGGTCTGCCATCTCCACATCTTCCGGTGCATAGTCACCACTTAAGGACATTGTTAACCCCTGAAATGTCATCGATTTTCAGATGTCACGCTCGACAACTGTCGGGAATTTGCGGGATTGCGATTGTTTTTTGCATAGGTCATCGAAAATCCCGTATTTCGGGGTTATAATAAGATTATTACCAAATAAAATTGTATAATTGTCAATACATATAATTTCTCTAAGGATTGTGGTTGGTAACGATGTGCTGGAGCAAGTGAATGAGTTTGTATATCTTGGATGCGCCTTCAGTAAGGATGGGAAATACACCGCTGACATAGAGAGAAGAGTGAGTGCAGGGAACAGAGTGAATGGTGCGATGGGAAAGCTACTCGGGAGCCGGCACTTAAGCCATAGGGCGCAGCTGGCCATACATAACGGTGTTCTTGTCCCAACGCTGTTATATGGTAGCGAGAGCTGGGTATGTAAGAACGAGAATGAAAGTAGGATAAATGCGGTAGAAATGCGAGCTCTGCGGAAGATGTGCGGAGTGAAGCTGACCGACCGCATTAGCAACAGCATAGTAAGACAGCGAGTAGGTATGAAAGATAGTATCGGTGTAAATATGAGAAAGGGCATGCTCCGTTGGTTCGGGCATATAGAAAGAATGCCAGAGGAAAGAATGACAAAACAGATATACAATGTGAAAGTGGAAGGATGCAGGTACCGGGGAAGACCTAGACTATCTTACCACGACCAAATAAACCGAGTCTTATCTGATGGAAAAGTCAAGAGTCTCCGTAACCGGCGAGCGTGTATGAGACGAACTATGAGAGTCGAGGAAGCCAGAGAGGTATGTAAGGAAAGAACCTGTTGGAACTCTGTACTCTCTGCCTACCCCGCAAGGGATCTGGCGTGAGGTTATAGATAGATAGATAGAGATATATAATTTCTTCATTATAACATTTCTGATCACAAACTATATGATATTATCATAAAACACTTTTATTGCCGCGAAACGACGAGAAATATGTCCGTGTTTCAAAAACGAAACAAAAATAGCTGATTTGGACCCCAGACCTGCATTGTTTATATTTCTTATTAGACTCCATTAGCTTCAATATCACC
Organism: Phalera bucephala; assembly: GCA_905147815.2. NCBI lineage: Eukaryota > Metazoa > Arthropoda > Insecta > Lepidoptera > Notodontidae > Phalera > Phalera bucephala. The sequence continues at coordinate 30,274,718 of LR990612.1, forward strand.
AATAATGTGCCAAAATATTCTTTTTCCCAAAATTTATTCGGCGAAAAGATCCTTGTAGGATCCTTGTAGCGACATTCATCATATGTACTGTGCTGTACATATGATGAATGTCGCTAGTGTTAAATCGTAAAAAGTCCTTGAACACCAGCGCATTGCTTATGTACATCCGGGTTATCACTCGACACGTCGCGCCCGAGATATTTTTGCACACCCGCGTGTGCACTCAAGGGGTTAATTGAGCTTAGTCAAAAAATAATATATCTACGAAGTGTTTAGTTCGTATTACAGAGAAATTTATTTATGTAAGTTTCCATAAACACCGCTATTATCCTGGAATTTGAACCCAGGCCCTACATAATTGCCATGGGCACTATGCACCAGTAGATTAATAAATCAATTAAATACCTAAGTGTACTGAAATAAAATCAGTAATTGGCAATTTTATACCTAAGTTAGAATTTTTCTTGACGACGCGTACCGCCATTGGGACGACTTTTACGACGTGACGCCGATAAAACGTCTTATAACGATAATAGAATACCGATAACTGCGACGAAATATTGCTCACCTACAATCATTTCTAAAAGTTCTTAAGTGTTTGGTATCGGGATTATAAGTATGGCACTATACAGTTTGTTGAATCGCATTCTTGCGATATTTAAAAAATATGGATTAGACTGAGTGTTTAATTATTCTTTGCATCTTGAAGGACGATTTAGCGCAGTGGTTAAGAGCTTAAGCCGCTCCGCCCACTGTGTCTAATAGTCGCGGGTTCGACTCCCGCACGGGACAAATGTTTGTGTGACCCATAATTATTTGTTTCGGTCTGGGACTTTGTGTATGTGAATTTTCATGTTTGTAAACGCATCCACCACACAGGAAAAAACCCTAGTGTGGGGCTAAGTTTAAAAAATAACTATATTATCATGCCAGATCTCTTGTAAGGTAAGCAGATAATACAAAATTCCAACAGATTATTTCCTTCCTGACTTCTTCCACTCTCACTTTTTGTAGATAATAATGACCAATATACCGTATCTTATCTGAAGGGCAAGTCAAAGGTCTTCTTACCAGTGAGAAAGTATGAAAGGAAGTTAGAGAGGAAAGAACTGTGGGAACCCTGTACCTTTGCCTACATCGCTAGGGATCTGGCGTAAGGATATAGATAGGTACATTAATTTCTCACTGTGAATTGAAGTAAGAAAGGACAAGGATAACTTTAACAGACGCTGGACTGAGGTTTTTAGATTTTAAATAGATACGTGGATATCTTTACTACCTAATTATATTCTAAAAGAGTCGTCAAAGAAACTTTTATTTATCTTTTGTCTGTCTGTTCGGTAACAATGTAATAATGTGGTACCATGGAACTGGTCTGATGATGGAGCTGGTAGGAGGCCATAGGAACTCCTTAACCAATATATCCAGTGTATGTGTTGTGTACTATAAAAGCTAGTTTATAAAAATCTATCTATCTATCTATAACCTCACGCCAGATCCCTTGCGGGGTAGGCGGAGAGTACAGAGTTCCAACAGGTTCTTTCCTTACATACCTCTCTGGCTTCCTTGACTCTCATAGTTCGTCTCATACACGCTCGCCGGTTACGGAGACTCTTGACTTTTCCATCAGATAAGACTTGGTTTATTTGGTCGTGGTAAGATAGTCTAGGTCTTCCCCGGTACCTGCATCCTTCCACTTTCACATTGTATATCTGTTTTGTCATTCTTTCCTCTGGCATTCTTTCTATATGCCCGAACCAACGGAGCATGCCCTTTCTCATCTTTACACCGATACTGTCTTTCATACCTACTCGCTGTCTTACTATGCTGTTGCTAATGCGGTCGGTCAGCTTCACTCCGCACATCTTTCGCAGAGCTCGCATTTCTACCGCATTTATCCTACTTTCATTCTCCTTCTTACATACCCAGCTCTCGCTACCATATAACAGCGTTGGGACAAGAACTTCGTTATGTATGGCCAGCTGCGCCTTATGGCTTAAGTGTCGGCTCCCGAGTAGCTTTCCCATCGCACCATTCACTCTGTTCCCTGCACTCACTCTTCTCTCTATGTCAGCGGTGTATTTCCCATCCTTACTGAAGGCGCATCCAAGATATACAAACTCATTCACTTGCTCCAGCACATCGTTACCAACCACAATCCTTACATTCGTTCTGGTTTCTTCCCTTTCAAAAACTATAATCTTGGTTTTGTTCACATTCAAGTGTTCTACTGAGCTCCTAAAAGCAGGCGGGACTCCAATCCTGAAAATGTTACCGAGCCTTTTTAATTCCGTCATCCACCAGGGCTTAACACCTCAAGCGTGGAGCGGGAGTGCGGTGGTTCTGTTCTTCAAAAAAGGTGACAAAACCTTGCTGAAGAACTACAGACCCATCTCACTCCTAAGCCACGTCTACAAGTTGTTCTCGAGAGTACTCACAAACCGCCTCGCCAGAAGACTTGACGAGTTCCAGCCACCGGAACAAGCCGGGTTTCAAAAAGGTTTCGGTGTACAGAAGACCGAAGAGTACAATCAGCCGCTGTGTATGGCTTTCGTGGACTAGGAGAAAGCCTTCGACTCCATCGAAACCTGGGCGGTTCTGGATGCTCTGCAGCGATGTGGCATCGATTGGCGCTATATCGAGGTGCTAAGATGTCTATATGATACCGCCACAATGACCGTCCAGCTCCAAGACCAAAAGACCAACCCGATCGAGCTGCGTCGAGGTGTAAGACAGGGGGATGTAATATCCCCTAAGCTCTTCACCAATGCACTCGAAGACGTCTTCAAGACGCTGGACTGGACTGGGCGGGGCATTAACATCAACGGCGAATACATCTCACATCTTCGGTTCGCCGATGATATCGTCATCGTGGCAGAGTCACTGGAACAGTTACGCGAAATGCTGCATAGCCTAAATGGAGCCTCTCGAGGTGTCGGTCTCGGCATGAACTTGGATAAAACCAAGATCATGTTCAATGAACATGTCACGCCGGGACCGATCTACGTCGATGTTTCGATGCTCGAAGTTGTTCGGGAGTATGTCTACCTTAGACAAGTTGTCCAATTTGGTAGAAACAACTTCGAGAAAGAAATCAACCGCAGGATCCAATTGGGTTGGGCAGCATTTGGCAAACTACGCAACGTTTTCGCTTCGCCTATACCGCAATGCCTGAAGACTAAAGTGTACAACCAATGCGTCCTACCTGTTATGACTTACGGGGCCGAGACGTGGACACTCACAATGGGACTGGTCCACAAATTTAAAGTCGCACAACGGGCTATGGAGCGAGCTATGCTCGGCGTCTCTTTGAAGGATAAAATTCGTAACGAGGTAATCCGACAAAGAACCAAAGTTACCGACATAGCTCGCAAACTCAGTAAGCTAAAGTGGCAATGGGCTGGTCACATCTGCAGAAGGACCGACGACCGATGGAGCAAACGTGTCCTAGAGTGGAGACCGCGACTTGGTAAGCGTAAGGTAGGACGGCCCCCAGCTAGATGGACCGACGACCTCAAAAAGGTCGCTGGGACAGACTGGATGCGGAAGGCGGAGGACCGTGTGCAATGGCGCGTGTAAGGAGAGGCCTATGTCCAGCAGTGGACTGCGATAGGCTGATTGATCAAGTGTAAGTCATTGATCATGCAGTCGTCTTTCATAACTGTGACTAGTGTTTGCAGATCAGTGGCTGTTGGCGCTATTAAAACCGCGTCATCTGCATAAAGTAGATGGTTTACCACTAAGTCACCCATTTGTACACCTTCATTCATCGCTTTCAGTCTTAGAAGACTTTTGTCCAGATATATTATAAACAGTCTAGCGGACAACACGCAACCCTGCTTGACGCCGATTTTAACGTCAAACCAGGGTGACCTGTTACCACCCACCCGTACGCATGCCTTGCAGTCCACATAAGTGGACTGGACGGCTCGCAACAGAGTGCCATCTATACCATACTCTGGCAAAATGTCCCAAAGTCTCTTTCGCACAAATCTGTCAAATAGTAGTAGTTTATAAAAATATCTTTTTAAATTAAAAATTATTCTTAATGTTTTCAACCTAACACTCATTTGTTTTCTTCAATGTAAATACTATTAGGTACGTATTCTGTACATGTGTACCGTGATGTGATTACTGTAATTAAGACTTTATACAAGCTGTATCGTAATTAACGCAAGACCTCAGACACCCCGATTAACTAATGACTTCATAATTCAATACGAAAACCAAATTTGCAAATTTGAAGTTTTTTACCTATCTATATCATCACGCCAGCTCCCTCGCGACGTAGGCAGAGAGTATAGAGTTCTTTCCTTACATACCTCTCTGACTTCCTCCGCTCTCATAGTTCGTCTCATACACACTCGCCGGTTACGGAGACTCTTGACTTGCCCTGCAGATAAGACACGGTCTATTTGGTTATGGTAAGATAGTCTAGGTCTTCCCCGGTACCTACGTCCTTTCAGTTTCGCATTGTATATCTGTTTTGTCATTCTTTCTTCTGACATTCTTTCTATATGCCCGAACTAACGGAGGGTTTGCACCCTTTCTCATCTTTACACTGATGCTATCTTTCATCAAGTTTTTTACCCCTTTTTTAACTTTTAACAATGAAACTTGTACGTGTATGTATGCATATTAAGAAATACATTTGAAATCCCCATATTCCGTTGAATCAATAAAAAAAATTAGTTTGTTATAACACACTGAAGTAGTAGCAGCATTTTTTGCTAATTTTGAAAAAATATAGTAATATTAAAAATAGTTGGAATGAATTCAGTTGCCGATTTACAACAAACTACTTTCGGGTCTTGCGTTTATTATTTTACACCTTGTATACTCAGTAGTAAGCTCAAAATAATGTATAATTTCTAAATAACCAAGGGTCAAACTAACAATGGGACGACCCGTGTCGTGGAAACTTTATTTTCTATTACGCTCAAAACGGGTTCGCGAAACGTGACGAAACTCCTAGATGTACGGAACCAATATGTCAGGGGAACTCGTGACCTTAGCATAGCTTACGATGTCGACCAACAGGGCTGGCACAGGCCGCAAAACATAAATTGTTCGAGAAATGGACGTTCCAATAATTCAAATTCACAATAATAAGACGGACCAGGAAATAGACGATATGTTATGTCCGAGCCTTCTGTTATTTTAAAATTTTCACACTAAACTACACTTGTGTAGCTTAGATCGCTCACACGCGGGACCTCTTAAAGCTCTTGGTCTAAGTACAGACCCCTTTAGCTTACTAGGTATTAGTTCTGCTAATGAGCTAACCGACAGGCAGAAGCCAAGTCCGTAGTTAGACACCAGTTAGGCGAAAATGACTGATTTTTGTTAAGGAACCGGGGTTTATAAGAACATATATTGCTGATTGGCACTTTTGATTATGCAACGAGGTAGAATCTGCAATTCAGTAATATAGCCTTGGGAATCGAAGATGTAACAGATCGCAGAAATGGACGTTGGGGGAATAGGTATGCCCTGCCCTCCAATAGAATGGACGTTCCGGTTATTAGACGTAATAGACCTGAGCGATTTTGTCAAGCCGTGATTAGAGTCTAGTACGAAATTCAAAATAGTCTTGTCTAAACATCAACAATATAGTTCTTGAACTTATGTGAAACTTCTGTCACGGCACGCCATGCTAGCACGTAAGACTAAACAGTCAGCTCACATCTAGGGCGACAAAATTTCTAATCGAGTCACCTGTGCTAATGTCTTTGATGTGTGTGTGTGTGTGTGTGTGTGAGTGATGTACGCTGTTGGCCGCGAGGCCTTTACAGCTTCACTGGACTTAAAGGCGAGCGTGCAACCACTACGCTCGAGCCAGAAGGGCAAGGGGCGACATACTCGAGGGCGCCTTGAAGAGGCGCCCTCGGTTGGGACAGTCGCTGTGGGGGGACGGAGTGCCCTACTAAGTGCACCGGTCAACCGCCGGCTATGGTGGGGGATCTACGACTACGTCGTCGTCGCCCGTATCCTGAGCGGAAAGAATGGATGACAAAGCATCGGGGGGATCGGAGAGAACATGTCGCGGCCGGCCGGCCGGTTTGAGTTCCCATGGCTTTCCTCCGGCTCCATCATCTGACCCTGCACACCATCCGGGTCTAAAGTACTCGTCAACCAATAAACATTATTATGTTATACAAAAAAATATAAATAATAAAAAAAACATAAAAGATAGCTGTAATTAAAACCAATCTTCTTATTATATCTACGAACTAAAACACGATATTAAAGGCTATGTTCCAAATCAAATAACTTCACTCCGAACCTAAATAGGAGACCAAGTCCTAAATTAAATTAAACACATATTTTCTGAAAAACCAGTCTGTACATGCTCGTGCATGATAAACATTTGAAAAGAAACCTACAACAGAAGTAATAAGATTTAAAATTCCCACGCACGGTACACAACAAGTGCGCGCAAATTCTATTGTCGAACCCTGCGTCAAATATTGCGGAATTATATATGGCAATCCAAAAAGGATTTTATGTAGAAGCATTTAAGGACCCATTCGGCGTAGCTTTACATCCCTATGTCCTGTTTCTGTTTGTACTGAACCCGTATAATGTTGTGCTCTTAAAATGTTTTATTAAAGAGAATTAAGGGTCTGTTGGACACTTGTTGTAATGTTCAAATGTTTTTGTCATGTAAGACTGCCGCGTTGTATTAATAGCATAGTGCGGCTGGTAGTCTCGAATCCTAGGCAGTACACAGTGTGGTTTGTCTATGGAAATATTCTCAGTAGCTGTCCGAAGTCTGGAATTGTGGCCGAACATTGTGTTAGATTGGGGCCTATCATCATCGGCGATTTAGATATGCACAGTACATCTCTGCCGCCTCTGCTTGGGCATACACGCGTGACGATGTTTTTGTTCCATATACACTCGAACTATGCACGCATACCGATATAATTGAAACCACAATTTATAATTCTGATTAAGTGCAATCAGTTCAACAATATACAGCATTATTTATTGAATCTATAAAATGCTTATATGGATAACTTGCCGCTCTAGTCTACACAGCAAATTCATTTAAATAATGTTTTTAATGATTTAACTATGACTACATATATTTTTAACATCTCACCACAAAATTTAATCTTTAGTCAATAATTTAAAACAAAAGGAAAACCTATTGAACCTCTGTACTCGTTGCCTAACCCGCAAGCGATGATGATATATATATATATATATATATATATATATATATATATATATATATATATATATATATATATTCTTTTCTTTTTATAAGAAACGTAGCCCCACACTAGGATTTATTCCTGTGTAGTGGGTACGTTTACAAACATGAAAAGTCACATACACAAATACCCAGACCGGAACAAATAATTGTGGATCACACAAAGATTTGTCCCGTGCGGGAATCGAACCCGCGACTATTAGCCACAGTGGGCGGAGCGGCATAAGCTCTTAACCACTGCGCTAAATCGTCCGTCAAACCGTCAGTCATTTATATCTGATGTGGTAAGTACATCATAATATATATTTTTTTTAAGTTTATATACCTATCTAGATAAATAGATGGACTATCTACACACACTTGGAGTCATTTCTGTGTCGTGGAGACATTCACAAACATCTATCTATCATCGCTAGATCCCTTGCGGGGTAGGCAGAGAGTACAGATTTCCAACAGGTTATTTCCTTACATACCTCTCCGGCTTCCTCTACTCTCATAGTTCGCTTATACACGCTCGCCGGTTACGGAGACTCTTGACTTTCCCAAACATGATTTTCCCAAATGCGGGGATCCAACTCTCGAATACTCGGTACTGAGAGCAGACCGTAAGAGATTTGTGAAATCAGGACTTCGAGCGCACCATTATGTTAAACAGCCTGCGAAATACGTCTAGAGTAATCTACTACACGCATCTTGTAGAAACTCGGAATAATTTTCGTGCGTTCAACCGTTTTTGCCATACCTATTACTGGAATCAAACATGGGGCTCACAAATAGGCCCGGTTAATATTTTTTTCGCATCTGTGATCATTTACAACTGGGCTTATCCTAGTTGTAGTCTCCTTCTCTATGGTTGATCTGCCAATATTTTGTGTCTCCTGCTTTGCAAAGGAGAGAATTGGAATTTTTCTACTCCTCCTGTTTTCTTTCTAATCAAATTTGTTGCGGGTTTCAAGACAATTAAAGCGTTTTCGGGGATACCCCAAGGTTTAAACTTTGGTGTCATCTAAGGAGACCATTGTGGATCCTAGCTTACAGAAGTTACAATGGTGGGAATGTGTGGCGGGCTTAGCCCTAGGCCAAGCCTTTGTTCACCAGTGGAGCACCTGTTACTAAGTGTCAGGTGATAAGAGAAAATATGACAAATATGTCATGATAAATCATACGAAACTGCTTTATTAAACAGCGCCTATCGTATCAATGTGACATTTTTTTTCATTTTCTTCATCTTTGTAACGTAGACTTTTTGTTAACAATAGACATCATAATAATAAGGTATAAGCACCAACAAAAATTCGAGCACAAATTTATTACCCACTAAATATACTTAAAACTATCTTTTTAACAAAATGGGAGAAACGAGGAAACTCAGGAAAGTAAGCACATAAAAGTTGCAATACACGACCAACTACGTAGATAGATGTGTTAAATGTATCGACATCGATATAATGCCACTTAGAGCTCCAATAGTCGAGAACTCTCGTTGAACGTCGCGTCGAGATCTTGCTATAAAGTTAGCTGTACTGGAAATCTCTATTGAAAAGTAATAAAAATTAACCATCTACATATAGCACATTATCAAGGTTATCTACTAACATAAAAAATACTCTTAAATTAAAAATCAAATAAAAACACCACACGGAGAAATGAATGGATATTATTTTTTTTTTTTTATGATTGTCACGATTTCCGGTTACAAAATATTTATTTTGAATTTTAGGAGTATTTTATCTGACTTTGAATTGTTAAAGAAAATAACAAGTACTACATTTGATTTGTTGCTTTAACGTAAACGCTGATTTCAAACGGTATCTGATTTGACTCAAGTACATATAATATGATGAGACCGGCCATTTTTAAGTTCGATTCGAGTGCTCAAACGGATCAAACGTAGTAATCGAGTGACCGGGATTTGTTAAAAATTGTATCGTGTACCCACACGGAATTAATGTTCAAGATTGAAGGTATTTTAATAACAATATATTAAAGGTGTTTTATTTGTTTCTTCTCATAGTTTTTCTAGACAAGGCTACCTCGTTGAAGATACGCTAATAGCTCTATGATATTGCGGATGTGCTGACGTTTATATAATGCCACCTTGTGGCAATTGTTCAATGGACGGCGCAAAGTCGAGAAGTCTAGTTCCTACTTAAATATCAAGATCTTGCTATATAGAATGTGAGCTATATCGAACTTCTCTATTTTTTTTAAAACCGGTACTCCCATACAAGGAATCGCTCCTGTATCGTGGGTGCGTTTACTAACATGAAATTCACATGTACAAACACTCAGCCCGACACAAATGTTTGTGGGTCACTCAAAGATTTTTTCCGTGCGGGGATCGATCCCGCGACTACTCAATCCAGTGGACGGAGTATCTGAAGGTCTTAACCATCTATTCCGATCTCAATCGAACTTATTCGCACCTTTATTAAAAAAGCGACAACTCGATATTGCGCGAACGCGTCCTCTCATAGGGATCCGCTAATCGTAGCCGTCGCCGACTACAAACTTAACTGATCAGACGCTACCGCCGTCCGCGGCATGTTCTCACCGACCCTCCCTATGCCCTTACATCCCTTCTTTCAGATACAGTTATCGCACACAGGATCAGACACCGACCTCGCCGGCGAGGTCGAAGTATCCCTTGCCCGCCGGCCGGTGCAAAGCAACACGGCGAGACACCTAGTATATGCCCTCCCCCATAGTAACTGCCCAAGCCGAGGATGTTCCTCCTTGAGGCGCCCTTGAGCTAGTTGTCCCCTTGCCCTTCTGGCTCGAGCGTAGTGGTTACACGCTCGACCTCTTGTGAGGTGAAACTATGAAAGCCCCGCGGCCAACAGCGTAGATCACTCACACACACGCTTTTAACCACTGAACTAAGCCGTCTGTCGATATAGATTGAAGTGTTAAATGCGTCGATGTCGATATAATACCACTTAAGAGTTCCAATAGACGGTGTAGAGTCGAGAAAGCTCGTTTCTACTTAAACGTAAAGATATTGCTAAAGAGTGAGGTATATCGGACATCTCTATTAATAAGAAATGATGTTTAATTTTTTTTTCTTTTTTTATTTACGTTGAAGAGCGCTCTGGGACAACAGTGTTTGTAGCGATCACCAAAGTTAAGTAACGATCGGTTCGGTTGGTCTGCGATAGGTGACGGTTTATTTCGGATGTGGACATTTTGTATTCGAGAGTATCAATTCTTCGGAAGGCACGTTAAGCCTTGGTCCCATTTATTTAATGCTGTGGTCATTAAGCTAAGCTAGAAGCCATTAACTACTATGCAAAGTTCCAACAGCAGGTAGCCGCGAACTTGCCCCCATCGCACAGCACTGGGCCCGCGTGGTGTAGCATGACCTAATCTCCTACACCTCAATTAGTGAGAGAAGGCCTTGGCCCTAGCATGGGACTGTATATACTGATTTATACTAGAAGTGGAAATTATGTTTTAAAATCCGTTTTAGAAAAATCGTATTTTCGCTTTGTATTAATTAGTGTGATTTAACTATTTAAGTATAACACGTACATATAGCTGCCGGTCTTATAAACGGTTCAATTCTTTCGTTCCCCTAATTTCGTGACGTCGCTTATTTTACAGAAGCTTAATGCTTAATGGTTCTAACAAAACAGCTTGACCCGAATAGTCTAGAATTAGGCGGCTGACACGGTGAGCGTGGTTAGTTATTACTCGCTTAGAAACTGTAATCTGTCCTATTTATGTCCTGGGATAATGTACTTTATACAAATTACAGTACGACCTATTTCTGCGGTTAATTAAGTATAAACTTGGTAATTAGAAAATGGAATTAAGGTGAACTGTTAGGACTGGTTTCCACGAGAATGGTCCTAATGTCATAATTAGGTTGTAAAAAAACAGTGAAATACCGATCTAGGAGGCTTAGCACGATGTTATCGTAACGGTATCAAGAAAGGGTGTCATCACATTCATCTATATTTAGTAAATTTGTAGTGGGAAGGGGACGGTTTTTTAAGCTTTAACTAAGCTCTCTATACCTCTACCATGAGTAATTATTGTATTCACGCACGCTTTACACAATACAGTGCATCGTTAATCTTAATAAAAATGCCTTTTGAATCTAGTGGCGCAAGGTACAGCTATCACGAGGTCCTGTATTCAAAGCTTAAGTCAGTTTCAAATGATTTTTGATCAAAAAATCTTTGTAGCAGTCCCGAGGCTAAAACTGTTTCCGCCAATAAAGGCACCCCTATCGCAGAGGAAGCTAAAATCGTCGGCAAAAATATATATAGTGCCAAAGTAAACCTCTGTCACACATGCTTGGCGAATATAGACGTACTTTGTTTTACATACTTTTTACTATAGAAATTAAAGCCAACACTCATGAGAGTGTGCGATACACATGCACACACGAGATAAAAATCTTTTAAATTTCGAAAAGGAAACTAATTCAAATTCTAATGTACCAATAAACTGAGGGGGTTTCTATAATCTCTTTAGCATGATTATTTTAATCTCGTGAAAAATAGAGCTATAAACTACGTATATCCACATCTCTTTTTTCCAACAAATTGAGATTATAATAGTATTAAAGAGATTGTGGAACGGGGCCTTAAGATAACATTGAGCCGTTTTTAGTAATAAGGCGGGTCAATAAGTCCGTGACGTTTTAAATTTCCCACCTCTTAATTGAAATGGCAACACTGCTCCTGCCAACAAGCAATTGTCAGTTGACTTCTGTCAAAATTTGAACAAGCTGCGTCATTAAGTTTGGGTTTGGCAGCCGTTGATAGCAAACTACCACGCGTTTTGAGAAGAAAATGCGCTTTTGTTTTTTGCCGTAATGGCGACAAGAAGATATTTTTTATAATTTACTGTTATACTCTATTACTACTTGACATTGGTGAAATACACTGTTAAAGTGAGCGGCCATTAATTAAAATAAGAAGAAGAAGAGAAGAAAATGGAAAAAAAGTGAATTTCGTGGGCTCATTAAGCATTATTTTTTGCGGAAAATACTATCACTCAAACCAAGGCTCAGCTTGATAAATATTATGGGGACTCTGCACTATCCATTTCCATGGTAAAGAAGTGGTTTACTAAATTTCGATGTGGCCGTACAAGCACGGAAAATGCCGAACGTTCTCGACGCCCAGTTGAGGTCTCTACTTCCGAAACAATGAAAAAAATCACGATATGGTTTTAGCCGATCGGAGATTGAAAGTGACAGAGATTATGGAAGCCATATGCATCTCACATGGCTCAGTGGTTTCAATTTTGAATGATCACTTAGGTATGAGAAAGCTTTTCGCAATATGGGTGCCGCGTTTGCTCACAATCGACCACAAACGCAACCGTGTGACAATTTCGCAGGAATGTTTGGCGTTGTTCGACCGCAATATGGACAAGTATTTGCACCGTTTCGTAACCGTGGGCGAAACGTGGATCCATCACAACACACCGGAGACCAAAGAGCAGTCAAAACAGTGGGTTTCTCGGGGTGAATCGGCGCCAAAGAAGGCAAAGGTGGGTTTGTCACCCGATAAAGTCATGGCGACCGTTTTTTGGGATGCACGCGGTATAATCCACATTGACTATCTTCAAAAGGGGAAAACAATCAATAGCGAATATTATATTAACTTATTGGGTCGATTCAATGAGGAACTGCAAAAAAAACGACCGCATTTGGCCAAGAAAAAAGTTCTTTTCCACCATGACAATGCAAGGGTGCACACATGTGCAGTTTCCATGGCAAAAATCCATGAATTGGGCTACGAAGTGCTCCCTCATCCGCCCTATTCTCCAGATTTAGCCCCGAGTGACTATTTCTTGTTCCCAAACTTAAAGAAATGGCTCGGCGAAAAGATATTTGACTCTAACTACTATATTCTTCGAAAGGTATAAAAAAATTGAAAAAACGTTGGACTAAGTATATAGAACTCAAAGGAGACAAAGAAAAAGACTGTTGAAAAATAGAATTACTTTTTATCTAAAAACCTGTGTTTCATTCAAGAAGTCACGGACTTATTGACCCGCCTCGTATTCAAAAGAAACATTAAAAAGACCTCTCTATTCATACCCGTAAAACTTTTTTATTAATCTGAGGGCGCACCCGATTTGGATCTCAATGCGATAAATATGCATTTCTCTAAGTCGCCTGTTATCCTGGATGACAATACAAAATCTTCTACTTTGAACTTTCTCTCCGCTATTTCTTTGCCAAAATGTGCACCCTTCTCTTTTCACCAGGTTACAGAAGAAGATATAAAGAAAAATATCCTATCCATTTCCACTAAAGCAGTGGGTGATGATGGTCTGCATATTCAGATGCTTCTCCACATTTTAAGTACACTTATTCCTGTCATAACTCATATTATAAACCATTCCCTTGTCACAAGCTCCTTTCCCTCGGTGTGGAAGAAGGCTCATGTCCCACCCTTACCTAAAGTTGCAAATCCCACCTCTGCATCAGAATTCCGTCCAATTTCCATTTTACCAATCCTATCCAAAGTCCTCGAGAGTGTTGTTCATAATCAACTGTTTTGCTATCTTTCGTCTAACTGCCTGCTTAGTCCGTTCCAATCTGGTTTTCGTCCTGGCCATAGCACTGTAACAGCTCTTATAAAGATTACAGACGACATCCGTTTGGCCATGGAAAATAAGCTTCTTACAGTTTTAGTACTACTGGACTTTAGCAGTGCGTTTAACTCAGTTGATTTTGACATTCTCTTAGGTATCCTATCCTCTCTTAATGTAGCTTCTTCTGTGACTGAATGGTTTAATTCTTATCTTCGGGGTCGTTCACAGTCGGTCCGCTGCGATGAGGCCTTCTCTGAATGGTGTGATCTGACTGCTGGCGTTCCCCAAGGTGGCGTCCTTTCTCCTCTTCTTTTCTCAGTCTTCATAAACGCTGTCACTAAAATTCTATCATCACACTATCATCTTTACGCAGACGACTTGCAACTTTATCGCCATTTTAAAATAGATGAGCTTCCCGAAGCCGTTGATGCCATCAATAATGATCTTAAAAATATCAACGAGTGGGCTAAATCTTTTGGCCTGCTAGTAAATCCCACAAAATCAAAAGCTCTCATTATTGGTGGCAGATACTACATAAACCACTTGGATCAAGATGTCCTTCCACCAGTACTCTACAACTCAGTACCCATAGTCTACTCCAAATGGGCTAAAAATCTGGGTCTTTATATCGATTGCCATCTTTCGTGGAATGTTCACGTTGCAGAGGTAAGCAGAAGACTTTATTACTCTTTCCAGTCTCTCAAGCGACTCCAGAAGTTCCTGCCTTTTCATACGAAAATAACACTTGCTCAATCTCTTCTTCTTCCTCTTCTGGACTATGCTGATATCTGTTTCCTGGATGCGTCGGAAGAGCTCCTCAATAAACTCGAACGACTTCAGAATTTGTGCATCCGCTTTATTTTTGGGCTCCGAAAATACGATCATGTGTCGGAATTTCGGGCGCGATTGAAGTGGTTGCCTATTCGACGTCGTCGAGATACTCACATTCTTTCACTCCTTTATTCTATTCTCCATAATCCTAATTCACCAACTTATTTAAGGGAACGCTTTGAGTTTCTAGTCCCCAGGGGAAAACCCTGCCGCACATCTTCTTCCCTTCTTCTCCGCACTCCCCATCACACTTCTAGCCTTTATAGTGGTTCGTTTACTGTTCGTGCAGTGCAGCTTTGGAATTCACTCCCACACACTATACGCGATAGTGTCTCACTAGACGTCTTTAAAAGGAAAATTAAAGAGCATTTCCTTTCATCATGATCTATATGTGTAAATATGTATGTATTATTATTGATAAATATGTATTTTTTTTATGTATCGATAAATGTTTATGTATATATTATTATGTTAGGTTTGTATGTATATGTTATATATTGTATAATTATATATAGTTATTTGCACATTTTACTTCGATTGTACACTTGGTACTGTCCTCTGTGTTTTCATCTCTCTATGCCTATTAGGTTTGCTGTAAGAAAACTCAATTTTGAGTTAAGCTCGCCTTTGTACATAAACTTTCCTATCTTATTGTTATTATAATTAAACGTGTACAATAAAGAATAAATAAATAAAAAATAAATAATCTTATACAATAAGCGTAAGAAACTCTTAACTAAGATTCAGAAATGTGTGCTCGTCTGAAACTTGAAAGTAACAGAGTATTTTCCCACAAGAAAACTCTGGTAATACTTCATAATTCTCACCTTATTGTTAAGTTTATGGAGACAGACAAAAGCTTGGAAGTAAGAGGTTTCATTTAGCTGAGTACACCATTATTATGGCTATTAGCATTTTGCTCTGTAAAGGAACAATACCTTTCTGTACGCAAAATTTGGCGAAGTAATAACATTACCTCGGGGGAAGCAGAGGTGTACTGAGTACGCCCACGTTTTGCCGACGATGTTAGGTCCCATGTAATAGGGGGCGAGAATATTGCCATATACCGGGCACAATTCCAGATTATAGGCGTGACGGTGGAATGTTAACATGTGACAGATACGTGAGGTCTAAAACAAAGTACAGTCATACAAGGGTCTCGTGGCCAGCGGCCAAAATCGGAAATAACGCTGTTATTAAGTAAAATGTCACTACATGACAGTCGCATTTGCCGTTTGCTATGAAATAAGTTCTTTTTTTAATTAGTAACCGTGCAAACCCATTTATTGAAATATTTCGCTGGACGTAGAAAATTTTTACTAAATGATAAATTATACTAGATCTATCTATCTATCTATATCATCACGCCAGATCCGGAGTAGGCAGAGAGTACAGAGTTCCAACAGGTTCTTTCCTTACATACCTCTCTGGCTTCCTCTACTCTCATAGTTCGTCTCATACACGCTCGCCGGTTACGGAGACTCCTGCATTGTCCTTCAGATAAGACCCGGTCTATTTGGTCATGGTAAGATAGTCTAGGTCTTCCCCGGTCCTCTGCCGCAAAATCTGGTGGGGGACCCCCCCCTGCATCAACATCCGCAGGGGGGCCTTTGGGGTTGTGGGACGCTGGGGCGGGGGCCATAAGCGTCCTTCACGCGCGACCCCGAGGAGGATGGCGGCGTGGTGTGGCCCACGCCGCCGTGAGCACCGCGACGGTGCAGGGGGGGAAGCAAGCTACAAGTTTCCCCTCCCGAGGCGGGCTCTTCGGAGCGCGGCACAAGGGGGGCACCGGCGTGTTCCACTCGGAGATCCCGGAGCCCCTCTGACACGTGCCAGTGCCGGCCACCGTGGGGTTTTAGTCGGTACGAGTCCGACATGCCCCGCCAGCTTCCCCCGAGGTTGGCGGAAGTCCATGAGGATTTCCCCACGAAAAAAAAAAGGTCTTCCCCGGTACCTACATCCTTCCACTATACTAGATGATGATGATAATTTCACAACAACGCCCCACTGTCAATGTTACTGCCCAAAATATCCCTGTCGCACTATAGTTTTGATAAGTCGAGGCTTAAGATCTAAAGTGCAGTAGTTAGTGGGATGTCTTAATGTGGAAACTTTGATTTCATGCTTTAGTATGCAAATATATACATAGAATACTGTCATAAAAAAAACATCATCACGCCTATATTCCCCAAGCGGGGGTGGCAGAGGTGTACTGAGAACACCCACGTTTCGCCGACGATGTTAGGTCCCATTTAATAGGGGGCGAGCCTATTGCCATATACCGGGCACAATTCCAGACTCCGGACTCGTACTAGGAAGTTTTCGTTTGAAAAACTACACTTGTCCGACCTAGGATTTGAACCCAGGACCTCGTGATCACAAAGCGATGCGCCTTGCCACAAGACCAACGTATACTGTCATACAAGTGTAAAAGATAGACACGAACAATACATAATATGTGGCAAATCTTGATGCAACTTGCATTGAGAGTCTTTTGACTGATGTGATGGAATAGACATTATATTGTGAGATACCAAAGTACACAAACTATCAGAGTCGAGGAAGCCAGAGAGGTATGTAAGAAAAAAACCTGTTGGATCTCTGTACTCTCTGCCTACCCACAAGGAAACTGGCGTGATGATATAGATAATGACGTCCACGACAGGACAAGCCAAGATCGCTACGAAGACCGACTTCGTGCTGTTCGCAGATTTTACCTAATTTCATATTTATGGTCGAGGGAGGTGATGGCTGCTCAAGTAGTCGTACACTGCTTGTGGAGACTGGTCCACCCAGAATCCTTTAGCTTATCATTCTTTAAAATCATTATTATTAGTCTTATATCTCATCATTCAGCTCAGTCGTAAGAAATCACAGTGGAGCTGGATCGCATAATTGATTTTGTATAATATAAAAATGTATGTATCTCTATAGAAAATGTTGAAAAAAAATTTAATACAGAATTAGAAAGAAAAGCCCGCTGAGTTTTTCCCGGATCTTCTTAGTGGAGACCGCGTTCCGATCCAGCGGTAGATTAGTAAGTAAAACAAATGTAAATATGACCAGCTGTAAGTATCCCGCTGGGTTTATACAAAATAAATCATTTGAGTTTGAGTTTGTGCAATATATATTCAAGCATCAGAATAATACAATTTTAAGTTTTAATCCTGCATCTTTAAATACTTTCAACAATTAAGTTGATTGAAACAATTTTCCACGATCCTGCAATTTGCATCGCTTGCACTGTGTAAAGATTTTTTTGTCTACTCCATGTACAACTTCGTTTACGAGAATTTCAGTTATTTACGCTGTTGTCCTATTTTTGTGCAGTATTTTTAAAAGCTGTTCACCCCTTTTTTTATAATTTATTTCGTTTCACAGCAATACAAAAATCTCTTCACTTTACACGAACAATAGTCGTTTATCCTCTATCCTAATAAAAAGTATAAGCGATGACCAAAATGACTAAAAATGCCTCTAGCAATGTTGTCTAATAAATAATGACAGTAAAAGCAAATATTCAGTACGTAAGCACCAATTTCGCAGTCAGTTTTCTATGTCCTTCATTACAAACTCCCCACGCTACTCCGTATAAATAACCTGCTGTCCTTAGCCGTATAATTAAGGTCAATTATACGCCACACAACGCCACAATCTCTTTTCAAATGATATCTTGAAGGTCAGACGTGAAATTGGAGCAGTATCGATACGTTTTTCATGTCAATTATCTTCGTTCAGACGACGGCGACGAGTCGGATCAACAGGTCTTTTCGAACCGTGTCACCCGTTAACCTTCCATTTTCCTACAATAATCGACGTACTACGTACAATAAGCGTAATAAGTCGATAAGCATTCTCAATTTTTTAAATTGGTAGTACTCTTTAAGTTACAAATGTTGATGAGCAACGCCAGGACCAAATGTTGGCAAGATATTCATTATCATTATTTACATCAAAAAAAGAACCTGTTGCAACTCTATACTGACGCCTTACGCCTGAAGTAAAACAAATCTATGATATAGATAGATATTTTTTTTCACATCAAGAAAAATAGTGGATTCGATGCAAAACAAAAGTGTGCAAGCAATTTTAAAAACTGAGAATGTTCAATGAGTTGGATTACTTAGGTATTTCTTAAATCGTTCTATCAATTTCCATTCTCGTTTCTAAATAACGTCTTTAAGGTTGCGGTGGCTAATACGATTAAAAAATATGTTTTTAAGTTCATGAAAATTCAAATTGTCGTCAAAATACTAATACCTACCTACCTAATAATATACCTACATATAGATAATTAAATGAGACTAATTTCACCCCTCAATAACATACCGTAACTCCTCCATCCCTCAGTAACTACAATAATATACCGTCGTCATGAAAGATCGGTTCTATATAACCTACAAATAGACACAAATTCCGCAAAGCGAAGAAACAAAGAAGTCAATACACAAGATCTTTAAATAATAACACACAGCGTGTCGCCGTAGTGTCGGTTAAAGAAATCATGTCACGTCACCAAGTGGTGTGGCTGAGTTTATTTCGCAGATGTCGGCCAAGGACGGAATACATCCGCGGATCCACGTGTGGACGTCAACCCTTATCTGGGTAATAGAAAATCAGTGGGTTTATTGATTTTTTTATGGAGACACACATAAGACATGCATTTTTTAAGGATTATTAAAATAAAAATTCTGTCACAAGTGTATCTATTCCGTTTTTCGATCCGAGTATTAGTGTTAGGCCCAAAGATTTGTAGCCTGTGACCATCTTATGACCGACTATTACCTACCACTACTACAAAATATACAAGAAAAGGTATACTGAAATCACAATCCCCGAGATAAAAGATATTAGACCATATTCCCTAAAAGTATAGTACCCTAAAATATGGTTGATGGAAATATCAATTGATAAGAGACATAACAGGTTTTGCTTCGTTCGGTTTCCGAATACTGTATGGGACAAGTATGGAAAGAAAGAAAGAAAAAAAAAACATTTATTTGACCAACACACTACAATACAGAGTAAACAGGCAGTTATGTAAAGAAAGGCACAATTGTGTGGGGCCAACGAGGACTCTGCCTCAGCATATTTATTTATTTATTTTATTTATTTATTAATATTGCTGCACTATGGTTATAATGCAGCGCTGGTATTCAGGCAGAACCTTTGTAAGTGGCGTCACGGGTACATTATATATATATATATATATATATATATATAAAGATAGTAAAAAATAAGTATACAGAAAAAACAGACATATATAAAACAGCACACAGCTCGGAAAAAGACAGAAACAATATTAAATAATGTAAGTAATACAATGCAAATAAATTTATAAATAAAATACAATTATATTTATAGTGAAGAATGTGTATCTATATTGTCTTAGAGCTCGAATCCATATAACACAAATTAACATAACGAAAAATGTGAAATCAAACCAAGGACATGTACACGACAGTACCGGCTCCTCAGTTTAAACACTCAACAAATAACCTCCAACACAGAACGTGCATAATTTACTTGTAAGTCTTTATATTACAGTTTTTGTGATGGCAAGAGTATTTTTTTCAGTGTTATGTTCAGTGTGACAACTTTAGTGTCAACTGTTTTTAGAGCACGGAGAGGGGGAGGCAGATCATTCCAGCATCAAGAGGCAGCAAATCTAAAAGACCCTCGAAAAGCCATGGATCTGTACCTTGGAGTGGAAATGACAAAGGTGCAAGCTCTTCTTGGCTGTTTGGAGTATAGTTGCGCCCACTCTAACCTTTTGCAAGAAATATTGCAAGGTGTAGTCTTCTTCGTGCGGCCATTTTTAATAAATTTGAGGCATTCAAATACGGTGTTATATGTGAGCGTGGGGGGACATGAAAACAAAAACGTGCACAGGCATTCTGAATACGCTGTATGAGCTTCTCTGATCTACTTAGCAAACAGGGGCCATAAACTGTGTCACAGTAGTTAAGCTTCAATAAGACCAATGACTCGCACAGTTGTAATCTGACATCTTCACTTATATAAGGTCGAATTTTGTATAGTAGCTTTAGTCGATAGAAACAATTACTTACACATTCGGAAATATGTTTCTCAAAATGAAGGTTGCTATCCATGATCAGATCCAGGTTTCTAGTCTCACAGACACGCTCAACAGCCTGACCGTCAACAAATATTTTGATAGGGACCGCCTGTATTTTCTGTAAAGATTTTTTTTTGCCCATGAGCATATATTTTAATTTCTTAGGATTGAGAATAAATGAATTTTTTTTCGCCCAATTAGATACTCGGGCCAAATCACAGTTCACTTTTCTAACAGCATCCAAATAATCAAAAGGAGGGAAGGAATAATATAGTTAGAGATCATCAGCATATAAGTGATAGTGGCAATTTGTGTTTTCCTGTATGATGTCGGCGCTATACAAGATAAATAGTATTGGCCCAAGAATCGATCCCTGTGGAACACCACGAGGAAAAGGCTGAAGTGAAGATTGTGCTTTGGTGCCATCAAACTTAGTGAGCTCAACACATTGCTTTCTGTGCTCAAGATAGCTATGGAACCACTTCACTGTCTTTGTGTCGAATCCATAAAAGGCAAGCTTTGAAAGAAGTAAAGAGGTATTTATAGAATCGAATGCTCGTGAAAAATCTAGAAGTACCAAGATGCTGTTCATACCCTGGTCCTAGGCTGCTAACAAATTGTCTATAACATCAAGCAAAGCTGTAGTTGTGCTGTGGTTTTTACGGAAACCAGACTGTCTCTGTGGGAGGATCCATCATACATACTACTCTCTCAAGCACTTTAGATAGGCAGGGAAGTATGCTAATTGGTCTTAAGTCTTGCAGAGAACCAGGGTTATTAGTTTTCGGTATCGGTCTTACAACAGCTACCTTCCATTGATCAGGAAAAGTTCCGGTGTTTAAAGAAGTATTAATTATAAGCGTAATTGCACCTAGTGAATTTGGCAGTGTCATCAACAGCATGTCCAAAGAAATACCATCTACCCCTTGCGCATTAGATCTTAGACTACTAATGACTGTGCTAATTGTGTCACTGCTTACTGGACTGAGTGAAAATGTGGCAGTGCCATGTCTGTGGAACTCTAACCAAGTCAGTTGCGATAGTGAGATGGATGAGTCACCTGGTATATTTAGGAAGTGAAAGTTGATAGAGTCAGGGTCATCGAATTGGGAGGGAATCTCATCACTATAATTCTTACCAGGTCTACAGATTTTTTTTGAGTTTTTCCATAGCTGTCTTGGGTTTATAATATTATTATTCACATGCTGCGCAAAGTAACCTTTTTTTACTAAATGTGTCATGGTCTTATAGCACTGTTTAAGAGACTCAGTATTGCGTTGCTTATATTTATCATGATAGCGATCTCGTATCCGCATCATCCTTTTCACAGTATCTGTAATCCAAGGATGATGAAGGTTCCTGAATTTGCTAGTTTTAAGTGGAGCGTGCATGTTAAATATATAGAGAACTAGGTCTGTATAAATTTGTGTTAGCTCATTTATATCCATATTATACAGCGTAAGGTTGTCCCAGTTTATCATGCTCAGATCAGGGGTAAATAAACTGGACACAATACTTTTTATTGGCCTATAAGGTCACTACGCGATGGCACTGTTTATATTTTTTTAAATTAAACTCTGCTATGATTACTGCATGGTTACCTAGATCGGGAATATGCTTAATTAGTACATTACGGACATAAACATCTGTACATACTATATCAATAAGTGTCTGGCTGTGATCAGTGAAGTGTGTTGGTTCTGTTATAATTTGCTTTAGGTTGAGGCAGTGTAGGAACTGACTAAGAAGAGCAAATTTATTACTTTGTGTACTCAGGATGTCTATATTGAAATCTCCAGCCAGGACTATCTTATCATATCCTGTAAATGAGGACATGGAATCTGTCATTGCATCCAGGAAAATATTAACGTCAAGCCAAGGCGGTCTATATGCAGTCCCAATAACAAGCTCGACTCCTCTAATATTCAAACTCAACCACATCTGCTCTACTGATTGCGCCGGCGGGTGTGGGAGAATGCGCACCTCCATACCCTTTTTTATATAGAAACCTATGCCGCCCCCCCTTCCCCTACGGATATTATCAGAGAGCGTCGCGGAGAATGGCATAGACAAAAGCCAGGGGCGCTCTCTCGTCCTCACCGGGTTTAAGCCAGGTCTCATTGATAGCCAATATGTCGGGTTTTAAGCTCTCCATGGCAACATAGAATTCGTCATGACCAGTACCCAGGGATCCTGCATTGAAAAGTCCAACTTTTAAGTGTGAAGTGTCAATCATTGTTATTGTAGATTAATATATATTTTGAGTAATTAATATTGTAGATAATTAGTAATTTGTAAATTAATTTATTATAATTAACTATTGATTTGTAAATATACAAGTGAATCCTGTAAAATAAAATATGTAATAATATCCAAGACATACATAACGTACGTGGTACTTTATAGTGACATGTTATAAGTCCATTTTTAAAAATGTATATGGATTTCGAGCCCCAGTAAGACAAAGAGTGAGAGTGAATACATATATAGCGAAAGAATACCAGAAATGAAATATAGTTATCTGTAATACCAAATAATGTAAATAGTAAGTATAAGTATAAAATAATGTAAATATTGATGTAAAATATAGTATAATCAAAAGGATATTGATTAATACCTTCCTTGGTTTTCCCCACACAAAGCTTAAAAACTGTTACAATGCGATACATTTTGATATAAACAGATACAGGAAGATGACAAAGACTTAGAATTAACATAGAATATATATAGTAGGAGACCACAAAGTCAAACTTAGGCCAGACCAAAAACACTTTGAAGATCTACGTCAGATCTGATAAGGTGCACCGGGCGAACATCGCCCTGCCTGGCGTAGATGCGGCCCCGTCTCGTCCAGGAGTACCGCCATTTCTGCCTTCGACACTCTTCGCGGACACGATGAAATAACTGGCGGTTGCGGAAAGAATGTATTTATGTTTTTAATGTCTTATTGAAGGACCCTTATTCGCTATGACCAAACGCGGCGCGTTGTAATAACTTCGTGAAATGATTGTGTAGAGTACCATTAAACGATAATTACACGAAGTAATGTAAAGGGCCGCGGTACGTGTTTAGTCGTTCATAGCGAATAAGAACCCAGTATTTGTTATCTCTAAAATCGACCACATGATTTCATATAAGACAGATTCTCTTCTAGTTTCAGAAGTTTAGACTCTTCTTAATACTATAATAAGCAAAATGTTAAACGTCGAGATACAGTGATGTTGTTTAAAAATTATATTTATAGCTAATCTATATTACAATCATAATCTATACCAATTTAATAAATACAAAGTGTTTTTTTTGTTCGAACGCGCTAATCTCTGGGACTACTAGCAGTGGGATTTAAAAACTTCTTTTTGCATTTGCATGACGACGATTTAGCGCAGTGGTTAAGAGCTTAAGGCGCTCCGCCCACTGTGTCAAACAGTCGCGGTTCTATTCCCGCACGGGACAAATCTTTGTGTGTTATTGGTTCCGGTCTAGGTATTTGTGCATTTGAATTTTCATGTCTGTAAACGCACCCACGACACAGGAATTAATCCTAGTGTGGGGCTACGTTTCCTTGATAAAAAAAAAATTGATAGCCCAATTCTTGAGGAAGGTTAACATCACGCTACGGTCCTCAGGATCAGACACCCACCTCGCCGGCGAGGTCGAAGAATCCCTTGCCCGCCGGCCGGTGCAGAGCACCACGGCGAGACACCTAGTATACACCCTCCTCCATAGCGACTGCCCAAGTCGAGGCCGTTCCTCTTTAAGGCGCCCTTGAGCTAGTTGCCCCCTTGCCCTTCTGGCTCGAGCGTAGTGGTTGCACGCTAGCCTTCTTGTCCGGTGAAGCTGTACAGGCCCCGCGGCCAACAGCGTAGATCATTCACACACACATACACACACAAAGCTACGGCCTTAGGAACCGGGTCAAAAGATAAAAGTCACATAGAACGCTAAGGGAAAACGAAGCAGCGTGGGCAGGATGCGTTGCAGCTGCCGTCTGCCCGTATTAGCTTCTTGGTAAATCGCGGGTGAAACCGGGTATATTATAAAGATAGATTAGCAATCAATGTCATATAAATTTAAGGGGGAACATAACCCTAACTCCCAAAATAGACTCTATTTACAGAAGATTGTTGATGAATCTACTGCGTATTTTTTATAAGATATATATATATATATATATATATATATATATATATATATATATATATATATATATATATATATATATATATATATATATATATGTGTATATATATATATATATATATATATATATAAATAAATGCAGATGCAAAGGTCTGAATTTAATGCATGAAGTAAAATTAAAATTTACGTATTAAATTTTCCAAAAAGATTCTTTTAAAAAACTATCTTAAAAATATATTGCAATTGGTCTATTCAATGGTAGATTGGATATGTATAAAATATACACGAAAAAACAAGCTTACGATATGCTCTATAACGTGTATGGATAACTTTTTTATTTTAATTTATTATAACTGAGTTATCTGAAAAAAACTGCATTTTGGATCCTCCTGTTGTCAAGGTCATCAGACAAGGGAAATTTTCAAACGAAAATTCAAGGTCAAGGTCACTGCCGTTAGTAATTTTAAATAATATCTCCGCAAGTGGGCGAAAAGAGTCTAATATTCAAATGGAGTTTTACGTAATGCTTACTTAATTAAAATCAACATTTTCTATAAACTGCCAATTCGGTTTACACAAAAGTAATTAGTCGCCCGCAGGCGTATCACATGTATTCACATGTGTCATTCTCAAGGTTATTTCGTAGATTAAAAGATAAATTGAGACGACTGCATGATCAATGGCTTACACTTGAATGTGAAGAAAACCAAGATTATGGTTTTTAAAAGGGAAGAAACCAGAACGAATGTAAGGATTGTGGTTGGTAACGATGTGCTGGAGCAAGTGAATGAGTTTGTATATCTTGGATGCGCCTTCAGTAAGGATGGGAAATACACCGCTGACATAGAGAGAAGAGTGAGTGCAGGCAACAGAGTGAATGGTGCGATGGGAAAGCTACTCGGGAGCCGGCACTTAAGCCATAAAGCACAGCTGGCCATACATAACGGAGTTCTTGTCCCAACGCTGTTATATGGTAGCGAGAGCTGGGTATGTAAGAAGGAGAATGAAAGTAGGATAAATGCGGTAGAAATGCGAGCTCTGCGGAAGATGTGCGGAGTGAAGCTGACCGACCACATTAGCAACAACATAGTAAGACAGCGAGTAGGTATGAAAGATAGTATCGGTGTAAAGATGAGAAAGGGCATGCTCCGTTGGTTCGGGCATATAGAAAGAATGCCAGAGGAAAGAATGACAAAACAGATATACAATGTGAAAGTGGAAGGATGCAGGTACCGGGGAAGACCTAGACTATCTTACCACGACCAAATAAACCGAGTCTTATCTGATGGAAAAGTCAAGAGTCTCCGTAACCGGCGAGCGTGTATGAGACGAACTATGAGAGTCGAGGAAGCCAGAGAGGTATGTAAGGAAAGAACCTGTTGGAACTCTGTACTCTCTGCTCCCCCGCAAGGGATCTGGCGTGAGGTTATAGATAGATAGAAAAGATAAATTAATGTTTGCGGAGCAATGTTTGGTCACAGTACATTATGTTCGAAAGATCTCTCGTACTGTATGAATATAGAATGATAGATGACATTTCTTGTTGAAGGAATTCATACGGCATTATTTTTAAGCAGGTTTAATTGAAAAATGGTTGATGGCCCTGTGGCCACCTACCTAACCTCCCTTTACTAATCCTTATTGGGTCTGCGTGGTAGAGTATGACTAGTGCTCTCACCTTGATTTGTAAAAGAAGGCATTTTCCCAGTAGTGGCATAATATAATTTACAGTATCCGATCCTAAAAAGCTCGAAAGGGACGGCTTGGTTTAGTGGTTAAAATGTAGGCTGCCTCGCTCACTGATTGTGACGTCGTGTGTCTGATCCTCGCACGGGATAAACCTTTGTTTGTGCATGTAAATTTTAGGGGAGGGATATCGCAATCTGAAAGGCCAGTACAAAGATGGATTGACGAAGTGGTTAAGTGCGTAAGTAGGGCCTGACCAAGATTGGCTCAGGTTTCTTCAGGCCAGGGCAGGCTCAGGCCAGTACAAAGATAGGTCGACGATCTGGCTAACTGCATAGGTAGGACCTGGCCGAGATTGACCATTTGATATGTGGCATAAGAGGGCTAATGCTTATGCCCTGCAGTAAGTGGAATTAGTTGGAAGTGATGATGATGATGTGAGTTTTAAGTTTGTAAGCAAACCCATGACGTGTATTTTTTATTATGATGCATAGACTTCGAAAAATTAACATGAGGAGTGATATTTTTTTACTGTTATGAACATTTTTTTACATAATTGCTTTAAACATCGAATAGAGATACGCCATCCTTAAATTACATCGTCTACGTAAAATCATGCCTAAGTGACGTAATAATTGAATTATTACATGCCTTAAGATATTTTAAATATATAAATCATTCATCGTATTATTAATGAAGTGACGTATTATTTTCTGTATAACACAGTACACCTTTGCCTTTGAAAATAGATCTGCCCATG
This sequence comes from Phalera bucephala, assembly GCA_905147815.2. Classification (NCBI taxonomy): domain Eukaryota; kingdom Metazoa; phylum Arthropoda; class Insecta; order Lepidoptera; family Notodontidae; genus Phalera; species Phalera bucephala. The sequence goes on from LR990612.1 coordinate 30,301,997, forward strand.
TATTTTTAATTTTTAATCAATATCCAAATCCAGGCTTCTCAAACTTCAAACAAATTACTGAAACATGTTTGTCTAAATGTCAATATTGTGCAATCAAAGCCTCGAATATCATTCACTCTCTGATTTATTACTGAACCAGGTGAAGATCAATAGATATTAAGTAAAGTCACCTTTGTTGTCAAATTAAATAAGGTTTGTAATCTTTAACTAATTACGTCTGTTTCAATTATATATAATTGGGCCTTTGTGTATTAACCTTTTGTGTGTATGTGTGTGTGAATGATTCTTCGACCTCGCCAGCGAGGCCGGTGTCTGATCCTGTGTGAGGTATGTGTATCCGAAAGAAGGGATGTAAGGGCATCGGGAGGGTCGGTGAGAACATGCAGCGGACGGCGGTAGCGGCTGATAGGAGGGGAGTTAGGTTCGTAGTCGGCGGCGGCTACGATTAGCGGATTTCTATGAATGGACGCGTTCGCGAAATATCGGGTTGTCGCCTTTTTAACCGACTTCAAAAAGGAGGAGGTTCTATGTTCGGTTGTATGTATGCTTTTTTTTATGTATGTTCAGCGATATTTTCGTCAGTTGTGGACCGATTTTGATTATTTTTTTTGCATTGGGTTTCGTATAACTCCAAGGTGGTCCCATTTTAATTTCATTGGTATTGGACCTTGGACTTTGAAGATACGCCAGGGAACTCCTTAACGACAAACAATAGGAATGAGCAAATTGAGACAATATGGGTGTTACGTCAATCCTATAGGTGCCCTACTATAGAACTAAGCAGAATGTAAACCGACTTCAAAAAAGGAGGAGGTTCATAATTCGTCTGTATTTTTTTGTAATTTCTTTGCTCATAAAATGATTTTGATGATTCTTTTTGCATTAGGTTCGGCATAGCTCCGTGATGGTAGAATTTAAATTTTATTGGTATTGGACAATGGGCTTTGAAGATACACAAGGGGCTTCATATACGGCAAACAGCATGAATGTGAACATTCTGTTATTATGAGTTGTATATCAATCTTGTAAGTACCTTACTGTATAAATAAGTAGGATAATATAAAGGAGGTATATAAATAATAATAATTAATTCACTCATCACTAAAAATAAAAAACTTTAAATATAAATAATATTTGAAGTCGGTGCCAAGTAACCGACTGCCCCAACCAGTACCGACTTCAAATATTTATTTTTTGCTTTTTGAAGTCGGTTTTCCTTTTTTTTAAAAGTTTTTTATTATTAAAGACGCATGTTCTTTAACCAATTATTTGTCAGTTGATAAACGATTTGGTCCAGTGGTTAAGAGCATAAGCCCACTGAATCGAATAGTAACGGGTTCTATCCTCGCACGGGAAACATCTTTGTGTGACCCATAAATATTTGTTAGGTCTGGGTGTTTGTGTATATTTTATACTTGTCAACGCACCCGCGAGACAGGTATATTCCTATTATAGGGCTTCGTTTTTTATCAAAAACATATTACTTCTTCAATTATACAATATTACTCGGCCGTCGTATATTAGTCCCTTCAATTTAAAGATTGTAACCGGGTTAAAAATAACTACTAGAAAGTTTACGTTTCAACGCACGTGTAATTATAACATGAGGTTATAACCCACGCTTTCGAATTTGAATTTTTGAATATGGATTTGAAAAAATTGTATTTGGATATTTTAATTTTATTTTATTTTGTGATTCAAAAACTTACAGCTAGAACAGAGATAGTATAATATAGTAATGTATAACAGAAGGCCATTTACATGTGTGTGTGTGTGTGTGTGTGATGTACGCTGTTGGCCGCGAGGCCTTTACAGCTTCACCGGACTTAAGGGCGAGCGTGCAACCACTACGCTCGAGCCAGAAGGGCAAGGGGCGACATACTCGAAGGCGCCTTGAAGATGCGCCCACGGTTGGGACAGTCGCTTTAGGGGACGGGGTGCACTACTAAGTGCACCGGTCAACCGCCGGCTATGGGAGGGGATCTACGACTACGTCGTCGTCGCCCGTATTCTGAGCGGAAAGAATGGATGACAAAGCATCGGGGGGATCGTAGAGAACGTGTCGCGGCCGGCGGTAGCCAATTACAATGTTTCACAAAAAAAAAAAAAGTTTAGCACATGGACAGTATACCGGTACGCACAGCTAAGACTAAAATAAAAACATAGAATAAAATATATCACACATAATACTACTCACAGAAAAACAAAAGATTTAAGATTTTTTTAAGTTTTGGGACACTTGTACAGAAAAGATCTATATCAGTATCATGCACCACTGTATTAAAATGTCTGCAGGCTCTAATAAAAAATGAATTTTGATGATAGGTGGATTTCGCATTAGGAACATTTAACAGGCAGGGTTTTCTAAATGAGTTTGAGTGAGTCCGAAGTCCTATTTTGCTCAGCAGGTCTGGATAATCTACGGAACCGTTCACTATATTAAATAAGTACGCTAAGTCAGCAATACGCCTACGCTCTTGTAACGGTAATAGACGAAATTTCTTACATCAAGTAATATAATTCGGTAAATATGTTAATACATATTCAAAAAAGTTCGTAAGGTATATTCAATATCGATCTAATGATCGATATTGAATATACCTTACGAACTTTTTTGTATTTTCAATTCTGTCTATGTAGATATTATAGTCTGGATTCCATACCTGAGATAAATATTCGAGATGACTACGGACGAGGGCGTAATATACGAGTAGTATTTTAATAATTTTAACATTGTTAAAATAAGATGCTAATCTAATTACAAGTCTCAGTGTTTTGGAAGCTTTTTTGACAATATCAGTAATGTGAAAATCAAAGACAAGTTTAGAGTTGAATGTTACTAGATCTTTTATTTAGTAAATATTATGAGTTTTGGTTTCCGAGTAAGTGCAATTATCGCACTTAGACAGATTTAAGTCAATTTTGTTAACGGTACAGTACTCAGTAAAGCTGTTAAGATCGTTTTGTAGAGCCAAGGTTTTTTTGTAGTTTATATAAAATATTCTAAAAAAAGTCCGTAGCTTTCTCCAACGATTTATCTTTAAATTCCTTATGCCAGTCAATCCGGTCTAACTCTGCTGAGTTGGCAGTAAAGTCGGCAAGATTGTAAAGGAATTTTGTGTACGGTAAAGAATGTAACGTATGAAGTTGAACGAAATCCGCTGCAATGCATACCGCCATGTGATGAGGGTCTTCGGGTACTAAAGGGTCACCACGATATGTGACTATACATTCGTTAGAAAAAATTAAGTCCAGTAGTCTATTATTGCAATTAAAATGAGAATTATATTGTAGTAGATTGCATGTAGCCATGTTATCAAAAAAATTTAACTGAATTGTACCATTAATACTATCGGCTTGCCAAGAGCAGCCATCGTCAGACAAATACCAATAAATATTCGGCAGGTTAAAATCTCCATAAATGACGAATTTCCCCACAGAGTTTTTCAAAAATATGTTAACAAGATTATCCGAGAAGTGCAGCAACTGGGTAGACATAGAATTACCTTGGTTTTGGCTACATATATATACAACGCATAAATGCATTTTATACGATATCTTGGGTTTTTTATGATGTAATGTCAGAGTTATCCAGATGTCTTCAGCTGAAGAGCACCAGTCGCTGTGCATTTCGGCCACTCGTCGTACCGCAACTAATACCCCACCCCCCAATACCTGATGCGTGTCGGCATAATTTCTGTCTCTCCTCCATACTAGGTAGCAATCGTCAAATAGTTCAGTCACTAATACACAATGATAGCGTACGCCACCAACTGCCCTGATTACTTTTTTTTTTTTTTTTTTCTAGTATTTTGTATTTAACCAGGTTGTCTGGAAGAAATTGCTCTTAGCAATAAGACCGCCTATTGTATCAGTGTCTTATTTTACATGTTTTTTTTTTTTATAATTTTGATGGTGTACAATAAAGAGTATTGTATTGTATTGTATTGTAATACCGTCAATCAGCCAGGTTTCAGTCAAACATACAATATCAAAAGAGTTTAAACATAAGTTCCTATAAAAAGTGGATGTTTTCGTCCGCAGTCCTCGAAAATTCTGATAATAAATACTAATTGGCATCATTAGAAAGCAATAAATAATTAGCAGTTGAATACAAAGAATGTAAGGTATAAATAACAAAATAATAAAAGCGGGTAATACTTCTAATGACTATTAGCAAAAAAGTATGCAAAGTGGTAAGCAAGAAGCGACGTTGGCGTGGCGGTAATAAAGTGCATTTATGCTTTAGCGGCAGCGAAGGATCGTTCGAACAATAAGCGATAAGCAAACAATAGGGCCCGGCGCTTTGAGGTACTAGAAAAAAATAGTGAGTGTGTTTCTAAAACTTTTTTAGTGATAAATTAAATAAAGAAAACGCATCTAAGACTAAGTTAAATATTTTCTTAAGTCCTCTTCTGATTTTATGTTTAAGATTGGAGAAGTTGGGTTCTTTCTTATAAAGATTTTGCAGTTCTTGACCCAAACAAAAGCAAAACCCCGCTCCTTGGCAAGTGACTTAGTCTTGTTCAGCAACATCTTGTTGTCAAGGGTCAAGTGATTATTGACAAAAATCATGCCAGTTCCAGATAACCCGAGGTCACTCACTGATATTTTTCGTTTCTTCGCAGCAGCAACAAAATTTTCATTTATGTACCTATTGTGCACTGAACAGATAATAGTTTTGATACCTGCGTTATTCCACGTCGGCACTCTTGCAACATAATTTATTTGCTCTTTGGTGATATTGATTTTAATTAGTTCACCTATCTTTGACATAATCGAAAATAAGGATATGGGAACACCTTCGATTTCGATATTGTTCGTTCGTAGTCTCTGCTCATTTTCCTGGCGTAACCCTTTGAGTTTAGTAAGTTAGTTGTGAAGTGATGCAACATCTTCCCTGGTATTCTTTAGCAATTCTACCTTCATTCTCAAACTAGTAACTTTCGTTGAGAGTTCTTCTATAGATTGATGCGCATACTCTACGGAAGATTTAACACTTGCCACATCATCTTTTATGGCTTTAAGTTCAGCCAATTCGATTTGGATCCTCTACACATTTGCTACGATGTCTGGTATAGGTGCGGTTCGAACGGATAATGGCTTTAACTCAGAGAGAATACTATCAATGTCAGCAGATGTAAGGCTGGACGACGTTGATGGTCGCGGACTTGTTGCTTTACAACTAGGGCATCTCCACGTTGATTTTCTTTCTCCCAGCTTACGCCACCCAGATTCCGTGATTCCAACACAAGTGAAATTATAGTTATTGTGGCAAATTGAGCAGAGAGCTCCATCCCTGAGCTCCGACGCATAAGTTTTACAGGAGAGCATTATAGCGGTGGTGATAATACAGTCGAATGGCGAAGGAAATAATCAAAAATAATTAAGGATAATGCCAAAACTTTCAGAATCGTAGGCGTACCTAACACTACGTGCGTAACGAGTATATGCGTGCTGTTAGGTCCAGGCACTTAGTTGTTATAAAAAAAAACAACTAGAGTACTAGACACTTATTTATTTTTGTTCCACAATTATTATAACCGACTACACTTGTAACGTGGTACTTTTGTCGCTCACACGCGAGACCTCCTGAAGGTCTTTGCCGAATTCAGACCCCTTTGGTAGCTTAGCTTTCCCTACTGAGCCAACCGGCAGGCAAAACCCAGGTCCGTAGTTGGGCAATAATTAGACTAATCACCAAATGAATAATGACTGCCTTTTGTTGAAAACCCGGGGTTTATAAAGGCATATATTGCTGATTTGCTTTAACAGAAATGGAAGAATGTAGGAACTGCAATTCAGCAATATAGCCGTGGGAGTAAGGGATGTAACAGTGCGTTAAGTCGGCCGGTTACCGAAGATACCAAAATAATTTGAATATGGATCTAATAAAATAAGGAATAAAACTCAAGCTGTTTTTCAAAAACAGTTGAATTTTATTTTATTATTACTACGTACATATACCAATATTTTTCTTAACAGGTCTAACTACAGATTTAATCATGATCTTACTACCTATCCACATTAGGTCTGCGTGGTGGATTGGCGGAAGCAAGTTTGAGACTAACTGCTGTTGAAGCTTATCAAGACACCCATTGGACTACCTTGCACCGTTGTGCAAGGTGGGTTTATTTTCGTTTTCATAGTCGTCTGTATGGTGGCCGAACATGAAGAAAATCTTGGTATAACACGAGGTTCTTGTCCGATACACTGAACTTTCTTGATATCCTAATGTTGGTATCAAAATATCCAAAATATTAGATTAATATTGTCACATAGAATTCAGTGAAATTAGCTGCTCCGCGATATGTCCGACCGCTCGCCCCGTTGCCAATCGAATTACAACGCAGCGCCGTCCGCCATCTAACATCGACTATCTGTCATCGGTCAATCGTCATCTGACAGCGGTCATCTGTCATCGCATCACAACCAAACACACTCAAGCAATTATCAAAGGCATAAGTGTATAAGCAAGATGAAAAGGTTACTAAAATTAAAATAACTGCTTGATATTCTATTAATCGTCATTTTCAAATAACAGGATAAAGTATTATTTCTTTCAAACCAAAATAAAAACACAAATTAAAATCTTTCGTATATTGGAACAAGCTGTCGCTTTTGTATTACATTTAGTCTTATCGCAAACGGCAAGCTGTTTGTTTAATTACGTCCACGGCCCAACTGAAGGGTTTTTATAATCAAACTTAACTCTTATCTGTTCCAGTATTTTATTTTGTCACAATTGTTTTGAAATAATAAAATCTTAAGTCTAAGATTTTCTGTTTTAGTAAAATTTTTGGATTAGAGTTTAAACGTTGGTGCAAAATCAATTGCTCAGTTAACTACTCCTATTCGTTTACTCTTGACTTAACTCAGACGAAAAATAATGGATTTAATCATAGTAATTCTACGACGAAATCGTCGTACTTTGAAAATACATCCTTTTAATTCAGCTATTAAAATATTTAATAGTTATAGTTTAGCGTTTTTAGCGTAATGCACGATAAATAAGCAAAAAAAACTTTAGTAAGTCGATTCTAATCATACTCTTGACTCAGCCCCTTTTAGATTTTATCGATTCTTTACAACAGATCCCTTATGGTAAATATTATTATAACTTTATTATAACACAAGGATGTTCTTTTTTCTAACGTTCGACTTTTTGCGCCAGCGGAGTTTTCTCTTCCAAACATCCACTTAAAAAAGAAATAAGTATGTCACATCCGAGTCATGAGTTTTTAAACAACACACAAACGTATAAGTGACGTATACAGAGTCTAGGTGGTGGGAGGTAACTGATAAAACGGCGAGCACTGCTTTCGAGAGTCACTCTGTTGTTGTTCGTTGCTGGAAAAGTTAACCTCAAGCCTAGAAACTGTATCGTTAGTGAGCTGTGTGACCTGTTAAAGTATATTTTCCATCTGTGACAAGTTTCCATCGTGCATGCATTTATCGAGTTAACCGCTGAGAGTTTGTTTTCTCACCCGAATCTCTGATTTACCCACAATGAGTGATCAGCAAAGTAATGATCCTCCGTTAAGTACATAATTTTATAAATACGTAAAAAGAACCATAATAGGTACCTCGCAACGGCTAAAATTACTTCTACATCCGTGTTATACGACGATGGGGCTATAAACCTACAATACGCTACACTAAACACGACTTTATGGCTAGACAATTACGTCACACATGTGTACGGGTTATTATATAAGATACTGTTGCTCGGTGCTATGAGTATACCAGTATATGTAATAACAGGTATAACTGGTATAGTTACCATCTATACCTGTTATTCACTATGCCAGCATCTGCGTAATCACTCTGTTTATTTTGATGTATATTTCACTTACTGTTGCGGTTTACTCCACGCTGACTAGTTTCTGACCATTTCTCTGCTCATAAGATTAGCGAAATAGAGGACTGAGCACAACCATTTGACGTTATTTTAACGTTGTCGATAAAGCGGGCTGTCGCGTTCATCTTTATTTACTAAGAATTGAGTGTGGAAAGGATGGTATGTCACCTCAATTATCGATTACGCTAACCTCAATCTATTAATGCTAAGCTCTCCTATTTGTCAGTCATAGCAATATTCTTTTTTATCATAACAGTGTTTTCCCAATTATAAAGACAATTGTAAACTTTGAGATGATATAGATAAAATACTATCGTATATACTATACCGTATAGTTAGTTTTGATACATACTGAGTTCTTAGATTTACGCGAATATTACAAATGAAATAAAACTATGTTTCGGATTTTATCGCGGTTTATTTTATTAAAGAACACATAGCTGACCTAAAACACCGTCGCTCAAAGAAGTCTACAGTCTGTGAACATGCCCTTGATCGCACCCGCCATAACATCAGATTTGATAGACCACAAATCCTCGTGAAAGAACACCGATTCCTACCAAGGATGGTTCGCGAGGCTATTGAAATTAAAAAACATCCTAATTTTAATAGAGAAGATGGCTGGGTGCTTCCATCGACTTGGGAGTTGGGATCCGGTAATTATTATAATCAAATTCAAAACCAAGCATAACACTGCAAGACCTCAAGACACCGTGAGCTCATTCTGCGTAGATCGGACCAACAAAAATAATTAAGAAGTTTGAGGGTACCCCGGAACAACTATGCCTTTTGGACGTCTAACACCTCAGTCCCTCCCGTGACCATGGGTGCTGCAAAGCACTCGCAACGTCGGGAGCTTAAAAATCAAAAATAAACCGCGATAAAATCCGAAAAAATAGTTCACGGGAGTTTTGGCAGGAAGTCGATGAGTAATGTTGTCAATATGTCTTAATTTCCAAAACTTGTGTTATTTCGAATAATAATGTGTAATGTTGGTGAAATATTAACCATTATGTATTTTATATGTGCATGAGTGAAGGTATTTGAAACAAAGTGATAAAACGTGCCTTTTCGATTTCCTTCAATTAGTATGTAAAGTATCCATCGCTTTACTATCCAGGGTGGGTAACGTCATCAAGTTCACCGGGGAGTTAAATTAATTTAAACAAGCATGATTACGCATCTCACTGGACACTGGCAAAATACCCTTAAATTAGTGTGAAGCCATAACTTAAAGGAGAAGAAGGAGGTAATTTACTAAAACTAAAACTGTATCCAATCACCCCATTTATGAAACGTATGTATTGGAGACAACTTAAACACCAATTTATAACTACACGGTCACGTCAAAAGCTTTACAACATGTAGTGCGACAATGATCATTTGGTCTGTGGATGACATTAACAGGGGGGGGGAGGGATATTGGTGTGGAAGAAAGGTTAACATTGAGTAAAATTTTTCTACTTTCAAGGAGATATTTCAATAGGTGAGTCCGCACCATTACTAATTAAAAAAAGAACGTTGGTAAGTTTCATAGCAAACGACAACACTGCGACTATCATGAAGTGACGATTCACTTGATTAGTTCCAATTTTGGCCGCAGGCCAAAAAATCCTTGTAGGACTGTAATAGTATTAGGCAACGATATCGAAAACTCATTCGATGAATATTTTCACATCAACAACCACTCGTGACGTCACTCCGGCTCTTTATTGGAATTGGGCGTATTACCATATGATACGTTTCGTTTTCCAATAAATGTTTTATTTTTAGTTTAGACTAGAATTTCAGGCGAACGAATAAAATACGCTTAATATAAAACATTTGGTATATCAAATAAAAAGAAGTGTTTTGGGCACTGGAAATAAAGAAATACGAATTTACGAGAAATTATATGTTATAGTTGAAAGCCGAAGTTATACCTAGAAGTTATGCAGTTATACCTAGGTTCAGCTGGCTACAGTTAAGTACGGCCAGACGTAGATGGTTTAAAACTAGATTCGACTAGTGTCGTTTCGGTTTATTAACACAAGTCTAACCTAACGTATTTTTCTTTACTCTTTGTCAGAAACTTTCCTATCTGTTTTGTTTCAGGTGTCCTACTCTTTATGTCAGCTGTGCTGAATAAATGTTTATAATTTTATATCAAACTAGCTAAACCGCAGTTGGTTTTAGCGGTACCATGTCGGCACACCTAATAACGGGCTACACCTACATTGGTATAACCGCATAACATATTATAATAGGTATTTATTTTGTTGCTATAAACATTGTCCTTGCTCCATATATCGCTAGACGAATGTGACAGTAACACAACTCAAAAATATATTTAATAGAGATACAACCTTAACCTCAAAACTATAGAGTTGCATTTCATATATTCTTGCTTTTAGTAGTGTTACTATTTCATTCGGCCAGCGGTATTTTCAATAAACTCAATCGACAGATAATTACATCGAGTTCGCATTAAGTTTAAGAAGGACAAAATAAGTGCCAATAAATACCTTTAATAGCATCAGGGATATTGAAAAAGCCTTAAGGGCATTAATGACGTTAATATTTCACCACACAAGTCAAGAACCAGCCCGAGCAATTCCAAAGGGTTTAGCACTAACAGATTCTCTCTTTCTTTCATACTTTAAAAAAAAAAAACGTATCCCCACACTCATTGATTCCTGTGTCGTGGGTGCGTTTACAAACATGAAAATTCACGTACACAAATACCCAGACCGCAACAAATAATTTTGTGTCACACAAACTTTTTATACTAAAATTATTCTAAATAATGATGAACATAACAGCGCACTTTCTCGGCAACGTTACGATAACGTCAAATGGTTTTTAGTCCACTGTACCCAGTAGTGCGGTTTCCTCGAATCCTTTGCTAGAATAATTGGTAAAGACCAGCACCCACTTTGCTCATTAAATTTAATCGTGTACGCCGCAATAACTTTAGCACTTACGTCGTAATACGCTGTTAAAATAACAATAACAGGTAGTTCTAATACTAGGTTAGATAACTGTTAATAGTGACAATTAATAAAATGCCTACATTCCCCAAGCGGCGATAGAGGTGTGCTATGGTCTTTAGGTTCATGGTGCGGCTTGCGATCACGAGTACGATCGTTGGACAAATAATTATTAGGTTTTTTCTAGCGAAAACTCATATCATTTCAGAGTCGGGAATTTTGCCCAATAATATGACAATAGACTCGCCCCCCATTTTATTGATATCTAATATATCAGCGGTGATATGTGAGTATAAATAGTAGACCTCTGTCACACTCAGGAACGATAATATAAGCTAGATGGTATTTATTTCATATTTTGTTAAGCTGCCTTACTGATGTTAAATGGTTTTCCTATTAATTGTTAATTTCGACATCCACATGAAAGAAAAGTTATACTTCACGTCCTAGAACTTGAGTTGTTAACAAAGTATTTAATAACAACTTTCGTGTTCCGAAGCCCATTTGGTCTATCTCAAACACCAGAAAGATACACGGAAAAAAATAATTCAATTTAACTTTGAGAAAAATTCTTCACCGAGACCAGGTGCTTTGGAGAAACACCAAGTGACAATCGCTCCAAAGCGAGTTAAATTCCATCTGTCAGACTTAGATTAGGGAAATTCCTTGATCCGCTTACTTAAAAATCCCTCGCAGTGGATTCCTTGATGGTCCTGGACGCCAATCCTATTTCGTTAAAACCGAAACTTGGAATGAAAATAGGTGAATGCCGTTAATCAGTGGCGAATAAAACTCTGATTCAGCAGAGCTAGGTTAGGAGAATATTGATACACATTTTATTTGGTCTATGATTATCATAATCGGGCGGGGATTGGGACCACGTATTGACAAGTGCAGTGTGTGGCAGCCGCCTACCAAATGGACCGACGATCTTGTAAGGATGCAGGTAGCATCGGACCGGCTGCGCTGGGGAGCGATTGGGGAGGCCTATGTTCAGCATTCGACATTCAAGATGATAATGATGATGTATCATATTTTAACTTTTTTTTTTTTTATTTCTTTATTTTTGAAAAAAAAAAAGGGTTTGATCACGCAGTGATCATGCCACCCCCGTAAGATAAACACAATATAACATAATATTCTAATCTAAATCCTACGTATATTATGGCGATGGTCTCTTTTTTATGCCCGCGTTCACCATTTTACACAGCATTTTAGCCGTTTCCGATAGAGGAAAAGCTAAAACACTGCTACAAATTCCAACGGAGTACATTATTAAATTGTTCTGTCTTTCAAATTCATGTCTTTCCATAGTGTTTAGTTGACATTCCATTAGGATGTGATATACGTCCTCCTTCCGATCACATACTGTACAGTTTGGTGATGCGATTTTCTTCATCATAAATAAAAAACTATTTAACGGCATGTGACCAGACCTTAGCCTTAAAATAGTCTTTATGTCTGTCCTTGGTAAATCGCTACTATCGAACCATAGACGACCTGTAGGGTACGGTTGTATGGTTTTATACCATATGCCCTTCGTACGAGACCTTTCATCGAAGTACTCTTTCCACATTTCTGTACACTTTTTTTTAATTACATGGGCTACCTCAGAGACGTATGCAGTATGGTTAACAGGTATACCATTCCAGACTGCTTCCTTAGCCAAGAGGTCAACAGTATCATTTCCTTCCAAACCAACATGTGACGGAATCCACTGAAGGTATATTTGTTTGTTTTGGTTAATGATTTTCCTAATTAGTTGTACAATTGTATAAGCTATCGGTGTGCCTCGAACAGTCGAGGTACAACGAGCCACATGTTGTAGTGCACTCCTTGAATCTGACAGAATGACAAAATTGCCACTTGTTAGCGACTCAATGTATGAAAGAGCTTCCGTAATAGCGATTAATTCCGCAGTCATAATCGATGGATTAAAAGACTTAATAGTAAATCTGGCGGACATGTTGGTTTGAATATCATAGAAGGCTGCACCGGTATTACTTTCGATTTTTGACCCATCAGTATACATAATGTAGAAATCTTTGTAATGGTTGTTTAAAAAATTGGTGCATATGCGACGCAAATTATCAGATGTATAGTTGTTTTTTGATTTTTCAAGCACTTCGATGACTGGTCTCACAATATTTGATAAATCCACACTGCTAACCCAAGTGTCTAAGCTAAAAAATTCAAGTTGTTTACTAACGTGTATTGGGATATCTTTATATTCTTCATGAACTAAAGCAAGTAAAGGTTTGTTTTTGCGACTCCAAAATAAATTTAGACGGGGAGAACACAGCTTACTTATCAGTTGAGTTAATTCTATATTTCCAAAAGATTTTGTCTTAAACCAAAATTTTGCAGCTAGAAAATGTCTCCGAACATGTAACGGTTGAATGTGGAGTTCACTCTCCATCACATGTATCGGTGTACTCTTAACGAACCCTCCAATGATGCGTAAAAACTGATTTTGTATTTTTTGTAATTTATTTACATGTGTTAAACAACTGTTTCCATATATGAAACTAGCATAATCCATTTTACTTCTTACTAATGAGAGGTACAGTTGCCTTATATAAATAGGGTGTACACCCCAACTAGCACCTGATAAAGCTTTGAATATATTTATGTAGGCCGCTATTCTCTCCACAGTCTCGTTTATGTGTTTAGCCCATTTAAGTTTCCGATCTAGCCAAATACCCAAGTATTTAACATTTTCTACGACCTGTAAGCATATGTTGTCAATTTTTAATTCAATTGAATCTCCAATAAAACCGGATTTAAAAATACACAATTTACTTTTTAAGGGTGAAATATTAAGGCCTATCTCATGAAGTAGTTGACCAATGTTATTTAATGCCTTTTGCAACTCCGTAGTTAAATGTAATAGATTGTTACCCGTTGTATATATAGCGTAATCATCCGCGTATTGTGATACAAATATATTATTGGTATTAATGTATGTACAGATTTTAATTGTTACAATGTTAAATAATAAGGGAGATAAAGGATCACCTTGTGCGAGTCCACGACATGTATTTCTGCAGATTTCATCACCATCGACAATTATTCGTAGTACCCTGTTCGTAAGAAAGTTCCATAAATAAACGCAAATTTTTGAACCAACTCCAATGCTATCCATAATTTTTAATAGACTTACTATATCCACATTGTTATAAGCATTGTCAATGTCTAAAAAACAAGCTACAGTTATTAACCTATTTGAGAACCCCACTTGAATTTGAGTTACTAAATTAGAAAGGTTGTCTAATGTTGATCGACATTTTCTAAAACCAGTCGTATAGTTCGAAAGAAATCTATTTCTTTCTATAAACCACTCCAGTCTGTGTAATAGCATTCCATGAAAAACCTTACAAATACAGGAAATCATAGATATTGGACGTAATGATGATAGGAGCTGAGCGTTTCTTCCTGGTTTAGGTATTGGGATGACCGTGATATTTCTCCATTGTTCTGGTACAAATCCATTGGTATAAAAAATATTATATAGTGAAACTAAAAGAAGCTTACCGTTCTCAGGCAAATGTTTTAACATTGAATACGATATGTTGTCGTGACCAGGAGAGGTATCTTTTTGTCGAATACATTTCAGTAGTTCCTGTATTGTGAAAAGTTTCTCTAATTCCGAATTTTGAGATATTAATTGAGGCCGATTGGAGGCTACGTAATCCGGGGTCAAACTGCGTAATAATTCATTAGCCATGTCTTTATTCACGTAACGCCTAGGAGATCTATAACCCTTGAGCCATTTCATTTTGTCCTATATTTCTTTGGATGTACAAGATTGGTCTAAACTAGTACAAAAGCTACGCCAGCTGTTTGTTTTAGCGTTACGGATTAATTTTTGGGCTACACGAATTTTATCTTTCAGTACGTCTAAATTTGTAGGTATAGGGTTGCGCCTGAACGTTGAGAGGGCTAAACGACGTTCAGCTACAGCTTGCGATAATTTAGGATCCCAATAAGGTTTAGGGGTGAAGTTACTGTTTGGGTTATTATTTAGTTTAATGTACGGTATACACAAATCAGCGGCGAAATTAATATATCCAACAAATTTATCGTAACATTCTTGTAAGTTACTGTTATTAGCAGAACTAAAATTGCAAAATAATTCATGAAGTAAGTTTTTATAGGCATTCCAATCAGCTTTTTTATAATTTCTTTTTATTATTGGTTTTTTGGTATTATTAATATTGATTTTGATTTTAATTATTTGGTGGTCGCTTCCTAATGATTCATTCCTTACAGTCCAATAACATTTTAGACCTATATCTGAAGAGGCTAATGAGATATCCGGGGAGGACTGCTGAAGGCGACCATTAACCAATTTAATGCGAGTGTGTTGGCCGTCATTTAATGTAATAAATGAGTGGTCTATTAACGCGTCAAACATTTGCTGGCCTCTTGTATTGGTTTTAGTTGACCAGTTGCTATGGTGACTATTAAAATCACCAAGTATTAATGTTTTTGTTCTAAATTTAGAGAAGAGCTGATCCCAGTCGCTCTGCGAAATATTAATGCCGGGAGGGCAGTAAACTGAAACTATATACTCTAATTGATCACAATTATATACGCGAACACAGATAATTTCCATACTTGTATTAATACCGGAGATAGGTAGAATATGTGATTTGATGGACTTGTGGGTAAAAATAGCAACTCCACCGTAACCATCAGCTCTGTCTCTTCTAAAAATATTATAACCACTAATTTTGAGGAAATCATCAGATTTTAACCAAGTTTCGTTAAGGCTAGCAATGTGGATTTTTTCCTGACATAACAAACTTTCTAGAGAAGTTAATTTAGGCTTAACACTTTGTGCATTCCATTGCATAATATTAACTTGCAATCTTGTATTATTTTTATCCATTGACGCAATCCAATATTTTTTTTAATATAGGCCAGTCCGATATATTTTCTACAACCACTAAAATCAGCCATTCTAAACAACACTTAATTATATCTTGTATTTTTTCTTTTATGGAACCTTTTTTTAAAAATACTATTTCTTTCAATCTTGTCAACAATTCTACAAAATTAACTTCTTTCTTTTCCGTACTTCCGTAAGAAAGGGGGGGCTCCAGAGTATTGGAATCTGTTTCTTCAGGTATCCACGGTGAATTAGGTCTTGGAGCAATCCTTTTTTTTAATATTGCTTTCTTCTGTGTTTGATATTTTTTGTTTGTTTGATCTTTTTTTAGTACCGCCACATATTGTGGTTTATTTTGGGTGGGTGTTTCATCTTCTATTCTCTCCTTACTGACATATGGGGTAGCCTCCACTGTTTCTTGTGTATAGCTTATTAGGCCTTGCACTGGTGAGTCAATTGGTACGTACATCATTAAAGCTTTTGCGTAGGTACAATTAAAACTGGCCATCAGCTCTCTAATTTTTTTCTCTTTCAAAAACGTAGGACACGAACGGTCTAAGGACATATGATTTCCTGAACAATTTACACATGTAAATTCTTTAGATTCACAGTTTGAGTGGTTTTCGCCACATTTTGGGCAGACTACTTTAGATGAAGGACAAAATTTTGCTGTATGGCCAAATTTCCAACATCGAGAACATTGAGAAACGGGGAAAATATATGGTTCCACCTTAATTCGTAAGTCATTGACATATATATGCGCGGGGAGGAACGCACCCTTGAAACAAAGACGAACTGCTTCACTATTAGACCACCCATCTTTATCGGTGTTACGTCGCATCAGCCGCTTAACAGATATCAATTGAGCGGGACTGGGACACTTAACATTTTTTAAGATATCATCTTCCGATATTTCTAATTCAATGTCCTTTATGACGCCGAACGATGTATATTTCTCCATAGCCCTCTGGATTCTCCATCCTTTTTCGATAAATATATTTGATTCTTCCAGTTTCATTGCACTCATTTCATTATTCATATCTATTCTTACCTTGTATGGATTTACATATTTTACTCGATCTATGTCGGTTATTTGGTTCTCTTTAAATAGTTTGGCCAACGCAAATTGCTTCGGCATCTTATCTTTACTGGATATGAATATTTGCATCGTATAGCTATCTTCTTTACGTTTTTTTTCCTTATTTTTAACCACCGTCCACTCTTCCTCCTCTCTATTTCTTTTATTTACTGATATTATGGTACCTTCGTTCATTTTTTCTATATGTGTTTGTTCAACCAATTCTTCTACTTCTGCATCTAACATATCATTATCACTAAATGATTCATTATTTATCATACTATTGTAAACATTATCCATTAAAATACGTAGATGGATGGTACCTCATTGTCCCGAAACCGGTTATGGCAGCGGCCGCCGCTAGGCTTAGCGCCGAAGCCGGAGAATCACTAATAATTATTAAATTAAACAATAACTGTTGCAAACACGGTTGACGCGGGTTACTCGCGCTAGTGTCGCCACGGAACTCATATTTTAACTTTAATTAGTAAAATAAAAAAAATAAACACCGTCACAACTACATACATATATATCCAAGAGGAGGTGAAAAACATGTACTGTGTATACCCAAATTGGAGTTGGCCTATTGCCGTCATAGCGAACATATGATTCCCGGACAGCGAATGAGAAGGATTTCTCGATTTTGAAAGCGACCTAAAATTCTAACTCAAGACCTCTCGCCGCCGCCACTCGCAATATAAAAAAAATATTTTCAATTCCATAAGTAAAATAAATACATTCATTGTTGGAACCTCCTTGTAAGTATTAATATAAGACTTGTGGCAAGAGGTATCGCTCTTCAGAAAGTGCAATATGGAATAATTACAAACAAAACAATATAATTAAAAGGGCAACAATAGTAATAAAACATACATTGTCATTTAAAATGATTACAAATGTGTGTGTGCGTGTGTGTGTATGTGTGCCTGTGTGTATCGGTAAGCGTGAGCGTGAGATAGCATGTATGAATGCGCAGGTGTCACATACAGATGCATTTGTTATAAAGCAGTGGGGCGTAGAAGAAGTTCTATTGCATCATAATTCAGATTTAATAACCATTTTACGAGGGTGTTCTTGCAGTCATAGATATTTATTTCACATATATTCAGTTTTTTATTAATTCTATTGTAAAGTAAAACAGATTGTCTCATAGAGTGACGGGTGGCAAAAACTGTATTGCTAATGGGAGTGGGTATTTTCAGGATTCTTCTCCTTTTTTTATCATTTTTATCAAATTTTGTAGACTTATGTTACCTTAAGGTCATATGTAGGATGTATAGTTTTCGGATGGTCAAGATATTGCACGTGGAGTGGTGAGGCTTGAAAAACATAACCTTCAATAAAGCTCTGTGTAGAGCATCAATAAATTTGGTCTTACAAGCGCCACCCCATATAGATATACAGTACATTATGACTAATTGAGCAAGAGTTATGTAGATTTTGCTAAGAAGAGCTGGAGAAGGCACATATCTAAGTTCCCTAAAAATCCAAATAAGTTAATAATAAAACGTTTATTTTGCAACGCACAAAACGAGGCAGGCCTTTTAAGTTTTGTCGTTTGAAGAAAAAAACACAACTAGAACCTTATAAGGTTCTAGTTGTGTTTATACAGTAAAAGTACTATAGTACTTTTTATTGTTTTTCAAAGTATTCATCACGTAGCTTAATACACTTTTCCATTCGCTCAAACCAGTTATTATAACATTTATTCCACTCTAAAGTGAGGGTGTTCAAAATGGCTGACTTGAAAGCGTCGACTGCTTCTTCACCGGACTGGAACCTTTGACCACAAAGACTTTTCTTAATTTTAGGAAATGTAAAGAAATCGTTAGGGCTTAGGTCAGGACTGTATGGAGGATGGTCAAGAATTTCTACTTTTTCCTGCTTCAAATACTCAATCGTTTGACGAGCGCTGTGTGAGCTTGCGTTGTCGTGGTGCAGGATGAGTTAGATTTTCGAAGTTCGGTTTGAGTTAGATTTTCGAAGTTCGACGATGACTTGTGGTTAACAAACTGTGGTATACCACTCTGCGTTAACCGTTCTACGATCTTCAAGTGCAATAGTCGCAACATGGCCGGTTTTTCCAACGAACGTGGCCACCATCTTCTTTGAAGTACTTCGAGAACGAACAACTTTAGTCGGCTTTGGCTCGTCTTGAAAAACCCAGATTGTAGATTGTTGTTTGGAATCAGGATCGTAGGCATAGATCCAAGATTCGTCACCACTGATGATGTTGTAGACGTGATTTGACTCTCCTCGGTTGAACCTTTGCAGAGTTTTCTTACACGATCTGACGCGGGCCGCCTTGTGATCGTCGGAAAGCAGATGCAGTATCCAACGGCAAACTAGCTTTCTCACACCAAGCGCTTCATGCAAAATCTTCTGAATGGTTGTCCCTGAGATGCTTAATAGAGCCTCTATCTCTCGATACGTCACATGACGATCTTCGAGAATTAGTTGTCTCACAGCAATGATGTTATCTTCAGTGAAGGCGGATTTTGGGCGTCCTTCGCGAGATTTGTCACTAACACTAGTAAGTCCACGCTGGAATTCTAAATACCAGCGTTCGACAGTCCGCAGACATGGGGCTTCATCACTGAACACAGATGTTAGCTCTTCAAAACACTGAAGCCGTGTCAGGCCTCTTCTAAAGTTGTAGAAAATTATTGCACGAACATTTTCCTTAGAAAGATTCATTTTCGTACGTAACCTGACAGATTCCAATCGACGCTGTGACTAAACAATAGCATTAATCCTAATACTTTCAACTGTTTTGAGATTCAAAATTTAAACACATTCGAATATAGAACAGTTCCAAATTCAATTCAAAATTGCCGGGAAATATGGAAACGACAGAACTTAAAAGGCATGCCTCGTACAGAGATAAGATTAAATATTACACGGTGCAAGTACATGATGTCATAAGTAAATATGGTAAGTTCCTATTAAAAGAGGCGGAACAAATTTAAAGTGCATTACAAAATAGGTCCTAACTCAGCAGGTTTGCTAGCTGTGGACAGCTAGCGCTGATCTCCCGTTAGTACCTTTTTGCAGGACCGTTGACGTCAGGGCATCACACTTTATTATTTACGAGTTAATAAAAGACAATAAATAGAGAAAAAAAAATTACAAAAATAGAGAGAAAAAGGTAACTCTTAACCTAAATCAGCTGCTACAACTTGTAAAGAAAAATAATAATATGTATAATATAATGTATAATGTTCATACGACTAGATAATGCGTCAATGTGTAGATGCCATGACCGACGTTGATCGATCAGAATACCCAAACTTATAGTACTGCTGACTTTATCCATAAAAGGGCAAGTACAAGTATTGGTTTGAGTATCACCACATTTATAAATTTTTTATCTGAAGTTGGCGTCTGGTTGTTTATTATTGTAAATAGAAAAACAGATGTAATTAGTTTTCTGGGCATTTAGTGTGAGAAAACTGACCTCAAGCCACTTAGAAACCCTAGCAAGTCCAAGCTCAGCATTCTTCCGAACCTCTTCCCAAGAAGAGCCATTGAACACAATGGCAGTGTCATCAGCGTATGTAAAAATATTTAGGAGATTCATAAAAATATTTTAATCGCGAGGAAAACGAACACGTCAAAAGTACGCAAACGCAAAAAACGCCAAATCACTTGTGAAGCTCAGAAGAAATGCCAGTTATGTACTACCTCCCGATTACCACTAACATGCTTAGTAAAATGCCTTATAGGTGGCTTGATAAGTTCAAACAGCAGGTGGCCACAACACAAACCTGGGCACCACGTATTGGATTACGCCTCATAATAATACTGTTATGTAAAAATCGCCTCTGGATGATTGAATAAAAATATATTGTAATAATAACGACGATAACACCGTCACGGCTATATTCCCCAAGCGGGAGGGAATAGGTGTACTGTGTACACCCACTTTTTCCCGACCCCAGGTGGGGCGAGCCTATTGCCAAATACCAGGCACAATCCAGACTCCGGCCGTACTGATACAGGGAATGTTTCGATAGGAATACTACATTTGTCTGACCTAGGTTTTGAACTCAGGACCTCCTGATTGCAAAGCGTATTATTTGCCACTATACCAAGGAGGCAGGCGACCATAACACACAATAATGATTTCTATGATCGATTCTCACTCACTATCATTTATGAAAGGCTTTCCCAATAGTGGGACAATGTAACCTCATTATATATTTACTTTGAAGGAACACGTGTCCCAATCGAGTGTAGGCCGATTTATGAATATGGAAACGGGTCCCACAAAGGGGTTTACCGGCTTATCCCGACGTGATACTTCGCTAACAGGCCTCGTGAGCAACAGATGAAGTTCGTGTGGATATTATATAACGTGTCGATTGCGAATAGAGTTAACTGGTGCCTAGATCAATATCAAATAGAAAGATACTTAACATTATTTTATTTATTAAGGTAAAGGAAACATACAGTATGAAAAAATACAGAAATAATTATACACAAATTATAACACATTCACCAATAACGTTTCGGTGGAATTGAAACCAAAAATAAATATTATAAAAAGATCATTGAACAAATTTGCTGTTTAAATTCTTTCTTCAACCTAGGAAGTGACCAATAAAATATACCAATATCACTAATTTTTTGTTCTAGCAGCTGGTACTGCTTATTATAAATTTATACTTTGCATAGACGGTCCTGGCAAACGGAACATGCAAATAACATGTACGTAATAATTATGTTTTGCATTTAGCTCAATCCATGAAGCGAATACGAAGAGGAGATGGCCTAAGCTAACGAGCCTTGTGATTTCATAACAGCATTGACGTCATCGTGGTGGACGTCGCTTACCTCAGTTTGATTTTGATTCCCCTGTGTGTGTACAATCGAGCGAGGTATTTTCATTACCTTAATGTTGCATTGGCGCGCGAAAAGTGGCAACAAGTGTCGTGTCTGAAGGTAAAGGTTCAGTCGGTGTACTGCATCTAGCGTCCAAAAAGTGACTGGATCCCCGCGACTGAAGTTTGCAAGAATTGTATAATAGAGAGCACCGGTGCGTTTCAGTGGATTTCACTTCTGTATTGAAGGAGACCTTTAGGAGTTTTTAGTGTTGTAAAAGTACCTTATTCCACGCTCTTGAATACCGCATTATTCCCAGCAGAGGACTCAAAATCTACTGAAGATTTGCTCCAACGAACACCAAAAAGTGCAAAATTGACCCTAAATATTTTAATTGTAAGAGTGGGTTTTGTTACTCATGCTAGAGTTTTAGTTCGGTAGCTCTGCTATAGCTAGCTCAACTTCTATGCAATCTAGTTACAAGTGCATTCGCTAGGAATGCAAATAATAAACGAGTGTATGAGACGAACTGAGTTAACCAGACGAGAGAAGTCTATAGAGCAATAACCTGTTGAAATTATATGGTCTCTGCCTAATTCGCTAGGGAACTGGGTTGATGATTTATATAAGAACCGAGCTCGATATCAAGAATTAAAATTGTTGTAAAGTACACAAATATGTTAAGATATTAGTAGAAATGTTTATTTTTTACTGGTATATTTTATCATCATTTTTCACTTTTGTCTAAACGCGGTCATACCGATCCATAAATTCGACCTACATTGTAAGTGGCCCTGTGGCGCAACGGATAACGCGTCTGACTACGGATCAGAAGATTCCAGGTTCGAATCCTGGCAGGGTCGAGGATTTTTCTTTCCCGAGAATGCTTTTTGATATTCTTTTAGTTTTTTGGATTTGAAAAAGGTACATACATGTAGGTTTGCAATAAAGTTGGCGGATTAAAGGTGGATGCATACAACACAAAACCGCCGATCCGCGTACCCATCTTAATCAGAGGCAGTCGTCCTTCACTGACGGCTTTCGGCTGATGGCAAATCGAATATAATTGCAATTAAACAGAATATTTAACTAATAAAATGACATGTATTTACATTACCGTATGTTGACCGTCACAGTACAGAATACTTATTTTGGAAGTATACAACTAGAACTCAAGAAAGGATTTCCAGTCTCAATCGCAACAAAACACTAAGACAATAAGAGACGAATGAAGAAAAAAATAAATTAATATTTCTGAATCAAATAGTCTCATAGTTTCCCCAAAGTCAGCTATTGATCTAACAGCATAATTTCATACTAAACTCAGTTGTGTTAAGATATTAATCATAACAAAAGTAAAACATAATATTTGTCTAAGTTGTCGAGTAATTTCGCTTTGACCGCCCACGCCGGCTTTCAAGTTAGTGGACTTAATGAAAGTCATTGTTTAGTTTCATTTTATATAATAGGTACCATTTATTGATATTTTGTCAACCGAACCTCTTTTCTTTTCACAAAACATGCCAATTATTGGACAAACGAAGTTCATGTTTAGAGTTTCTAATAAAAACTACAAAATATATAAACGAGCCTTACAGTAGTCGCATATGATGTGTAACATCTGACATGTTATCCTACTATAAAATTGGAAGAAATATAGCGCGCGCATCCCCGGCACCACCGCGCGAGCTCATTGGTCAAATCAAATAGAGCGCGCTTCCCCGGTTCCACCGCGCGCGCTCATTGGTCAAATCAAAAAGCGCGCGCTTCCCCGGTTTCACCGCGCGCGCTCATTGGTCAAATCAAATAGCGCGCGCTTCCCCGGTTTCCTGTAACACATTACCGTCCCTTTTCCAAAATCACTCCCACAAAAAATATCCAACAACCGAGAGGAACGACGTTACACATCAAAAACAATAAACACGTCTACGTGACGGTGTTTATTATTTTTTTGTTTCCACCACTTCCGCTTAGAGGGCAAAGAGAGGCATTCGGGATAGCAACGATTCGGGGGTGACTCCTCTGCCTCTGAGCTTACCACACACACACACATCGTGGGTGCCCCGTGGTACATACGGAATGTCGATCTCTATTCCGATCTCTATTTCAAACCTATCCGCGCCTATATTAAAAAGGCGACAATCCGCTACTTAGCCAACGCGTCCAACCATCAGAACCCCCTAATCGTAGCCGCCGCCCACGGCATATTCTCACCGACCCTCCCGATGCCCTTACTTCCCTTCTTTCGAATATAGATACCGCAGACAGGATCAGACACCGACCTCGCCGGCGAGGTCGAAGAAACCCTTGCCCGCCGGCCGGTGCAGAGCACCACGGCAAGACACCTAGTATATGCCATCCCCCATAGCGACTGCCCAAACCTAGGCTGTTCCTTCTTGAGGCGCCCTTGAGCTAGTTGCCCCCTTGCCCTTCTGGCTCGAGCGTAATGGTTGCACGCTCGCCTTCTTGTCCGGTGAAGCTGTGAATGACCCGCGACCATTAGCAGCATTCATATTTAAAAAATGTGCATAGTTTACCTTTTTTTAATATCTAAAAGTACAGCCACGTTTTAGGTAGAAGGGAAAATATTAAGTTTTTTTAAACCCTAGTGCCATTATACCTTGCTACTGGCAATTATTCGATAGAAAAAAAACACACACTCTGTGTCCGACCTAAGATCAGAACCTAGAACCACTTAATCGTCAAGCGCACCATGCGCCACTAGACTAATGCGGCAATATGATTTCATTTACCGATAGGGCTGTTTTTAAAAATTCTAATTTAGAAATTATCTCAAGATCACATGTATGTAAATGGCATTTTGATATGATCACCTGGAAAAATATATAAACTAATCACGTGCCGACAAAAACAGTGCAATAGAACACTTATTTTTACCACATGTAATATAAACGCAGACCGGAACAGATAAATCGGCAAAAGAATTTTTATAGTATATTGCATTTTTTTTTAAATACACCGCCACGCCTATATTCTCCAAGCGAGTACACCCACTTTTCGCTGATGATGTTAGGTCACATGTAATGGGGGGCGCGCCTATTGCCATATACCGGGTGTTTTAAATTATCAAACTTTCTGATACACATTTAGTCCCCTGTATTAAACAAATTTTAACCATTTTAACGGAAGCGCTCGTAGCGCTGTGCGACCGCGGTGTTCTTACCGATTACCAAGGTTAAGCAGCGTTCGACTCGGTCGGCCCGAGATGGGTGACCGTTTTTGGCATTTTTATATTCGAGCGTCTCCGTGCTTCGGAAGGCACGTTAAGCCGTAGGTCCCGGCTACCACCTAATGTGGTAGTCGTTAGGCCGAGTTGAAAGTCTTAAAGGCGGCTTGATAAGTTCCAACAGCTGGTGGCCACAAATCTACCTCCATCAATCCGCACTGGGTCCGCGTGGTGGAGTATGACCTAATCTCTCTCACCCCGATTTGTGAGAGTAGGCCTTTGTCCAGCAGTGGGCAGTATAAGCTGATATTATTAATGTGCACAGACAGGGCTTAAAAGAATGGTAGCAGATACCTTAAAATTGGAAGCTTAATTTTCGTTTTGGATTCGTAAATCAATAATCTAATTGAGGTGTCTGAGGTGCTGTTATATATATTACAACACGTATATTCCATGTGGTGCCGGCAGAGCAGAATAGCACCACCCCATATCTTCCGGTGGGTATCGTAAAAGGCGATTAAGGGAGTGTGAGAAAATACTGACTCCTTGTATCTTTCTCACCGTGATACTGCTCCGTCTGTCTGAGTCCTTCTCCGGTCGTAACGGTCTCCGTTCCACTGGGCCCAGAAGGATAAGGATGAGTATGTGCACCTGTGTCTCGCGCGTATACTTGTGCACCTTAATATTTCCTGCGCATCTGACCGCTTCCGTTACTGGACTCCGAGTACGCAAAAGTCCTGTGGCGATGTAAATCTAGGGGTCAAAGTGGTCGCCATGGCCGAAATCGGTCGGATCAATCATCATCACAACACGTATAGACGCATTTAATAATAATATCATTTTCTAAATCAAACTATCGTATTTCCAGGATTTAATATTAAGAAAATAATTTTTAAACAACGAGTATTTCTTTTCGCAAACGTAATATTCGATTGTTTATTTCCTTTCTTCAATTACGAAAAAATAGGTATGTACGATTTTATTACCGTATACGTACTTTTTCCGGGAAAACAGGTAAAGAGTTTTCGGTTGTTGATTTATTTTTCATTTTGTCCCGACCATGCCCGAAGGAGTGTGATGTTTTACGAGTGTTTATGCCTATTTCTTTGGCAAGCTGTTTATCATTATATTAATACGTGAAGCAAAAATTTTGTACCCCTTTTTACGAAAATTGCGCGGACGGAGGAGTATAAAATTTCCCACACTTATAGTTTATATAGAGAAGGAGTGCAGATTGCTAATATTTTTTAAAATTATGCATAAAACATACATTAAATCAATGAAAAAAACATTACACACACTACCATAGAAATCCATAGAAACCTGGGCTGTTATAGAATCCCTGCAACGGTGCCAAGTAGACTGGCGATACGTGGCATGCCTTTTAAGATTTGTCGTTTGAAGAAAAAAAACACAACTAGAACCCTATAGTACTTTTTATTGTTTTTCAAAGTATTCACCACGTAGCTTAATATACTGTTCCATTCGCTCAAACCAGTTATTATAACATTTATTCCACTCTGGGTGTGTTCAAAATGGCCGACTTGAAAGCGTCGACTGCTTCTTCACAGGAGTGGAACCTTTGACCACGAAGACGTTTCTTAATTTTAGGAAATGTAAAGAAATCGTTAGGGCTTAGGTCAGGACTGTATGGAGGATGGTCAAGAATTTCTACTTTTTCCTGCTTCAAATACTCAATCGTTTGACGAGCGCTGTGTGAGCTTGCGTTGTCGTGGTGCAGGATCATGCGTCGCGTCGAGTTAGATTTTCGAAGTTCGGCGATGACTTTTGGTAAACAAACTGTTGTATATCACTCTGCGTTAACCGTTCTACGATCTTCAAGTGCAATAGTCGCAACATGGCCGGTTTTTACAACGAACGTGGCCACCATCTTCTTTGAAGTGCTTCGAGAACGAACAACTTTAGTCGGCTTTGGCTCGTCTTGAAAGACCCAGATTGTAGATTGTTGTTTGGAATCAGGATCGTAGGCATAGATCCAAGATTCGTCACCACTGATGATGTCGTAGACGTGATTTGACTCTCCTCGGTTGAACCTTTGCAGAGTTTTCTTACACCATCTGACGAGGGCCGCCTTGTGATCGTCGGAAAGCAGAGACCAACGGCAAACTAGCTTTCTCACACCAAGCGCTTCATGCAAGATCTTCTGAATGTTCAGTTGTCCCTGAGATGCCTAATAGAGCCTCTATCTCTCGATACGTCACATGACGATCTTCGAGAATTAGTTGTCTCACACTTACTAGTACATCTCACACTTGAGGTTTGCCGATGATATTGTCGTCATGGCTGATACCTTGCAGGATCTACAGGAAATGCTGGACAGCCTAAGTGAGTCCTCCCGACATGTCGGTCTCAGGATGAACTTGGACAAGACGAAAGTCATGTTTAATCGTAATGTGACTCCAAGACCGGTCATTGTCGACGGAGCTACTCTCGAAGTTGTACAGGAGTATGTATACCTTGGGCAGACGTTGCAGCTAGGGAGAAACAACTTCGAGAAGGAGGCCGATAGGAGGATTCCGTTGGGCTGGGCAGCATTTCGGAAGCTCCGTCATGTGTTCTCGGCACCCATCCCGCAAAATCTAAAGACGAAAGTCTTCAACCAGTGCGTCTTGCCGGTTATGACCTATGGAGCTGAGACGTGGACTCTCACGATGGGACTGGTCCGTAAGCTAAGAGTCGCTCAGCGAGCTATGGAGAGAGCTATGCTTGGAGTTTCTATGCTAGATAGAATCAGAAATGAGACTATCCGGCATAGAACCAAAGTCACCGACATAGCTCTGAAAATCAGCAAGCTAAAGTGGCAATGGGATGGTCACATTTGCCGCAAAACGGACAACCGTTGGAGCAGACGTGTTTTGGAGTGGAGACCACGAACTGGCAAACGCAGTGTGGGACGCCCCCCCGCGAGATGGAGTGACGACATACGTCGGATGGCCGGCAGGAACTGGATGCATAAAGCCGAGGATCGGGCTCTGTGGCGCACATTGGAAGAGGCCTATGTCCAGCAGTGGACTGATTTGGGCTGATGATGACACTACCATGTATTTGACACAATACACTTCAAATTATTTGTCTATAGTCTTACTGAATGTCAAACATAACCAGCAAACGATGAAAGAGTTTTTACAAAAAACATCGCTTACAAAGAAGTTATGTATCATTCATTAAAGTATCGAATTATGTATGTCAAGTTCAATGGACAGTATTTTCTTCATCGCATGGCTTCTTGTTACAATAAAAAAAAAGGTATTCTGTTTATCTATCTATCTATATCATCACGCCAGATCCCTTGCAGGGTAGGCAGAGAGTAGAGTTCCAACAAGTTCTTTCCTTACATAAAAAAGGTATTCTTTATTTTAATCATGTTTTGTTTTGGGCGACCACTAGTTCTTTTAATTCCGCAAGAATTTTAATGGCAATACTTTTTTCTACAGAGCAAAATGTTAAAAAATACCTATATTATGTCTCCTACTATTTTTTTTCTAACGCCGTCACGCCTGGATTAAGCGGGGGCTGACAGAGGTGTACGGTGTACACTAACAGGGCGGGCCTGATGCCATTAATCACACAAAATTCCAATTTTAAACTACCCTTCTACAGGTATTAGTTTTGCTTTTCTATCGTCTGAAATGAAGCATGGTGGTTTAAGTACCATCTCAATCAAACTTACGCAATCTATCAAACTTTACGAGCTAGTTTTTCACTCTCGTCAAATTACGACTTATGTTCGAACAGACTCTTTGCCAAACCACCGGTCTAGAACATAATAAGCTTGTCGAACATGTACGTTGAATCACCAACATAAAAGGTCAGTCGCCCAGACACATGTCGGCATCAAACGTTTATGTCCGAACATTAGTTCTGCATTACGACCATTTCGCCCACCCAGATTTCTTGCGTTGTCCTTATCTCGGCAAATACCAGACAGGATATGAGGACAAAATTCCTGTGTAGGGTTGTCAGAATGGTTTATTACACTAATCACCTGGGTGATCATCATGTTTATTCATGTATCGTGAACACGAAATTGAGAAACATGGGTACCAAGGGGTTGCGCTGATTTATATTTTGATTCGCTTTATATACGTGGTATAATTTCGTTACTTGCTCGTTACTCTATCTATCCCGCTCCTGCACCTGACTGTTGCCTGTGCGCGCAACTTGTTAGGGCCACCTGTAGCTAGTTATGTATACTAGACCAGTACACAGCTCAGTGCAAGTACTTTAAAAGATGATGCATTATAAACAGACTATTGCTCATAGAATATAATTCCAAGTACTGTTTTGCTTAATCAGCTTAACTTGCCTCAGCTGCGTATTAATCATGTAAACAGATATCAGGTTACTTGTTTAGTCTCAGTCCAATTCTCATAACTGTTTTGCTAAATAAGCAGATATCAATTAATAAGACGTATAACGCGTGGGTTCATTCTAGAAAGAGTTGTTTACTTGACGATGCCTATAAAAGCCATCGCCAAGCAAAGTACATTTAATATCGACTCAGCTCTCTTACCGTTCGCACTAACGTTAAGTAATATTAATTGACTGCATTAATATTTTAAGTATCTATTATTAATTTGTATTGTGAAATAAATATATTTTTATAAAGTCACGCCGGCCTTTATATTTGACTGGCGCAGCCGAACGGTAGGATTTCAGTCGCGATAAGTGTTGCAGTAGTCATACCAGACAAGCTCAACGCCGTGTAGGAGTACAAGCATCGATTCCGGACCACAATCGCCTGGCTGAATCCTAGAAAAGGACCTACCTTCGAACAAAGAAATTTTGTCAAGAAGTGCCTGCAGATACTCAAAGAGCGGATATTCGGCATGAAAAATTGCAGCATTGTGTGAGTTCTGACCTTTCCCACATGTTCCTATTTTTCTGTCTATTCTGAATTTAATTGGACAAGCATCGCTAATTTCATTCAGACCCCGAGCCTGTAATTCCGGTCAAAAATCACGGGAATTATTTGGATAAAAGGATATCGCATTATTAGACAAGCATCGCTAATTTGTGATTAGAATTTAGGATCTCACGGGATTTAGACACGCATCGCTAAGCCGTAGATCACCACTTAGGGCCGTAAGAATCAGACAAGCATCGCTGAACTTACGTAAAACATTGTCGTATTTTATTAAAAAAAGAAAATTACTTCCAGTGGGGTGATCACAAGGTCCACTTGCGAACGTAAAATATTGAAAAGAAAATAAATCTTAATGAAAAGAAATTAAATATTATAAAAAAATAATAAACGTTGTTCTGCCTATAAAGGCTAAGTTAAATAATAATTGATAAGAGTTATATTTTCGGACAAAAATCGTCGAATCTATAAACTTTTTCTATTATAAAATTTTTATTGTAAACTTTTTATGTGTTATTTTTAAATTGTATTTTTTTTTTGTGTGTGTTATTTTA
Organism: Phalera bucephala; assembly: GCA_905147815.2. Taxonomy (NCBI): domain Eukaryota; kingdom Metazoa; phylum Arthropoda; class Insecta; order Lepidoptera; family Notodontidae; genus Phalera; species Phalera bucephala. The sequence continues at coordinate 30,332,249 of LR990612.1, forward strand.
AATTGTATTTTTTTTTTATTTTGTGTGTTATATTTATCTTATTGTGTTTGTAAAAGTGAATAATAAGTGTTCAAAATATTCAAAATGAATCAAATTCAAATTATTCCGAAAGAAATTCTCGACTTAATTCCACGTTACGACGGTAACAATCAATTGTTAAATTTTTACATCCAAAAGTGCGAATACGTAATTAGAAGTTTTAGTCGCGAAAATAATGCCGCACAACAAATGTACATTTACCATAGTCTGACGAGTAAATTAATAGATAAAGCCGCGAAACTAGTGAGTGAAAGAAATATTATCAATTCTTGGGATAGCTTAAAGGAACTCCTCATAGAACATTTTGGAGATCCTAGAACAGAAGATTGCATTGCCGTAGAATTAGAAAACATTAAATTAAAATCAGGAGAATCATATATAGATTTAGCTCATAGAATCCAGGACGTAAAAAGTTCAGTTATAGCCAAAGTAAATTTGTTAACCGATGAAGGCGTTAAAGCCGCTAAAATGATTATTTATAATAATTCTGCGTTAAATAGCTTTTTGTTTAACTTACCAGAAGACCTATTAAGGATCGTTAGGTTAAATAAATGCGCTAATTTAGAATCAGCCTTAGGAGTAGTTACAGAGGAAGTAAATTTCCATAACCATTATAATTCAAAAAGTAAAGTCAAATCAAATAATAGTTTACAAACAACCAAACAAATTCCAACCCAATTTAAATTTGGCATACCTCAAAACAGATTCCTTCAAAGTAATTTTCCACAAAGACAATTAATAAATCAAAACTAATTTAATTCAGCAAAATCAACAAAAAGTATTTAAAAATGATCAAAGATTACCTTACAACATAAATAATTATAAGCAATCTGGGTTCTTCAAACCCAACCCAAATCAACAATTCCGTTTCGGTATTCCTAATAGATTCATAAATAAAAATCAAACAGATAATGATGTCACAATGAGGACAGCAGTTCGTAACAACATGATTGAAAATTTATATGAGAATGACGTAGATGACATCGACTTTGAGACTGACGAATACTTTAATGAATATGAGCCAGTGACAATCGATGAAGACGACGACGAAAACCCCGATAATAATGTTTTTCCACCTGAAAATTTTCCCATGGATCCGGTCCAAGATCCCCCGAAATAGTTAAACTTAATTATAGTGAAACCTTAAAATTACCACATATTATAATACCAGAAATTCATTCAAAATTTATGATAGATACAGGAAGCACTAGATCTTTCATTAGCCCCGAAATAGCAAACAAATTCTTTTATAATTTTATAACTTTAGAACCTTTTGAAATAATTAGTACACATGGACACAGTAGGCACAGTAAAGTAGCTTATATGCCCTTAACCAAAACTTTTAAAACCAAACATTGTCACAAATTTTACATTTATGATGTGGATAGTAGATACGAAGGTTTATTAGGTTCAGACTTGTTAAAAGAACTAGAAGCCACAATAGATATGAAAAATCAAGTTTTAAAAACCAGAAATACTAAAATTCCGATATTGTATAGAAAACCCTACGAAATTAAATTATCACCGTGTCTGAAAACCCGAAATCATCCCTTATAACTATTCATTCAAAGGAAAACATAGATTCTTCCGATATTCCTATTTTATTTAAAGATAATTTTTCAATGATGGTTAATACATCGAATCCTTTAATATTTTCAGTCAAAGACTTTAATCCAAACAAAATAAAAATTAAAAAGAAACGTAAACGTAAAGTAAAACAGGATGATAAAATATTATCAAACCATGGCAAAAATAAATCCCGTTCTAGGAAGGTAAAAGTCCCAATAAAAGATATAAAACGTCCTCCGCAGGTTCGCGCTCCTGATCCTCGTACAGGCAGCCCAAAACCTGGCCCTTCAACTTCAGAAAATTTTAGATAATCCTGGAATCTTCCCAGTTAAGGAAGGACAAGCATTCATTAGCACTTATAATTGGAATATAATTAAAATATTAGATTTAAAATTTGTTAGTAACAGTATCGAATATAACGTTAACAAGTATTATGAAGTTATCGATTATTTAAAAGAAAAATTAAATGTATATTTCTTAGACGGAAATATCATAGATGCACAAATGCAAACTGAGTATATTATGAGTTTAACATTAGAGCGTTATAATCAATTAGTCCCAACAATTAGAATTAAAAGAGGTATTTTAAATCCCTTAGGTTCAATAGTTAAAGCCATTACAGGCAATTTAGATAATGAAGACGCAATCAGATACGATTCCTTAATAAGTCATATTCAATCTAAACAAAACGCTATTGATAACAAAATATCATTAGTTTCCGAAACAATTGGAGTATTAGTAAATCTGACAAACTCTACGAGAAACAATTTTATTGAAATAGACAAAACAATTAACGAAATAGAATCCATTCTGAATAAAACTCAATTTCAACATAGTAAGGAAATTGTCTTGAATACTTTCGATTTAATTATCCATAATTTTCAAATTTTGTTAACTAGGTTAGATGAGGTTGAAACAGCTATTGCTTTTAGTAGATTAAATATTTTACACCAATCCATTTTAGACATAGATGAATTGTTATCAACTCTTAAAGACATAGAGAAAATAGATAAATTAATGTATCCCGTAAATACCGATAATTTGATCAAAATTGTACATTGTATAGACATAAGAGCATATATTAAGAACAAACGAATAACGTTTATTATGTCAATACCAATTGTCCAATTAGATTTCTATAACTATTACAACCTTCATCCTTTTCCCATGTATAATCCTCATTTAAACCTAACATTCCTATTAACACCTCAATATTCCCAAATCCTGGTCAGAGGGTCAGATATACTTCCACTATCACAATCATGCAAAGAAATAGACGAAGGAGAATTCCTGTGTTATGAAGATAATTTATCTGTCACTAATGAAGACTTATGCATTACAGATTTGATGAAATTTTCTTCACAAATTACATCATGTTCTCCACTTACAGTAAAATCTTCAAAAGTCAAGGTCAAATCTATTCGGCCTGACACATGGTTACTATATTCAGGAAAACAGACATTTCTCACAGAGCACTGTGAAAATGATTTCAACCAGTTCAACATTTTTGGCACCTATATATTAACCTTAGATAATGAATGTGAAGCTATATTAGAGAACATCACATTAAGGAAACGTCTCATTCAATTAACTAATCAAGTCTTCCATCAAGTTCCAGTTATAAATTTACCAAGCATCACAGCAGCAGAGAAAGTCTACAAGCAGCCAATCAGCGTAGACGAAGTCAACTTAGAAAATCTTCAGTTCCTGTCACACGTGTTAAGCAGTAAAAGTGAAAAACTCAGTGAAAACCACGTATATTCAGTGAATGTGCATAGCATAAGTTTAGGTTCTATAATCATTTATGTAATATTAATAATTGTGCTTTTGATTGTTTTATATATTTATAAGTCTAAAATATTGTCCTTATGTAAACATAGGCAAAATCAACATTCTCAAAAATCGAACGCTGATTTTGAACTTATGGAGGGAGGAGTTATGTATACTAGACCAGTACACAGCTCAGTGCAAGTACTTTAAAAGATGATGCAATATAAACAGACTATTGCTCATAGAATATAATTCCAAGTACTGTTTTGCTTAATCAGCTTAACTTGCCTCAGCTGCGTATTAATCATGTAAACAGATATCAGGTTACTTGTTTAGTCTCAGTCCAATTCTCATAACTGTTTTGCTAAATAAGCAGATATCAATTAATAAGACGTATAACGCGTGGGTTCATTCTAGAAAGAGTTGTTTACTTGACGATGCCTATAAAAGCCATCGCCAAGCAAAGTACATTTAATATCGACTCAGCTCTCTTACCGTTCGCACTAACGTTAAGTAATATTAATTGACTGCATTAATATTTTGAGTATCTATTATTAATTTGTATTGTGAAATAAATATATTTTTATAAAGTCACGCCGGCCTTTATATTTGACTAGCTTTTTTGCTAAAAATTTTCATAACAATCGATGAGCGTCGCGGTCGCTCTCTGGTATTTTGTTTTTAACTCGTAATTACATACTCCGACGTGTAAGCCCCAGACCTACTGGGAGACGTCGCTACAGTGACTATAAGTATGAGCCCCATTCCTTAAGAACCACATTGCTGTCTCATGTTCCTGGCGATTCTAGCGGCCATCTTTTCGCTGCAACCAATTTACTACCAGTGATATTTATATTTTTTGTATTTCAAAGGTATGCAAGTATGTAAAATAATGTGCCAACAAAATGGCGACAGCGTTTAAGATAATACTTGTCAGTGAACATAAAAGCGCTAATGGAAACGCGAGTGTGTTTTAGAACAATCGTAACTGTGATTATATTATTACTTTAAGTGCTATCGCGGCTGAAGGGCTGTTAAGCATCAGTTTTTATGTGATTATTACTCATCTGACAGGTACTCAGATGCCAGTAAGACGCAGATTTATTCGAAAATCGGCCATTGTGCATCAAGTCTGGTGCTTCTGCGTTATTATCAAAACAGAGCTTTTTTATTAATTTTTAGGCGAATGGTGTAGCTGGGGTTTACGAGGTCTTCAGTTGGAATCCAAGTTATTAAAGTTTTTCGATCAAACTATTCACAAGCAGCCCAGATTCTGGAATTGTGCTCGGCATAATAGTAATCTAAATAAGCTCGTCCTCTATTATACTGGGAAGTAACATCTTCGGCGAAATATTTGTGTTCACAGTACACCTCTGCCAACTCACTTGGGAAATGTGGGCGTCACTGTGGTATATTTTGTCCTTATATAGTCCCCTAAGATAGTCTTTATTTACAATATCATTGATACTTTTTAGTCTATTTAGTAATGCAAAATATTCTATGAAATTGAGCTTAAGATAGAATTATCTTTCATGTGTTCGTTTTTACAGCGCAGTACATCTTTGCCGTGATTTCACCACTCGGACTTGATAGAATATGGGAGTGACGCTATGTGAATTATCCCTATCTACAATGTGATAGCATCCCCCTAGCTCCAGAATATTCCAGTTAAATTCCGAACACCTGGAAAACCTATTTCAAATAGGATTGCCAATAATCCGACAAATTTATGCCCTCCGTGTGACGTCGCACTGCGTTACAGAGGGGACACGTTAAAGCCCTATATGCCAGGAAATATTTAATGGATATAATTTCCTTCGGTATTTTATGGGACATTAATGTTTAAGATGTTTTTCTATGCTTTAAGACTCTGCATAGTAAAGTGTAGTTGAAACTGAAAATCAAATACATACATAAATACACTACACGCCTTTATCCTAATAAGGGTAGGTAGAGACTACAGTTTAGAAACTAAAGTAAGTACAGTTTAGAAATTGAACTAAATCCATGTTAATTAGTTAATTCAGAATAGTTACCGGTTTACGGTAAAAATTCTAAATTATATCAGGTTATCATGAAGTAATTCCTTTCATTATAGATTATAACTTTAAAACTATATATAATAATATCAGCCTATACTGCCCTCTGCTAGATTTGTCTGGCCTTCTCTCACTAATCGAGGTGAGCGAGATTAGGTCATACTCCACCACGCGGACCCAGTGCGGATTGGTGGAGGCAGGTTTGTGGCCACCTGCTGTTGGAACTTATCAAACCGCCTTTAAGGCTTCCAACTCGGCTTAACGACTACCACATTAAGTGGTAGCTGAGACCAACGGCTTAACGTGCCTTCCGAAGCACGGAGACGCTCGAATTTGAAAATGCCAAAAACGGTCACCCATCTCGGGCCAACCGAGTCGAACGCTGCTTAACCTTGGTAATCGGTAAGAATACCGCGGTCGCACAGCGCTACGAGCGCCTCGACTATAAACTAAAATCTAAAACTATATATACTTGGAGGAAATATTGTAGCGTTAAAATTTGCTTTGATATTTTATAAGGAATTCATGTTTTAGATTGTTTTCTATGCTCAGAGATTTCTGCAGCTTAAAGCGTAGTTAAAACTTGGGAATCAAGTATGGAAACTATTATATATCGACTTATCATAAATATTTAATACAGTACTTAAAAGAAATATTCAAGATATAAAGTTTGCTTCGATATTTTATGGGTGGATGGATAGATGATTTTCCACGCTTCGATATTTCCGCAATTTAAAGCGTAGTTTAAACTTAGAAATAAGATTGTAGTATATATATCATCACGGCAGATACCTTGCGGGGTAGGCAGAGAGTACAGAGTTTCAACAGGTTCTTTCCTCTCCACTTTTCGTCTCATACACGCTCGACGAATACGGAGACTTGACTTGCCCTTCAGATAAGACACGATCTATAAGCAACTATTTGGTCATGGTAAGATAGTCTAGGTCTAGGTCTATAGTATAGTATATTACTCATATTTTCTTTTAACACCGATTATCTCTTTAAAACTATCAATCTTCAGCCAAAGGACGTCCACTGCAGGATAAAGAGCTACATTTAAGTTAGCGCCCAATTGGCCAACGCACAGCATGGTTTCAGGCCGGCTCGAAGTACCGGAAGTAATTTATTGTCATTTTTTCACCTACCATTGATGCAGGTGGTCAAGTTGATGCTGCATACTTTGATTTTCAAAAGGCGTTTGACACCGTGGATAATGACATCCTTTTACAAAAGTTTGCGTCACGGATTCACTCCGAACTTAATAATTTTTTTTGCGAGTTATCTCAGTGACCGGAGACAATACGTGGAATACAGTGGATACGAATCCGCACCGTACTTCACTTTCTCGGGGGTAAATCAAGGAAGCAATCTGTCTGAGGTGGTTGACAATTCGAGGTGCTTACTGTTTGCTGACGATCTTAAACTGTTTCTGTCGGTAAATAGCGCATCGGATTGTGAACTACTGCAAGGAGACATTGATAATGTAATTGCTTGGAGTAAAGACAATAAAATTTATTTAAACGTAGCCAAGTGCTGTGTGATGAGCTACACTCGCAAGAGACGGCCGCTTACACACCAGTATACAATGGACACAGTACCTATAGATCGCGTCCATCGCGTGCTTGACCTCGGAATAGAGATGGCACCAGCCTTGAATTTTAGCTATCATATTACAAAATGTTGCAAAAAGGCTTTTCGTAATTTAGGGTTGGTACTTCGAATAGGCAAGGATTTGGGTAATGTATTGACAGTTCAGGTCCTCTATAATGAAATTTTACTAGTGTATTTTTTGAGTCAATAATGTTTAAGATGGTCAATAATCTATGCTTCTGAGATTTCTGGTGTAAGCTATAATTAGCCGCGAAAACTATTAAGTACATCTGGAATCGTAATGTTTATTTTCTTTATCGATTATTACTTTAAACAATACTTAGGATTAATGTTTGATTCAGATTAGAAAAGGACACAAGAATATTGCGTTTATTTGTCTCTTATGCCTTTTTTTAACTTATAGTCATATAACAATATATTTTTGGAGTATAATAAGAGAAAATAATGTTTTTTAACCTTTAACATTACACCGTCACGCCTATATTCCCCAAGCGAGGGTGGCAGAGGTGTACTGAGTACACCCACGGTTCGCCGACGATGTTAGGTCCCATGTAATAGGGGCCGAGCCTATTGCCATATACCGGGCACAATTCCAGACGCCGGACTCATACTGCGAATTTTTCGTTAGAAAAACTAAATTTGTCCGACCTAGGATTTGAACCCAGGATCTCATGATCACAAAGCGATGTGCTTTGCCACTAGACCAACGAGGCAGTAAATTTTAACATTACGTAACTATATTTTTAAAATAAAAATTCTCTTGGAACTAATATCCTATTTTTGCGCAATAACAGAACTTAAGAACGAATGTTACTCGAACATGAGTTACAAAAGTTTAAGCGTTTAAACTTTTATAATATCTGTAAGCAACTGCAAGCCCCATTAAAAGATCCATTATTAATATTCTATTGAAAACTTTTTTCACGCAGTCCTATACATTTGTTGGAGTTCAAAAAACTTGTTTAAAGTTACTTTGTCGCCAGCATCATTTAAAAAAATCATTTTTTAAAAAAAAACCTACTTCAAAAAGCAGCAAATTAATATTTGAAGTCAGTACCGGTTAGTGCAGTCGGTTACTTGGCAGATTTTTATTTTACAATAATAAGTGACAATTGAAATATTTACTAATATTTATATACCTATATTATTTTATTTTGCTGAGTTGTACAGGAAGGTACCTACAGGATTGATATAATAACCATAATAACGGAATCTATACATTCGTGCTGTTCACCGTTACTCTGGGGGCTCAGGGGACTCCCCCCTGACTTCAAAGTCGAAAGTTCAATACCGATTTCATGAAACTATACTAAACTCAACGCAAAATCAATCATCAAATTCAGTTCATAAATAAAGACGTTATAAAAAAACACAGACGAATTGTCGACCTCCTCCTTTTTAGAAGTCGGTTAATATGCTGATTAGTTCTATGGCAGGGTACCTACCTATAGGATTAATGCAATACCCATAATATCTCAATCTACGCATTCGTATTGTTTGTCGTTAAGGACTTATCAAACCGCCTATAAAGCTACCAAATAAGTTGAACTATCATATGAATAGGTAACCGGGACCAACGGCTTCGTCTTCTGAAGCGGAGATACTCGAATATGAAAATTTCGCAAACGGCCACCAATCTCAAAAGTACCGAGCAGAACGCACCTGGCAAATAAATAATCTCTTTCTGTCTCTCTCTCTCTAAAAAGAATATCAGTAACTTTGAAAAATATAGCGTCATTCATTATACTGATATTATGATGATACACGGAATAAAGATAATCCTATTGCACATTCTACTCGTCTCCATAGAATTAGCAACTCTTTCATGGGGCAATGTATACGCTTCTACAACAAATTACTCATAGCTATGCCAAATATGCCTATTAATACGTTTAAAAAGGCTAATAAAAGTAGACTATGTAGTAAAGGATATTATATTTCGGAATATATCGACGATAAAACTGATTGGGGTTGAGCAGCTTCTCATTCGGCAACTCCTAAATATAGTTTGTAAAATAATTTGTTATTAAAATACCATTTTGTAAAAAAAGAATGATAACCAAAAAGGCCAGTCCATTTAAGTTAAAAGGCTAGCCCGCTGAGTTTTTGCCGGATCTTCTCAGTGAGGCCGCGTTCCGAACCGGTGGTAGTTGTAAAAATTGTAATCATTTTTGACGTTTCTTGTTGGCCTATACAAATAAAATATTTTGACTTAGACTTCTCTCTTTCTCTCACTATCTCTCTCATCTCATCTATCCCTGGCGGGGTGGGCAGAGAGTAAGAAGTAATATAAAAGTAGCTGAAAAAATTATAACGTACATTAAAGTACTCACAATACGTGTTGCATGTAAATACAGAAATAATTCAGCGGCGGGGCCCTCCATTACGAAAGGTCGTTCTGTTTAATATTTCAGGTACAATATGCCGACTGCACGGCACACGTCACGCCCACGTGCTGTGAAATAATTAGTAGATACCGAACTTTTAACACGTAGTTCTCCTCTGTAAATTACATACTTATTATATTTATGCAAGTATTTTACCTATAAAATATTAATAGCAATCAGACGATCACAACACAGAATTTCGTTCTTTGCGTGTTCCTTTGGAGCGCTGTACAATTAAAAATAGAACTTCGTCACACTTATATTCTGACTATGTTAGGTTCCTATATAATAGGGTGTAAGCCTATTGCTGGACTCCGATAAGCCAAGCTACGTATAAGCTTCCAAGATGGAAGCATTATACGTAGCATGATAAGTTCCAATAGCAGGTGACCACAAACTTACCTCCTCGTATCCGCAGTGGATCCACGCGGTGGAGTATGTACCTAATCTCTCTGAGATCGATTTGTGCGAGAAGGCTTTTGCCCATCAGTGGGACAGTATAAGCTAATTTATTAGACCTCTTTACAGAACAATATTAATTAAATTAGTATTAAAATACGATACTGTACTAGTATGAAAACAAAGTAGACATATCAGTAAAAAACGCTCTTATACCTACTCGTACTCTATTATTATTCACGAAATAGGCGAAAAAATGTGTAAGTTTATACATAAAAACTAATGTACACGATATGTTTAATTTATATCATGAAAATATCACTCTCCCCATCAAAGATCTGCTCTGTTGGTTCGGGCATATAGAAAGAATGTCAGAAGAAAGAATGACAAAACAGACATACAATGCGAACGAGAAAGGATGTAGGTACTATCTTAGCATGACCAACTAGACTGGGTCTTATCTGAAGGACAAGTCAAGAGTCTCCGTAACCGGCGAGCGTGTATGAGACGAACTATGAGAGTGGAGGAAGCCAGAGAGGTATGTAAGGAAAGAACCTGTTGGAACTTTGTACTCTCTGCCTACTCCACAGGGGATCTGGCGTGATGAAATAGATAGATAGATAGAGAAAACATCACCCTCTTTTTTAATTATAAATCAAATCTTTATCACAATACGAGCCCAACATCTAACATTACTACGATAATTTAATCATAGTTCAACATAACCGTATACATAAACAGTAGACATAACACAAAGGGAACATTAACTAAGAATTCTTCCATCTTATGATCTTTAGTACTTAGATTTACGACTCAGAAGTCTAGACTGTTAAACGACTTTATCTCGATCTTTAATACTCAACCAGTAAGCTGGAATAATTTCCCCTTACTTGAAATACGTATGTTGTTATAACATTATTTTAAATGGCGTTCCATCTAATTTAGTTATCTAATACAACATTTTCCATCTGCCGAATTGGGTGCGTAGTAAGAGCCGCTCAGTCATGTAAAGCCTAAATCGCGCTGTTATTTTCTTACCTGACTATCACTGCCCAGCACTCCCTTCGTGGGCGATTTTTTTAGCGAAAGGCAAAGGGATCCCGAGCATGGTCAAGTTCACATTGCGCTCACTTTACGCCTTATCGGAATTTTTGGAAAGATAATATTTTGGAGAACAACTTAAAGCATGAAAATTTAGAGAAATATGTAACACACAAGACGCATCAGAAGAAGCATGCGCTGCTATTGAAAACTCCGATACTAGTTTGTGTTTTGAATTTAACAAACTGGTATTTGATACCGAGACTGTAATTCATAATATTTCACACAAAGATTTGTCCCGTGCGGAGATCAAGCCCGCGACGACTCAATCCAGACAGGTGAGTGGCCTACACTCAAGACTGCTAGACCAAGTAATCATAATAAAAATAAATAAAAAAGCATACATACAGACGAACATTGTACTTCTACCTATATTCTTGGGGTTTGCGACTTCACTGTCACGGGACTAATCTTTCACAGGGTTGCCAGAGGTGTACTGTGTACACCCACGACATGGCCGATGATGTTAGATCCCAAAATAATAGGAATTGTCGCAGTATAAAAGCAATAAAATAAATGTAATCAAGGTTTTGGACAGACGCTTCCGCGCAGTGCTTAAGAGCTTAAGCCGCTCCGCTCACTGGATCGAATAGTCGCGGGTTCGATTCCCGCATGGGACTAATCTTTGTGTGACCCACAATTACTTGTTTCGATCTGGGTATGAGGGTATGTGAATATTTATGTTTGTAAACGCACCCACGAAACAAGAATAAATACTAGTGTGGTGCTGCGTTTCTTAAAAAAACAAAACAGAAAAAAAATAGGCGCGAGTCTATTACCATCTTACCGGGCACAATTGCAGACTTCGGTTTAGCATTGCCAATTTTTGCCACACTGTCCAACTTAGGATTCAAAACCAGGATCTCGTTATCGTCAGCCGAGCAACTCCCCTCCTATCAGCCACTGCAGCCGTCCGCGGCATGTTCTCATCGACCTTCCCGATCCCTTGATGCTGATGATCTTCGACCTCGCCGTCGAGGAGATCTCTTGCGCGCCGGCCGGTGTAGAGCACCACGGCGAGATATCTAGTATATGCCTCACCCATAGCGACTGCTCAAGCCGAGGCCGTTCCTCCTTGAAGCGCCCTTGAACTAGTTCTGGCTTGAGCGTAGTGGTTGCACGCTCGCCCTCTTGTCCGGTGAAGCTGTAAAGGCCCCGTTGCCAACAAGGCAGATCATTCACACTCACATGCCAGCCGCACTTTATGCCTCTAGACCAACGACGCAGACTCTATATATAAGCTAACATCAACGATACCCAAAGGAATCACTTTCGAAGGAAATAAAGATAAAAATAAAGGGGCTTACCATCCGTGTGTATGCACGGGTAATTACGAACGGAACAATTTCAAGGTCTCCGAACCCGGATTTAATGACCTGCTTGAACACAGGGGCTGTTTCACTTGTTATATTATCATCCTGTACTAACTTCTGGAATGATTTCGGCCTTTATACGGATGCCGCATTAGTATTCTTACTTATGTTTATGTTCATATTTACATAATACCTATTAAAGTCCGTCTCCCATTTACTCTAATACGCCGAACATCATATTATATAATATGTTCTCCTGTAAGTATTCTAATTTGTCTCGGTTCTAAAACTGAATTACTTATGTTAATGAAAAGTATTATATCATATTGTTTCACTGAACTATTTAAGAAATATATTATACTTTCATATCAGAAATTGTGTGTATATTAGTATGTATTTGCAGGATATTAACGTACGAAAATGAATACGTCATCACCCGACAAGCCTGGTGACGTCGCTTGCTGCTACACGAAGAACCATCGCAGAACAAAAATCACATAGTGTAGACGTGTGACGCAACAATATGAACGAACGATGTATAAAACCCCTTCGGCCGCCATGCTGTAACCGTCTTAATAAATGTGGACGATAAAAATCTCGGGACACGAATATGCTTTGTCAATGAAAGCTTACACGTTACGACTCTTTGTCAATGAATGCTTAGTAAAACATCTCGCGCAGATCTTTACACCAGTAAAATAGCCACATAAGTATGTCATCGGCTGGATTGATTGAATGATTTGCAGGATGAGTAGTTAATCATACAATTCGATCCAAGACTGACCACAGCGGAAATCAATACTTCAATTTGTTTCATATTCGGATATGATATCGACGGTTGAAATAAGTTGATTGTTAGGAAACAAATTGAAATATTTATTATACTTCGATTTTGATATCGCTCTCATGTTATTGCTCAAAATAAATGGCGATAGAAGAGGTATACGTATCAGTCATAAGAATAAGAAACAGCAGAGGTTTTGAGCGCTAATCACGAACGATTAAACTTTAGCACAACGTTATCGAGTTGATATGGCATCCTTTTCACACTACAAATTTACGGAATAAAGATAAATGTGATAGCGCGCTTTCTGTAAAGCAATGCGTTTACGTAAATCTGTTCGTGCTAGGACTGGAGAACAAGAAGATGACAATGTATCACCAATGCAACAATCAATAGGCCAACAGCCAGTGGAATAAACCATTCCGGTTTAATCACCTGGGTGATCAACGGCGACTAATTAACGTCCAAAGATCATCCAGCAGAAAATCACCCGGCGTGCTAATAAGGAGATCTACCCTCAAACACTGGGTTGCTATGGATTGACATGATGAGTTCTTTTATTTATAAAATTGGTACATTTACTTTGACGACCATAACATGATATTAGTAATCTGAACGTGGCCTCACATAGCCGAGTGTCTAGATCAAGCAAATCCAAATAATTTTCTATTTCTTGTGGATTTCGAAACAGGCGTAGAAAAATTACTTGACAGTATCGAGTAGTATTGACAGTATACCTGTGCTGATTGATATCATTCTGGTGAAATTTTGACCTATGAAAGTAAGCGGGTTCCCCAGCACAAAGCTGATCATGGTGGCGTTCTTTGGGGGAGCTATGTTCTGCAGTAGGCGTCTTTTCGCTGTTGATAATGATAGACGATTGAAATATAGGTATGTTAGGGGTTTTTTATGTATACGTGGATATTTATGTGTGCGAAAATAACAAACAAATGTTTTTAGACCTGTGTTACCGCACACCTTTTTGGGACCTTTGTTATTACTGCACATATTTTTGAGACCTATGTTGTTACCACACACATATGGTCCTCAAAGGGACTGGTAATCAAGACGTATGATGTCATAATTATAAAATTTAATTTACAACTTCCTCCTAGCCATAGCGTATATCACTTAAAATTCATGACTCGTAGCGTAACCCGTAGCGATTTGCTACGAGTTACCGTAGTCGGCGCTACGGAATAGCAAGTATTGCTACGAATCTCGTGAAAAGGCTTCAATATTTCTGTAATACATTACATGGTTTGTACAACAAAAGAACGAAGATAATAGCATGTTAACACGAGAATATCCTCGAACTTTTGGTCACGCTAGACAAACTAGAGCAATAATACTAGAACAGCTCACCAGACAAAAAGAAAATTAAATTTTAAAGTGATATCATTTTCAGTGTTTCACAGGTCATACGAGAGGGTTTCTGTAAATGTACGGAGGCAATATTTCACTGCGCAACGCCGCTAGCTAGGTCACAGGATAATGCTTTACCGTCTCAAGAGGAGACCTCTAATTCAGTTCTCTCCATATGACATAAAGTTTAAAAGCAACACAAGGCATTCAGAACTTATATTTTATATAATCAATATAATATAATCAACAAACCCTGTAGCCTAGTAAATGATTTTATATTTCTGAGCCCGCATCCGGACAAAAGTATCACAAAACCGAAGCTTATATAATAATGAGCCTGATGGTAAACTGATTACGTGATATATAACGGTGGTACTCTTTGTATCGAAAAATGCTCTGTAAAAATAAATCCGGTATCTTGAATACCCCCTCATAATCGCCATTTACCTATTAGGAGTACATTAGAACCTAAACTCGTCCGCACAATACTCTGCCCCTTAGACGGAAATCAATATTTCGAGATCATACAAAGATTTGTCAGTGGAACGGCTTAAACTCTTAACCACTGTAACAAGCCGTCTGATTGAATTATTTTTTGAAGATAAATTGCAATAAAAGTCTTACCTCAAGAAATAATAACAAGACTACTACAACTACACCATTAAAAAATAGATATCGGACAGTCCTAATTGTACAGCTATTTAAATAATCATATCAGCCTTCTGGGAAAAAAACCAGATTTCTCTCACAAATCAAGGTAAGAGAGACTAGGTCATACTCCACCACGCGGACCAAGTGCGGAGCGGTGGAGGCAGATTTGTGACCTGCTGTTGGAACTTATCAAACCGCCTATAAGGCTTCTAACACGACTTAATGACCACCATTGAGTGGTAGCCGAGACCAACGGTGTAACGTGCCTTCAAAGCATGGAGACGCGCGAATATAAAAATGTAAACCCCATCTCAGACCTACTGAGCCGAACGCTGCTTAACCTTAGTAAATCGTTAAGAACATCGTGGTCGCATGTTGGGCACGAGCCTCCTCCCAAACTGCGAGGGTTTAGGCTATAGTCCACCACGCTGGCCCAATGCGGGTTGGCGAACTTTACGCACCTTCGAAAAACTCTTAGGCATGCAGGTTTTCTCACAATGTTTTCCTTCACCGTTAAAGCAAGTGATAAATATTTTATTAATACGCACATGCTTTTGAAAATTGGAGGTGCGTGCCTGGGTTTGAAACCGAGATCTCTGACTTTGCAGTCCAATGGTCTAACCACTAGGCTATCACTGCTACTATTGTACATAGTAAATATGTACAATATTAAATGTTCCTTCACTAACAACACAAACGCCAGCCCCGAACTTAAAGTACATACATATAGCTTCATGAATACCAAAGCTTAATTAAAACCAAATAGCACAAGCGTTTAATTAGACATATGCCAACAGCTCTACATGAATCTGACTATCAATAATAAACCTTGTGCTGATAAATTTACGGCTCAGAACGTAATTTGAATAGTTGCCAAATCAAATTTACGACATTTACATTCCTGATCTTGATACAATCAGTCATTATGCTAGTCTGTTATTATACAAATCTGTCACTATCCACTGTCACTCTGAGAATCTATCAACCTATAAAACTGTCATATAACGATTACATTTGTTTACACCTCTCACTTTACATTTCTGATAGTATACTCCTAAACCTGCTTCCTGTTCTCTGGCCTTATACAAGGTGTACCATAATTGCTGTTACTCGCTATATTAATCTGGAATTGTTGCCGGTATATGGCAATAGGCTCACCCCCCATTACATGGGACCTAACATCGTCGGCAAAACGTAGGTGTACTCAGTACACCTCTGCCACCCCCGCTTGGGGAATATAGCGTGACGGTGTTTTTTTTTAATTAATGAACTGATTAAAATATTGACCCCCAGTTGAAGAGACGTCAATTTTAAAAGTGGCATTAGTAGCTAATCCACCTTAATAACATTATAATCTTTAAATGAAACTCTGCCTCGTTGGTCTAGTGGCAAACCGCATCGCTTTGTAATCACGAGGTCCAGGATTCAAATCCCAGGTCGGACAAGTGTAGTTTTTCTAGCGAAAACTTCCCAGTCCGAGTCCTTAGACTGGAATTCCACCCGGTTTATGGCAATAAGCTCGCTCCCTATTACATGGGACCTAACATCTTCGGCGAAAAGTGGGTGTACTCAATACACCTCTGCCCCCGCTTGGGGAATATAGGCGTGACCGTGTTTATTTATATCTGCAAATGGGCGTATGTGTTTGTATTTAAATAGTAAAACTACAAAAGAACCGAGAAGAAAACTTACATCGTAGCACTTTAAAAATGTTGAATATTTGCTTAAATGCTTGAGGGTTTATTTCTTATAACATTTCACGCCACAAGCTTTTAAGAAAATAGTGTCTGCGTATATAAAACTCAACAAATAACGTATATCATCTTGATATCTGATCCACCAATTTGCGGCGGCGTGTATGCACAAACATATTATATGGTAAAACAAACTTCCTAAGGTTTGCCGAACACGACCCGTTTTACGAACTTCATACGTTTTGACGTCAAACGTGCGATCAGTCAAATGTATGATGGCAGCTTGGGTATATACTCGTAGGTATATTGCAATGATACACAGTATGTAGACTATGCTACATATATATTATATTATAGATGACCGATAAGTGTATTTGTGCACGTTAGGACGCTATACATTAATAAGAGTGAAGCAAGCTAGAGAGGTCTGTAAGTAAAGAACCTATAGAAAGTCTGTAATATCTGCCTACCTCGCAAGGAATCTGGCGTAATAATAAAGATAGATATACAAAATTCCTCGACTCGACTTTACTAGCTGGACTCTTTGGTCTAGTCTAGTAGTGTATAGTGGTTTTAATGCTAGGTCGAATCAAATGTGGGTTCCCTATTGAAAAAAATCTTACTAGCAGTGCGGAGGCCGGAGTTGTGCCGAACATAATTGCAATTTCCAAAGTCCAAACATCGTCGGTGATATATGAGTGTACACGCTTGAGGAATGTTAGTATGATATATTTCCTTTTTTCGCATTATTTGAATCATTGGGAAAGAAAATTAGTTGATTCGATTCAGTTGATTGGAATCGAAGAACTGGCAGCGATATCGTTGTGTACCATGCAGTTTTAGAAATTGATTCCCTACTTAAAAAAAAAGCTCCTCGCACACAAATACCCCTAAGGGAAATCTAGAGGTGGATGTTGCACACTAATATTTCGCCGAATTTTTCGTAATAATACTAAACAGACAACTACCAGAACCCAGAGAAATTCAACACACAAAAATTACTAACGAAAAAGCGCCTCAAAGCCAAGATATAAGCATCAAAAGAAACGGTAATAAGATTTACATACGCCAGGGTATCACGTAACCCTTTGATGTAGTTAAATATCAAAGGCTTGGAAAATGCCTCCGTAAGGGTTGTTCACATTTTGATCTTATTTAAAACAGAGTTTTGGGACATTGTAATAAGATTTATATTTACATTTCTTCTTCTTCAATATTATATACCTTGATTCGTTCCAAAACGCTATGTGTGAAATCATTCGCAATCTCTTTCGCGTTATATCAGCTGACCAGAAGACTTGAGAGACAGAAGAGGCACGAACAGATTGATGTTGGCGTGACGCTATTGAATTTATATTTAATTTTTTAACACGACACTCTAAATAAAGATGACAGCACGACTTCTCGATAATGTTTATAGTAACGTCAAACAGTTTGTGCTTATCCCCTGAGGGCTGTAAAGTAACAAACATGGACCAAAAACGAACTAATAGAAAACGAAAAAACGTACGGGTATAACGACGTTAAAAAAGACGGACGATTTAGCGCAGCGGTTAAGAGCTTTAGCGGCTCCGTCCACTGTGTCTTCGCCTACCCCTCAAGAGATGTGGCGTGATCATATAGATAGATATATAGCCCTAAAACAGTTTTAAATCAGGGTCAATTCTCACAGTCAGCTTCCCGCGGCATGACAACGGATAATATAATTCCGATGCTCTGTTCATGTGAATAGACACTAAGTCGATAGGCAAGACGACATTAATGTAAATACTCGTAAGATGTAAAAAAAGAAAACTCTCAATAATAACGGACAATTTAGCGCAGTGGTTAAAAGCTTAAGCCGCTCCGCCCACTGTGTCTAATAGTCGCGGGTTCGATTCCCGCACGGTACAAATCTTTGTGTGATCGTCAATTATTTTTTCCGGTTTAGGTATTTGTGTAATTGAATTTTTATGTTTGTAAACGCACCCACGATACAGGAATAAATCCTACTGTGTACGTAGGTACGTTTAAAAAAATAAGCTTGTTGAATCAAATTAGGTACTTTGTCTAGTGCTACCTTGGTCTAGTGGTTTAAGCTTGGGCCGCTCCGTTAACTGGCATCGAGTAGTCACGGGCTTAATCCCCGCAAGAGACAAATCTTTGTGATTAAATATCATCATCTTTGCTTAAGTTTATTTTTCATTTTGTCAACCGCGTTGTCCCACTGGCACTGGGCAAAGGTCTCTCCATAAGCTGCTACGTAGACGTGATCTTATAAATAAAGAAGAAAATCATCGCCTCTATATTTCTCTAGCGAAGATGGCGGATGTGTAAACTACAAATCGAAGACGATGTTAGGACATTGTCATGGAGGGTGATGTAATAGAGGGTCTATTTATTGCCATAACAATTCCAAACTCTCAACTGCAACATTCTCAGTAGCGGTTTTAACTTCAAAAACCCTTTGCCTGACCTAAGATTTAAACTCAGGACTTCGTGATCGCTATCCGCACTGTATGCCAATAGACCAAAGAGGCAGTCAGCTAGTTGAGTTAATTAAGGTGGACAACGGCTCTTCATCATCATCATCCTAATTAGTACACTGCCGTATATAAATCTTCTTCCAATGGCGCACAATAGCTCTTGATAAGTCCTAAAATTATTACTGAAATATATCGCCTTATCGAATACTTTCGGCATTGTATAATAGGATATAAACTGTAAAAAGCATTTGTACATTAAAAAAGACTAGTGGTCGTCCATAGGTCGATATTCGACCTACTCTTTCATCGTTTGCTGGTTATGTTTGACATTCAGTAAGACTATAGACAAATAATATTAAAGACAAACATCAATTTGACGGGTATTGTGTCAAATACATGGAAGTGTGTGTAATGTTTTTTTCATTGATTTAATGCATGTTTTAGGCATAATTTAAAAAAAAAAATAGCATTCTGCACTCCTTCTCTATATAAACTATAAGTGTAGGAAATTTCATACTTCTCCGTCCGCGCAATTTTCGTAAAAATGTGTTTTAAGTTTTTGCTTCACGTATTAATATATAGATAAGTCGGAAGCAATCTCATGAACACATATTTAATTACTTGACTCCTAATTTGATATGATGGGCGCTGCCTCTCGATAGCCATTGACCTTATTCGTAACCTTAACCCTTTCGATGAAACTTCCAATCAATTATATGTGGCGTCATAACCCTTCATCAACAATGGAGTACATACTGCTTCACCGCTTTGTTTGTGGATGAAATTATGATTTTGTTTTTCTATCCGTAATACGGTTATATTTATAGGCAAACTTGATTAATGCCCGATGCTTTCTATCTGTCTTCATTAGGGTAATATATAAATTAGTAAGAAATCCAGAGAGGTCTGTAAGGAAAGAACATTTTGGAACTCTGTACTCTCTGCTTACCTCGCTAGGCTCTGACGTGATGATATAGATAGATAGCTAAATAAAATAAATACAAACAACGAAAATAATTTAAATAATGTAACAAACAAACCATCCCGCCCATATTCCTTATGCGGAAGTGGCGGAGGTGTACTGAGATCATGCAAATATCCCAATGATATTAGGCATTACGCCTTTACCCACGGTGACACAATTTAAATACTTGGGCTCAATACTCAGTAATTGTGGCAAGATTGACAATGACATTACTCACAGAACTACAACAGGATTGATGAAATGGAGACAACTCACAGGTGTGATGTGTGACAGGAGAATGTTTTTTAGGGTTAAAGAGCAAATGTACATGACAGCCATAGGGCCTGTGGTTTTGTGCGCTACAGTATGTAGGGCACAAAACCACAGGCGTTTGATAGAGTCGTGCGAAAGAGACTTTGGGACATTTTGCCAGAGTATGGTATAAACGGCACCCTGTTGCGAGCCGTCCAGTCCACCTACGTGGACAGCAAGGCATGCGTACGGGTGGGTGGTAACATGTCACCTTGGTTTGACGTTAAAATCGGCGTCAAGAAGGCTTGCGTGTTGTCCGCTAGACTGTTTATAGTGTATCTGGATAAAAGTCTTCAAAGACTGAATGCGATGACTGAAGGGGTAAAAATGGGTGATCTAGTGATAAACCACCTATTGTATGCAGATGACGCGGTTTTGATAGCGCCAACAGCCACTGATCTGCAAACACTAGTCACAGTTATGAGAGACGACTGCATGAACAATGGCTTACATTTGAATGTGAAGAAAACCAAAATTATGATTTTTGAACGGGAAGAAACCAGAACGAATGCAAGGATTGTGGTTGGTAACGATGTGCTGGAGCAAGTGAATGAGTTTGTATATCTTGGATGCGCCTTCAGTAAGGATGGGAAATACACCGCTGATATAGAGAGAGGAGTGCATGCAGGTATTAGAGTGAATAGTGCGATGGGAAGGCTACTTGGGAGCCGGCACTTAAGCCAAAAGGCGCAGCTGGCCATGCATAACGGAGTGATAAATGCGGTCGAAATGCGATCTCTGCGGAAGATGTGCGGAGTCACGCTGACCGACCGTATTCGCAACAGCGTAGTAAGAAAGCGAGTAGGTATGAAAGATAGTATCGGTGTAAAGATGAGAAAGGGTATGCTCCGTTGGTTCGGGCATATAGAAAGAATGCCAGAAGAAAGAATGACAAAACAGATATACAATGTGAAAGTGGAAGGATGTAGGTGCCGGGGAAGACCTAGACTATCTTACCATGACCAAATAGACCGTGTCTTAGCTGAAGGGCAAGTCAAGAGTCTCCGTAACCGGCGAGTGTGTATGAGACGAACTATGAGAGTAGAGGAAGCCAGAGAAGTATGTAAGGAAAGAACCTGTTGGAACTCTGTACTCTCTGCCTACCCCGCGAGGGAGCTGGCGTGATGATATAGATAGATAGAGAGTATGTAGGGCAACCAACAAACACCACCTTAACAAGCTACACACAACAGAAATGCGCATGCTACGCTGGTCAGCGGGTGTCACTCGAATAGACAAAATCCGCAATAAATACATAAGAGGGGACAAAATCCGCAATGAATACTTAAGTTGCCCCGATAGTATATAAAGTTAAATAAAAACGCTTATGGTGGTACGGTCACATCCAGCGACGTCCAGATGACCACATAGTAAAGCTGGCCCTTAATTTGCCAACGACAAAATGTCCTCGTGGAAGAGACGGTGGAGGCGGTTGAAAAAGACCTGAAAGATGCTCAATTCGTCACAGACGCAGCACAAAATTGTGCTCAGTGCAATAAAAGGACAAGAAAGGCCGACCTCAAGTAAATGGGACACACGGTCTAGTCGGAAGAAGAAGAAGATTAGGTCCCAAATAAATAGGGAAAGAGCCTTAGAGGGCTTGGCACGAAAAGATTGACGTTAGCGTGTCACAAGCTAATTAATATGTCATCCTTGTCACACTTCAAATTACTAATTAAACATGAAGGAGATAACGTATGCTCCATTACAGGTTCGTGACTACCTGCTGTTGAAACTAATCAAGCCACCCTTAAGACTTTGACACAGCTTAACTACCTCATGATGTGGTAACCGAGACTAACAGCAAACGTGCCTTTGACACACGGAGATGCTCGAAATGGAAATGCGAAAAACGGTCTCCCATCTCACACTGACCGAGGCGAAAACTGTTTGCCTTGATGATCACTATGGCTTCGAGTACCTTTAAGTAATGTACCTGTAAAATTAGCTCGGATAAATTGAAAGTAGATTAGATGTATTGTTTCAAAAATAAGGCTTACTGATGGATAAATTTTGTAGGAGAAGAATTATTATCAGAGACGGCTCTTTGTTCCATTAATATTAATGCATATTGACGGGAAGTCTTCGTGGAATAAAATTAAAATGTAGTAACTGCGCGAGGAATAATAATGATTGATGTAACTATCACGTTATTTATAAATAAATATATTTTAAAACTGACTGGATCGATGTTACCGTGGCGAATTATTCGCATAGCGATTACGAGGTCCTGGGTTCGAATTGTTCCTACAGACGGTATATTTTTTTATGGTAAAATAGTCTCAAATTAACGGTACCTAGCACTAAGATGTGCTCTAAAGTGGCGAATTCTTTTGAAATCTTTGTAAATTTAATTTATAATCACCCCATCTTATGCAGCTGTGATTATTAATACTCTATTAATTATTTTATAAGGACAATGGGGCATGACAACTTTAATACATTGTGATTTCAGAATAAGGACTTGTTTCAAAACAACACTTTCATCTATTCTAATATTATATAGAGGAAAGATTTGTATTTTTGTATGTATGTAACGAATAAACTCAAAAACTACTGGGCCGATTTCAAAAATTCTTTCGCCATTAGGATGCTACATTATCCCTGTGTAACATAGGTTATGTTTAAAAAATAAATTTCCACCCGCGCGAAGCCGGGACGGGCCGCTAGTACAATATAAAATTATTGGTTCCAAAATTATTTCATTCATGGCACCTACTGCCGAATTAATATTCAAAAATACGCACTGTCACGCCAATATTCCCTAAGCGGGGGTGGCCAAGGTGTACCGTGTACACTCACTTTTCGCCGACGATGTTAGGTGTCACGCAATAGGCTGAGCCGTGCTATACACCGGGCTAAATTCCAGACTCCGGAATGATGCCGGGAATTTTTCGATAGAAAATCTGTATTGGTTTGACATGATCACAACGCGCGTTTTTTGCTGCTAGACCAACGAGCCAATTAATATTCTATCTATCTATCTATCTATAACATCACGCCAGATCCCTTGCGGGGTAGGCAGAGAGTACAGAGTTCCAACAGGTTCTTTCCTTACATACCTCTCTGGCTTCCTCGACTCTCATAGTTCGTCTCATACACGCTCGCCGGTTACGGAGACTCTTGACTTTTCCATCAGATAAGACTCGGTTTATTTGGTCGTGGTAAGATAGTCTAGGTCTTCCCCGGTACCTGCATCCTTCCACTTTCACATTGTATATCTGTTTTGTCATTCTTTCCTCTGGCATTAATATTCTATTATATACTTATCACGAAACAGATACCTATATTCAACTTGTATTTAGTAATTATGGCGTCATTTGCATATTCCGTCCGTTAGAAACTTGTCGCGTCGGCTTATTAACAGTATACTTAATGGAATCACCACCCGACAAGGTCACTTCTGCTATTTTTGGAGAGCATTATTTTAAAAAGCGTTGTCATTAAGATTGTAGCCTTTTTAATGCCTGATAAAGCATGGTATTATTAATTTCATTTGTTTTTCTTTGGTGTAATGGTAATTAAGCAATTTGATATAAATATTGATGATATAAATAGATAGATAGAATTTTACGTTTGTAAATGAACCCACAACACAGGAATATTTCCTAGTGGACTTCTATGGGACTGCGTTTTTAACAGAAAGAATCCTACTTCCTACTAATATTATAAACGTAAAAGTTTGTATATTTATTACTTGAGTACGTTTTTCGCGTTTTTGATCACGCAAAAAACGGCTGAACGGATTTGAATAAGATTTGGCACACAGTTTATGACCTAGATTAACACATAAAATACTTTTTATCCCAGAAAAATGTTAAGTTCTTGACTAAAGTCAACGCGGACGAAGTCACCGGCAGAAGTTAGTAAGTTATAAAGTAACGGATAACTCAGAAGCTTATACCTTACTTGTAAGTAATTTATCACATAGTGTAATCTGCCTCGTTGGTATAGTGGCAAAGCGCATCGCTTTGTGATCACGAGGTCTTGGGTTCAAATCCCAGGTCGGACAAATGTAGTTTTTCTAGCGAAAACTTTCCCAGAGAACATTCCCAGAGACTTTCCACCATCTGTCTTCACCGAACCCTACAGTACTTTGGTCACATAGCTCGAAGAAATAGTAATAACATGGAGAGATTACTGGTGACAGGCAAAATAGAGGGGAAGAGACCAAGGGGACGCAGTCCTAAGAGATGGTCGGATCAGATATCGAAACAACTCGAGATGCCAGTCAGCGCGGCTCTCCACCTGGCAAGTGATCGCAACAAATGGAGAGAAATTATAAAAAGAGTCCAGCAACGGAGTCACGACTGAGGACTGACGGACTGAGGACAGTCATGAAGGAACGATTGAAGAGAGAGAAACAGCGTTCGACATGGTCGGCCTGAGATGGGTGACCGTTTGTGGCATTTTCATATTCGAGCGTCTCCGTGCTTCGGAAGGCACGTTAAGCCGTTGGTCCCGGTTACCCCTTAATGTGGTTGTCATTAAGCCGAGTTGGAAGCCTCATAGGCGGCTTGACATTCCCAACAGCAGGTGGCCGCAAAACCTGCCTCCACCAATCCGCACTGGGTCCGCGTGGTGGAGTATGACCTAATATCTTTCACCTCGATTTGTGAGAGAAGGCCTTTGCCCAGCAGTGGGCAGTAAAGGCTAATATTTATTTACTGTTAAATGTAGGCCTCTTCTTCAAACATCAATACAATTAATTATTACAAGCTTTTATTTAACTTGCAATGTTCGTATGTCTGTCTGTCTGTTTTACCGGTTCGAATTTTGAGATCCATTTTACAAGCAACTACGGACATCCGATTGAGTTGAAATTTGGCATACGTATGTAAAGTTAGTGAGAATGCAATAATATGGTACAATAGAGCTGGTCTGATGATGAAGTCGGAAGGTGGCAATGGGAACATGTGAACTATGTAACACACTCGTGTTTAGGCTTGTTAGATTGGTAGTAAGTACTATACAACCAGATAGTGTTCAGGGTCTGATGATGAAGCTGAAAGATGGCCAATGGAACCACCCAACCCAATATAGCCCCGCCGTGTTAGGGTTCGTTGGATTTGTTTTGACGAAACCCGGATGGTGTCCAAGTTCTGATGATGGAGCCGGAAGGAAGCCATAGGAACTCCCAAACTAACCAAGATAATATCTTCGCTGTGTTTTAGCTATAAAAGATTGTTTTTAAAAAGATATTTGTAAATTATATGTTAAGACAGGTGGAAAAAAAGATATCATTAAGTAAATTTTTTTTTTCAAATTTACCAACTACATGATCTATTCTTTAAATGTACACTTCATAATCTTATTAAAAACCAACACACATTTTTATCTATATTGATCATCTGGCAACATTTTTTGCTATTGAAAAATCAACATGTCATGATGTCCGTCGAATTGTAAACATGAGTTTAGAATGCTCATCATAGATCTCAGGTATAATACAAGATCTATGATGCTCATAATATTATATTACTCTGTATATTACTCTCAAAATTAATAGCTACACTGTAATTAAACTCGTATGCCCTGTCTCAACATGTTATTGCGTTCCAAAACATGTCATTAGCAACTTAATTGGCGCAACGTAACCGACATAAAATGGTTAGTTTGTCTCAATATTCAAATTGAACAAACATTGTGGAACTTTGTAATAATTGCATGTACTTGAGAGGATGAATATGTGTTTTTTTTTTTGTTTTTTTTCGTTTTATTCATTATTTTAAAGTCGACAGGACTTCTTAAAATAATAATACCGATTTTATCGTGGTTTCATTTAATACAGCAGCTCAGCCATGATACAGCATTTTATCACAGCAATAAGCTTTTTTCGTTTGTTTAATTGGTTTATTCGGAAGATACAAATTTTGCAACTGATTTTGTTCTGACGAACATTGAGAACAATGAGCTTAAAATTTGACGCACGCAACACCTAACCAAATTATTGCACTGCATATTATATGAACTGGTGTGTAGTTCTATTCACATAGTTATTCTATGCGACCCATATTTTCTTTTTAAACGCGAGAAGAAGGTATATTTTTTATTTGAATAAAGTTTTGTTATAATTACTTTCCCTTTATGATTATGCTTCACCTATTACATTTCCAGCAACGATATGAAATATTATCTAGTTTATCTGATAGCTAACTAATCAGATATCTTTAAGGTATACAATTTCAACGTAACTAGACGTAATAAGCTAACTATTAACAATTAATTAACTCACTAACTACCAACAATTATTAACTGTCGCTGGACTGGACAGAAAAGATCTACACATAAAAATAAACTCCCTAACGAGCCAGTGTCAAGCGCAGGGACTCGAGCTTGAAAATGATATAACGTAAGGGATGTTATGTAAATAGAAACAACTCAAACAGATTAGGGTTTTCTTTTAATAATAATTAGTTTGTTTCAAATAAGAGACATAGACCAAAAAATATAAAATAGGTGTAAAATAACAGTAACAGTGGTTTATAAACTTTGCTACGAAAACTAAGAATTAACTTATTATGGGTACCAGCAATATCTTTCCATCTCACACCTAGTCAAAGTAAATGTGATCACGTGCATGTTGACCTAGGATATTTATTTGGAATTTTCTCTAACACAGGTTCATCAGCAAAGAGGTCAGGGACTTTACACAAATATCGTAACCAATTATATGACATTAGGTTATTATTATTTACATTCAGCTCAATCGCAAGGAGGTACACATAAAGATGACAAGCTCAGGCATGTCAACTATACATAAGGTCGCCTTAAAGTAAAAATCTTGAAAATAGGTAACGTAATATCTATCTATCTATATCATCCACAGGTTCTTTCCTTACATACCTCTCTGGCTTCCTCCACTCTTATAGTTCGTCTCATACACGCTCGCCGGTTACGGAGACTCCTGACTAATCCTTCAGATAAGACCCGGTCTATAACGTAATAATAGGGAGCAAAAACTGCTCCGTATTTCTTTTCAAATGTTGATTACATTAGGTTATTCAATTGATGCGTTTTCAAATGTATAGGATTAAAATTTCAATAACAGTGCTTAGTTAAAGAACGTATCATAAATTAAATTGAATCGCACTCTTACTAGAGTGACCAAAATTATAGCTCCTAATCACGTTTTATAACACCTTCCCTTTTTCGAAGATAAATCTCTCGTACCGTACCAGTTTCATCTACAATTTTTCATGTAACTTCTTGCTTCGTTCGTAAAAAAATATGTATTTCATTTTGTTTACTAATGATCCAATAACCTACAAAAGTGAAAATACAGCTCTCACACTGTAACTTTGCATGTTTAAGTTTCTATTTTAATTAACCGAACTTGCGTATCTCATCTTGTATAAACAAAACATTTCCCATTACGAGACATTGCTCTTGACATTGGCTTTGGCAAGGGAACAATGGCGTGTGTAATTGCATTATTCCGTATCGAAATACAATGTAAGTTGTATCGAAATTATTATAGCAAAGAGACCTATAATTTTTTTTCTATTTGGATAGAAAAGTAATCTATTGTCCAAATTTCAAGGTTCTAGTATAACCATTTTCGTATCTGCAATGTTGGATCAGTCAGGTAAGACAAGGAATTTTATATAATTGTAGATTTTAGGCTGTTGACGTGTTAAAAATGTAGAAAATTCTAGATCTTCATAGTAATCTACTTTTAATGAAGCAAGTAAATTAAAATCAAATTTTGAAACAGCCTTTTTTTAAAGAAAAATCTACCGTGCCGTAGCAATTCCACAATATTACAACTATACTACTATTACTATATCATCACGCCAGCTCCCTCGCGGGGTAGGCAGAGAGTACTGAGTTCCAACAGGATCTTTCCTTACATACCTCTCTGGCTTCCTCCACTCTCATAATTTGTCTCATACACACTCGCCGATTACGGAGACTCTTGCCCTTAAGATAAGACACGGTCTATGTGGTCATGGTAAGATAGTCTAGGTCGTCCGCGGTACCTACATCCTTTTACTTTCGTATTGTATATCTGTTTTGTCATTCTTTCTTCTGACATTCTTTCCATATGCCCGAACCAACGGAGCATACCCTTTCTCATCTTTACACCGATACTATATTTCATACCTACTCGCTTTCTAAATATTACAAGCAACTTGGTTTGTTCGTATAGTATATGTGTCACTAGTTTCTGCCCGCGACATCGTCCGTCCAAGAACCTGACATTTTTCCGGGAAACGTCTATCCTATGTGTTAATGTGCCAATTTCATCCAAATCCGTTCAGGCGCTTTTATGTGATTGAGTTTATTACTCAATACATACAAACTTTTACATTTATTATATTAGTAGAATTTACTAAACCTACTAAATAAAAAAATGGATTGCAAAAACTTTGACCACTGTGAAAGTTTTCGCAATCCATTTTTTTTAATATTAATAAGAATCCCATACCACACCTACGGAATTCAAAAATCTCTCAAACTTTACTTGGTATGTTTATGTATCTACTTAAATTACATCTCGTATAAACAAAACATTTCCCATTACGGGCCCTTGCTCTTGACATTGGCTTTGGCAAGGGAGCAATGGCGTGTGTAATTGCATCGCAGATGTTGCGGAATACAAGGTGATTTCCGGATATTCTAACATCCGAGGGTTTTGGGCAAAATAGCTGTCGTAACGCCTATATGTACGTATTTACCTATATGAAAAATTCGAATGGGTGAATCGAAAAGGTACGTAAAAGTAGAATGATAGAGATCTTTCTGGTACTTTTAGGGTCTCTTTCACCACCCTCGTGTAAAATTTGAATTAGACTAATTGATAATGAATGCTGTAAGTTAGTCTTAATATGATTCTCATGTAAAACTAGCCAGTTTTAATTGTCGAGTAAAGCTAATTGAGGAGTAACTAACCAGCACTTTACTCGAGGGTAGTGAGAGGGACCCTTAGTCTTATTTTTGTTAATTTGATAACTTAGTTATTAACTGCCTCGTTGGTTTAGTAGCAAAACGCATCGCTTTCTGATCACGAGGTCCTGGTTTCAAATGTTAGGTCGGACTAATGTAGTTTTCCTAACGAAAAATTCCCAGTGTGAACCGGAGTCTGGAATTGTGGCTGGTATATGGCAATAGGCTCGCCCCGTTTAACATGGGACCTAACATCGTCGGCGAAAAGTGGGTGTACTTAGTACCTCTGCCACCCCCGCTTGCGTGACGGTGTGTAGTTATTACAGAATGCTCATCATATCACGTGCACAGTGCGCGAAAGCAGGGTAATATATTTGTTATTGGTGAACAATAGAGAGCTATTATTATATACCCGTCTGTTAAGTGATTCACAGCCAACCCTGAGTTAGCAATGTCAAGAGAAAGGGCTTCAACAGGATAATGGGATTACGTCACCGATGAATATTAACAGTTACACATTCTGGAGGATTACAAGCCTTTCCTTGTGTGGGAGGAAAGTGTTGTGTGGTGGAAAGTGTTTAATACCAGGTAAATATATTATTTGCCCGGTATTAAACACTTTTATTATTATAAACCCTCTCAGTTTGAAAGGAGGCCCGTGCCCAACAGTGGGACAGTTTCTTAACAGGGCTTATATTTGTTAGCATTATTAAATTTAATTATTAGTAACGTTTAGTAATACTGGCAATTGTGGTAGAAATGTCTATATTGATTTCAGTTTTAGTCGAATATTTTTAGTATGAATGGTAGACATTTATCTGAAAGTAGTAGAAAAGGTTGGCAACACATATACGGTGACATGCGAGCGGTCCGCTACGGAGGCATTCTGACTTCAGGCGTGGCGGACGGCGGATGCAGAGACTGGACTGAGATAGTTATTTGCTGTACAGTTAAAGTTAGCTATTGTTGCAAGTCTAAAGTAATAAATATTTGAACAGTGAACTAGTGGTTTCTCTCAGTTCAGAAGTGGGATTCGAAGCCCCATAAAGTGAGCGGTTGCCTGATACCACCCGGTGAGTTCTATAGATAATTCAATTTGACCACGTGACATAGCTAGTTGTTAAATTTTATCTGACATGAATTTTGTGACTTTAGACACAAGCAGTACTTGGTTATTCCGACATTTGATGTGTTATATTTTATCGGAGAGACAATTGAAACCATTAGGGACCTAAACAGGTGATAATTTTGGTGTGACGAGTGTATATTTTTAGACAAAAATACCCTCAAGTTAAAAAAATAAATAAAAAAAATACGTGTACATGTAAATTGTTACATCAAGTTTGAAAGTGAGTTACTGGTTTAAAGTTATTGCTTGTTATGATATTTCGATTACGTTGTAGATATGCTAAATAAAAACGTTATAAAGCAGTTCAAGAAGACATTTAAATTGACAAAGTGATGCGGTCTTCATGTATGATCGTTCAACTACCCACCAAACTTATGAATTTTCAGTGACCAAAGGTGACAACAGTTGGAAGTTAGTAATCTTATTCGAGTCTTACGTAAGAATTATTTCTTGTTGTTTCCGGTACAGTAATCATGTCGGAACCCGGAACACCGCCATTGAGTGTGAGGTGTACTTCTAAAAATAATAATAGGAAAAAGAAAAAGAAAAGAACAAGAAGCCCGAGCTTCAGTAGCTCAACAACTAGTAGGGAGTCCGATCATAGACGATCAAGCTCAAATAAAAAAAGGGCCAAGAGTAAGAGTAGACTAAGTTCAAGTAGTTTATCTTCAGAGTCTGCATCTTGCAAACGACCTAAAAGGACTAGGAGAACTTCTATTTCGAGAAGTCAACGCTCGAGACAACGTCATACAAAAAGTAGATCCAAACTTAATTCAACCTCGGAATCCTCCGTTTTGACAAAATTGGTAGCTGCTATTGAAGGCAAAAATCGGACAATTCAGCAGAGTTTTGGTGGTCAGCATATTATTCCCGAATTTGATCCACAAGCTAAAAATCAAACGATGAAAGACTGGCTGTGCAAAATAGATGAGTCTGCATTCGTCTACGGT
Source organism: Phalera bucephala (assembly GCA_905147815.2). Lineage (NCBI taxonomy): Eukaryota > Metazoa > Arthropoda > Insecta > Lepidoptera > Notodontidae > Phalera > Phalera bucephala. The sequence goes on from LR990612.1 coordinate 30,363,680, forward strand.
TGGTCAGAAAAGCAGACCATTTACTTTGCATTACCAAGGCTAATAGGCTTAGCAAAATGTTGGTACGACGGTTTGACAAGCGTCAAATATTCCTGGTCTGAGTGGCGAGAAAAATTGATGAAAGCTTTCCCGTGTGAGGAAAACTATGGTGACTTATTAACAGAGATGTTAGCCCGTAAAAGCAAGCGTAATGAGACTCTTGAAGAATATTATTATGATAAGATTCGTCTAATAAATAGATGCGAAATAACCGGGTCTAAGGCAGTAGACTGCTTAACACACGGTTTGTTTGATCATAACATTAAGATGAATGCACAAGGTCTGTGTTTTGATAATCCTGAGGATGTACTTACTCATTTCCGAAGGATATCCACAAAAAAAGAAGACTCCTTAAGAATGACTGCTTATAACCGCGACCGCCCTCCTACAAATACTCAAAAAAGGGTCCACCAATATAGCACAAATGAGGATAAGCCAAAGAGACCTGATGCAAACTGTTTCAATTGCGGAGAAAAGGGTCACTTTTGGCAGTCCTGTTCAAAAGATTTGGTTAGATGTGGCAAATGTAAGCGCTTGGGTCACAATGCTTTAAAGTGTGACAACTACCAAGTGAAGTTTCAAAATCCACAAAACAGTGGTGCAAAGAATATATTCCAGATTCAATCTGAATCCACCACGACTGCCAAATATTTTAAAAACGTCGTAGTTAACGGTGTGGTTGTCAGTGGTTTCATTGATTTTGGGAGTGAATGTACTATTTTAGCTGATGATGTTGAGTTATATGGTGTAACTTTAGAGAAAGACTTAGAACTTCCGATATTAAAAGGGTTTGGCAATGGGTCTTTCAAACCAAATGCGCGAGTCCCGCTTAGTATAATAATAATAATAATAATAATAATAATTTATTTATCTCTAGGTCTTACATATAATGATAGTATTGTTTACTTAATAATATACATAGTTGTTTAAGCAATTGTGAGCTATAGAATTACAATATTCATGTGTACAAAGACCCTCAACAACTTTTTGAACAAGTTCTCTTTAAACTAAGTGTAAACTTGTGGATATAAAGAAGAAACTGTCTACTCGAGTTCGTTGCGTGACATGCTCCATGACTATTATGTACAGTATATTTTCTACGTAGATGAAACACAATTGAGTACGAGAAAATAAATTATGCTAAAGAATATAATAAAAAATATAAAAGGCCTTTACTGTGTATGTGTGTGTGTGTCTGTGTGTGTGTGGTGGTGTGTGTGTGTGTGTGTGTGTGTGTGTGTGTGTGTGTGTGTGTAATGGTGTGTGTATGTATGAGTTTTTGTAAATATATGTGAGTGCGCACGTTATAATAGTGATGAATGTTTATTTTTGGCATAACTAAAATTTTACGAAGGTACATGGAGAAGATTCTCTGTTTGTGTATAGTTTAAGTCCAGTAGGAATAATTTTAATTTCTTTTTGCAGTCAATAACCGATAGATGGCTTATAGGTAGTTGTTTAATTATTTTATTATAGATATATACGCTAAGAAAGTAAGCATGCTTCCGTGCAAAAGACGTTTTAAGTGTTTTGTGTGATATTATACCTTTTCGCCTTTTTTTATTATGTGTTTCAGCGTTATAGGGGGTATTGCAATGTTGATGTATAAATAATTGGTGTATAAAAATTTGCCGTACAGAAAGAACACTCCAATCTTTATAAATTTGAGCAGTGGGGTATCTATATGGTCGCCCATGGCCGACCTTTAGTATTGCTCGCTGTGTCTTTTCTAGGGATATAATATGGGATTTGCAAGCTCCTCCCCATGTCGTGATACAGTAGGATAGAATGGAATAGCCTAAGGCATAATAGACCGTAAGCATGTGCTTAGTGGTAGCTGCATGACGTATTTTTTTAAATATGACAATCAGTTTTCGCATTCTATTGACTAATAGATCGATGTGTGGTTTGTAAGTGAGTTGTGAGTCAATCGTTATACCCAAATATTTTATTTCTTGGCATCTTTCTAGAATAGCACAAGATGTTGTACATTTAAATGAGCTTAAGCATATTGCGGAATGTAGTGTTATATTATGTACGGTAATATCGGGCATATTTTTATGTCTCAATGCAAAAGTCATATATTTAGTTTTACTTGAATTTATTACAAGACGACTTCTAGAAAACTCTGAGGCAATTTTGTTGAAACCAATTTGGGCGTTATGGAATGTTTCCTCCCAGCTTTTCCCTTTGAACAATAATACAGTATCATCAGCGAAGCATATTATTTTGCCATTAACAATCATAGTTTCACATATATCATTGATATAAGCCAGAAAAAGTGTAGGACCGAGTATACTGCCCTGTGGTAGTCCAATAGTAACAGGAAGTACAGAGCTAATGTAGTTTCCTATTTTAACACATTGCTTCCTGTTAATGAGGTAGTTATGAATAAGATCAAGCTGATCTCCTCGAATACCTAATTTTTCAAGTTTACCTATTAGGAGTGGTATGGGTACCGTATCAAAGGCTTTAGCCAAGTCTAGGAAAATAGCCAAACATTTTTCCCCTTGGTCTAAAGATTTTACAATATAATCATTCAGGTTGAATAAAGCATCCGAAGTCGACCTACCCCTACGAAAACCGTATTGATTGTTTGCTAATAAATTATTCTTTTCTAAGTAACTTATTAATCTATTATTGATTAGTCTTTCAAAAATTTTTGATATTGTTGGTAATATAGATATAGGTCTATAATTTGTGACTAACTTTTTATCTCCATTTTTATGTATAGGGTGTACAAGGGATTTTTTGAATGCATTTGGAACAATACCTGTTGAGAAACTGAGATTATATATATGCGTTAAAGTACCAGCAAGATAATGCCCATTTTGTTTAATTACTTCTGCAGGTATGTTATCCCAACCAGTGGAGCAATCCGATTTTAAATGATTTATAACTGTTAATACCTCTTGCTCGGTAGTTTCAAGGAGGCCAAATGAGCTAAGAGATACTGGAAGTTTGGTGTTACAGGCTAAGTTATCACATTTTATTTCCTCTGCTAATTGTTTACCTATATTTATAAAAAAGCTATTTACATTTTCTGTGGCAGCTTCTGGACTTGGGTAGTAATGTATAAGGTCTTCGGGTATAATTTTGTTAGGTTTGTAATTAGTTATTTTGCCTATCACTTTCCACATTTTCTTAGAATCATTTCCAGCATTGAGAAGTTCATTTTTTTCATAAGCGTGCTTTAGTTTGCGTAGAAGATTTGTGCAAAAGTTTCTATATCGTTTATAAATGATTATCCTATCTTCATCAGCGGGGGAGTTACGTAACCAAAGGTGTAACCTATCTCGATGCCGCAAGCAGCGTAGTATACCAGGTGTTACCCATGGTTTAATTGGCATTTTATTCTTTCTATATTTAGTGATAATAGTGCCTTTTTGTATAATCTTTTTTAATGTGTCAATAAATACATTGGTTGCTATGTTACTATCGTTAATATCTAAGATCTTAGTAAGACTTATATTAGCTATTTCGTCAGAGATTTTTCCATAATTTAATTTAACGTAAGTGTTTTTCGGTTTATTTAAATGAAATTGAAAATTTAAAGCTAAGAGAACTGCAAAGTGATCCGTTACACTATTTCTTACAACTACTGATATAGTCTCAAATGTAGTTTTAATAAACACGTGATCAAGGCAGCTTAATTGCCTCGTGGGAAATGTATGTGATGGAAGAAGGCCATAAGTGGCCATTAGGTTCATGTAGTCCCCTGACCTACTGTCCGAGGAGTCTTTCTTTATATTTATATTGATGTCTCCCATCACTATTATGTTTTTATAATTGTTAAGTTTATGCAGCGTATTATCTAAATGCTGCAGAAAGATATCAATTTTATTATAAGATGGTGAGCGATAGATAGATACAATAGCAATAGATTTATTAATGATGGAAACTAGGCAATTACCCTCATGGAAAATAGGTTCATAACTTGTAGTCGTGAGATGGTTTTTTATGTAGACTATAACCCCATCGTTTTGTAAGGGATTGGATGTGGTATAATATGCTAGATAACCATTTATTTCAGGTGGTATAGAAGTTTTGGACATCCAACATTCAGTCAACGTAATTATATCAGGTTCAAGATTTGAACTACTTAGGAATATTTGAAATTCTTCTAAATTTCTTGAGACACTTCTTATGTTTTGCATAACGATTTTTAGCTGTTTTTTGTTATTTTGTATGTAATGAGAACAATCTATAGGATCGCAAATGTAGGACTCGGACACCGATACGGAATCTATGTCAGTGTAGAGTTCAGTTATACTGTTATTCATATTTGAGCATAATGAACATTAAAATTTGTGTAATATTTATGACATAATTCGCTCGGCTCCCATAAGTACTAAATTCGCGATCCTGTTTTATAGTGATTGTTATTACAGATATTAATGTACGTGGACAGGTTGTTATTATTCTGCGCATGATTTTTTGATCTGGTAAATGTGGGGAAGTGTATAATAATGTGAGTTTATGAGTGATAGTGATATGTATATTGTAATGTAATGTAGGCCTTATTACTAAAACAGTTAAAATAGTCCAAAAGTAATAAGGGGCAATTTTTATAGCATGCAAAAATCGACAATAATATTCAACGTTAATTGATGCAAAATATTCTATGTTATTCAATGTTTTTTTCTGTAGTATCTTGAGTTTCAGTTTGCTCCTGCGACAATTTAGCGAGCAATTGTTCCGAAGTGACGGAAATCCGATTCGCTCCGTCTTTTTTCCGCAGGTAAATATGTCCATACGCTGTCCAACAGTATGCGTAATTATATTGCTTAGCAAATGCCCTGGCACGAAAAAGTAATAATTTACCATGTCTAGTTAAATATTCCGAGATGTAAATTGGATTCGCTTTTCCTTCCAAACCTATGTGGTTTATATTCAATTTCTCCGAATGTGTGCTATTGTATTTCCTCAAGTTTTTTATTATATTGGTTTTAGTTCCAGTCGTTGAAAATTCAATCATTATAGGTCGAGGGGCTCCTTGTTTTCCTGGCAAACGTCGAATCTCTCGTATGTCTGTCTGTCCTACTTCTACTTCTATCTTAGTAAAGATGTTTCTAATGTAATGACCAAGTTTGTCCTGTGTTTCGTCTTGCAATGTTGGTATATTTCTAATTTCGATCTTATATTCGCAAATTTGACGTTGCAAGTCTTGTACCATTTCCTCAAGCTGGTTTATTCTAGAGAATTGTGCTTCGTAGGATTTTTTAATGGTTTGTGTCTGTGAGGACATGGTTTCATAATTTAAAGATAGGATATCGATCTTCTTCTGAGTTTCGACATTTGAGGTTCGAATTTCTTTAATATCATCCGTCAAAGCCTGTATGTTGGACTGCAACACGGAAAAGTTTTTATCCTGGTCGACTTTAAAAGAAGTAAATAAGCTAGTTATATGTTCGCTTATATCGGCCTTGAATTTGTTCAGAGTAAATTCTAATTCAGCCTCCGGACTATGTCTCCGCTTATATCTCCGGCTGGTAAAGTATTTATCTGATTCGTGATCCGTACCAGAACAGCTGGGCCCTGAAGAGTGGTTAGGTGGAGTGCGTTCCATCTTAATGGTTATTTTCTATTAAAAATAGTGAGAGTGTAATCACTAATCGTGGTTTAGTTTCTTATGGCTACTAATTTCGCCGCTGTGGAACACTCTCGCCTGGCAATGCGGTTCAGCGATGCACCCGTCAGTCCGCGACCGCCGGTTCAAACCACGCTCGGTGAAGATTCTTTTTCAATATTTCGTAATTTAAAGAGGTCTAGACTCACTGGTAACTGGTCGCGTACATGTAGTCACCGATGCGAAAGAACGAGAAGTCCGTCGTACGATCGTCCACAGCTATGGCCGCCGCTTCCAATACAAAAACACCCAAGTGAGAGCAGGAGGGTCCGACATTCACCAAAAAGCCAATAGGACTCGCCAAAAGCCACAACGAACAAGAAAAATACAATGAAGGAGCACACGTCCGAACTCTAGGACCGGCAAGAGTGTATTGTCGCTAGTGTCAAAGAATGCGTTAATGTTTTCATAGTACCAGGTCATTTACTTCCACAAGGAACAAAAATCTTGATAGGTCAAAATTTTACCGAATTACCGCACATAAGGTGTTACAAAACAGAGTCTGAACTTATTTTGTGGAAAGCATTAAGCAAACCAGTTGAAATAGTTACTAGGGACGATGTGCAAATCACAGGTGTAACTTCTGTGGTCGTGACATCCCGCGAATGTTCGCAGAATACACGTCTATATGTGCGATCATCCATTTGTTTTAAGCCCGGAACAGAATACATAGTTTTACCCGGTATATACAGTTTTAGAAATGGTCACGCGAGTATTATTTTAATTGGTTTAACTTCATCAATAATTAAATTTCATAAAAATAAGTTGATTGCTAGAGGTGTGATTGTACCTGAGTTTATATTTGATAAATCAGTAGGGTTAGATACGTTGGCTAGGAAACCTATTATTAATATACGCAGGCTAGTTAATACAGAGTTCGGTCAAGACGATATAATACTGATTAAGCAAGACGCTATTAATACAGATGACAATTTATCTGATACTACGAAAAAAGAGCTTTGTATGGTCTTGAACGAATATAGAGACTGTTTCGCTTTTTCTACGGCCGAGCTGGGAAAGAGCAATGTAACGGAGATGAATATAACTCTTAAAGATAATACACCTGTGACGTATAGACCTTATCGCCTGTCATATACAGAAAGGCAGAAGGTAAAAGCAATTGTGGACGATCTGAGGGATCATGGTATCATTCGAGAATCGGAGTCCGAGTACGCCAGTCCTATAGTAGTAATACCAAAGAAAAATGGAGATTTACGTCTTTGCGTCGACTATAGGGCGTTGAACAAAAAGACTCAAAAGGATAGATATCCAATGCCGTTGATCGAGGATCAGATCGACAGTATGAGTGGACAAACTTTCTTTTCGACGCTGGATTTGGCCTCAGGGTATCATCAAATACCTATGGCAGAAGGGTCTAAACATTTGACTGCTTTTATTACACAAGATGGGCATTATGAGTACAACAGGATGCCCTTTGGTCTGTGTAACGCTCCAGCAGTATTTCAAAGAATGATAAACAAAATACTAAATTCGAAGGCAATCCCAGGAGTGCTTGCGTACATGGACGATATAATTGTCTCCTCAAAAACAGTGGCCGAAGGAATGTCCAAACTTCGTCAGGTGTTGGATATCCTTAGAGAATCTAACCTTACTCTTAAGTTAGACAAATGCCATTTTTTTCGCACTCAAATTGAATATTTAGGTTACGAAATATCCTCTCTTGGCATAATACCCCCTCAAAAGAAAACAGAAGCAGTAGCATTGTTTAAGCAACCGGAAAATGTGCATAAAATCCGCCAGTTTATTGGTCTCGCCAGTTTTTTCCGTCGTTTTGTGCCGGCTTTTGCAGCATTGGCTAAGCCGCTTACTCAACTTACCAGGGCAAATGAGATGTGGGTTTGGGATCAGAGCCAAACTAATGCTTTTAATACAATTAAGAATATTCTTATATCACGTCCGATATTAGCTATATACAACCCTAATTCCTCAACTGAGTTGCATGCGGACGCCAGTCAGTTAGGCATAGGAGGAATACTCATGCAGAAGTCTGATGAAGAATCAGCCTTGCGAGTTGTAGCTTATTATAGCAGGCAAACATCTGTAGAGGAACGCCACTTCCACTCTTATGAATTAGAGACATTAGCAATAGTGGCGTCTCTAGCTCGTTTCAGAACTTACTTATTGGGAATAGAATTTAAAATCGTAACTGATTGCAATGCTGTTAGGCTTACTTGGGCAAAAAGAGATTTGGTCCCACGAATAGCCCGATGGTGGCTGCAAGCACAAGAGTTTACATTCTCAGTAGAATATCGGTCTGGACATCAGATGTCCCATGTAGATGCCTTAAGCCGCAACCCTGTAGGATCGGCAAGCAACACTGATGTAACTACAGTGTCCGCGCTGAATGTCCTAAGAATAACACCCGTAGCTAACGGACTTGACGACATACAGACTACAGACCCGCATTTACTGCACATTAAATGTATTCTAGACGATAAGTGCTTAGAAGCCAAAGAAATCAGAAATAACTATATGTTAAAGGATGGTAGGATATATAGGAAGGTGGGTGATTTATTAAAATGGGCTGTCCCACAAGATGCTCGATGGAAGGTATGCCATATGTCGCATGATGAGTGTGGGCATATGTCAATTGACAAAACTCTTGACAAGATTAGACAGACTTATTGGTTTCCGAATATGACAGGTTTTGTAAAAAGATACGTACGTGCATGTATACCTTGCGCTTACGCAAAACAACCCGCTGGTAAGAAAGAAGGTTTCTTACATCCTATTCCAAAAACTCCAATTCCATTCCACAGTATACATATAGATCATTTAGGCCCCTTCATTAAAAGTAAGTTAGGAAATACGTACATTTTAGGAATTATCGATGGCTATACGAAATTTATAATATTGAGGGCAGTGAGGAATACAAAAAGCAAAACGACAATCGCAGTCCTACAAGACGTATTTGGAATATTTGGCGTTCCAAAATTGCTTATTTCAGATAGGGGAACTAGTTTTACATCCGCTGAGTTTACCGAATTTGCCCGCGAACTAGAAATCAAACATATAAAAAATGCAGTCGCAATGCCAAGGGCTAACGGCCAGATTGAGCGGTACAACCGAACAATACTAGCATCTTTGACTGCTCTAACTCACGGAGAAGATGACAAAGAGTGGGACACTCACATCAATACCGTTCAATGGAGCCTAAATAACACGTTGAATAAAGGGATAGGAAAAACCCCTTCAGAGGTGATTTTCGGCAAGAGGACTATTAATATAGGCGAGACGCATCTTCATGATCTATTAGACGAAGCTACGGGAATAAGTGTGAGAGAATTAGACAGAATCAGAAATGAAGTTACTCAGACTGTTACAGAAAAGCAATTAGAAATGGAAAAGAGGTATAATAAAAAAAGATGCCCAGCCAGGAATTACAAGGAAGGTGATCTAGTCTTAGTACAAAAACAAATTAATAATCCAGGTGAAAGTAACAAATTAGTACCACGCTATAGTGGACCCTATCGAATAACAAAGGCATTACCACGAGATAGGTACGTAGTAACCAGCATTGATGGATATTCAACAAGAAAATATCAGAACGTGTACGCGGCAGACAAAATAAAACCTTGGATTAACCTTAATCTACCAGACAATTGTGAAAGCACTCAAAGCTTATTCGTAAGATCGTCGGATTCCAACCCGGAAGACCAAGAAGACTGTGAGCAGACATTAAATTAAACTTAATTTTCTTAAAAACACATATATAATGTAATTTAGCGATTACTGTAATCATTACATATCTGCTTCCTTTTTGTACCAGGGTACGGTTAGATAGTTACATCAAACAGTTATGATTGTGCGTTTTGGTAATTATATAATGGTCTATTTTTGATTATAAAAACTTAACCAGATAAATAATTTTAGTTGCGATAGAAAGTACTCACAAACTCGTTAAAAAATATATTAAAAAAAAGTTGGAATAAACCTGATAAATACATAAACTTGTATAATTTCTACACACTTCACTAAACATGTAATAATAACTCCAATGGTCTTGTTTGTTGAAAGCACAAGATCACACCAAAAATAAACACTGCACTTAATTAGGTAAATAAAATATCAGTAACACTTAAATAAAAGTCCTATGATTTGTAGACGCATTATTTACCTCAGATACTGTTTTGGTTTCTTTTCCTGTTTAAGGAGCAGACCTCGGGGTGAGCGCACTGCCGATGGCTGCTGAGACTTGCACATGTCAGGGTGAGAGCACTGCTGACAAAAAGTTGTGAAACCTGATCACGGGGCGAGAGTGCCGCCGTAGACCGGTTGAGATGTCGAGGCAAGAACGCCTCTAGTCAGACATTGGGGCGAGCGAGCTGCCATGCTGAATGTTGCCATGAAGTCTGTATTAAAAACGATGGTAATTAAGTGTGCGGACTGCACATGAGACAATAGCATGATCATCACCACGGGGTGAGCGCGCCGCCGATGGTGCATGATAAGACACATAGTAGATAATTCACAGACAATAATACATAGGAATTAGTTTTGTGATAAGGTCAATACGTTACACGGTAGAATGAGGTCATTCTATATGTATTGGATGGCCGAAGTAGAAGCATCATTGTTTTAATGTCTTCTATAATTAGTTATCCCTGGACTTTATTTTGACAATGAACACTGATGTCTGAGGGCAGACATAGGTCAGAATGGCCGAATGTTAGCATTATTAAATTTAATTATTAGTAACGTTTAGTAATACTGGCAATTGTGGTAGAAATGTCTATATTGATTTCAGTTTTAGTCGAATATTTTTAGTATGAATGGTAGACATTTATCTGAAAGTAGTAGAAAAGGTTGGCAACACATATACGGTGACATGCGAGCGGTCCGCTACGGAGGCATTCTGACTTCAGGCGTGGCGGACGGCGGATGCAGAGACTGGACTGAGATAGTTATTTGCTGTACAGTTAAAGTTAGCTATTGTTGCAAGTCTAAAGTAATAAATATTTGAACAGTGAACTAGTGGTTTCTCTCATATTATAATACCGGATAGTTTACTTAATAGATCATGTCTTATCTAAAGGGCAAGTCAAGAGTCTCCGTAACCGGCGAGCGTATGTAAGGATAGAATCTGTCGAAACTCTGTACTCTCTGCCTACCCTACAAGATTAGATAGATTATACATAGATTCTGTATTATTTTTGGGATCGATTTAGTGAGGCAAAGCAGGTTTTACACTTTCATTAAAGAGTGCAATAACGTAGAAAATACTTGCTGTAACGTAACATTTTGTTATTTGAGTTTTTGGCTCAGAATTGTATATGGAGGCTTGGTCTAGCAGTTAGAGCGTTGGTCATTTCATTCACTGGATCTAGTGATTAGAGGTTCGATCCCCGCACGGTACATATTCCAGGATCTTCGTGTGACTGAAAAAAATTGGGTCAACTAATTAAACTAAAAAAAATCTGTTATTACGAATATTTCTCAACTTCTCCGCTATTTCAAATACATACATTCACTGTTTATAATAAAACACATTTTATATAACAAAATCTAGATTTCTAGACTTTATAAAAACAATAATATAAGTACTCTGTACTCACTGCCTACCCCGAAAGGAATCTTGCATGATTGCACGCACTTCACAAATATTCCGGACAGAAAAGTATTCTAAAAAGTGTGTAGTAATGACATTTTTGTTCATCCTGTAAGCAGGATAAACCCCAAATAATGAACCACGTGACCAAGCGGTCCCAAATCTATAAACCATACGAGTTACGTATATACAATATTATATGCTGAACAAATTCTAATTACACGCCCTAATCCACGTACAACCCAGCTCAAAATAAATCCTTTGACAAGATTTTAATCGCTCCGTAATATTTTAATGTGAAAGCAATCTACCCTGTAAGCTAATACAAAGCTAATACAGACAAACGGTGGGATGTCCTCAGTCCTATACAAACAGACAGGTTTCCACAATTTATTATGTCCCAGAAGTAAACTAACCCTTCGTGAAGTTTACTGTACTGGAGTCAAGAACTTCATTGTTATAGCTGAAGCATGTAGGGAAACAGAAAAAAACATTAGCTATCCCTTTCACGCTACAAGATTTTAAGTTCCCATACTCTGGTAAAGCAAGCGAACACAAAATGGTCATAGTCACTCTTTTCACTGACTGCAGGACATAATGGCTAATCTTGGGTAGGTCTTACTTATCATCATCATTATCAATCAGCCTGTATCTACCCACTGCTGAGTGTAGGCCTCTCCTCTATCTTGCCATTAGTTCCGATCCTGTGCTAATCTATTCCACCATTTGCCAGCCACTCTTACGATGTCATCTCTCCATCTAGCCGATGGTCTGCCTATGGGACGCCGTCCTGTTCTGGGCCACCACTCTGTTACGGCCTTGGTCCACCTGCCATCTTTACGCCTCATCAAGGTTCCTGCCCATTTCCACTTTAACCTTGTGATCCGTTTACCAAAATCTTCAACTGACCCTTCGACCGAATACCAAACAGAAATTCGAAGGCGGACTAAGCCTTCGAATTTCTATGTTTGGTATTCGGTCGATAAGGGAGATGCCCAACATGGCTCGCTTCATCGCTCTCTGTGCCACTTTGATTTTATAAAGGCTTCCTTTTGTAAGCGACCAGGTCTCAGCACCGTAAGTAAGGATGGGCAAGACACATTGATTGAATGCCTTAGTTTTCAGGCACTGTGGGATGTCTGCGTCAAATATACTAGCAAGTTTACCATATCATCGACTCATTTTTGTACTGGCCTTTCATGATTGCGATATCCGTTTCGTGGCGACTATTCGGTTAAACCTGCTCCACCTACTCTCACCACATCTCAAGACAGGTCATGACAACCCATAAACCCATGATCACGGGAAATACAGCGGTATTAATATTTAATCAAACAATACATCATCCATGGATATCAACTACGTGCATTTAGAACATAATGCTTACTTAACTTCAAAATCATCTAAATTTGCAGAGAAAATAATATTGCTTTTAACATAAAATAAACATTAAAAGCTTCGATATTGGAACCAATTTAAGCACTTTCACAGTACACGACCCTTAGATTCTTCATTTTTCTTTAACATTAGAAAAATGTCATCGTAAAGTAATGGCTCGACATCCATAAGCTTAAGCCGTGTCGAACTGAAACGAAATACTTTCGACGAAATAACATCAGAAATCCGGAGATTTTTTTGTTATTTTCATCGAGATTTCAAAGAGAAAGCTCGCGTAATCTGTATCTTGATTTAAAGTTTACTTTACCTAAATAAAATTGCATCTCTATAGTATGATCTATATCTATAGTATGTTTAGATGGTTGGATTTTTGTTACTCAATTCTGCCTCAGCGTATTCTGAAGATAGGTATTTACGTGAATCTTATAAACATGCAGATATGGGTTCTGTTAACATACTAATATGACATATGTTTGTATCATTTATTATTATTACCACCTTTTGATTAACTCGCTTTCTTGTCTGTCTGTCTGTCTGGGCGGTAAAAATTTTGCAATCAATTTTAAAGAAACTTTCCGATGAGCGAGAAACTCAAGTCTCAACTTTAATAACAGCTCATAACTGGATTATAATACAATATTTTATTATAAACAATATTGTGTGTTATAAACAATATAACAAAACTGTCACTACCCATCCTTTGTGCAAAATACTACAGATACTATTGTATGCGCTCCACGTTTTTCAAGCATATTTTTTTTAATTTATTTTAATGTCAAGGCACAGTCCCTTTACAATTTTACATAGGTAGAATACCTGGCTGCTCTAGAGGTTGACCTGGAGGTTGTTTAGGATTTTTCCCTCATCCACTCCTATTATTGATAACTAGCCAGCTATCAGGAGACATACAAATTTATTTCACACAAAAAAAAACAAAACGCGGTGCTTAAAATGTATTTAAAACTTATAACAATATCAAAACTATTATAACTTGGAACTAAGTTATTATAAAGAGAGGGTAAATATTCAACGAAAACTTCGCAGTAAGGTTTTATTGGAGTAAGAATTTTATTAAACTTTACTTACCAATTAAGAATTTACATTTTCTATAATGTAATTAAAATATTATAAATATTCTACTTTCAGTATACCTATTGGGTTTTTAAATGGTTATCATTAATAGGGATACTGCCATAAAGTTGCGCTTAAAACCCGGATGTATATAGCACGAAGCTGGTCATTGTAGCCATCTATGGTGAAGACTTTTATTCTGAAGTAGACGTCTTTCAGACTTCAGCTGATGAGTTTTAATTAATAACTAGCTATTCGCGCCGGACTCGCATGGGTGTACCAATGAAAAAAAAGAGACCATTCAGTCAATATTTTGAAGATCTAACTACTGCCTTCTGTCTCACTTACTCACTTACTTTTTAATATGGAGATTTTCCAACCCATTTTTTGGTACAATTTTTAAAACATTTTCTTTCATACAAACCTTGTCCCGACAATTAATAATACGACAAAAAGAATAAGCCAAAAAGGTGCAACCGTTCTGAAGTGATGCGCTTACATACATTCGGCAATTGACTTTTATTCATATAGATATATTTTAAGGGCAAGCCAAGTTTTGAAGCGCTTGATAAGAGCCAACAATACGTAACCAAAAACCGACCAACACCAATCCGAATTAGGACCACGCAGCATACTTTCTCACTTCAATTTGTTAGATTTTTGCCCACCAATGAAAGAGTACAGACTTATTTAGATCGTCTCAAACTTTTTGGTCTGTGTGTTGCCTGTCGCGTGACGGTCGGCCGCGGAGTAGGGATAAAGTGAAAGGCGCTCGCCAGAGCAGCCAAGGCCAATATGTTTCACTTTTACCGTGGTTTCATAAAACCACACAATTGGTTTTTTAATAAATATATATAGGTATCTAGTTACTTATAAAAATACTAAAGAACTCCCTAATTCAATTATTGTAAATTTCTATCAATAGTTTGAACTAAATTGAAATAGAATAACATTCAATTATTCTCTGTGAAGTTGTGTTTAACAAGCCTCTTTGAAAGCTAATTATGTTGATTTAAATAATTTGTTGCATTTTATTCCAAAGTTTGTTTTTAATTTATTTATAAGTAGATGTATATACTGCCACAGAGTATTACTGCTTGGTGTCTGATTAAAAGAAGCGATGATTGCGCGTACCTACTTATATCTTTGTATAGTATTAATATTAACAATAAATAAGTCTGTACTATCCCACTGCTAGAAAATGGTCTTATTTCACATATCGAGTTGAGAGAGAATAGGCCACTTCCACGCGAACTCAGTGCGGATTGGTGAAGATAGCCTTATGACCACCTGCTGTTGGAACTTATCAAGCCGTCTACAAAATCCCTAACTTGGCAAATTGATCACCACATGAAGTAATAATCAACCACGGTTATAATTATTGTTATTTTTGTATCGGACTGGGATTTACGGCTTTACTCAGAACTTTAAAAGGCTTGCATGGACATAGGTCCAACGCGTAGGGGCCCTTTGCGAGACCTTAATATTATAATGTTATTAAGGGCACCGCTGTGAGGCGCTCGTAGCGCTGTGCGACTGCGGTGTTCTTACCGATCACCAAGGTTAAGCAGCGTTCGGCTCGGTCGGCCTGAGATGGGTGACCGTTTGTGGCATTTTCATATTCGAGCGTCTCCGTGCTTCGGGAGGCACGTTAAGCCGTTGGTCCCGGTTACCACTTAATGTGCTAGTCGTTAAGCCGAGTTGGAAGCCTTAGAGGCGGCTTCATAAGTTCCAACAGCAGGTGGCCACAAACCTGCCTCCACCAATCCGCACTGGGTCTGCGTGGTGGAGTATGACCTAATCTCTCTCACCTCGATTTGTGCGAGAAGGCCTTTACCCAGCAGTGGGCAGTATAGGCTGATATTATTATTAAGGGCACCGAAACACTCAAAAATGGAGATACCTATACCTTTGCTTTTTAAAGGGTAAAAATTTAATTAGAAAGAAAAACAGGAGGAGTAGGAAAAATAAAATGCCACTTCTCTCCTTTGCAAAGCAGGAGACTCAAACTATTGGCAGATCAGCCATAGGGAAGGAGACTACGGCTAGGATAATCACAGTTGTAAAGCATCACAGATGTGAAAAAATATAAACAGGGCCTATTTGTCAGGCTTATGTTTGATTTGATAGGCATGGCAAAAACGCTTGAACGCACAGAATTATCCCAAGTTTCTACAAAGCCCGTATAGTAGATTAAATGATTATCTTAGTTTAGGGTAGTAAGAGTAGTTAAGAGCTTAAGCCGCTCTGCCCACTGTGTCTAACAGTCGCGGGTTCGATTCCCGCACGGGACAAATGTTTGTGTGATCCACAATAATTTATTCCGGTCTGGGTATTTGTGTATATGAATTTTCATGCTTGTAAACGGACCTACGACACAGGAATAAATCCTAGTGTGGGGATACGTATTTAAAAAACAAAAAAAAAGAAATAAGTTGAATGAAACTGTGTAAATATGTATGTTTCGTTTTCCATGCTTCACCTATTGCTCAACTTTAGTGTCACTATATAATGCATAAACACATATCGTTATGACACTTTTGTGAGTGTGCGTGTGAATGAATGGGTATGCTGTTAATCGTGGGGGTTAGTGTTGTTTTACCATAATATACTACGTCATTCAAGTGTTATACCTCGTCATCAAAAATACAGAGCGAGAAGGATCTTTCGGCCCGTGGATGACATTGACAGGAGGCGTTGATGTAAAATAAGAATTTACGCTTTATTAAAATATTTGTAAAAAAAAACACCGTCACGCTTATATTCCCCAAGCGGGGGTGGCAGAGATGTACTGAGTACACCCACGTTTCGCCGACGATGTTAGGTCCCATGTAATAGGGGCGAGCCTATTGCCATATACCGGGCACAATTCCAGACTCCGGACTCGTACTGGGAAGTTTTCGTTAGAAAAACTACACTTGTCCGACCTAGGATTTGAACCCAGGACCTCGTGATCACAAAGCGATGCGGTTTGCCACTAGACCAACGAGGCAGCAGTAAAATATTTCTAGTTGCAGGGAAATATTTTAACAGGTGAGTACGCACGGTGTAGCTTACTCCTGAGAATTGACGCACGACGAACAAAATAAAAAATAACTTAAGATATTCCTACTTATTAAAAAAAGAACTTAAGGAAATCTATCTATATCATCACGCCAGATCCCTTACGGGGTAGGCAGAGAGTACAGAGTTCCAACAGGCTCTTTCCTTACATACTTCTCTGGCTTCCTCTAATCTCATAGTTCGTCTCATACACGCTCGCCGGTTACGGAGACTCCTAACTTGTCCCTCAGATAAGACCCGCTCTATTTGGTCATGGTAAGATAGTCTAGGTCTTCCCCGGTTTCTTCAGACATTCTTTCTATATGCGCGAAGCAACGGAGCATACCCTTTCTCATCTTTACACCGATACTCTCTTTCATACCTATTTGCTTTCTTACTACGCTGTTGCGAATACGGTCGGTCAGCTTCACTCCGCACATCTTCCGCAGAGCTCGCATTTCCACCGCATTTATCCTACTGTCATTCTCCTTCTTACATACCCAGCTCTCGCTGCCATATAACAGCGTTGAGACAAGCACTCCATTATGTATGGCCAGCTGCGCCTTTCGGCTTAAGTGCCGGCTCCCAAGTAGCTTTCCCATCGCGCCATTCACTCTGTTCCCTGCACTCACTCTTCTCTCTAAGTCAGCGGTGTATTTTCCATCCTTACTGAATGCGCATCCAAGATATACAAACTCATTCACTTGCTCCAGCACATCGTTTCCAACCACAATCCTTGCATTCGTTCTGGTTTTTCCAGTTCAAAATCCATAATTTTGGTTTTCTTCACATTCAACTTAAGTAAATAATATAGCAAACGGCTACTCTGTGACCGTCATGAAATGACATTTCACTTGATTTTGGCATTGGGCCAAAAGATCCTTGTGGGACAATATACGACAGCGCTTCAATTAAGTACTGTATTTATAAATATGACAAAAAGCAGAACTTTAGTCGTAGGTGTAAGATTTTGGTAATATGTGGCATTTTTCAATTCTCTTTATAATTCGGCAATTTTGGATTTAGATTTGTAAGGGTCAACATTGGCAGGTGTCTTTACAGCTTTACCAGACAAGATGGCATCCAAGCGTACAATAACTATAGTATTTTTCATGAAGGAAGGGTACAGTTGTAAGTGTCAAGGAAAATTATACTTTATTTAATTCAATGGCAATAAGAGGCATGACTTGTTTCTATACTTGTAGTGTTATGCCTTAATACCATTGAATTAATTATTAATTTTGTTTGGTACTTAGAACTGACACTACCCATCTTATGTGAAAAATATTATAAGTTTTAGCTAGAACTTTTGATTTAGCGGGAAACAGAGGATTCAGTCAACATCTCAAAGTGGCTAAGTGAGGTAGAAGAAATTAGTTGCGACCTTGTTTCCAGCGTTGCCAATTTGTAGGGAATTCCCCAAATCGCGGGAAGTTGATTGAGGATTTAGTGGAGATTGGCATTATGTGGGGAAAATGCGGGGATATTGACATATTAGGCTAAAAATGATTCAATTAACATAACTTTTTTTATTCTCTAACTATATTATGTCCTAGGAATTTATTAGGTGCGATCTGGATGCCACCTCCTGGACAAAAATGAGGTTTTGTCACGCGGGACCAATTTAAAAAATTGAAGAGATTTAATTAATTGTCAATTTTGTTTTATGCTATATAGCTAAGAGATTTCGGAAAATATATTTTACTTATTTTACTAAAGTATCGCAAGTTTTAGGTAACATGTGACAAGGAGCCACTCGAGTTGTGTTTATATTGTTTCCATGAATTTGACTACAATAACGTTATAGGGTTTTTCATTTATTTTCTTATTTCCTGTCTTGGCCATTAAATATAATGTATTAATGTGCTACAACGACTCATTTACTTAAGTGAACTAGTCTTTTATTTATAAATCACTTTTTATAATTACATATTGTAATAAGTTATTCGATATATGTAATTAAAATTATCGCTTCTCATCACTCTCATCTAAAAGCAAGACACCTGAAAAAATACCCTGAAAAAAAACTAATTTTGTGGGGAATTTGAGGGGAATCGGAATGTTGTTCTCTCCAAATTTGGAGAATTTGACTTAAATTTTTGGGGAATTGGGAGGATGGGCGTTGACAAAACTCTGTTTGTTTCATCCCACTCACACAAGAAACCTTCTCGCATATGCGAGCGAGAAAATAAGAGGGCACACGCTTCATTGAAATCCGTTCATTATTGACGCAGCTTATACGTACTGTCATCCTTAAGACTCCTGCGCAACTCAGAAGTGGAATGGTGGCTGTGAATAGGATCATAAGTTGCAAGTTACCTGAATGGGCGACAGGCGCGGCGACCGCATACGAGACACTTAGCAGGAGAACTAGACTCGCCCTGATGTACCGCATCGTCAGCATTTTTATCTGTGAACAAAAATACGTCGTATTAATTAATTGATCTGCCTAATTGGTCTAGTGGCGAATAATACGCTTTGCGATCACGAGGGCCTGGGTTCAAATCCTAGGTCGGACAAATGTAGTTTTTCTATCGAAAAATTCCCAGTATCAGTCCCGCGTCTGGTATAATGGCAAAAGGCTTGTCTGAACCTAACATTATCGGTAAAAAGTGTGTGTACAAAGTACACTTCTGCCACCCCGCTTGGGGACTATAGGCGTGACGGTGTTTATTTATCTTAATTATTTAAAGATCATTTACTTGAATATAAATATAAGAGAAAGAATGACATAACATATATACAATGCGAAAGTGGAAGGATGTAGGTACCGGGGAAGACCTAGACTATCTTACCACGACCAAGTAGACCGAGTCTTATCTGAAGGGCAAGTCAAGAGTCTCTGTAATCGGCGAGCGTGTATGAGACGAACTATGAGAGTCGAGGAAGCCAGAGAGGTATGTAAGGAAAGAACCTGTTGGAACTCTGTACTCTCTGCCTACCCCGCAAGAGATCTTGCGTGATGCTATAAATAAATAGATAGATACTTGAATATGAGTGAGTTATTGATTATATCTACTCTAAGGCCCACTTGCACGAACCGGGGTAAGCGTTACGTATTGACTAACTCGATGTTATAACGTCAAATTCGCTTTAACTTAACATTATAACTTTCGACTGAACCACTACTGTGCAACCAGTAGATGCCCTTACACCCTCCCGATGCCCTTACATCCCTTCTTTCGGATACAGATACCGCAAACAGGATCAGACGACACCGACCACGCCAGCGAGGTCGAAGAATCCCTTGCCCGCCGGCCGGTGCAGAGCACCACGGCGAGACACCTAGTATACGCCCTCCTCCATAGCGACTGCCCAAGTCGAGGCCGTTCCTCATTGAGGCGCCCTTGAGCTAGTTGCCCCCTTGCCCTTCTGGCTCGAGCGTAGTAGTTGCACGCTCGTCCTCATGTCCGGTGAAGCGGTAAAGGCCCAGCAGCCAACAGCGTAGATCATTCACACACACACACAAAGGTTCAGTCGAACTGGCTAAAACAAACATGCAATATTTTGGTAAAATGTGGATGGTTGGAAAATATATTCATTCTATTTATCCCAACTCCGCCACTTCAGTATGTATGGATAGTATGCTATTATTATAAATTCCAAAGTAACCGTCTGTCCGTTTGTCTGTTACCTGTTTGACGGACGATTTAGCGCGGTGGTTAAAAGCTTAAGCTGCTCCGTCCACTGTGTCTGATAGTCGCGGGTTCGATTCCCACACGGGACAAATCTTTGTGTGACCCACAATTATTTGGTTCGGTCTTGGTATTTGTGCATGTGAATTTTCCATAACGACACAGGATAAATCCTAGTGTCGAGCTAAGCTAGGAGCTTTTTTAAAGCCTTTTCACGCCCAAACCGCTGAACAGAGTTTATCAAATTTGGCAAGGATATATAGATTTTATACAGGGGAAGGACATAGGCTACCTGCTATCTCAAAAAAAAGCTTAAGGAGGTGAAATACACGCCTGAAAATAACGCGAATGATGTTGCAGGTACAGCTAGTAGCCGATAAATCAAAAACAGCTGAAGAATAAACCAAAGTCTATCACACAATATTAAAGAAAATCACCACGTAAAGTACTCACGGCCGAGTCATGAAGACCAGTAAGTGCTAACTTGCGTAGCTCTAAGAGTTATCGATCACCCACACTACACACTTCTCCGTTAAATAATGCACAAAGTATTATACTGGGAAGTATTATTAGCGTTGAACATACCACTCGTTTCTTATTGTAGCCTCCCCTCGGCGCAAGGAAGTCTCTTTATGCTGAGGAGGCTAAAAGAACTATTTATTTTATTTTAATTGACACAAAACCACAGCTCTTAAATATATTACAATCTCAACTTATGTTCTAAGCTTACAGCCAAGAAATGATTTACATTTTTTACCTTTTTTAAAAAAAAAATAACAGCCAGTAGAGTAATATAAAACATTATAATCTAAATAAATATCTTGGTAAACGAATATTACATATCTATAAGAAAATATTACATATGGTGTGTGTTTGTTTATGTGTGTGTAAGTGCGTGTGTGTGTGCGTATGCGCGTGCGCGTGTGTGTGCATGTGTGTGTGTTGGACGCATATATATGTATTGTTATTATTTGCCCTCCCGCTTTAAAAACTGCATAATATCTCTTTTAAATGCTCTCTTATTACTGTGAAATATCAGTGAAGTGAAATTTCTTATTATATACTTTTTCTGAATGATCTTATGAAGTACAGACGTATCTACTTCATAAGTTAATTCAGAAAATGAGTAGGCTATAGCAAATTATACTTATTAAGTACTGGTAGTCCTTTCTGATTTATTATTGTGTTCATCCTATGTAAGTTAATCTGAATATTTGTAGTAATAAAAGTAATCTAGAACTCTACATTTTGGCCATAGTTAAAAGACGAAAAAATATCTTAAAAATCGTAAGTAACATTTAATTTATTTGGTAGAAAAGACTTTTTAAAACTTTTTAGATATTTTACTCCAATAGGCTTACTGTTCTATGTTTTGGATTGAACACCGTCACGCCTATATTCCCCAAGCGGGGTTGGCAGAGGTGTACTGAGTACACCCACGTTTCGCCGACGATGTTAGGTCCCATGTAATAGGGGGCGAGCCTATTGCCATATACCGGGCACAATTCCAGACTCCGGACTCCTACTGGCAAGTTTCGTTAGAAAAACTACACTTGTCCGACCTAGGATTTGAACCCAGGACCTCGTGATCACAAAGCGATGCGCTTTGCCACTAGACCAACGAGGCAGTCTGTTTCGGACTGTTGTATTTATTAAGAAAACAGTCCAAGCGAACTTAATAGGTACACAATGGACCCTACTACTTAATTTCTCAGCAATAAGTAACATGTATTGAAATATTGTCGTCCAATTTTCCACGTCACAGAAGTATTCCATATCACTCGTACATATCTACGTATTAATATATCTGACCCAAGTTGCCTTAACAAGCCTAAAACTTACAATCATGACTCTTGTCTGCTCTCCATTAGAGTCCAATATATAGGAAGAAAAATAGGAATTAATCACAAAGTTTTGATTGGTTTCCAAGTCGCCGTCATTAATTTTGAAGACCTCTGGACCCGTGACATCTCAACTGACTACGTATTTATTAAACTTTGATTACGTACTGCAAAATCAATCGATCCACGAAATCTATCTCATTCGGTAAACATTCTGGGCTCATATTCGCTATGTCCAATTAAACTAGTAACGCAGCGCGTTACGATAACTTCGTAAAATGATCGTTTAATGGTACTCCGCATACGGTATATTTTTATGACCTTTTTATGAAATAATCGTAACACACCGCGTTTGGTCATAGCAAATAAGAGCTGAGTATAATATTTGAATATGAAGTTGATTTACGCCATGAAGCTATTACAAAGATTTACACGAATATAACCTGTTGGAACTCTGTACTCTCTGCCTAGCCCGCAAGAGATCTGGCGTGATGATATAACACATGATATTATTATTTCGATTTTTGCCGCGATTTATTTTTGGTTCCCGACGTCTCATATTCGTTTAGTACTGCTTGTATATATTTTTTTTAAAACAGCTTATTATTTTTTTAGTTTTTTTTTTGTTTTTTAAAAACGGAGCCCCACACTAGGATTTATTCCTGTGTCGTTGGTGCGTTTACAAACATGAAATTTCACATATACAAATACCCAGACCGGAACAAATAATTGTGGATCACACAAAGATTTGTCCCGTGCGGGAATCGAACCCGCGACTATAAGACACAGCGGCTTAAGCTCTTAACCACTGCGCTAAATCGTCAGTTCTTGTTAATGTCGACATAATTATAGTTTTTCATTCATTTCTGTTTTATCACGTAAGAACAAATTATCCCTCTATCTCTCTAGATTCCGAGTCGGTAGAGATTGCAGGGTTCCAATAGTTTTTTCCTTGCAGATCGCTGAGACTTCCTCCACTCTCATAGTTCGTCTCTCATTCTTGCCAGATACATAGACTCTTAACTTGCCCTTCAGATAAAACACGGTATATTTAGTCATGGTAAGGTAGTCTAGGTTTTCTCCGGCTGTACATCCTTCCATTGTCGCATTGTAATTTGTTATTCCTTCTCTCGACATTTTTTCTACAGGCTCGAGCCATCGGAGCATACCCAAAATTATCTTCCAATTTCTATTCACCCACAATAACCTAAAATCGAGAAATAAACTTATTTGCCTATCTTCGTACTTGTTCACTGCTAAACTTAGGCCTTAGCTACATGAAACGAAGCTTAAAAATACCTTGTTGAAACTTTAAAAGTGTTTACAGAATCACTTTCACGACTCGCTCTCTCTAAACTAATGCCGTATGCTCTAACAGGCTCCAATATGTCGGAATGTCAATACACGTAAAACTCCGCCGACCCTCGTCACGAGCGTCGTATAACACGTAAATGTCACGACAGATATATTCTTGTGAACCTGTGAGAGGTTATTTGTCATTATGTTGGTAGAAAACATGACATTTCAGCACCCTTTGCTGTGTTGAAAAAATATTAAATCTTCTTTATAACACACGTACGGGACGATGAGAAAAGGCCACTGTTTGTATATTTGTGTTTGATTTATTCACATGCCTACGCTTAGCTGTTGGGCCTTTACAGCTTCGGACAAGACGACAGGTGTACAATAACTAGGTACTCTCTAGGCGAACCACGTGGGATGCTGGTCTACGGTGTTTAAACATGTTACACGCCTTAAGAACTTATCTTGCGCGAGACTTTGTACGCTGAATCACCATCTACCCCGTATCTTTAGCAGATGTTGCCCACACAGACAATAGCAACGTACTTATTTCATAAAATACAACACGTAGGGTCCTACCTTTAGGAATTATTCCTATGTAATGCGTGCATTTACAAATATTAAATTCACATAGAAAGATATCCAAATCGAAACAAATCATTTATAACCATACAAAGATTTATCCCGTCTCGCACGGGACTGAAAACGTGATTACCTATATTCATAAAAACTTTTTTGCTATTAGTAGGTATAAAACCCACGGAAAAAGTGCTTTGCCGGTCTAGTGATTATAAATTGATCTTTATAATGGTATTTTAATTCCATAATCGCGTTTGTTCCTATAGCAACAGGAGATAAAAAATAATCTTTTGAACGTCATTTTTATGCGAGTTTTGTATGAAAATTTATCGCTTTTTTGTTCCGAACACACACACAATTATATAGTTAAACGGTGCGCTATATCTGTTAAATTTTTATAAACGTTACACGGGGTCGTTTGAAAATATGCAACTTTATAAAGACCGTGTCTTATCAGATGGGCAAGTCAAGAATCTCCGTAAACGGCGAGCGTGTATAAAATGAACAAGAGTGGATGGAGCAGAAGATGTATGTAAGGAAAGAACCTGTTGGAACTCTATACTTTTTGCCTACGCTGAAAGGGATCTAACGTGATGATATATACAAAATTTTAGGAAACGACTTTTAGGGACAATTATCATGCAATCTCTTTCTTCGGGGTAGGCATAGAGTAGTGTCCCAACAGGTTCTTTCGTTACAAACCTCTCTGATTTCCTCCACTCTCATAGTTTGTCTCATACACGCTCGCCGGTTACAGAGATTAGACTAAATTTATCAGCTAAGAAACAACGGACTATACCAGGCAGTTCCTAATTTATACATAAATAATGTTTATGGGAAGTTCCATTTTGAGAAGTTCCCACAGCGCACCTAAAAGATAATTAATACCCAATCAATTACCTCACACAATATAACTATATATAATAGTTCAACAAACTGCAGTCGTATTTCATTGAAATTCGGTCGTAAAACCAACTTATATATACTTCAGCATTGTAGAGTAACAGCAACGGATAGATTTAAAGTTTCTTCCCGATTCCATACATATAGGACTCCATGTATAAGAAACGAAATTACACGATAGAAGTTAGCAAAAGTTATTTACCAAATTTGTCAGCTAAGAAAAACTAAACTTTACCAATAGCTCCTATCTATCCCTTAATGTTATCATACCAGATTCCTTGGCAGAGAATATAGAGTTCCAACATTTTCTTTTCTTAACGACCTCTCAGGCTTTCTCCTCTTTCATAGTTCTCATAAACTACGAACCCAATTACCCCACACAAAAGCTCAATAAACGCAGCAATCTGCAGTCTAATTTCATTGAAATTGGGTTATAAAACTAACCTACATATACTCGTACATTAGGACTGCAGGACCAACTGCAACGAGAAGATTTAAAGTTTCGTACCCGGTTTTATATACATAGGTACCAGCTGGCTCCGGTGCTCTGGTGACCCAGTTCACAGGTTGTTGCCCTCCCCGCTGCACCCTCCCCACCTCCCTCTGGCCCGGTCGCGGCTGGGACAGCATCCTGCAGCGGTAGGCTGATTGGCACGTGATTAAAGTTCTTTGTAGAGGTACGCGTGGTTTGAGAACAAAATTGTTTTGGATTAGGGAGATGTTGAGATTTTTTGATTAGAGAAAACATGCTATTTGCGGGGTGATCTTACAAAAAAAAGATCATTTCCTCTGTATTTCATTTTTCAAAAAATGCGGTCAGTCTGAGGCAAAAGTATTTATAGTTTTTAACGTCCCTTTCCAATATGTCGTTCTAAAAAGCCTGAAGATAGGTTTAGATGGAAATAACATGTCGATACAATTATATATTTACAAAATATGAAATAAGCACTTGTGAAAAATTACTTCTGACATGTACGTTATAGAGGGAGGTCTTTTTCCAATAAAGGGGCGATAAAGGCTAATAAGTGGTAAAGGTATTTATTGGTCTTGGGTTGAAGTGGCAGTTACTTATATAGCTACTAAATAGCTTAAAAAATCTGTTTTTATATTGCTTCTATTATGATCCCTATTATTACTATAAATACTAATATAGTAACCATAGGGATTATCGAATATTTGCAATCCAGTCTAGTATTTTTATATAATAACTAACTATATTGCAACTAGCTATCGGCATTAAAGTTAGGATGCTGCATTTTCTTATAAAAAATCATTAACCGTCTCAACAAAATCACATTTAACAGTACGTCACTTAAATTAAGCTGGCCTCACTAGTACTACCTAAATAATAAAGGTGATAAATCTCATGACTGACGACTGCATGATCAATGGCTTACACTTGAATGTGAAGAAAACCAAGATTATGGTTTTTGAAAGGGAAAAAACCAGAACGAATGTAAGGATTGTGGTTGGTAACGATGTGCTGGAGCAAGTGAATGAGTTTGTATATCTTGGATGCGCCTTCAGTAAGGATGGGAAATACACCGCTGACATAGAGAGAAGAGTGAGTGCAGGGAACAGAGTGAATGGTGCGATGGGAAAGCTACTCGGGAGCCGGCACTTAAGCCATAAGGCGCAGCTGGCCATACATAACGGAGTTCTTGTCCCAACGCTGTTATATGGTAGCGAGAGCTGGGCATGTAAGAAGGAGAATGAAAGTAGGATAAATGCGGTAGAAATGCGAGCTCTGCGGAAGATGTGCGGAGTGAAGCTGACCGACCGCATTAGCAACAGCATAGTAAGACAGCGAGTAGGTATGAAAGATAGTATCGGTGTAAAGATGAGAAAGGGCATGCTCCGTTGGTTCGGGCATATAGAAAGAATGCCAGAGGAAAGAATGACAAAACAGATATACAATGTGAAAGTGGAAGGATGCAGGTACCGGGGAAGACCTAGACTATCTTACCACGACCAAATAAACCGAGTCTTATCTGATGGAAAAGTCAAGAGTCTCCGTAACCGGCGAGCGTGTATGAGACGAACTATGAGAGTCGAGGAAGCCAGAGAGGTATGTAAGGAAAGAACCTGTTGGAACTCTGTACTCTCTGCCTACCCCGCAAGGGATCTGGCGTGAGGTTATAGATAGATAGATAGATAAATCTCATGTTGTCTGGAAAGTTAGTTCAACAATTTGCAATAACCATGGTTTTCTAAATCCATGGTACTAACAAGAGGATAAACAATAGAATAAATTACCTCAACAAAAGGTTAAAAACGTATTTTTAGATGTAAATATATACGTGAAAATGTATATAAATGGAACAAAAAGGTAAGCCTTATTTATCAAAAGTGCTTCGTGTTAACACAAAACACGTGTCAAATTCCTTCTCCATTCGGCTTTCCTCATAGAAAATTGTATATTTATTTAGGATGCCAAGATGAAAAGGAATTTTATTGTATCTCTACAATAAGCAGAATTGGTCAAAATTATAAAAATAATATTAGCCCTGTTAAGAAACTGTCGCACCGTTGGGCACGGGCCTCCTCTCAAACTGAGAGGGTTTAGGCCATAGTCCACCACGCTGGCCCAGTGCGGGTTGGCGAACTTCACACACCTTCGAGAAACTCTTAGGCATGCAGGTTTCCTCACGATGTTTTCCTTCACCATTAAAGCATGTGATAGTTATTTTTTAATACGCACGTGCTTTCGAAGTGCTTGCTGACTTTGCAGTCCAATGATCTAACCACTAGGCTCACTGGAGTAGAATCATTGCATGGGTAAAAATTTATTGTGGAAAAATTCAATTGGTATTGGATTTTATAGCGGTTCATTTTTGGTTTGTATGTTCCCAACGTTTCAAGTACTCTACGGCATCCCCATGGATGCCGTGGAGACCTCGACCGTACCGGGACCATTCTCAGAAAGGACTGAGGCATTTGACGTCCAAAAATGACTGTTATTCCGGAGTACATTAGGGGGATTAATTTAAATGCAATTCACATTTCATTTGATTAATCCTACAACCACTTGAATGCCTTGTTGTTCTAGTGGCGAATAATATGCTTTGCTATGACGAGGTCCTGGGGTCAAATCCTAGGTTGTACAAAAGTAATTTTTCTACCGAAAAATTCCCAATATCAGTCCGGACTCAAGAATCGTGCCCGAAATATGGCAATAAGCTCGCGTCCACATGGGACTTCACATCGTCGGCGAAAAGTGGGTATACACAGTAAACCTCTGCCACCCCCGCCCGCTAAGGGAAAATAGGCGTAATAGTGCTTTAAATTATTAATCAAAATCGATTTCTATATCTGTTGAGATTATATTATATATGAGTTCTATATTGTAGAGCTAAGTGAAAATTTTCACCAATAGATAAACTGATTCATAAGTAAAATTCTAAGTATTTATTAATGAATATTTTGTAAAAATTACTTAAACTATGATAATACTTATTAATACTACCCGTGTGAGGCTGGAGTGATTCGCTAGTCCTACTGTATATACCATACGATATCCTACTAATATAATTGTGAAAGTGTGAATGTTTGGTACTCAATCACAGCTAAACAGCTCCCCCCACCTTTTCAGCCTTTACACGAACGATATTCCTCGTTCGAGTAAGGTTTATCTAGCCCTACTCGCAGATGATACCGCTTTCTATGTCTCACATAGGAATAAGGGTTTCATTCCAGAAATCTTCAGGCAGCCGCCAATACCCTAGGGGATTGGTTCAGGAAGTAGCATATTGAGGTGAACCCGGACAAGAGCGCTGCGGTGTTCTTCTCCAGAAGTGCCACCCCGCGCCACTCCCTGCGCCACCCCAGGAGTAATTTTGGTCAAGTGACCATGTTCGACCGACCTATTCCCTGGGTCAAACAGGTTAAATATCTAGGGGTCACCCTAAGCAATACCATGACCTTCGGACCGCACATCAAGCGAGTCCGTAACCGAGCGAGTCTGCAAGCGGATTAAAATGTCCCTTCGGAATAAGGTGACACTTCATAAAACTTGTATACGGCCCATCATGACGAACTCTTGTTAGGTGTTCGGGCACGCCGCCCGCTCTCACATCGATAGTCTCCAGTTGCGTACATAATATCATTTCCCAATCAGTTCACTAAGTTATCGTGACAAGCCGCGTTTATGACCAACTACAAATAAGGGCCCTCCGCTCCGGTGATGATTTAGATATATAAAAGACAGAATACACTAGCGACCCGCCCCGGCTTCTCACCGGTGAATCATACACATAAACCTCCCTCTTGAATCACTCCGTCCATTGGTAAAGACCGTATTAAAATCCGTTCAGTAGTTATTGAGTTTATCGCGTTCAGACAAACGCGGGGATTTTGTTTTATAACATGTAGAGATAAATTCATTATTTTAAGTATTTCCTCAATTAGAATAGAATAGAATAGAAAACTCTTTATTGTACACCAAATTATAAATAAACAATAATGTAAGGTAAAAAACAATATAGGGTACAATTGGCGGCCTTATTGCTTATAGCAATTTCTTCCAGGCAACCAAGTCGAAAGAAATATAACAAAGTAGAGGGCAGTTGGTCATTAGTGCAAATAGGTCTAAAGCTACTGAAAGTTATACCGAGCTTATGTTTGTAGTTTATCGTAAGACACGCCGGGCGACGTCCAAGTTTTAAACTAATTAGGGTCTTTGTGTAAACAACTCGTGACTACACCAAACGATAAATATTCATGTTCTTGCGCTTATCTAAACTGTAGTAATGAATTCTTAATACTGGACCTAGAATTTTAACCCCGACAAAATGAGGGCCGTGATGATTTTGTGGTTTTTGCGGTACGACAATAATTAAATATCGTTACGCCCACATTCCAGAAGCTAAATCTACGTATATCTACATTTCACCGATTATGTTAGTGTAATGTTTTTATTTTTATTGTTTATGGCTTGAAACATGTCAAGCCGTTTTAAATAAAATGTCGAACAAGGAATACTAATTTTATTGCATTTGTGCTTATATTTCAGTAGGCTGCCTTCAACTTGGCTGCCTCGTTGGTCTAGTGGCAAAGCGCATGGATTTGTGACCACAAGATCCTGCGTTAAAATCCTAGGTCGGACAAATGTACTGAGTTCTTAGATTTACGCAAAGATTACACATGAAATAAAACTATTTTTTTGGATTTTATCGCGGTTTATTTTATATTTTTATCGCGGTTTCTTGACGTTTCGAGTGTTTTGCACCAACCATGGTCCCTCCCGTGACCATGGGTGCTGCATATCACTCGACACGTCGGAATCTTTAAAATCAAAAAAAAAGCGATAAAATCGGAAAAATAAATTTATTTCACGGACTAATGTAGTTGTTCGAACGAAAACTTTCCAGTATGAATCCGGAGTCTGGAATTGTGCCCGGTATATCACCTCACCCCTTATTACATGGGACCTAACATCGTCGGCGAAAAGTGGGTGTACTCAGTACACCTCCGCGTCCCCCGATTGGGGAATAAAGGCGTGACCCAACATGTGTAACACTGAGTTCAGTTGGCGCAATTGCGCCAACTCAGTTCACTGAGCTGGATATGTTAACTCACTTCTTCAAAATTTTAAGGACTATTCGAGATTGTATATTTTAAATTTATGTAATAGTATATGATTGTTTGTAGTAATTATAAAAAATGTTGTGCATATCTGTAATTGATGTAAGCACTAGAAATGTTTTGTTCTAAAATGTCATTAGTTTGTGTTTATGTTATTGATGTGCCTTATAAAAATAAATAAATAAATAAAATAAAAAATAAAATGTGTTGGCGCACAGCGCAGGACCGGGAAATTTAAAAAGGTGTTGAGTTTCCTACAGAATGCATTAAAATGTATTGAACATTTGTGGTATCTTCGCTTCGCTGCACACTCGGCGCGTTCCATTTGGTTGCGCCATGGCGCAATATCGAGTTAACGCAATGTGCGGGAGCAGTAAACTGCGCCTGAGTTTCTGAGTTAACGCAAGAAATTTTGCTGTGCTAATTTTATGTCTAGGCGTGACGGTGTGTTTGTTAGGTCCCAATTTTACTACCTAGAATTCAAAACGTTCACTCGTAGGCAACGAGTACAGGGATCTCTATTCAATAACATACATAATATAGTCATGTACAAGATTTAACTAACAATATAGTTGAGGCGAAGTTTCCGAACGCCAGCCTACCTGCCCGACCGTCGCAAATTCTTGTTTAAATTTTAAGTCTCCCGATTCAAGTAAATACCAACTTTTAGCGAAAACATTCTTACCTTTTACCTTTCTATGGTGTTCAAAAGGAGAGAATAAGTATTGTGAGCATTTATTAGGTATTTTAACTATGTAAACATTTATCATCTTGTGATAAATGTTCGCGTTAATTCATATTTAGTACCACAACACAGTCTTAATCAGTTTAAGTTTGTCGTTATAACAAATAGGTTTCTATCTATTTATATGCGAAAGTGGAAGGATGTAGGTACCGGGAAAGATATAGATATTTTACCATGACCATATAGACCGAGTCTTATCTAAAGTACAAGTCAGGAGTCGGCGTAACCGGCGAGCATGTATGAGATGAACTATGGGAGTGGAGGAAGCCAGAGAGGTATGTAAGAAAAGAACCTGTTGGAACGCTGTACTCGCTGCCTACCCTGCAAGAGATCTGGCATGATGATATATATAGATAGATTAACACATGATACTTTTTATCCCGGAAAATGTTAGGTGCGTGTCTAAAGTCAACGCGGAAGAAGTTGCGGGCAGAAACTAGTAAAGAATAATAATCGTTACAAAAAGAACAGGATCATATACGACACTTAACGGAAAATAAAACACATGTCATAATGGCACTAAACTCGACGCAATAAAAACGAACACATTACGAGTATCGTATAACTTTATCCGGTTTCGCAAGGATTTTGAACGAGCGATCCAATTAAATGTAGTATTTTATTCCCTTTCATCCCGCTTCCAATTTTCTCGAGACCAGTGTTATTTTAGAGATAGTATGTGTGTATTTGGAATTGATAGAATTTTCTAATCTTGCAAACGGTTTATATTAATAATAAGCCCCCTCAAACCCAACTGTACGTCCGAATCGAACGCCTGATTCTCGTGAAGGGCGGACACGTGATACTTAATTACTGACACGGCTAACACGGCACAGGCAACCCATTCAATATGGAGACAAGGAACAGAAGTAAACATATAATGCCGCTGCCCGGGGGTGATCGCCAGGGTAAGCGTGGAGCCGGTGCTGGGCGTAGCAGCATGCAAGCCACCGGTGATGAAAGCATTACTGGACGCTCTCTCACCGGGACACCCGAAGAAGCCACGTCCAGCCGTTCAAGCCCTACAATAGCCAAAGAGTTCGAAATTCAACCAACCACGGATGCTTCTCAGGTAGCTTCGACGATGAGACCTGCGACCGCCAAAGCTGGGAGTTAGGATGTGGTTACGTCTGCGCATGAAATGGGACTCAAACATCAACATTTTCATAATGCGCACATATTTCAAAGTAACAAAACTTGAAACTGATTTAACCATGTATAATTGTTGGTGTATTACACCAACAATTTTGCCAACAATATCCCGATAGTAATATTATAGAACAATGATTCTTATAGTTAGACCATAACAATAGCCCGGAGTCTCAAACACAAACATTATAAATTTTTCGCATAAACATAAGATTTTACTTGGCGCCACGGCCGTGTTCTCTTAATCATATCTACCGGGGAAACCCAAGAAACAAAAGTTTTAAAACAAAATAATAATAAAAGAACTATGAAATTAAGTTCCCGACGTTAAAAAACAAAAATAAACCGCGATAAAATCCGAAAAGTAGTTTTATTTTATGTGTAATATTCGCGTAAATCTAAGAACTCAGTAAATAAAAGAACTAGTTTTTGCCCGCGACTTTGTCCGCAATGAGTTTAGACAGGAACCTAAAATTTTTCCGGGATACAAAGTAACCTATGTGTTAATCCAGGTAATAAGTATCTGTGTGCCAAATTTCATCCAAATCCATTCAACCGTTTTTGCGTGATTGGGTAACAAACATCCAAACATACAATCTTTCACATTTTAAATTTTTGTTGGATTATCACAATTTCCAACACGGTCATAGATGAATGGCTTAAAAAATAATTACCATTCAGCAACATCCAGACCTTCCAATCCTAACTACGGATGAAAAGGAATGCAGGTGTTTAGGTGAATAGGCACAAAACTGGGATTGAAATTCATGCTATAATAAAAATAAGAAATTACCGGTCGGTAATTTCTTATTCTGTTAAAAAGAAAACTATTTCTTCTTAATTATTTGTGTTGGTGCTTATCTCCACGGTATCTTGAGGTCTGCTAATGTTATGCTCAGTTTTGAATTTATTATATTAATTTCGTAAAGAAAAATATATTTACTGTAAAAATAGTTAGACTGCCTCGTTAGTCTAGTGAAAAGCGCATCGCTTGGTGATCACGAGGTCCTGGTTTCAAATCCTAGGTCGGACAAATGAAGTTTTTCTAACGAAAACTTCTCAGTATGAGTCCGGAGTCTGGAATTGTGCCCGGTATATGGCAATAGGCTCGCCCCCTATTACATGGGACCTAACATCGTCGGCGAAAAGTGGGTGTACTCAGTATACCTCTGCCACCCCCGCTTGGGGAATATAGGCGTGAAAGTGTTTATTTTTTATTTTAATAGTATTATTTTATGCTGAAATCTAATCCAATCATAATTAAATTTAAGCCTCTAGAGGTTTAGTCAAATAGCAGATGGAGCGCGATAGGAACGCGACGGAAGCACTCAGCTACGTTCAGTCGTCAGGCGTTTGCCGTCGCGCCGAGCGGGGCTGCGCTGTGTGGGGTCTCCCGTACATTTCAGTACATTGCAACTCCCCGAGCCGCGCCACCGTCGCGCTCCCGTCGCGCTACGTCGGCTATGTGGCAAAAACTTAAACATTAGGTTGAGTCTGATAGATTTCAAGCCTATATTACCATATTCAAATTGTTCTTAATTGCCTGCGAAACTTCGCCTCTACTTTAACCTTTTATCTAATTAACCAACTGGCAGCGTGGTCCAGACGGAGGACACCCCCCTGCATTAACATTAGCAAGGAGGCATTTGGGGTCACGGACTCGAGAGGCGATGACCCTGAGCGTCCTTCAGGAGCAACCCCGAGGAGGACGGCGGCGTGGTGTGGCCCACGTCGCCGTGAGCACCGCGTCGGGAGGAACATGTTATTAAGTCTCCCACTGACGGCGAGCTCTTCAGAGCGCGGCACAAGATGGGCACCGGTGCATTCCAGACGGATAACCTGGAGCCCATCCAAAGTGCTGATGTCGGCCACCCTGAGATTTTTAGTCGGTAGGAATCCGACACTCCCCGCGAGCTTTCCCCGAGGCTCGCGGAAGTCCTATGCACGATTTTCCCTAGGTAAAAAGGGGTTAGGAACTTAAGTCACTCCGCCTACTGGATTGAATAGTCGCGCATTCGATAATAAGGCAGGATAATTCTCCCTGCAAGGACAATTTTTTGTGTGACCTCCAAATATTTATTTCGATATGTTTATGTATGTGGAGTCGCTCGGAGCGCTGTGCGACTTCGGTGTTCTTACCGATTACCAAGGTTAAGCAGCGTTCGACTCGGTCGGCTCGAGATGGGTGACCGTTTGTGGCATTTTCATATTCGAGCGTCTCCGTGCTTCGGAAGGCACGTTAAGCCGTGCATCCCGGCTACCACTTAATGTGATAGTCGTTAAGCAGAGTTGGAAGCATTAAAGGCGGCTTGATAAGTTCCAGCAGCAGGTCGCCACAAACCTGCCTCCACCAATCCGCACTGGGTTCGCGTGGTGGAGTATGACCTAATCTTTCTCACCTCGATTTGTGAAAGAAGGCCTTTGCCTAGCAGTGGGCAGTATAGGCTGATATTATAGGCTGATATTATGTATGTGGATTTCATGTTTGCATACACGATACAGGAATAATTCCTAATGTGAGCCTTTAAAAAATACACCCCTATGCAACATTTTATAACCATCTATAATCCAGTAATGCCGTAAATAGGGACAAATGATTCAAGCTTAGGCCTTTCTTCCATGGTGATAATCACGCCTTCGACTACCTCGTTGGTCTAGTGCGCGTTGTGATCATGAGGTCCTGGGTTCAAATCCCTGGTCGTATAAATGACGTTTTCCTATCGAAAGCCTCTCAGTATCAGTCCGAATTTTGGAATTGCCTGGTATATGACTATAGGCTCGCCCCCTATTACATAGGACTTCACATCGTCGGGTAAAAGTGGAAGTACACAGTACACGTCTGTCTCCCCCGCTTTGGGAATATAGGCGTGACGGTGTGATATTTGCGCTACATGACTTAGATGAAAGCTAGTTCGCCTATTTGATATCCTAACTACCATATGAAGTATGTTTTCGTACACAAAACTACCCAAAAGACATTATTCTGCGCCCACACATGATATGCCCCAGAACCAACAGCAATGAAATAAAAAAAAGCTAAACCGACTTCAAAAAGCAAAAAATAAATATTTGAAGTCGGTGCTGGTTGGTGCAGTCGGTTACTTAGCACCGACTTCAAATATTTATTTTTTGCTTTTTGAAGTCGGTTTACGTTTTTTTTTAAAGTTTTTATTTTACAATTTTAAGTGACGAGTGAATTATTTAGTAATATTTATATACCGATATTATATTATTTTGCTGAGTTGTACAGTAAGGTACCTACAGGATTAATATAATGACTATAATAACGGAATCTATACATTCGTGCTGTTCGCCGTTAAGGAGTTCCTTCTTGTATCTTCAAAGTCCAAGGTCCAATACCAATAACATTAAAATAGGACCACCTCAAAACTATACTGAACCCAATGCAAAAAGAATCATCAAAATCGGTTTATAAGCAAAGGAGTTATTAAAAAGGACGAATTATGAACCTCCTTTTTTGAAGTTGGCTAATATACTGCTTAGTTCTATAGTAGGGTACCTATAGGAGTGTCGTAATACCCATAATATCTCAATTTACACATGCCTATTGTTTGTCGTTAAGGAGTTCCCTGGTGTATCTTCTAAGTCCAAGGTCCAATGCCAATGAAATTAAAATGGGACCACCTTGGAGCTATACTGAACCCAATGCAAAAAAAAATATCAAAATCGGTCCACAATTGACGGAAATATCGGTGAACATACATATTGAACGGACAAGCGGGGGAATTGCAATATTGCACAAAAAGTATTAGATTTTAAGGTTATAATTCAGTAGCCATTCGTAAATGTGAGATTATATTGTGTGTTGTACATTCAGAAAATGTCGGCGACTTCGATATAAGTACTTACAATACTTTGAAATATTCGTTTCAAATTGTAAATTGTCCGTTAGATACAGATATTTGCAATTATTTTAATAAAATGGATAAATAATGATAGCATGGGTCAAATGTCTGTTGATTCTGGAGCAATTTTCGACAATGTCCTTTAACATATTGGTTAAATATTTTTAATAATAATAGATATGAGCATAAAATGAGCAGCATAAACAGGAATAAGGAATTTTGCTTCGATACTTAGTTGTCTCGTTAGTGTAGTAGCTGCATGGTGCGGCTGGCGGTCCCGAGAACTTGGGTTCTAATCAATATGACTCAGTAGTCAGGTAGTGTTACGTACGTACGTATACAAGTGTTTTAATGTTGTTTTTCAGGAGCAGTCTGGTATTATTTCTGGTATAAAAAGTGGGCTTGCCTCCTATTACATCAAAACCTAACATCGTCGGCAAAATATGTATGTACATAACATATCACTGCCGCCCCGCTTGGAGAATACAAGGTTAACGGTGTTTTCTTTTATATTTCTATAGGTACCTATGCATTCGTAAGATACTTTTAGAACACTTTTCCAATCTATTCAGTAATACAATTTAACTAAAAACGTTCGTAGAAATTAAGCTTAAAAATAGCTTTTACGAGTTCGTTTGAATAGACTCGTTGAAGAAAATTCATTCATTCGCGAGGGATCATTTTGTTAAATATACTCAAGTACTTTTCAAAATTTATTACAAAAAAGGATAAGGCCCACTTGTATAAAGCATGGTTAGCGTTACCTATCGACTAACTCGAGGTTATAACGTTGAGTTGAAGGCAATAGGGAATATGCATGTAATTGATATAAGGGTCAATTTTTTTTACAAACTTTAGCGCCTTAGAATAATGTCTATACCAATATTTTTTTAATAACATTACTTTTTTATTAAGAAAATAATTATTGAAAGTACAAAAAATGAGTAGGAAAATCAAAGTAGCGGGAACGCCACGCTATTGGTCAGATCGAATATGACGTCAAAGTCTACAATACAAATGTCAACAAGTGCATATTTGTTGAATGTTTGATATTGAGTTAGTTTTATTGTTATTTTTTATTATCGATTTACACAAAGACAAAATTTTAGTTTAAATTATTTATGTTAATTCTTACGTTAAAGTGATCTTCGCAGCAATATAAACAAGTTGATGGAGATACCATGTCTCTTTTTTTGATTTTACACCACTTTCTCCTTATGTCCGCACCTATCGGGTGGATTTCTTATTGTATTTTTACACCTAGGCACAACACAGTGTTGTTCCATTGTATAATAGTCGCAAAATACAAAATAAAAATAAATTACAGAATAAAATACTTCTACAGCTGTTCACTAATTGATTGTTATTATAGACTTTGACGTCACGCCAAGCGCGCCAAAATGGCGGGCGTTTAAAATGCTCTTATCTGTTTGCTATCTTCAACATTTTTTTTGCCCTTTACATTTAACGCGCTTAAATTTTTTTTTGCAAAAATACACGCATATTCCCTATTACCGTTATAATGACATTATAAACTCGAGTAAGTCACTAGGTAACAGTAATTCCGGTTCGTGCAAGTAGGCCTAAGTACAGTATATTGAATCAAACTGCTGTTAATAATTGTTTATAGGTATAACATATTAAAAATATACCCTGTCATTAGACAAAATTGCGAACCCAGCTTTACCTGTAGGGCTAAAAAAGGCAGCGCGACAATACAAATGTCACGGATTTTACGCTCTACGAAATAAAAGTTTTGTGCAGTGACAAAAGTGTGGCACGTTTACAAAATTGTTTTGACGCATAAACAAGACTTTGTTGCCTTGAGTTTCGTACAGGACACGAATCGTGGAGCGACAATGTTTCAAGTCAAAAACATCTGCTGCCTCGTCCGGAAAGGCAACAATTCTAATACAAAATTCATTCAATTTGACTTAATCAAGATTAAAGCATTCTTTCAAAAATGATTGATTTGCCAATTACCTCACTGCGTGGTTCAACGAACGAATGCGGATAACTTAAAAAATTGCCTCCGAAAATATACTCGAATAAGGTTACACAAGCCTTTTGCTTATGATGAAACGATTTTCGATCTTCGTCATTAACGTCTATTGGAGACTGTTACGCTTAAAATATGTTGGAATCAGTACAATATGTAAGTAAACAACCCTTCGTAAAGTACGAATTCGCGTGTCACGTTCGCTACCTAAAAAGCTATAGATAGTCAAATAAGAAGACCGGCGTGACTTTATAAGAGTATATTTGGTTTTACAAATATAAGTATTGTAATAGATATTCAAAATATTACAGCAGTTTAAATATTACTCAAAGTTCGTGCGAACAGTAAGAGAGCTTAGAGGATATTAAAGGTACTTTGTTTGGTGATGGCTTTTTATAGGCATTGCCAAACAAACATGTGCACGACGGCGTCGCCTACGCAGAGTACGCCGTTATAATTCATATTTGATTATTAATCAAAACAGTTAGTGGAACTGACTGTTTACAGTGATATGTTTATTAAGTACACAATTGAGACAAGTGATGCTGAATAATCAAAATAGTTCTCGGAATGAATTTGCTTGTGCAATGCTTAGTATTTATTGTATCGTCTTTTAATGTACTTGCACTAAACTGGGAACTGTTCGGGAATGCATAACTAGATGAATACTAACAGATATGAACCAAAATTTTGATAAAAGTAAACATTATCACCAAGGCTTTAAATTTTCTTTCCCTATGCATTACTATTTGCAATATTTCGCCCGCGAACACAGCATAGGGTTAATAAATGTTGCGCCGTTGTTTCTCGAGGCGCCCTTGAGCTAGTTGCCCCCTTCGCCCTCTGGCTCGAGCGTAGTAGATGCACGCTAGCCCTCTTGTCTGGTGAAGCTGTAAAGGGCCCGCAGCCAACAACGTAGATCATTCACACACACGTTGTGCCGTTGTGA
The DNA here is from genome assembly GCA_905147815.2 of Phalera bucephala. Classification (NCBI taxonomy): domain Eukaryota; kingdom Metazoa; phylum Arthropoda; class Insecta; order Lepidoptera; family Notodontidae; genus Phalera; species Phalera bucephala. The sequence continues at coordinate 30,402,979 of LR990612.1, forward strand.
GTATTCGTGCTACAATTTATCTACCCATTAGTAAATGAATTGTAGTATGCATACGCACGCGCACGCACACATTGGCATCTTTTGAACAAATCGAACACTGACATCGCGCACACATACTACGTAACTGGGCCGCCTTTGACCACCATTTTTGTAAGCAATGCTGACTAGACTGTCTTAGTTTATCAACGAGCAGTTCGGCTGTCGAGCCAAACACTCCTGCGTCCACCAAGTGCACCGCATCACTGAGCACATCCTCTCCGGTCTTAACAGACCCAAACCCGTCTACACGGGCGCCCTCTTCTTCGACGTCGCGAAGGCATTCGACAAAGTCTGGCACAACGGCTTGATCTACAAGCTCTACCAAATGGGTGTGCCGGACAGACTCGTGCTCATCATACGAGACTTCTTGTCAAATCGCGCCTTCCGATATCGCGTCGAAATGACGCGCTCCACGCCCCACTCCACCCGAGCTGGAGTCCCGCAGGGCTCAGCTCTCTCGCCCCTCCTGTTTAGCCTTTACACGAACGCCATTCCTCGTTCGAGTAAGGTGCATCTAGCCCTATTCGCGGATGATACCGCTCTCTACGTCTCGCATAGGAATAAGGGTTTCATTACCAGAAACCTTCAGGCAACCGCCAATTCCCTAGGGAATTGATTCAGGTAGTGGCGTATTGAAATGAACCCGGACAAGAGCGCTGCGGGGTTCTTCTCCAGAGGTGCCACCCTGCGCCCCTCCCTGCTCCGCCCTAGAAGTAATTTCGGTCAAGTGACCATGTTCGCCCGACCCATTCCCTGGGTCAAAGAGGTCAAATATCTAGGGGTCACCCTAAACAGTACCATGTCCTACGGCCGGCATCCTTTGTGCTCGGTCGTCTCCATTCGTTAATCTGCAAGCGGAGTAAAATGTCCCTTAGAAATAACGCTTTATAAAACTTGCGTTCGACCCATCATGACTTATGCGTGTGTTGTGTTCGGGCATTCGGCCCCCTCTCACATCGATAAACTCCAAGCGGTTCAAAACCGCTTTCTCCGTAAAGCCGTAGGAGCCCCCTGGTTCGTACGGAATGTCGATCTCCACTCCGATGTAGGTCTCGAAACTATTCGCGCCTATATTAAAAAGGCGACAACACGACACTTCGCGAACGCATCTACCCATGCGAATCCGGTAATCGTAGCCGCCGCCGACTACGAGGCATACGGCATACTCGAGGGCGCCTCTTCAAGGCGCCCTCGAGTATGCCGCCCCTTGCCCTTCTGGCTCGAGCGTAGTGGTTGCACGCTCGCCCTTAAGTCCGGTGAAGCTGTAAAGCCCTCGCAGCCAACAGCGTACATCACTCACACATACCACAGTCTTAGTTTACGATTATAATCATAAAATGTGCATAAATCATAGATTTTTCTACAGTATTCAGGACCGATTAAAACTGATTTTTTTTTAATATTATTTATAACTTTTAGTCTTATAGCTTCTTCTTTGTATAAAATAAAGCCTACCCAAAAGGCATAAAACAGCCCAAACGAAATCCCTACCCATATCATATTGATTATTTAAAATGTATGCATAAATGTATGCCGCGTGGTTCCCGGCTTAGAATAGGACCAACCCATCTCATCCCATCGGGTGTCGTACAAGGCGACTAAGGGAAAACTAGGGAATGGGCAGCAGCGTTCCCTTAACACTTCGACGACCAATAACTGCGCTCGCCAACCCGCCTGCCAAGCGTGGCGAGTATGGCAAACACCCCCAATTATGGAAGAAAGTAGGAAAACCAGGCCCCTAGTCCCCGGCGGTCCTGTTCGTCCTGGCCACGGTAGCAGCCATGGTAACGACAGGACAAGGGGTGCTAAGAATCTCCGGCAGAGATTCGGCTCAGCGTAGGACGACCGCCTGCCAGATGGACCGACGATCTTGTGAAAATCGCAGGAAATCGTTGGATGCAGGTGGCATCGGACCGGTTACGCTGGAAAGCGATTGGGGAGGCCTATGTTCAGCAGTGGACAAGTATAGGCTGAAATGATGATGCATAAAGAACTTTCATACCAATGCAATGAAAATATCAAATCCCACGGAACTACACTGAACATATTCCATAAAGAAATAGCAAATCCTATTGAACATATAGTTTTATTGCTCCTATAAATCGCTTGCTAATATGCAACTGGATAACCACTTTATCGTCAGATCCAAACGGTTCAATATCCGGTATAACGGCTAACTCGATTTAAAATTAATATTGCGTGACATTTGACTTTACAGGGTTGCCAATTAATGATACTTATTTTTAGTAGGAAAAAAATATGGGATTATTTTTAAACTTTATAACCTAACTGAATAATATTTAAAGAGTAGTTCTTATTATAAAAAAAACTTATCACTAGCTTGGGTTGAACAAAGGTTAATACCCAAGCTTTCCAACTTTACAAGGTTTGATTTCAGCAACGATTATCTTTGAAATCCAGTGCTCATTATAATTAATGTACAACGGTAATTATTGTGAACGTGGCAACATTTGTCATCAACGCCATGAAGGAATAACTTTGCCTTTCTTGCTAGAGCGTAGTTGTTGCACGTTCGCCATCTGGTCGGACGAAGTTGTTTTCGTCTAGAAATCCCTCCGTCTACACAATTAGTTCCCAAAGTGCTCCAGGTGGACCCCCAGGGGTCCACGGGAGACTGGACGGGGGTCTACGTTGGCGTGACAAAAAAATGGGGGTTCACAATACGAAGGCGGGGGTCCACAAAATTTATTTGATTTCGACAGTGAAGAACTAAAATGTTAGCTTACTAAACCTATCAATGTAGGCAGATAATATTTTAAGAAGCTCAGCGACTGTTACTTGAAAAAACTTGCATATTCCATATTCAGTACAATGTGTCGAGACTTGCAAAGCGCCGCCGCTGTTACCACCGCCGTCCGCAACGCTTATTCAGACGTGCAAAGGGATGAAATACGACTTGTGGTGTATGTGCTTGCAATCTTGCATGAACTTGTTTGATTCTTCACCAATATAAATACGAATGTCAAGGACGAACTTTACTAATTTGTTTCCGGGATTTCGAAAAGAAAAGTAAAGTAAAGTGAATCGATGTTAGTGTTCGCCAGTGTCAGAAAAAGTAAGTATTTACCTGCCTATTTGTTATACATACTTTTATTTTATGTTGCAATAAGTATATTTGAAATGATTGCGTGTGGTAGGTACGTATTAAAAATTAAATACTGAACAGAGTCATTATTAGATACTTCCATAAAAGAACAGAAAGCTGAGAAAGGTTGAACTTTTTGTCCCTACTTTATAAGTACTGTTAGGATATAGTGGGTAGTTTAGTATAAAGTTGATAATTTGTATTAATAAAATGTGCGGGTAGTTTCATGTAGGGTTTACATATTGATTTTGACAACTGCACCGCCATCTTGACATTTCGATGTCAACACTGGTCGCTAGATGGCGACAGTGTTGCTATTAATATTATAGACTAATAATCGTTTTGGATAATCGATTTGAACAAGATGGCGATGCAAAACAAGAGACGTAAGTCTATGGATAAAATCTAAAATGATGCACACTTTTGCTCGAGACTTTGTCGGAGACGGTTGTGAAATTAAAATATAAGGAGAAATAACGCCAACGCATTTTTATTTCACGCTCTAACAGCACATAAGTTTTTTTTACCCGACTGTGTGGTGGTTCACTAAAAGAGATATATATTATGATTGACCTGCAGGATTGTAAATATTTCAGGTTCCTAATGCTAAATGACTTAATTAAATATATTTTCATAAATTGTACGCGTCTTTACGTACCCGAACGTGCATGTACGATACATGGCTGAATATAAGAAGAAATGTCGACAGTATAGTGTTGATTATTTAAAATTTGGTTTTCTTCCATCAAAGGCAAACAAGCAATTGCCCATGCCTTTTATGCAACAAAGTTTTGAGCAATGACTCTATGAAACCATCGAAGCTCGAAGATCATCTAAGAAGGTGATCCTTATAAAATAGGTAAAGATTTGAAATATTTTCAAGCCTTGAAGGAAAAATATGAAAAGAGCCACCGTGCACAGTATGTTAGCTTTAACATCTGAAAGTAACGATGATGGCTTGCGGGCATCTTACAATATTTCATTACTTATAGCGCAATCTGGAAAACCGCACACCATTGGAGAACAGTTAATTTTACCCGCTGTTGAAGAGGTTTTAAAAACTGTTCTGCACAAATCTACACAAACACTACACTGCAAAAAACATTTGACAAACTCAAAGGAATTCCTTTGAGTAATAACACTGTACAAAGGCGTATTGATGAAATGAGCTCTGATATTTAAAGTTTTTTTGTGTATCTATCTGCAAACAACTCATTTTTCTATTCAACTGGACGAAACAACTTTACCTGGTAATAAAACATTACTAATGGCATATGTTCAATTTGTAATGGACGAAGAAATTCATGAAGAGCAATAGTATATTAATTTGCAAAAACTTTGGAGAAGGACACTAAAGGTGAATCAATATTTAATGTCCTGAGTGATTTTTTTAAGGAAAAATCAATTCCATTTACAAACGTTATTTCGGTGGCAACAGATGGAGCTCCTGCCACTACCTCACCTCGGGCCATATCGTGGGTGTATAAGCCATTTTAAAAGAATTATACCAGGGGTAACTGCAATTCACTGTGTCATTCACCGACAACAACTAGTAGCGAAAAATTTGAGTGATAGATTGCACCAATCGCTTCAACTTGTGATTCCAGTTAACAAAATAAGAAGCAATGCGTTGAATACGCGTTTATTAGCACATTTGTGCGATGACAATGATGAAGACTTCCAACGATTGCTTTTACATACTGAAATACGCTGGTTGTCGAAAGGTGCATGTTTAACAAGATTTTACTTTTTTGAATCAGTTTTAGAGTTTCTGGAAAGTAAAGATTCAAAAGAAAATCTGATCAATTTGGAAGCAGACATGGCGTATTTCTAGTAGACAGATTTGTTCAAAAAATTTAATGACATTAACTTTCTATTGCAAGGGGACAGCCTCAATTTATTAAAAACAAAGGGTGTAATTTCAGCTTTTCTTGGGAAATTTATGAAGCAAATTATTAGTCGGCGCGAATTTTCCCAGTCTTCAAACTTGTCACAGGTAAAATGCCTTGATGATGATATTCCGACATACGTTCAACATTTAATTGCCCTGCACGATAACTTCAAAATCATATTACGATGGAAATACCACCATGAATCTTAAATCCATTTGATGAAACGGAAGTGGAGAATGTGATATTACAAGAGGAGCTACTCATGCTTAGCACTAATGAGGAGCTGAAGGTGATATTTAAAAGAGGGTATCAAATATTTTGGCTGCAGGCAGAAATACCCGAAAAATATCCTGGACTGTGGGGAATTGCGAAAAAGCTTTTGATAGCATTTCCCTCGTCATATCTTGTCGAAAAAAGTTTTAGTGTCATTACAAACCTTTTAACAAAAAAAGGAGCAGATTGAATATCACGAAACAGGCAGATTTGTGGTTATTCCTAACAATACATCCCTCCCATTAAAATTATGACTATTTTGTAATTGTCATTGTAGAAGTTACGTTACATTATTAATGTTTAATTTTAATTATATTACAACTGTTACCATATTACAATGTAATATGATAACAATAATAATTAATAGTGTAATAATTACATATTTGAATAAATACAATACAAAAAATATACTATTTTTCCTTTATTTTTACCACTCCGAATGGAGAGTTTTCTAAATGAAATAAGTAAGAATTGGTTGGTTCCTTGTGCTGTGAGTAGATGTCAAAAAAGTAAAGTTGGATGGAATCACTTTTTTGATTGGCCAACTTTACTTTTTTGACATCCACTCACAGCACAATCAATTAAATAATTAACCAATCAATTCTCACTTTTCTTTCGAAAACTATTAATTCGTGGTTGGAACTCAGCAGCAACGCAAATTTCCACAATTAAATCTAATCTCTTAATCAATAATCATCTAAATTTTGGTCACATTGCTAGGAAAGACAGTGACAACCTCGAAAAACTGATGGTCACCGGTAAAATTGAAGGCAAGCGACCACGAGGAAGGAGCCCAATACGCTGGGCGGATCAGATTCGCGCAGCTCTTGATGCCACGGTTCACGATGCTCTTCACTCGGCTGCAGATAGGAGTGGATGGCGACTCATTATCCGCAGAAAACTGCTCTCTAAGATATGACCACGACCCTCAGTAATCAGGAAACCGACGCAAGGAGAAGGAGCTGCAGAGGGTCCACCGGAACCAGTAAAATTTTGAAAGTGGTCTATGAGAAAAATTCTGGGAACCTCTGGTCTACACCATTTTTACAAAAAATATATCAGGACTATTCCCAAGGTCCACATTAAATAAAATAAACTCAGATGTTCTACGGGGCAAGTATTTGCCTAATTAAGCCTACAAAACGTCGGACCTTTAAAGAAAATAGAGTATTTTTCTCTTAAATATAAGAACATTTTTCTGTTTAATAAAATATTGTTACAGACTATATGTATCGCTTGATTGGTTTAAAAGTCAAATAGTGTATCTTCAAATACGATTAACTAGATAGGATTGCAATTCAACGTATTTCGAATGCGATTGATAGTGGACTTTCGGCTTAGATGGCGATTTATCTGGAATTCCAAATTCAACAATCCCTCTGAATCAACGAGTTTATTGCTTTATATTTAGATAATGGGAAACTTGGAAATATGAATGCTCATTTCCTCTTTTCTCGTTAATTCTTCATGGAAGTACACCTACTTTCACCAAGTGAGGGTATTAAGTACACCAATTATAGCAAATCTATCGCCATTTCACCTGGTGTGTACGATTCCAAACTATAACCACTGTCCAACCGGATTCAGCTCAGGAAGTATTAATGGTTCTTGCTACAAACTTGAAACGATCTGAATGTCCTGATTGCTAGAGCCACCACACCAACGAGGCAGTTGGGCCAAAAGTAGGTAGTTAGAATTTTTCGCTGAGGTATTCCAGTCTAGATACATTACTACCAATAATGTCAATTTACAAGCAACACAATGAACTGCCTGCCTTGTTGGTCTAGTGGCATAGCGCATCGCTTTGTGATCACGAGGTGCTGGGTTCAAATCCTAGGTCGGACAAGTGTAGTTTTTCTAACGAAAACTTCCTAGTACCAGTCCGGAGTCTGGAATTGTGCCCGGTATTTGGCAAAAGGCTCACCCCCTATTACATGGGACCTCACATCGTCGGCGAAAAGTGGGTGTACTCAATATACCTCTGCCACCCCCGCTTGGGGAATATAGGCGTGAGGGTGTACATACAATGAAATACATTACAAAAAAGCTTCTTGCACAAAACTAGGTATATGTTCACGTCTTCTCCTACTGTAAATATTTCTAAACCAATCACAAAAACCCTGCTATCCGATACTAAGCAACACTTGACCACAATGGTGGTAGACTGGGAGTGATCTCAGAGAAAATAAAAAATAAGTGTTTAATCCAGAGCAAATTACTGAAACACTACAGAACTTATTCGAGCGGTCTACACACAAGGCACTATAACTAGAAATCGTCAAAGTTAAAGCCAGTTATCACTTCACAGCCCCAACGCGTGTAATTAAACAACTTTTCAACAAAAGTACTTACGACTGAAAGCCTAAAAATTTACGAGTACAAATCTTGTCAGTAAGACGCGTGTGTTGTTTTAATCTCACGTCAATAATAATAAATAAATAAAATTAGCCGTATTAAGAAACTGTCCCACCGTTAGGCACGGGCCTTCTCCCAAACTGAGACGTATTAGGCCATAATCCACCACGCTGGCCCAGTGCGGGTTGGCGAACTTCACACACCTCCGAGAAACTCTTAGGCATGCAGGTTTTCTCACGATGTTTTCCTTCGCCGTGAAAGCAAGTGATACTTAATTTTTAATACGCACATGCTTTCGAAAAATTCGACCATAATTAATTTAAATTATATGTTTGAACATTATTAAGGGTCTATTGTCAAAGACTATACTTCTATAATCACAGATTTCGCCAAAGCTACACTGTTAATTTGCCTATTTTTTTTTAACAAATTAAATGAAATTTAATAAAAAAATCCAAAAATTGATTAAAATAAAGAATAACTTTTTTTATTTTTTTTTATCGAAACAAAAAACCCTGCGATTAATAAAATGATGTCCATTGAACTTGACATACATATTTCGATAATTTAATTAATGATACAAAACTTCTCTGTAAACGTTCATGTTTTTTGTAAAAACTATCATATTCAGTAAGACTATAGACAAATAATATTAAAGACAAACAATATTAATCTATTCTCAATTTGACCACAGACTTTGACAGCGTATGTGTGTCAAATACATGGTAGTGTGTGTAATGTTTTATTTATTCATTTAATGTATTGTTTATGCATAATTTAAAAAAAATATAAGCATTCTGCAATCCTTCTCTATATAAACTATAAGTTTGGGAAATTTCATACTCCTCCGTCCGCGCAATTAACGTAAAAAGGGGTACAAAGTTTTTGCTTCACGTATTAATATAATGATAAATGTGAAAGTTTGTTCGTTTGGAAGTTTGTTACTCAATCACGCAAAAACGGCTGAACGGATTTGAATGAAATTTGGCACACATATAGTTTTTACCTGGATACACATAAGACACTTTAAATCCCGAGAAATGTAAGGTTCCTGTCTAAGTCAACGCGGAAGAAGTCGCGGGCAGAAACTATTATAACATAAAAGCATGGAATAGTGAGCTAACGATTTGAGGAAAAGCTTTACGAACGAGTTTTGGAATTTTATGGCAGACACACTTGCGTCCCTACACGCGACCACCAAGATCAAGAAGCGTTTGACGTGTCGGCTACTACTTCGTTATGCCAAGTTGGAAGCACCTTAATAACATCACATAGTTGCCTTCTGAAAACAATCGCATATACCTAAAGACTAAACCGTTTCGATATAATCATTAACTAAATTTCGATGAGAAACGCGGCGGATTCACGGAAACCACACGACGTTGCAATATTGTCTCAATGACTACGCAAGACATAATTATACGTTTGGCAATCGCCAATTAAAAGTGGACCAACGTCCAAATGCATAGAAACTGAATGTGTTCCTAATCTTTCCGACAGCTACATACCGTCTCCATTATCATCATTAGCTTTCTACAACCCACTGCAGGACATAAACTACCTCCCTCTGGTGCCATTCTTTGCGGTCCTGTGCCAATCTACCCCAAGTTATTCCTCTTCTCGATATATTATCTACCCATCGAGTCATTGGTCTGCCCAATCGTTGTTTGCCTATTCAAGGCCACCATTCTGGCATTATCTTAATCCATCTATTGTCATTTATTCTAGCAACATGCCCTGCCTATTTCCACTTCAATAAAGAGATGCGTTTGGCAATGTCTTGGACTTCCGTCCGTCGTCTAATCTTGGTGTTTCTTACGCGATCGTTCAAAGTGATGCCTAGCATAGCCCGCTCCATGACTGTACGCCACTTATACATACCGTCTAACCATAATTAATTTGATCGTATCTTATTAGATGGAGAAACCAAGAGTCTTTGTTCCCAGCGAGCTTCTATAAGATGAACTATTAGAATGTAGGAGGCGAGAAAGATCTGTAGGGAAAAAACCTGTTGGAACTTCGTACTCTGCTCACCCTGAAGGTAATCAGACGTGACGTTATGTATAGATGGATACCTTTTCAAGCATATTCACTAATTTTATAGTTCCATCTGACGTTATACTCTTCAAGATCGCACTAACTCGTATCAATAAGCTGACAATAGACGGCGGTTATATTATTAAGATACACAGTATAAAGGTACTTTAAATACGTTGATATTATATGAAGCACGTGATAAACCCACTGTTAGGTGAAGACCTTAACTCAAAGCGAGGTAAGAAAGAATATAGGTACCTTCCCAGACAACAATAAGACCTAAAAGTGTCTCATATGCCCTCTGTTCTTAGTATCACAAAGCTTGACTAACCGTTAATTAACTTCTTTTCATCTGAACAATGGTCCTTTGTGGATAGCTACCTGGTGGTGTCTTTACGTACTGTCGCACTTAATTTATTTTCTAATAGAAAAGCTAATGGAATAATTGAATTAAAAAGTTTGTATTCTAAGATGGGTTGGTTTTTTTCATTTGTAATGAATATTTTTGGCGTTTATAGTAGTCAGTTACCTCGGAATTATTGTATACTTTTATAATGAACTTGCATCTCTAAAGGGGATGCAGAGGTGTACTATGTATAAGAGTGGGCGAGCCTGTTGCCCTTGTATCAGGCTCAATTCTGGAATTGTGCTATATAGTACATATACAAGGTGTAACACATTAAACGCAAGACCTGAAAGTAGTTTGTTCTAAATCGGCAACTGAATCGATTCCAAATATTTTTAATTGTTATTCGTTCAGTGAGCTGTTTTAAACAAAATTTATATAGCAATACGGCTTATTTAAATGCATTAATGCATCAATATGCATACAAAATTTAATTATTGATTAAATTTCGTGGTTAATTTGGATACCGAAGAGCTTAAAAATGGTAGAAAACTCCTAAAAATTGGAAGTTCGATTTTCATATTGAATTCGTAAGGCAATAATGTAATTAGGGTGTCTGAGGTCTTGTGTTATATATGGTTCACCTTGTATAGGGCGGAATCCAGATTCCGAACTGCTGATTACAGTTGAATATTTCGATAGAAAACCGCTAATAGCGTCGTTTGACCTAGGATTCGAGCCCAAAAGCTCGCGATCGCCATGCACCACTAAACCAAAATACATGAATACCTATCCACAACGTTTATTGTTGCATTAAGTGGTACAAAAGTAATGTAACTTTAATCCAACTAATATAAATGTGAAAGTTTGTATGTCCATATCTTAATGTTTGTTAGTCAATCACGCAAAAACGGCTGAACGGATTTAGATAATATTTAGCACACAGATAGTTTGTTACTTGAATTAACACGTAGAATACTTTATATTCCGAAAAAATGTTAGGTTCCTGTCTAAAATCAACGCGGACAAAGTGGCAGGCAGAAGCTAGTCAAACATAAAAATTACTTTTATCATGCTTTTACAATCTCTTTTATCATATATAGTACAAATATATCTCGTCTTAGTAACCTGCAAATAGGTATGAAGAGGTTTAATATAAAAATATCGCGCTCGACACACACCTCTATTGACAAGAGCGACCTACGATAAATTTCTAAGAATAAATTCCGTTAAAATATTTTTCCTGCCCGGGACAAATCCGTTATATATTTGTAAATATATAACGAGTAAGCTACCAAAATAAGGCGGATCGTTATTAAGGCATTTCTTTGTTACGTAAGTTTTTGATCTCACGCAATCTCGCATATTTAAACAATAAATAAATTGTCAACATGTTGTTGTTTTTTTAACCTGTAAATGCTAAAACTAGGAGGTGCCTCTTATCAGAAGTTTCCTTATACCTGCCGAGTCCAACTTCAAACAAATCTATACATATAATAAAACTGTAAATTTTTTGAAAATTTTATTTAGTGTACACTTTCTTATCGATATAGAGGCCGAAACATTTTTTTTTTAATTATTGTCTGTCTGTCTCTTTGTGTTTTAATCACGCAAATCCTACCATACGGATAGTAATGAAATTCGGTATGGTAATAACTTTTAATTTAGATACTCAGATACGATTTCTTGCCGTGACGCAGTCAGGATTGTCTCTTCAGGAGTGAACTCTTTAACGATGAATGACCCGGACATGAAACATGCATTCGTTTGTTTGAGCTACCTTAACATGATTTTGATTATGACCATGAATTGTTTATTTTTACGAGAAGATTGATATGAAATGTTCTGACCAATCGTTGTTACATACGTAGCTCTCATACGAATAAAAACGGTAAAAGGTATACAGAGAAGGTTTCAATCAGAGCCATTTTACCAATGATTATGATAATAAATAAATAAACTTGTAATCCTTCTCAGAAAGAAAAACCTAGGTATTATGTATAAAGTATGTGTTTTTCCATGAGATGGCGTTGGCGATGAATAAGATCGCGCTATGGTTTAGTTCACATTTTACAAAGACCACCTATACGGGCTCAGATGTACCCCTTTGATAGAGTTTATTTATAGAGAAATGATAGTCTGGTAAAAGCTGATAGAATAATTCAAATTTGTTAAAAGTTCTAAGTTGACAGAATAATTAATATTTGATATATATAAGACTTACCGCTACGCTCTTGGGGGACAGTTGTTATTTATTCATAATAAAATAACTGAATGGATTAACTTAATATTGGAACTTAATATGAATGTGTCTTACTTCGGTGAATAATAATAAATATAATTTCTAAAATAATAAACACGCCTATATTCCCTAAGCGGGGGTGGCAGAGGTGTACTGAGTATACCCACTTTTCGCCGACGATGCTAGGTCCCATGTAATTAGGGGAGACCCTATTGCTACTACTATAGAAAAACTACATTTGTCCGAACTAGGATTTGAACCCAGGACTTCGTGATCTCAAAGCGATGCGCTTTGTCACTAGACCAACGAGGCAGTAGAATCCTTTTTATTCTGAATAATTGCACGATTTTAGCGGGATAGTTTTTATTTCTCTATATTAACACGGCTAAACGGATTTTAAAGAAACTTAGTTTGGAGGTGTTTTAGGTGTTGGAATAATATACAGAATCTTTGCTATTTCGGAAAGACCAACCTGCCTATGTCAAATTACAAAATAAACGCGTGCGTAGCCGCAGGTAACAGCCATGTATAAACCTAAGTTGAAATTAAGTTTGTAAACACATAACTTGTTATAGAACAGAATTCTTGAATATGTACAACTACTTGATTTTAATTAAAAATTTATATTGTGTTGCAGAATTTAGAATTTTCGTCTTTTTAGATTTTGTTTCTTATGTCAGAAGAAAGTAAAAGCGAAAGTAGAAGGATTTAGGTACCGGGAAAGACCTAGACTATCTTACCACGACCAAATAGACCGAGTATTATCTGAAGGAGAAGTCAAGAGTCTCCGTAACCGGCCAGCGTGTAAGACTATGAGAGAGGGAGCCAGAGAGGTATGTAAGGAAAGAACCTGTTGGAACGCTGTACTCTCTGACTACCCCGCAAGGGATCTGGCGTAATGATAAAGATAGATAGACCTATTTAGGGCATACGGAAAACTTCGAAGAATTACCGTTGCACGGGGCCTATTCTGCTAACAAAATCGACCAATACCGAATCTTAGCTGCGGTCGTACTAGGGCGATTGACTGTTTTCGTTTTGCAAATGGCTATTGTTCATCAATTAACTACATGGTTATAGTTGACGATTAATTATTTTTAATACCCCATCTGCGTTCGTGTTATAGAACTGATTTATAATGTACATAGCCAAAACTTAAATTAGAAATTTAAAATACCCACGACTTAAATGAATAGCTAAGAACACTCTCGATCAAATCACATTTCATACAAAAAAGGAACTAAATCGAAATCGGTTTATCCGTTTAGGAGCTAGACAGACATACATAGATACACACGTTAAACTTAAAACACCCCTTTTTTGCGTCTGATAAAAAAAGAAATATTATTATTTGAAGTTAATTTAAATTCATTCTGTTCCATATTGCACGTATTCACCATTGTAATACTTAAGAGCACTCAAGAGAGACACAAAATCTGTTCTCGAGCATCTCCATACTTCGGAAGCTGCTGCTAAGCAGTCGTTAAGAGTCGTCAACAGCAGGTGGCCACTAATCTGCCTCCACCAATCCGCACAGGATCCGATTGATGGAGTACGACCTATTCTCTCGTACCTCAATTTACATTACTTAAACAAATATCGTATCTAGGGTGATGATATTTCTTTCGCAATTCCTAAATCAGCAACTGGAATTTATATTATTTCGGAGGGATGTGTTGTCGGACACAGATCTCCACTTCAGACGAGAGGTTCTGCGTATTCGTATTTATGTAAGGAATCACTTATGGAAACAGCCCAGATGAAATTCCGCACTGTGGTTTACAGCTATTTTGAGCTGGCAACCCTTTCGGCATATGTTATATATTTTTTTCTTTTTAGGCTAAAATTTTTTTTAAAGAGAGGTATGCAAGAAAAGAACCTGTTGAAACTCTGTACTCTCTGCCTACACAAGGGTTCTGGCATGATGATATAGATAGATGGAGTTTTTTTAAATTACAATAGGATTTATTTCTTTGTCCAACTTCTACGAGTAAACGCACCTACGACACAGAAATAAATCCTAGTGTATGTGAATTCTTTCCTTCGAATTTTCATGTTTGTAAATCAAAAATATGAAAATTCACATACACAAATACCTTGACCGAAACAAATATTTGTGGGTTATACAAATATTTGTCCGGTGCGAGGATCGAACACGCAACTATTCGACCCAGTGGGCGGAGCGGCTTAAGCTTTTAACCACTGCGCCAAATCGTCAGTCGTATTCTATTATCGTCTATACATGGGGTAAGATTTACACTGCAAGTGGAGCCCTTCCCCTTCCTACCCTTTAGCTTCATTTTAAGAACCAATTACGCAGTTCCCAAATTTAAAAAGCCTTTTTAAAACAAGCTTTTATAGTAAACACGAAACGAAATTATCTTGCTTCGTTGAGGATTTCCTATGGCTTCCTTCCAGCTCCATCATCAGACAACGGATGGATCTAAGGTAATCTTCAAGACAAATCCAACGAGCCCAAATACGGCGGGATTATGTTAAGTAGTTGGGTAGTTTCCTTGGCCATCTTTCGGCTTCGTAAGACCCTGGACATTGTCTCGTTGTAAATCAAACTTTACATACCTATGCCAGATTTTAATTCAATCAGATACAAGATTTGAACCGGAAAGACATATATCATAGCAAACTAAATAAAAGCTTGGAAATAAACAATAGGGCATTGATTAAACAGACTTGAAAGTATAGTTTTTGCTCCCAATTTACACTACAATCTCAAAATGAAAAGTAAACCTACCTATACCTATTCTATCTTAATGTACCTATTCCTTTCTTATCTAACATACAAAATACGAAACTCTCTCAAACTTATTTACATCCAATAAGGGACGTGAAAATAATAAAAGTTTTACAACTACCCGCATCTTAAATATACAAAGCCGCGTCATCCCGAAAAGACAACAAAATCAACCCTATTCCTAGGCTGCTAAGAACCGCCTCGTTTAAAAAAACAATAAAAATATAGAAAAACATTACTCGCAAAACGAAACACAGGCGTACACCTACACATTATTGAGATAAACTTCGTAATTCAAGGGGATAAGTGAAAAAAAAATCTCTTTTTCCACCCACGAAGGCGGAAAATTTACGCGTTAATTCTATCTGTAATGATTACTTACCGGTGCTCGGCTTTCCCGCGCTATTTTGCTTCTGGAAACTTCGATACGACTGCCCGCCTTGAAAGCGTGCCGCGATATGATGTCCACAATCCACGACGCATTCCCGTTGGAGTAATGGCGGCTGCGTACCCGGCGCATGCGCGACCCTATGACGTCAATGGGTTCGTTCACAAGCATACAGGTTACAGGTGTTGGTGTTTGATATAGGTACACGTTGGCATATGCTATTAATAGCTTTTAAGTTGTTGATGGGAGCGAATGGGCAGTGTCTTATTTTGACCCTTATTCGCTATAGTGCTATGACCAGTAACGAGGCGCATTAATTCATAAACATTTGATGGTACTCCAGTGGAACACAGAATTATATCACAAGATAATTTCTCAAAATTATCCTAAAGCGCCGCGTTAAGTCATAGCGAATAAGGAAAGTCTTCTTAACCGGCGAGCGTGTATAAGACGGTCTATGAGGATGGAGGGATTCAGAGAGGTCTGTGAGGAAGAACCTGTTGCAACTTTGTACTATCTGCCTTCCCCACAAGGGATCTGGTGTGATCATATAGACAAATAGATCAGAGCGTGCTTTCAGCATTTTTTATAGTACGTACGTAGTCTGTTAAAAACTTCTTTTCTTTAAAAGATTCTGATTCTGAACATCATCGGCGAAATGTGCGTGTACATAATACACTTCTGTCCACCCGTATGACCAATTTTGGTATGTAGAGTAAACATCCTTAACGTAGAAACGATGTAAATGGGCAAGAAATATATTATGCTCTGCGGAAGGTACGTGCGGAGTAAAGCTGACTGACCGTATTCGCAACAGCGTAGTAAGAAAGAGAGTAGGTATGAAAGATAGTATCGGTGTAAAGATGAGAAAGGGTATGCTCCATTGGTTCGGGCATATAGAAAGAATGTCAGAAGAAAGAATGACAAAACAGATATACAATGCGAAAGTGGATGGATATATGTACGACCGAGTCTTATCAGAAGGACAAGTCAAGAGTCTCCGTAACCGGCGATCGTGTATAAGACGAACTATGAGAGTGGAGGAAGCTAGAGAGGTGTGTAAGGAAAGAACCTGTTGGAACTCTATTCTCTCGGCCTACCCTGCAATAGATCTGGCGTGATGATATAGAAATACATTATTGGCCTGTTTTAATATCCAACTCGACGAAAGATTTACCTAGTACCAGTAGGCAAATCTTTCGTCGAGTTGCAAAATTAAACATATTTGATATGGAAAATCTATTAAAATACTACTAGCAGTAAGCAAATCTATCATTGAGTTGAATATTGAAAACGGCCATATCTATCTGTGTCAGACAGTCTCTTCCGATGTTAGGTAAAGTGAAGAATAATGCATTGTCGCATCAATAATTCATGGAAAAGTTCGCGCCTTTATTAAAAAGGCGACAACCCGATATTTCGCAAACGTGTCCAATCATAGAAATCCGTTAATCGTAGCCGCCGCCGACTACGAACTTAACTCCCCTCCTATCAGCCGCTACCGCCGTCCGCGGCATGTTCTCACCGACCCTCCCGATGCCCTTACATCCCTTCTTTCGGATACAGATACCGCACACAGGATCAGACACCGACCTTGCCGGCGAGCTCAAAGAATCCCTTGCCCGCCGGCCGGTGCAGAGCACTACGGCGAGACACCTAGTATAAGCCCTCCCCCATAGCGACTGCCCAAGCCGAGGCCGCTCCTCCTTGAGGCGCCCTTGAGCTAGTTGCCCCCTTGCCCTTCTGGCTCGAGCGTAATGGTTGCACGCTCGCCCTCTTGTCCGATGAAGCTGTAAAGGCCCGCGGCCAACAGCGTAGATCATTCACACACACACACAAAGCATGGAAAAGCTTCTGGTCCATAAAGCAAGATGTATATCTTACCTGATTTATCTTGTCACTGACCAATTCACAAAAATCCAAACTCAGGGGCAATGGCAAAAGCAGTGCCCTTGGGATCATGTTAGCAATATCATACTGCGTTCCAGTAGCGGCATTTTAGACGTAGTCTACAAGACTGCCAAGCTTAAGTAGAGATGGGCGTGACATTTGAGCAGATTGAGTCCCAATAGACAGACAACAATACAACAACCAGACCCAACGGAAATATGGCGCAACGACCTGAACGCCTATGAAGAGGAATGGTCCGAAATAGCTAAGGATCATGCTAAGTGGAGAATCATGGGAAAGAACTTTGACCACCAGAGGGGCGACATAGGTTATTAAAAAAACGGTTGCGATTTCAAAGCTACTTACTTCTCTACAAATATCCATATATATGTTTTTGTCACTGAATTAGTATTGGTATTATCTAAAAAATGTGATAATGGTCCTTTGTCCTTTTGGAGTGGCAAAAGCTTTTTTTGGTCCATTCCAAAGTGCACTTATATGTAGATGTTATTTAATTACCCTTGTTATTTACTTAAAAACTAGGCTTAGAAGGGACGGCGGCTAACCGCTAACAAGTTACAAGGGGTTCTTAACTAACGCGCTACTAAACCTGTGTAAATACCCAACATAACGAATTGTAAATAGTCTATTTACTTATTACAACTTCCTTGTTTGGTTTCTAATTAGTACCTTTTTTGTCTCAAAACCCCTTTATGGCTAGGTACCCATAAAGGGTTTTTAAAAGCCCTAAATAAACACGAGCACGGACAGGTGTCCGTGTTTGGGGGACACGGAGGGTTTATTTAGGAGTCCTTGATCCATCGACGTTCGGAGCAACAGCTCCGGTCGTCCATCCGACGAAGTGTACCGACTAAAAACTACGGTGACACCACCTTCGCCGCAGTGTAGGAGTCACGGGCACGTCCTGAGGCACCCATCCGCGACCCCGACGCGACCTGTCCAGTTCGAGCCCTCCCTGGAAGCATGTTCTAATCAGTGCCTACCGTTTAGTGATGGTTTTGGGCTATCGTAGCGCTACATGGCTAGGGCGTTCTTAGCTTAATTCATAGCGATTGCCAACACTAAGCAGCGTTCGGCTCGGTCAGTCTAAGATAGGTGACCGTTTGTGGCATTCCTATATCCGAGCACCTCCGTGCATTGGAGAGCACGTAAAGTTGTTGGGTCTGGTTGCCACTTCATGCCATTGTCGTCAGGCTGAATCAAAGACCTTATGAGCGATTTGATGAGTTACAACAGCAGATGCCCACAAACCTGTATACACCAATCATACTGGGTCCGCGTGGAGGAGTATACCTTAGGGAGCATGCATTAAATACGTGAGCTCAAAATTAGTCCAGTAAAATCTCATCAAATCTCATTAAAACACTGGGGCATAATTGAAAAACTAACGTCAACTTTTGAAAAATATTAATTATTATACGCATAATAAAAATAGATTTAATTTTGTTTTTACTTTATTAGAGTATCCCACTTTATACGTTAAAAAAATCTCATGTCTATTAAAAACATTTACTTCGAGAATTAGTCTTTTAACAACTAGAGCGTAAATCTCACGTACTTACTAAATCTCACCAAAAAGTAGGAAGGGTTCCAAATTAAAAGAAAAACTGCTCACATAATTAATATTCTGTATCACCTCGATTTGTGGAGGCTTTTGCTACGCAGTGGAACAGTATAGATCGATTTTATTTATAGAAATGCTATCGTCACGCCTATATTCCCCAGAGGGGGTGGCAGAGGTGTACTGAGTACACCCACGTTTCGCCGACGATGTTAGGTCCCATGTAATAGGGGGCGAGCCTATTGCCATATACCGGGCACAATTCCAGACTCCGGACTCATACTGGGAATTTTTCCTTAAAAAAACCACATTTGTCCGACCCAGGATTTGAACTCAGGACCTCGTAATCACAAAGCGATGCGCTTTGCCACCAGACCAACGAGGCAGTCAATGAGAAATGCTATATTTAGTAAAATGTTTGTCGCTAATCGTAGGGTAGTAGTCATTCGTAGGTAATTTACGTAATAGATAACTTTACTAATCCAGTAAAAGTAGAAAGAGATTCGCATTAGAGGGGGGCGTTGATGTGAAATTAGGCAGTGGCGGGGCAAGAGCTAAATTTGATGTGGGCAAGTTATATTTTGCGAGGCCCTTTAGTCGACGACGACGAATTACATGAAATAATAAAAACATATTGAAACCGCTTATTTTTGATTTGATAGATAATGATTTCATATCGTGCTATAGCACATACACAAGCAGACAAGTTTACTTAAAATTAGACGTTAATAAACGAGAGATGAACAAAACAAATTAAAACAGAAAAACAAGTCCGAAAGATATAATTATGAAAAAAGACACTCGTGTAAAAATTGAGCTTAAACATGTATAACACAAACTTTTTAAAAAAAGGGAAACTAACTTCTTAATGCAAAAAACATAAATGTTCAAGTCGGTACTGGTTGGCGCAGTCGGTTACCCTTTTGTTAAAGTTTTTTATTTTAAAATTTTAAGTGATGAGTGAATTCATTATGTAAATCTATGTACGTTCTACAGTAAAGTACTCACAGGATTGACATAATACTTATAGTAACGGATTTTACACATTCGTGCCGTTTGCGGTCAAGGAGTCCTGTGGTGTATCTTTAAAGTCCAAGGTCCAATACCGATAAATTTAAAATGAGATTACCCCGGAGCTATACTGAACCAATGCAAAAATAATCATCAATATATATATAAATTAGTAAAATGTTTCTACTTCTAAAAAAATATTTTAAAAAGTAGGTTGGCAGGGTTACTAATTAAAAAAAGAACTTGAGTAAATTTCATAACAAACGGCAGCTCTGCGATCAATCTGCGACTGCCATGAAGCGACATTTTACTTGATGACAGCGTTAGTTGCAATTTTGGCCGCGCGCCACCAGAACCTTGTATGACTGTACATATCACAGTACAATACAGTGTGTTTCTAATGCATTTCTTCTTTCTTGGCAACGGCAATCGGCTACGAATACTAAGGTGCTCTTCAATTATAAAAACACAATGAATAAGAGCAACTGTTCAACTGAATCTGCATTTTAATCAGGCAGTTGTTAAAACCACATGTCGTTTATCCAAATGGTTTAAAGTTTCATTGGCCCATTTGGCTGAAAGACTTTAAGCCATTCAAATGAACGCTGGCGTTTACTGAACTGGCTAGCCATTCAACTGAGCCATAATTCATTTAGATGGTTGCGAGATAGGTATTCAAATTCAAAGGAAACAAAACTACTGCAAAATTATTTCAAGTTATTCCGCTTCAAGCGTTTGATACAATTCCCAAAATTGTTCCGGAGTTCCCACAACAATGTTCCGTGAGTTTGCGCAACGTTAAGCTTATCTTTCAGTCTTTTTGTTGACTTAAAACTGTTAAGTTTGTTCTAAACTTTGACGGACGATTTAGCGCATTGGTTAAAAGCTTAAGCTGCTCCAACCACTGTGTCTAATAGTCGCGGGTTCGATTCAGGCACGGTACTAATCTTTGTGTGATCCACAATTATTTGATCCGGTCTGGGTATTTATGTATGTGAATTTTCATGTTTGTAAACGCATCCACGACCCAGGAACCAATTTAATTGTGGGGCTACATTTATTTTTAAAAAAAATTGATAAATAATTATATAGTTAAAAACGAAAAGTATCTAGATAACTCTTAAAGACTAATTAAATAGAGTTAACGACCTCTCATGTCACTTTTTCCTGAAGAGATAGGCAAATGTATACTGTAACGCCAAGTCACTTGCCACGACAAGCTGAGCTACGCCACGCCACGCTAAGTCAAAGCCAAGCTACGCCACGCCCAGCCGCGCCACGCCAAGCTACGCCACGATAGTCGATTCTCCTGTCAATCGCTATCAGCTAAGCCGAGCCGCCATGTTGACACATCCCTTGACGCCCCGCCAAAATGCCACTGCCAAAGTAGTGAGGATGTGGCTATATAAGCCTTACCAAAGTCTTTTGAGATGATTTTTGAGTACCAAGTAAAAAAGTAGAACGAAACTCTGCTGCATTTTATTTCTATCCGTTAGAATACCTAAATACTCCACCCACATTCCGCACAAGCTGTGACAAGGGCTTTGGGATCCGAAGTTCTGACATATCAATGCACATACCGTTTCTATTTTTTTAGGTTTTCTCGAACACTTAAGTCGCTTCATTTTGTTTTCCTTTACCGTGAACAAGTTACAATAGATTTAAAAAACCATAGAGGTGCAAACCGGGATTTGAACCCCGGACCTCATGAATATGAAGCAATCTTTCTACCTCTAGGCTATCACTAACCTGTCTAAGGAATATTATTTTAAAAGGACACAATATGACAAATGTATTTATTATACATGAAATAAAACTATTTTACGGATTTTATCGCGGTTTATTTTTTTATTTTTAGTTCCCGACGTTTCGAGTGCTTTGCAGCACCCATGGTCACGGGAGGGACTGAGGTGTTAGACGTCCAATAGGCATAGCTGTTCCGGGGTACCCTCAAACTTCTTAATTATTTTTGTTGTTGTTGGTCCGATCTACGCAGAATGAGCTCACGGTGTCTTGAGGTCTTGCAGTGTTATGCTTGGTTTTGGATTTGATTATATTAATTACCGGATCCCAAGACGATGGAAGCACCCAGCCATCTTCTCTATTGAAATTAGGATGTTTTTTAATTTCAATAGCCTCGCGAACCATCCTTGGTAGGAATCGGTGTTTTTTCACGAGGATTTGTGGTCTATCAAATCTGATGTTATGGCGGGTGCGGTCAAGGACATGTTCACAGACTGCAGACTTCTTTGAGCGACGTCGAGCGAGCTTCCATCGTCTTGGGATCCGGTAATTAATATAATCAAATCCAAAACCAAGCATAACACTGCAAGACCTCAAGACACCGTGAGCTCATTCTGCGTAGATCGGACCAACAACAACAAAAATAATTAAGAAGTTTGAGGGTACCCCGGAACAGCTATGCCTATTGGACGTCTAACACCTCAGTCCCTCCCGTGACCATGGGTGCTGCAAAGCACTCGAAACGTCGGGAACTAAAAATAAAAAAATAAACCGCGATAAAATCCGTAAAATAGTTTTATTTCATGTGTAATATTCGCGTAAATCTAAGAACTCAATATGTATTTATTATAATTAAATGTGTACTCACAATCATGTTTTAATCATAGGTTCTGTGTACGTACGTAGTCCTCAATCATTATTTTTTCCCGTAATAGCGACAACAAGCCGCATTTTATAATTTACTGTTATATTATATTATTACTTGACATTGGCCTTTGCCGAGCAGAAGGTCAGTATAGACTGATATTTTTATTATAATTGGCGAAATACACTGATAAAAGTGTAGGGTAATTCATTAAAATAAGAAGAAGAAGAAGAGATTCCGCGATATCTATGTTCCGAGAATTTAAACCATTGATTAATACTAAAATTACCTACCTAATAAATAAACTCCCTGTTTATGGAGAATACGCGCTTGTAGACAAAAATTAGATTCCATGACATTTTTATTATGAGGAATAATTATTTATTTTTCCTATTCCCAATATCCCGACACGGAAGTGACATGGCGAAATTGCGAGAAGTTTTAAAAGGTGCTAAAGAAATATTAGTACTATTTGGTGCTGGTATAAGTGCTGAATCAGAAGCACCGACCTTCCGTGGAAAAGACGGATTGTGGAGAAAATATCACGGTTCAACGCTGGCGAATCCTGCTGCTTTTAGAGATGATCCCAGCCTGGTTTGGGAGTTTTATCATTATAGACGGGAATTGGTGTTGAAGTCTAAACCTAATACAGTATTTTGATAGATATAGTTTTTTGTTGGTAGCAATTGTTTCAGCAGAGCGGTAGAATACCGCCACTACTTTATGCCATGTACCAATGTCGTATAATTGAAAAGCTATTTTATATTGATGTTGGTATCAAAAACGCGACTACCGGTAGTTTTAGCAAAGCAGTAGGTTTTAACGAGAACAAGACTTTGGAATAGCCTTATTTAAAACATCCACAGCCATAGCCGGTAGAGTTACTATACCCCATAAAGGGTTGAAGTATGATAGGCGACCAATCGTAAAAACAATACAATTCCTTTTACCTGGTAGAAATACTGGCCATGAAAACCCAATTTTCATTCCCAGGGTCATTTAGCCATTGCAAAATACGAAGCAAGACACAAAGATACGAAAGTGACTGTAGTAACACAGAATGTCTGACTGACTACATGCACGAGCCGGCAGTAAGAACATTCTAGAAATCCATGGGAACCTCTACAAGACCCGTTGCACTAAATGCAACGAGGTTTTGGTTAATTTTGATAGCCCCATTTGCAAGGTAATTTGATATGAACTTATCATACCCTAAGAGGTATCTATTAAAGGATGTAATTATTGGTATTTTTTAAAAATTGTTTCTCATAGGCGCTAGAGAACCGCGGAGCTCCTGATTCTAAGATGGCCTACTAGGGCAGCTCTGTGTGTCTACCACATTGCAAAAAGTCAGGTTGTGGTGGTTTATTAAGACCGCACATCGTATGGTTTGGGGAGGTTCTGGACCCTGATGTGTTGGCAAAAACTGGTAGGTAGTATATAACTAACACAAAGCCTAAGAAAACAAGATATTGAGGTACTTTCAACATCAAGGACTTTAACGTAGCTGAAAATACAGCATATTAAATATTTCAAGGTCATTGCACGGCACTATGTACTTCTCTATAGCCTTTATCTGCCAAAAGCTTATGCTCGGGTGCTTTTTCATAAAAGTAAAAGAGATTTAAGTAGTATTAATAGAGAAGAACGTTGGGTAGAAGGTGGCCTTTTGTTGCACTGTTCTCCTTTAATGTTACAAAATACCGATACACGCTACCGAAATAGGTATTAATATTTTATCATTGTTTAGATGCTGTAATATCCACTTACGACGAATTCAACTCGGCTGGGCAGCGTTCGGGAAACTGCGCAACATCTTCTCATCCAAAATACCTCAGTGCCTAAAGACTAAAGTTTTTAGTCAATGTGTGTTACCAGTGATGATATATGGATCAGAGACGTGGTCTCTTACTATAGGTCTCATAAAAAAGCTCAGAGTTGCTCAGCGAGCTATGGAGAGAGCTATGCTCGGCGTTTCTCTACGTGATCGAATCAGGAATGAGGAGATTCGTAGAAGAACCAAGGTCACCAACATAGCCCTTAAGATAAGCAAGCTGAAGTGGCAATGGGCGGGCCACATAGCGCGAAGATCGGACGGGCGTTGGGGCAGAAAGATTCTAGAGTGGAGACCACGTATTGGCAAGCGCAGCGTGGGACGACCACCTGCCAGATGGACCGACGATCTTGTGAAAATCGCAGGAAGTCGTTGGATGCAGGTGGCATCGGACCGGTTACGCTGGAAAGCGATTGGGGAGGCCTATGTTCAGCAGTGGACAAGTATAGGCTGAGATGATGAATATCCACTTGTAATGTGTGCGTGGTAGTGGGAACATCGTCAGTGGTTTTCCCAGCAGCCGTGTTTCCTTCCATTGTTTCGGCTGCTGGAGCGAAAGTTGCAAAATTCAACATAGAGCCTGCACCAGATAGACCTGATTTTGACTATTATTTCGAAGGTCCATCTGCCACTACCTTGCCACACGCTTTTGCTGAATAAGAACATTTACAAGACATGTATGTACGTATGTACGTACGTACTTTATTTAATGTTTGGTTTTTAGGGAAAAAAATTATCGTCTACCTACCATTTATTTTTCTTTACTTGTAACACTCATTACGAGTTTATTGACGTAACAGCAAACGTTTGGAAATTAATATGTACTTATCAAGTGATATTATATAATATATTGTGATAATTTTGTTTTTATAATAAAATAATACGCTACATATTATAGAACGAAGTCCCCCCACCGCGTCTGTCTGTCTGATCGTAATGAACTCAATAACTATCGAACGGATTTTCATACGGTTTTGACCAATGGACAGAGTGATTCAAGAGGAAGGTCTGTGTATAATTCACCCGTACGAAGCCAGGGCTGGTCACTAATTTATTATAAAATAGATCGTCTAACATCAACAACAAATATTAAAATCTAAATTATTTCCAAATTCTACAGTCAGAGCATTTTTGAACGGCAATTCAAAAGTTGCATGTTGTAAAAAGACATAGTACACTTTGGCTTGTTTTTCTTCATAAATATTTATTGTTTAAACTATTGACCTGTACAATAATGTGCATAACTTTAATACGATCTATAAGTAGAACAATAGTTTTGTGTAGCGTCCCTAAAATCATGGCGAGGCAATCGAGTGATATGGGAAAATTCAGAGAAGCGTTAAAAGCAGCTAAACAAGTTGTTATTTTATCTGGAGCCGGTATTAGTGCCGAGTCTGGTATACCGACGTTTCGTGGGGCTGGCGGTTACTGGAGGAAGTACCAGGCTTCGTCTTTGGCGACCCCTGAAGCGTTCAGAAATAGCCCTAGTTTGGTTTGGGAATTCTATCACTACAGGCGAGAAGTGGCCGCTAAAGCGGAACCTAACGCGGTATTTATGTTTTTTGTCATGGTTTAAACATGGGACCTAACATGCTCGGCGAAAAGTGGGTGTACACGATACACCTCTGCCACCCCTTCTTGGGGAATATAAGTGTGATGATGTGTTAAATGGAAACTATCTAGCAAAATACTTTAAACTATATGTGAGTGTATGTTTGTTATCTATTTTATGGCTGGAAAGAAGGGAGAACCTTCTTTTATAGATATTCATTTGTTACACAACATTTTATAAAAGTACCTTTCACATTTTAGTATATCTGTTTTTAGGGGCACATAGCCATAGCAGAATATGAAGCTAAACACGGCTCAGAGAAAGCGATAACAGTTATAACACAGAATGTAGATGGATTACATGCAAGAGCTGGCACCAAGAACCTAATAGAACTCCATGGCAACCTGTACAAAACTAGATGCACCAAGTGTAAAGAAGTATTGGACAACAATGATAGGCCTATTTGTGAGGTAATTTAAAATATTAAACTATTGTTTACTGGATTTTTTGTGACCTTGTGACCATCCTAAATTAAATCCTAAGTTGGAAAAAATTATTAAGGTTTTTGTATCAAGAATTTCTCAGTCTAGAATCTGGTATAAAATTATTGCCAGCATAATGGCAATCACCTACCCCTTTTAGACTGGGTTGTAACATTGTCAGCAAAATATATAATAGCCATGTATACAGCGTGATAGTATTTGCTTCTGTCTATTATTTTCCATTATTGAGTGTTTCCACACTTCAGAAATCATATTAAGCCATTGGTCCCAGCTATCTTTCAAGAGTAAGCTAACTTCAGCTAATCCAAATATTATGAATAGTTTGAATAATTTCAATAGCAGGTTGCCATATAATTCATTTTGGGTCTGCACAGTATTATCTAATCTCTTTCACTAAAAATTGTAAAGGAATGCTTCTACCCAACTGCTCTAATAGGATGATAAATAAAACATTAAATCAACCTATACCTACCTACTACTGGACAAAGGTTTGTTCTCACAAATTACTGAATTTAAAACTAAATTTTACAGGCATTAGCCAACAGAGGTGCTCCAGATGTAAATATAGTTGGTTCTGATATTCCCATAAAATCTCTGCCCCACTGCAAGAAAAACAAGTGTGGTGGTTTACTCAGACCACATATAGTGTGGTTTGGGGAGGGACTGGAGTCTGCTGTTATGGAAAAAGCAGGTAATTTTTGCTATTTTGAATAAACATCCTGTCCCAGCTTAGCACGAGTAACACTAAGTACAGTCTTATGACCTGTGATTAACTGAAGGCATAATGATATGTTTATCTATCAACCTGCTGTGTAGTAGTTTTAATTTTGATGATTACAAATTAAGATTTATGTATGGATCATAGACAGCACATTTTTTTAAGAAATATATTTGCTCTGCCAATTCCCACTATCCTTACTTCCTTATCCTTACTTTAATATTATAAATGCGAAAGTAACTCTGTCTGTCTGTTTGTCTGTCTGTCGCGTTTTCACGCCAAAACTACTGAACTGATTTAAATGAAATTTAAATCAGTTCAGTAGTTTTGGCGAATAATAATGAAAAAAGGTTTGTAACGGGTTGTAAGGGAGGATGAAAAGTTGTATGGAAGTATCGTTATTTTTAGAGCTAGAAGCTTGAAACTTTAGGCTGTTGATTCGATATAAATAAATATGGCATTCAAAGTTTGTAAGTTTTACCCTCAAGGGTGTAAAATGACAATAGGGAATAGGGGATGAAACTTTGTATGGATATATGTAAGGTTTATGTGAATGTTTTATAAGTTTGCGACAAGAGACAAAATATTAGAGCTATTCTGATTTAACATTTACGGAATCATTACAAAATGTGAAACTGAAGTTAACTCGAGTAAGAAACTTGCCAAGCACCGCGCCGTACACAATGAGCGCTGTGCAGCCGCGCAGTGTAGGTGGGGAAATATGCTTAAGTGTGTTACACTGCAAATAGCTATTTATGTATGTCTTATTTGTAAAATAATGAGCCTAAATAATTAAAAATGCTACCCAAAGACGCTATTCCACGCGTACGAAGTCGTGGGCACAGCTAGTAAATTATATACTTAAAGCTTCCTCATGAATCACGTTATCTGAACTATGCTGGGCGTCTACTCGCAAAATCGACAACGACATATTCGAAACGATACGACATTACTCCGAATGTATCGCACATGCCCTACTCTAACAAATGTTCGAATCTTATATCGTTTATCGTATCCATAGACTAAATACTTTGTTTATTTTTCCTATGTTCGGAGCGAATGATAAGTATAGCTTGTCAAAAACTTCGAAAAACTCTTATTATTGGCTATGGTTTCTTGTTATGTTTGTCAAAACTTGCCGACAGTGATTGGAAAGCGCTATATTTTAAAAGTGATTTTAATATGAATTTGAAACTTTTTCGTGACAAGAGTGTACCTTAGAAAATGTGCATAAGGTATGTGTATATAATTTACATTTATTTATACTTTAACCTTAGATTCATAAACATTCGTCTTACAGACCGCGCGAAACGTAAACTTGTTTCTTATTTCTCGAATTTAAGTGCGCCTCGAGTACCTTTTTAAGTGATACGGTCATTATTATCGCTAGTGCACTTTACTTTCAATAACGTGTGCTTGACAAAATACATAGCTTTGTTCATCTCAGGAAGGGATGTTTACTGATCATGTTACGCCTGTGTGGATTAGATATATTTTTGTTTTGTTATATT
The DNA here is from genome assembly GCA_905147815.2 of Phalera bucephala. Classification (NCBI taxonomy): domain Eukaryota; kingdom Metazoa; phylum Arthropoda; class Insecta; order Lepidoptera; family Notodontidae; genus Phalera; species Phalera bucephala. Next base: position 30,431,618 of record LR990612.1, read on the forward strand.
GTTTTTTTAAATAAGTAACTGGACAAGTTGTCATTATGTTTTTCTTTTCACAAAGTTATGAAAACCTTTACCTAAACATGTTTGCCTACAAAATAAATGTTTATGAATAGTGTTACCCCCACATATGTTTATGAATCTAGGGTCAAAGAAGGAAACTTAGAAGAAATAAATATGTTAGTGAGTTTTTTAATGTAGCTTAGTGTTTAAAGTTGTATTTAAATATTTTATTGTTGTAGATGTATCCGTCTTGCAGAACCGACTAGTTAAACACATGACAAAACAAATGCTGTAGTTCTACGTAGATCTCGTGCAGGGACAGGTGGGGGGGCCATGTTCTGCTTCTCTTTCACAATGGGAGCTGCGGGTGCTGAACATAATGGGTGAAAGATTCCATGGACCACAAACCACAGCTCGAGAGCTAGCCTTCCCCACAATGGTATGTATTTTGATAACTTGAACAATATATTTAAAATAAAATAGTAATATTATAGAGTAAAGAATTTTAATAATAAATTTGTTATTGTTTTTTGCAGAACATAATGAAGAAGTGGCTCAGTACAACTCACAGCAATTTAGTCCATCTCCAGTGGGCCATTTTTCTGAAGATAAACCAACTGTGGAGATTCCACCACCATTGCTGGAGCCCTTCGCTTAACCACCAATGCCACCTTCTCCAGCACCAGTTGAGTCCCAGCAAAATAGATAATTAACCCCTACATCTTCCAGATTTATTAATCGTGAGTACTTTATGACATAAAACTAGCTTAACTCTCAACATATTACTAATTTATTTTAATTATAAAGAATACATCTATCAGGTCTATGCTTATGCTTTACTAAAGCAAGTAACACAAGTATGATAAATTCTAATGTTCAATTGTTTTTAGGTGCATCCTGGCATCTAACCCACTGTCCAGTCCAAGCTGGGAACAACATCAATGAGAAGTTGCTCCAATTAGAAAAAGAAGAAATGGTGATGGGATAATAATTGAATTGTTGGACCTGTTGCAACTCTGTACTCTCTGCCTACCCCGCAAGTAGTCCGGTGTGATGATTACAAAGATAGAAATTACAAAGATGTCTTGTAATTGTTGTAATATTTTTTGTTGCTTAAATTTATAATGTTTGTTTCTTTAAATATTCTAGAATTTGTTATTAATTAAGACACTTTTACAGAATTTTATTATAATCTAAAGCTTTTATATTAAAAAAAAATTAATGTTATAATGTTATGGTAACTCCCAACATAAGAATATATGTTAGATATTAAGTTTAAATTACAATGAGGGAATGATTTTTATATAAATAAATTTCCTTTAAAAGCATTAGAATAAAAACATTTGAGGAAATCTCAATTTTTGAGTATGTTTAATGTTTACCAGTACAAATTAATATGTTTATTTTATTTAATAATAATAAAAAATAAACCATCTATTTTATAATTATTTTTTTTTGCCTTTTTTACTGTAACTTTATGAATACATTAAAAATAACCAAAATTTTGACTAATAAACACTGAACAACTTATGTTTAGTATTAGTTTAAACTAAAGTTGACAGCATTAAAGAAAGAAAACTCCACAATCGCAAAATATCACAAATTAAATTTTAAACGATAATGCCGACGACGTCCTCTGAGGTGTCGTTGAAATTATCGTATAAGTGTCGTTTAGATCGTTGTCGAATTCGAATATTCGTAACTGACATTTGCTACTAAGAGTAGGGTTACAGACGATAATGTCGAATATTGTATCGTTCGTTCAATCATCGTTTCGACAGTGAAAACGACGTAACTAAGAGTAGGATTCGACACGACATATGCCGCGATATATCGATTTTGCGAGTAGACCTGCTGAACACTAAATGAAAATGCGTATAATAGTTTCTGTAATTAATAGATACATACATAGAAGTCGCGGACGACTTCGATTTAGAAGTGGCATAAATATAGAGGTTGTGGAAATTTATTTACAATTTTACTGCTCTATTTGCTTTTATCAACTAGTCTAGTCGCCTTTAACAATGCATGAGCTTCTTTAACAACATTGTTAGTATTCGAAAGTTTCTCAACCTGTTCCTTTTCAGGTATTAGTTCAAAGCTTTATAAATTAAACCACTTCAGGTGCCGCAATGAAAACCTGCGATGTCTGCTTAGTAGTAGGCACATCATCAGTCGTATACCCAGCTGCGATGTTTGCGCCTCAGGCGGCCGCAAGGGGAGCGATCGTTGCGGAATTCAACTTGGAACCCACTCCTGCAACACCTGACTTCCATTATTACTTTGAAGGGCCTTGTGGTACTACGATACCACTGGCTCTTACAGATTAATGTCGAGACCATTTATGAAGATAAAAATTTGTGCCTGATTCTATCTATCTATCTATATCGTCACACCAGATCTCTTGCGGTGTAGATAGAGTAATTATGTATATTGTGAACACACTTAAAGTATCTCTATATCCATATTTCTTTGGTGAAAAGTAATACGCCTTAAATGTATATAAAGTAGCTTTACACATTTTTAACGAAAAATAAAAAAACTGATTTGGCTACTGTATTATGATGTAAATTATTATTTGTAAAAATTCATTACAAATGAATATAGGTACTTCTTCATGAAGGAATTGTAAAAAGATGTAAATAATATTAGTATTTATTTATTACATTTTGTTGTTACAATAAAATAGAGAGCAATAATATTTATTTTTTACCCTACATTCGCACATGAGGTTTTTCACCGCCCGTTATTAAAGCGCTGGAATTAAGTAAATGGCTGCACCTTTTTTTAAAGCACTCCAGCACCACGCGCCTAAAAAGCGTCCGTGGGGTTATTCTCAATTATAATTTCTTTTTGTGCCTAGCAAAGAATTTTGCTATACTGCCAACTGTTGTACCAAAGTTGCAATTTGTAATCAGGGATTTCTGAAAAAAAAATAGTTACTCTAAATGTTCAAATCTCAATTATGGGCTCACTTTAGTCATCTTTTAAAAAATGTCATGGGACAATAACATGATTTTTGTTTGTTTCACTTAAAAGAATGGCGAATGAAGTATCTATGTTATAGATACTTTCTCACAAACCTATTTCGAAACAATAATCCGAAAGTTCATATAGATTAATTACCTGAACAAAAGATGGCAGCGCAGAAGTAGTTTGTGGCCTCGAGTATCTATCGTCAACTAATATAACACAAGCGTAATCATTAGCGTGTCTGACTGCCCTGCCTAAAAATAAAAAAGACTTGGTTATACCATGATTAATATAATCCAAAAAGAACATTAAGGAAACAGATTTGATGCACAATGTACACATCTCATTCCATTCTTGGTATATATAGGTCATCGATTATATTATTCGCACAATAATTACGGATCACTAACAAAATGACGATCAAAAAACATCTATATCTACTCGTAGCTAGCAGCTCTACAAATTATTAGGTAATTTTAAATTATATAAAGATGGTACATTTCGCAAACTGTAGCATTTTAACCCGGTCTCACGGGGCTAAGGGTAGGATCAGCCTAAATTCGAAATAAGGTCACATCTATACTTGTGTTATTATTTGTCAGACCGTCATTTTTAATCTCGCATGAATAATACATCGATGACAGGAACATAAATTACTTTTTTATTTAAATAACGCCTGCTGCATTTTCTGCCAGTCTACCTTAGGTGTATTAGTGTGTGTACTTTTAATACATAGGTATAATATTAGCCCTTTTAAGAAACTGTCCCACCGTTGGGCACGGACCTCCTGTCAAACTGAGAGGGCTTAGGCCATAGTCCACCACGCTGGCCCAGTGCGGGTTGGCAAACTTCACACCCCTTCGAGAAACTCTTAGGCATGCAGGTTTCCTCGAGCTATTTTCCTTCACCGTTAAAGTTAATTTTTATATGCACATGCTTTTTTTTTAAATACAGGTGTGTGCCTGGGTTTGAACCCGAGACCTCTGACTTTGCAGTCCAATGGTCTAAATAGTCAGAGGTCTCGGGTTCAAACCCAGTTATATCATTTATAATAATATAATACCTAATTAATATATAGGTATAGGATTTATTTATATATAGATATATGGTTTATAATATAGCTCGTCTCATATACGCTCGCTGGTTACGGAGACTCTTGACTTGTCCTTCAGATAAGACATGGGTCTATTTGGTAAGCCAGAGAGGTATGTAAGGAAAGATCCTGTTGGAACTTTGTACTCTACCTACCCCGCAAGGGATCTGGCGTGACGATATAGATAGCACTTCCTTTCTTTCACAAAGGCAAATTTAAGTACCTAGTACACTTACACAATTAGAACTCCTTATGATAATATTTAGGACTACTTTTCCGTGAGCGAATGGTACACACATCATAGAAAAAATAAAGACATACTACTTATGACTTATTTGATGACCGACCAAGGCCTTAAGAAACATTTACGAGTTGAACTCAGCTAGCGAGTATGAGATGAGCTATGGGAGTGAAGGCGAAAGGTTCACAATCAAATAAAATTATGGACCTCTACTTAGCAGAAGGCAGACTCAATTCATCTGAAGAATCTGGCATCATACAGCAATTCACTTATCTACTAACATAAATACAAGATATGCACACATTACCTATACACTGATTGACTGCTTTCATGCACAAATTCTCATAGTAAACGCTACCAGCGCCCCCGCCGACGGTTTTGTTCAAATAGTTTAGTTTTTCTTGCAGTTCTGGCGATTTTACGTTAGGATAAGGCATGCCTATTACCATGACGCACCGACCTAAATCATCGCTGTTAACAACAAAAAATAACGTTATGCCTATATTACTAAAGCCGGAGAGATAAAGTGGACACCCACTCGTTTTTCATGATGATATAATATTAGCCCTGTTAAGAAACTGCCCCACCGTTGGGCACGGGCCTCTCTCAAACTGAGAGGGTTTAGGCCATAGTCCACCAGGCTGGCCCAGTGCGGGTTGGCGAACTTCACACACCTTCGAGAAACTCTTAGGCATGCAGGTTTCCTTACGATGTTTTCCTTCTCTGTTAAGGCAAGTGATAATTAATTTGAAAAACGCACATGCTTTCGAAAAGACACAGGTGCGTGCCTGGGTTTGAACCCGCAATCTCTGACTTTGCAGTCCAACGGTCTAACCACTAGGCTATCACTGCTGTTTCATGATAATATACAAATAATATTACCTAAAATTTAACCCTTCGCTTAGTTTCCCGCCAACAACGCTCAGTAATAAAGCTCCATTACGATCTCCATCTTTGCAATTCACTGCTGAAGCAAATTTTTGTAGCACCTGGAAATGAATTTATTAATCGTAGATCTTATTTTGTAGCTCACAAGTGTTTTATTGCACATTTGTTCCTTGCAAGTCAAAGTATGAAATCCGGAGTTCCAATAGGTTCTTACCTTACATACCTCTTTGGCTTCCTTCACTCTCATAGTTCATCTCATACACGCTCGCCGGTTACGGAAACTCTTGACTTGACCTTCAGATAAGACTCGGTCTATTGGGTCATAGTAAGATAGTCTAGGTCTTCCCCGCTACCTACATCCTTCCACTTTCGCATTGTAATCTGTTTTGTCATTCTTTCTTCTGACATTCTTTCTATATGCCCGAACCAACGGAGCATACCCTTTCTCATCTTAACACCGATACTACTAGGCATGCCTTTTAAGTTCTGTCGTTTCCATATTTCCCGGTAATTTTGAATTTGGAACTGTTCTATATTCGAATGTGTTTAAATTTCGAATCTCAAAACAGTTGAAAGTATTAGGATTAATGCTATTGTTTAGTCACAGCGTCGATTGGAATCAGTCAGGTTACGTACGAAAATGAATCTTTCTAAGGAAAACGTTCGTGCAATAATTTTCTACAACTTTAGAAGAGGCCTAACACGGCTTCAGTGTTTTGAAGAGCTAACATCTGTGTTCAGTGATAAAGCCCCATGTCTGCGGACTGTCGAACGCTGGTATTTAGAATTCTAGCGTGGACATACTAGTGTTAGTGACAAATCTCGCGAAGGACGCCCAAAATCCGCCTTCACTGAAGATAACATCATTGCTGTGAGACAACTAAATATCGAAGATCGTCATGTGACGTATCGAGAGATAGAGACTCTATTAGGCATCTCAGGGACAACCATTCAGAAGATCTTGCATGAAGCGCTTGGTGTGAGAAAGCTAGTTTGCCGTTGGATACCGCATCTGCTTTCCGACGATTACAAGGCGGCCCGCGTCAGTTTGTGTAAGAAAACTTTGCAAAGGTTCAACCGAGGAGAGTCAAATCACGTCTCGACAGACGACATCATCAGTGGTGACGAATCTTGGATCTATGCCTACGATCCTGATTCCAAACAACAATCTACAATCTGGGTCTTTCAAGACGAGCCAAAGCCAACTAAAGTTGTTCGTTCTCGAAGCACTTCAAAGAAGATGGTAGCCACGTTCGTTGGAAAAACCGGCCATGTTGCGACTGTTGCACTTGAAGATCGTAGAACGGTTAACGCAGAGTGGTATACCACAGTTTGTTTACCACAAGTCATCGCCGAACTTCGAAAATCTAACTCAAACCGACGCATCATCCTGCACCACGACAACGCAAGCTCACGCAGCGCTCGTCAAACGATTGAGTATTTGTAGCAGGAAAAAGTAGAAATTCTTGACCATCCACCATACAGTCCTGACCTAAGCCCTAACGATTTCTTTACATTTCCTAACATTAAAAAAAGTCCTCGTGGTCAAAGGTTCCAGTCCAGTGAAGAAGCAGTCGACGCTTTCAAGTCAGCCATTTTGAACACCCCCACTATAGAGTGGAATAACTGTTATAATAACTGGTTTGAGCGAATGGAAAAGTGTATTAAGCTACGTGGTGAGTACTTTGAAAAACAATAAAAAGTACTATAAGGTTCTAGTTGTTTTCTTTCTTCAAACGACAAAACTTAAAAGGCATGCCTCGTATCTTTCATACCTTCTCGCTTTCTTACTACGCTGTTGCGAATACGGTTGGTCAGCTTCACTCCGCACATCTTCCGGAGAGCTCGCATTTCCACCGCATTTATCCTACTTTAATTCTCCTTCTTACATACCCAGCTCTCGCTGCCATATAACAGCGTTGGGACAAGAACTCCGTTATGAATGGCCAGCTGCGCCTTTTGGCTTAAGTGCCGGCTACCAAGTAACTTTCCCATCGCACCATTTACTCTGTTCCCTGCACTCACTCTTCTTTCTATGTCAGCGGTGTATTTCCCAAGCTTACTGAAGGCGCATCCAAGATATACAAACTCATTCACTTGCTCCAGCACATCGTTACCAACCACAATCCTTGCATTCGGTCTGGTTTCTTCCCGTTCAAAAACCATAATCTTGGTTTTCTTTACATTCAAATGTAAGCCATAGTTCATGTAGTCGTCTTTCATAACTGTGACTAGTGTTTGCAGACTAGACTAGTGGCTGTTGGCGCAATTAAAACCGCGTCATCTGCATATAGTAGATGGTTCACCACTAGGTCACCCATTTGTACACCTTCATTCATCGCTTTCAATCTTTAAGACTTTTATAGATACCAGATATATTATAAACAGTCTAGCGGACAACACGCAACCCTTCTTGACGCTGATTTCAACGTCAAACCAGGGTGACCTGTTACCACCCACCCGTACGCCATGCCTTGCAGTCCACATGGGTGACTGGACGGCTCGCAACAGAGTGTCATCTATTCCATACTCTGGCAAAATGTCCCAATGTCTCTGTCGCACAACTCTGTCAAACGCCTTCTCCTGATACACAAACCCGTAGAAAACCCTCCAGCCCATCGGACTTCTCGCACATTGTCCGTTTAATAATTTTACCGTACACCTTGGCTGCCAAGCTGATCAAACTGATGAAGATGAAGTATGCAATCAAGATATTATAATGATCATACCAGACCACTTTTCCCATTTTCCTTTCGTTGCCTTTTTCTACAATAAGATATGACATAATAATAATATAATAATATCAGCCTATACTGCCCACTGCAGGGCAAAAGCATTCTCTCACAAATCGAGGTGAGAGAGATTAGGTCATACTCCACCATGCGGACCCAGTGCGGATTGGTGGAGGCAGGTTTGTGGCCACCTGCTATTGGAACTTATCAAGCCGCCATTAAGGCTTCCAACTTGGCGTAACGACTACCACATTAATTGGTAACCGGGACCAACGGCTTAACGTGCCTTCGAAAGCACGGAGACGCTCGAATATGAAAATGCCACAAACGGTCACCCATCTCAGGCCGACCGAGTGGAACGCTGCTTAACCTTGGTGATCGGTAAGAACACCGCGGTCGCACAGCGCTACGAGTGAAACCATGTGACATAAACTCTACAGAAAATAGGAAATATTTAGCACTTACAAAATAAAAAAGATCTTACTTGATCAACATCTGACGCAGATTTCGGCTCACGAAATATACTCTTCTTCTTGTCAATAGCTTCGACAACTTTGTTGTTTTTCAAATGTTCATACACTGCCTGTTCGTAGGAGTACGATGGAAGGAAGCATACAACTCCCCCGGGAACTATGCTGCAGATGTTTCTTAGAATACGACCGATTTCGTTAAGCTGAAAGGAAAATAATCTGCCTACTTTCTTTCACTACTCCCAATTATGGTGCTAGGAATCGGATACATTCAGACATTTTAGAGTTACGGTTAGTGTTGTAAGAAATGAGCTCTGAGTCGAGCGCTCGAACCCCGAGTCGAAGCTCGCGAGCGTTCAAGGCTCGAGCCTTTAAGGCTCCGGAGCCCTTAAGGCTCGAGGTTTCAAACCTCGAGCTTTAAAGGCTCGCGAGCCGTTAGGACATAGCTCTTAAAGGTTCGAGTCGAAGCTTGAGCCTTCAATTTTGCCTATACTAATAAGAACTAATTATACAAGCTATTTTGATTTTTGATACGATTAGCCAAATATTGTACTAAATGAATATTTTTATCTATATCTATCACCACGCCAAATACGTTGCGGGGTAGGCAGAGAATGTTAATGTTACGAATTAAATACACCCCGATATCTCGTAAACCCTTTATCGAGGGATGTTAATTTTTTACAAGCTTTTATTGACTTGCAATCTGTCTTTCGGGTTCAAATCTTGAGATCCATTTCTCAAGGACATGCGGGTATCCGATTAAGCTGAAATTTGGCATACATTTGTAAATCCAATAACAATGCAATAATATGGTACCATGGAGCTGATCTGATGATGAAGTCGGAAGGTGGCCATAGGAACATGTGAACTATATGACATAACCCCCTCGCGTTAAGGCTCGTTAGATTGGTATTAAGAACTACTATACAACCAGATAGTGTACAGTGTCTGATGATGAAGCCGAAAGGCGGCCAATGGAACCACCAAACTACTTTGTTTTGGCGAGCACTTTGCACCTATATGGTGTCCATGGTCTGATGATTGAGCCCGAGGGTGGCCAACAGAACTACCGAAGTACTCAACATAGCCCCGCCGTTATTGGGCTCATTAGATTTGTCTTGACGAGTTCTGTAGATCCGAATTATGTCCAGGTTCTTATGTTGGAGCCGGAAGGTGGCCGACAGAACTACTCAACTATTCAACATAACGTCACCGTGTTTGGGCTCATTGGATTTGTCTTGACAAGTTTTGTATACACGGATGTCCAAGGTCTGATGATGCAGCTGGCAGGTGGCCAACAGCACAACCCAAGTACTCAACATAACTCCGACGTGTTGCGACTCTTTACATTTGTGTACACAAGTACTTGTTGGTCAAAACATGTTTTAAAATTATCCCATTTCCAACTTAAACGTCTTTGATATTACTAAAGATTCTTCACTGGAAGTAATCCCGGGATTTACAATTGTTTCAATAGACATGTCAATATCTTGGTCGTTTTTGTTCCCTAGCATTATCAGTAAATATTACTGTCTGTGCTATGAGGAGCGTTGTTATTGGCGCGCAACTAAAATACTTCTGGTTGCCGAATGTAGGTACCCTTGCGCAGAGCACCCGGCAACCTGATCGGGGCCTCAGCATAGTGTACAGAGAAACAACTCCCTAAGGCCGTCTATTATATTTACTAAAGGGCTTACTAAAGGGCTTTATTAAAGGGCTATTTGACGAGGAAATAAATATTACTAAAAACATAAGTAAATGTTTAACTAGTTACAAGTTATAAGTATATATTGTAAGTAAATAACGCAATATTTGATAATTGCTTCACAAATTCCATATAAAAACCAAATTCCAAAATTTAATTTTTTTTACCCTTTAAATACTTTTATACCTTAATTAACAATGAAACTTGCATATAAATGTGCAGAAATAAATGTGCAGATATTCAGAAGCATTTGACATCTCCGTATTGCTTTGTCACAGACATTGCTGCGCATGTTGTAAAGCAAATACCGCGCGCGCCCGCTTTTCGAATCTGTTTCTCTGTAATATATATCGGTGGTCTCAGTGACGTATTTCGCGGGGTGAAGTGTGTGCGGGCGCAGGGAAGGGCACGCCATCGCCGCCGCCGCGCGGCTCCGTTTTGTAGCGACTTACCTACACTCACATGCGTTACGTATGTAATTGCAGTATAATAGGGAGGTATTAGATAATTAAAATCTTATTAGGTACTGCAAATGCAAGGATACGAAAAAGATCTAGGTTTTTGAAACATACAAAAAGACAGCAGTGAGGATGGATGTATTAATTTTTGTATTTACGTAAAAACTTAAAATTAATTATCGTGAGGTAACCTGCATGCCTAAGAGTTTCTCGAAGGTGTGTGAAGTTCGCCAACCCGCACTGGGCCAGCGTGGTGGACTATGGCCTAAAGCCTCTCAGTTTGAGAGGAGGCCCGTGCCCAACGGTGGGACAGTTTCTTAATAGGGCTAATATTATTATTTACGTAAAAACTAGGATTTTTGTATTTACATAATAACTAAGGGGCTTTGATGAATGATCGTTTTCTTTTAGTGTTAATGACTGTGGAAAGTCCAGTTGGCTATAAGAACTTTAATAAGCAACCAAGGATGGGATTCTTCTATAACTATAATATTTAACTAAATATTGTAAACACTAAATAGGAGGAGACTATTTGGAAAAAAACCTGTTGAAATTCTGTACTCTCTGCCTACCCCGCAAGAGATGTGTGAAGGTTTTTAAAAGATTATTAACGTTTATTTAATGTCGTACTTTTTAGTTTTAGACTTTGATTATTATTCTCTAATAATATCTTTATTTGTGCGTATTTTTTGTTCAGTATTCCATTTTATAATTATTTTATTTATTCATATTCTTATTTTAAACAAATAAGGTATGCCCTAATACGATGGTGTTTCGTGTGACGTTTGTCATCAGACCTTGGACATAATTTGTGTCCAAAATACTTGTCAATATAATGACCCCAAATACGACGGGGCTATGTCGAGTAGTTGCGAAGTTCCGTTGGCCACTTTTCGGCTCCATCATCAGACCCTGGAAATCATCTCAGTCGAAAGTTCTTATCAAGACAAGTTAAATCACCCCAAACACGACGAGGCTATGTTGAGTAGTTGCGGAGTTCCGTTGGCCACTTTTCGGCTCCATCATCAGACCCTGGAAATCATCTCAGTCGAATATTCTTATCAAGACAAGTTAAACGACCCCAAACACGACGAGGCTATGTCGAGTAGTTGCGGAGTTCTTCCGGCCACTTTTCAGCTCCAGCATCAGATCCTGGATATAACCTCGGTCGAAAGTTCTTATCAAGTCAAGTTAAACGACCCCAAACACGACGGGGCTATGTCAAGTAATTGCGAAGTTCCGTTGGCCACTTTTCGGCTCCATCATGAGACCCTGGAAATCATCTCAGTCGAAAATTCTTATTAAGACAAGTTAAACGACCCCAAACACGACGAGGCTATGTCGAGTAGTTGCGAAGTTCCGTTGGCCACTTTTCGGCTCCATCATGAGACCCTGGAAATCATCTCAATCGAAAGTTCTTATCAAGACAAGTTAAACGACCCCAAACACGACGAGGCTATGTCGAGTAGTTGCGAAGTTCCGTTGGCCACTTTTCGGCTCCATCATGAGACCCTGGAAATCATCTCAGTCGAAAGTTCTTATCAAGACAAGTTAAACGACCCCAAACACAACGAGGCTATGTTGAGTAGTTGCGGAGTTCCGTTGGCCACTTTTCGGCTGCATCATCAGACCCTGAAAATCATCTCAGTCGAAAGTTCTTATCAAGACAAGTTAAACGACCCCAAACACGACGGGGCTATGTTGAGTAGTTGCGGAGTTCCGTTGGCCACTTTTCGGCTCCATCATCAGACCCTGGACATCATCTCAGTCGAATGTTCTTATCAAGACATGTTAAACGATCCCAAACACGACGGGTTTATGTTGAGTAGTTGCCCAGTTCCGTTAGCTATTTTTTGGCTCCATCATCAGACCCTGGACATCATCTCAGTCGAAACTTCTCATCAAGACAAGTTAAACGACCCCAAACACGACGAGGCTATGTTGGGTAGTTGCGGAGTTCCGTTGGCCACTTTTCGGCTCCATCATCAGACCCTGGAAATCATCTCAGTCGAAAGTTCTTATCAAGACCAGTTAAACGACCCCAAACACGACGGGGCTATGTTGAGTAGTTGCGGAGTTCCGTTGGCCACTTTTCGGCTCCATCATCAGACCCTGGAAATCATCTCAGTCGAAAGTTCTTATCAAGACAAGTTAAACGACCCAAAACACGACAAGGCTATGTTGAGTAGTTGCGGAGTTCCGTTGGCCACTTTTCGGCTCCATCATCAGACCCTGGACAACATCTCAGTCGAAAGTTCTTATCAAGACCAGTTAAACGACCCCAAACACGACGGTGCTATGTTGAGTAGTTGCGGAGTTCCGTTAATCACTTTTCGGCTCCATCATCAGACCCTGAAGATCGTCTGGGGTCTTAAGCATTTGCCAAAACACAAACGAGCCCACACGCCATGGGGCTGTGTTGAGTCGTTGGGTAGTTCTGAAGGCCATCTTCCGGCTCCATCATGTGATCTTAAACACCATCTCGGTCTATAGTACTCGTAAAGACAAATCCAACGAACCCAAACATGGCTATGTTGTACAAAAGACGTGTCCATAAGACCAGCACCATAACACCTTGTTAGTGGTATTTTATGAATACCTAAAGTTTTCGTTTAACTTGTTTCGAACATTTTTCGAAAATTATTAATTCCCGAACTCATTAAAATCGGTAGAAATTACGAGAACATTGATTGACCCTTTCTAGATACCTATTACTATTGCTTTACGGCCCTCGACTTTCGAGCAGTCTTTTTTCAAAGTAACTACCGTGAACCTTGTTAACAGAGCTCGTTTAAAGCTCGAACCTCCGAGCCTTGTAGCTTCGAGGTTCGAGCCGCGGCTCGAGCCTTGTAGCCGGCGCTCGAGCTTCGAATCGAGCTCTTTATAGAGAGCTCGAGTCGAAGCTCAAGCTTTCTATGGATGCGCGAGCTCTGAACGACTTTAAGGCTCGGAAGCTCGAGCCTTCTGACAACACTAGTTACGGTAGTATTGTTTAATAAGCCCGTGAGTGCGTACATAAGTATGTACGCAAAAGCACGCCCTCCTAGACACGCAAGTGCGTGTCTAGGAGGGCGTGCTTTTGTGCGAATGAATAAATTTTTTTTTTTTTTATTTATTTATTTCCAAAACACTTATATCTATCGTTACAATGAATAAAATGCGGCACCACGTAAACCTCTGAGGGTTTTTTTTTTTTTTTTTTATAAGCTTTGCTTCAATTAAATTTTAAATTGCTTATCGCATAGCTCACATTATGCATCTAAGTAATATTGTTTCAATTTTCTTTTAAACGTTTTTGGACAACTTATATAGACTCTTTGTAATTCTTCCGGGAGGTCATTCAAAAGATTAGGAATCAGATATTTATCCACCCTCGTCCCATATAAGTTACATGTTTCAGGTAATAGATATTTATTCATGTAATTTATCTTTCTTAAATTAGTAGGTCTAGTTCGGTCTGATAGAAATTCAGGTTTGCTAAAATCCGTCATAGTGAGAAATTTTAGCTTATCAAAAACATTCATAACTTTGCAGTATTTAAAAATCTCCGTATCGTTATCTTTATGTTTCTTTTTTATATATTTGGGTACTATAAGTTTCAATCAATCAATCAATCAATCAGCCTATCGTAGTCCACTGCTGGACATAGGCCTCTCCTAACACGCGCCATTGCACACGGTCCCCCGCCTTCCGCATCCAGTCCGTCCCAGCGACCTTCTTGAGGTCGTCGGTCCATCTAGCTGGGGGCCGTCCTACCTTACGTACTACCCCCTATAAGTTTAAGTAGTCTTAATTGTAATTTATATATGTCATCTACGTATGTCTTGTAGGTTCTTCCGTAGCTACTCAGGCCATATCCAACAACAGAATCTGCTAACGCCAAATATACCAATCTTAATACTTTATAAGGTAGTTTATATTTCAGTACACTAAATTTTCCTATTATTGATCTTAACTTGTCACATATGTAGTCTATGTGTGGGCGCCAACAGAGACGGCTGTCAATTACAAGACCCAGATACACATGTTTATCTACCGTTTCTAAGCTCGGACATACGCAGTTACCACTGAGTGGCTTATGGAGACACATATGATCGTGTGATTTTATGATTGGGGTAACATTAATGCTGTTTTGACAAGAATGAATGTGAATTACTTTAGTTTTGTGCGCATTAATTACCAGAGATACATCATGTGCCCATTTACAAATTTGGTCGTAATTGTTCTGCAGCAACATTTGGGCTTCGTGAATATTTTCATGTGCCACTAATAAACACGTATCATCAGCGAACTGGTATACATGGCCTGAACTAATGGTGTTACACATGTCATTAACATAAAGCAAGTACTCAATTGGCCCGATGATTGAGCCTTGGGCCGTGCCTCTGGACGTCATTATTTTGTCACTTTGATGATTTTGTATTTTGACTGTTGTATATCGGTTCGTGTGATAGTTTTTTATGAGTTTTAGGACTGGCCCCTGTATACCATTACGCCACAGCTTATCGTATAATATATCATATTTTAACATATCAAATGCCTTACTGAAATCAATGAAGAGAGCTAAAACCTGCATTTTGTTATTTAGATAGTGATTAACATCGTTAGTAAAATTACGCAAAAGTTGAGAGGTACTCTTGTTTTTCTGAAAGCCGTATTGGTGTTGATTTATAATATTATTTGATTGTAAAAAGGTTTTTATTTCATTACATAAGTATCTCTCAATTATTTTATCAACACATGACAATATGGTAATTGGGCGATAGTTATTATAATCGTCTTGTTTACCTTTTTTATATATCGGACGAATAACTCCTATTTTTAGAATGTCCGGATATATTGACGTATCTAAACAGCTATTAATGAGATGTGTAATGATAGGTATAAGGTTTTTGCACCTTTTAATATCTATAGCTCTTATGCCATCGTAACCCGGGCTTTTATTTATATTTATTTGTTTAATGATGCCTTCTACCGCTTCTTTACTAGCTCGCCTAATTCTCATTGCCCTGTCAGCCGTTATCTCATACACGGAGGGGTCCAACATAGGTATATCACATGAATTGCAGATTTGTTTGATGTTACTATCAAATTCATTGCCGAAATTATTAGCTAGCATTAGTGGTTCTACTTTGAAGGCTTTCATTAAGAAGACCTCTAAACATTGCATAATTTTACCGGTTAGTTGATTTATTATATTCCACACTTTTTTTATATTTTGAAAGTTTTTGGAAACCTGAGCCATGATATATTTGTTTTTTTGATTTTGTGCATATTTATTGGTCTTATTTCTGTATTTGTTATATAATAGTCTTTTTGATGGGTTACTATTATCGTTCATCCACACAGAGAATAATTCATCACGTTTCTTGCACATTTTTTGTAATCTTTTATTTGCCCATGGGCATAATTTCCGTTTAGAGTTATTGTTCCTTGTAACCGTATATTTACATTTATTATATATATTTTTAAAATTGTCATAGATGGAATGCATTATTTTATTGGGATCATTATATTGCATAAGTATGGACCAATCAGTCTCGTTTACTGCGTTGTTTACCTTTTGGCTATCTAGTGACGTTATTTGGTAATTGGGAGGGTATGTATTATCACATGTACGCAACAATCCTGTTACCGCGCAACCGGTTATGCAGTGATCAGCTGGTGCGCTGTTAACTACGGCGGTATTTATGCTGTGCTTACCTGTACTGCGAATTAGAATGTGATCGATACATGATTTTGTTATTTTTGTGCCATGATTATCAATACGTGTATATGATTCGACACCCGGTATGATTCCCATAGTGCACAGTGATGCTAAATATATTTTCGAGGAAGGATTAATGTTTTTAATGTCTATATTGGTATCTCCCATAATAATGTAATTTTCCTTACGCGAATATTTCGCAACTAGTGAAGTTAGTTCTTTAATTAACCGTATTTTAGAGGTGTCAGGTGGCCTGTAAACACAACATAGTCCTATTTTATGGTTATTTACCGTTAATTCTCCGACTACACATTCAAACTCACGTGTGCAGTAATTTTGTGACCTATTAAAGGATACAGATTTATGCACATAAAGCATAACCCCGCCACCTTTTTTACTGCATCTAAGTTCTGAGTAAAAGTTATAATCTGGAAGCCCAAACATTTGTGCCATATCGTTTTTTATGTTTACCTCTGTCATAATTAATACGTGTATAGTATATTTAGAGTTTGCTACAATGTGTTCAATAGCAGCAAAGTTTTTTTTTATTGACCGTATATTAACGTGAAAGAAGATTAAATTATTCTCTGAATCAGGTAGTTTATTAGTAAAATCGTCCCATGTTTGGCAGTTAGTTTCATCTATGTTATATCTAAAATCTGTGTCCATTGT
Source organism: Phalera bucephala (assembly GCA_905147815.2). Lineage (NCBI taxonomy): Eukaryota > Metazoa > Arthropoda > Insecta > Lepidoptera > Notodontidae > Phalera > Phalera bucephala. The sequence continues at coordinate 30,448,557 of LR990612.1, forward strand.
TGTGTTTGAAATGCAGTGTATACTTAATTATGTTATTCAAGTTTTTTACATACCAGAAAGAAGGTTTACTCCCTGCCATTGTGCGACGACTTTACTTTTTCTATATCTTGTACTGATCGAATGCACATAATTTTTTCTTTTTCATTTTTGCGCACAAGTATGTTTCCGTGTTTGCACCAAATATATGCACACAATCCTTTTAGTTCTTCTTTAGTTTTCCATAGTAGGAAGGCGGTTGCTGGGCTTAAACACTCCCGTAAATATATTTTGCTGCCATCTTCTTTGCCCAGGTTCCTAGCAGATTTAGTCATCGCTTTAGCTGCTTCCAGCCATTGGTCTCGTTTTCCTTCTCGCAGCACCACAGTTATAACGGATTGGTCTTTCTTCCCTTGTGTGTTTGCAATATTTTTTTTCTTTCTGTATGCCTTGATGACATCTTCTGAGTTTTGGGATATGGTACAGGCGGTTTTCCTTGCGATTTCATCTGTGTTTTCATTTTCAGATTCCTTAATACCGCATATCTCGAGCTGGTTTGCCATCTGCAGTTGTTCCATCTGGTTGATTTTCTTTTCTAATACATCATGTTTTATGTTCATATTTTTTATACTATTTTGTAAGTCGGTACAACGGTTATTTACTTCTTTATTGTTTTTTTCGTAGGTTTTAATTTTAATCTCATATTCATCAATTTTATCGGAATAGTATTTTAATGTTTGTTGTAATTCTTGTCTGACCACATCTTTTACTTCATTACGCAGGTCCCGCAGCATTTTTTGCATCATGCTATTCATTGGAGTGTTTGTGGTGTTAGTACACTCTGTATCGGTGTTTTCATCGACATCTGTATCAGGCATGATGCACGATACTCTTTTTGTTTTACTACCGCCAGCACACGTTTTGCATTTCCAATCGACGGAATCGGTGGAGAATATCGCCGCTAGTTGTTCAAGGGATATCATAGCACACGTCGCATGTAACCATTTTGAGCATTTGCTACACTGTAATCCTGGCGATCTTTTTGTTACTGACTTTGAACACTTCACACATTTTGACATTATAACGCGCCAAAAAGTGGGTATATCGATTGTGTGCGATTGCAAGCGTATGCGACGATATTTTGTCACCTTTTGTGTGTGATCTACGCTATTGCCCTCGCGTCGTTTACATTTTCACCGGACAAGAGGGCGAGCGTGCAACCACTACGCTCGCCAGCGTGGGTGCGTGCGTACGTGCGTGCGCGCGTGTGCGCCTGCTTTTTTGCTTCACAAATTCAACGAAAACCAAATTTCCAAATTAATGTTTTTTTTACCCCTTTTTTAAGAACTTTTATACCCCAATTAACAATGAAACTTGTACGTATGTGTGCATATTGAGAAATACGTTTTAGAAATGCATTTGAAATCTCTATATTTCTTTGAATCAATACTAAATTTAGTTTGTTATAGCGCACTGAAGGAGTAACAGCATTTAGTGCAAATTTTGAAAAAAGATAAGATGCATTAAAATTAGTTTGAACTGAATTCAGTTACTGATCTAGAACAAACTACTTTCAGGTCTTGTATATGTGTGTGTACTAGGTGCGAAAATCAAACGGAAGAGGTGGTGGAAACCACGGTATAAATAGTAACCTTCTTTGTTAACAATAATGAAACAGAAAAATTACTTACTAATTCATTCGACATCCGATTCTCATATGAAAAGTTGAGGTTTACATTAGTTGGTCCTTTAGACAAGCAGATGCCCAACACATTATCGGATGGGACTACATGGTCACATCTCACTACAGTCACTCTCTCTGCACTAGCTTTACAATCACTTGTTAGTAGAGCTTGGAATTCGTTGATTGGCTCCATAGTACCACCTGCTACTATAACCTGGAAAAAGAAAGCGACTTTTCAATGTTACTGGTTTAATAATTCATTGAAACTAGTTACTTACGAGTAAAAGAAAAACTTCGTTCCAACATCCGAGTTATTACAAAAAATGAGACGCAACTTGATGACAGCGGGGTTAACGGGGGATCATTCGCAGGGATGTTTGTGTGTTCATAGATGAAAACATATTATGTTCTGGAATTGTTTAAAAACAGTATCCTAGTGCACATGACGGCATAATTTTGAAATAGAAGTTAGGTCCACACGAAGGTAGGACAAATGTAATTTTTCTAACGAAAAATTCCCAGTATGAGTCTGGAATTGTGCCCGGTATACGGTAATAGGCTCGCCCCCTATTAAATGGGACCGAACATCGTCGACGAATAATGAGTGCACTCAGTACACCTCTGCCACCCCCGCTTGGGGAATATAGGTGTGACGGTGTAGAATTCGTATGTACTAACAGATCGACACTGCTTCACAACTTCAGCGAAGTGCTCGGCGGGGTTCAACAACAAATACTTGAGGTGGCCGTTTTGATCGTTGTTTTGTGTTAGCACTCGTCCATTCTCGCTGCGATCACACAGCCTCTCTAGGAAGTCTAGTAAAGCGTAAAGACCACTGCCTGCTGATGTTTCTGTTGGCATCTGGAAAATAACATGCGATTCAAGTTCTTAGAGCAAATAAACCGAGGGCTTAGGAAGAACAGATTGACGTTAGTGTGACGGTATAGAGTTGATATACCATCCTTTTCACACTAAAAGTTGACAAAATAAATATGAAAGTGACGGCATGCTTTTTTGACAACTGTAAAGGCCCCGCGGCCAACAGCGTAGATCACACACAAAAGGTGACAAAATATCGTCGTCTTGCTAGTAAATAGATCTACGCCACGTTTTCCTTTTTTATATTAATTCTACCTACATATATCTCCACGCCAGATCCCTTGCGGTATAAATTGCTTTATGTCTATCTATCTATCTATATCATCACGCCAGATCCCTTACGGGGTAGGCAGAGAGTACAGAGTTCCAACAGCCTCTTTCCTTACATACCTCTCTGGCTTCCTCTACTCTCATGGTTCGTCTCATACACGCTCGCCGGTTACGGAGACTCCTGACTTGTCCTTCAGATAAGACCCGGTCTAAATTGCTTTATGAAAACAAATAATAAGGTGGTTGCGATTTTTGTGTTCATAAACAGTTTTTCTTTAATAAGAGATCATAACAATACATACATGTGTTTGAACTGGCTTTAATTCTGGCTTCGATTCTTCAATTTTCTCATCAGATTTCTTTTTAGACATATTACTCAAAAACGCTTCAAAGGAACTTTTTTTGCTCACTGTCTTTTTCTTCATCTCATCTTCAAGCGCTTGTTGACTGTACCTCATGGAGAAACCGTGGAGTTTCGGCGCTAATCTCGTGTTCCTACAGAATTCAACTAAAGGACGCAAGTTCATGTGGTCTATCTCTGCCTTTATCACGAAGTCTTCTAGTGTAAATATTTTAGTATCGTCTTGTTTCGTCTCATTTGGATTTTTGCTCTTTATCATACCTGTTAATTGTGGAATGGACTTTAAATTATTGGAAATAAGAGATCATCTTGTATAGAATTTTTTGATTCTTAACTAAAAACATGAAAGTCATTTTTATGTACTATATAAATATTTTTTACTCTTTAGTCACAAGTCACCATCACCAGTCGACGAAGCATGGGTGTAGTCAGTATACCTCTGGCACGCTAGGGGAATATAGGGGTGACGGTGTGTTTTAGTTACAAGTAAAAAAATGTTTAACGATCAGACAGAATACATTAGGCTAACCCATCGAGTAAAATAATATTGGGCTAACCCCCTATAACGTGATATGTTCGTTCATTAGTCGACTACGGACATTTGTAGGTTGTTATCTTCTTCATCAGCCAAAGCACTCCCACTGCAGGACAAATTCCTCCCAAAAATTGCCATAACGACCGGCTTTGTACTGATTATACCTACCTACCTATCTCATGACCAAGGCGAGTGTGGTAACCTTGACCAAACGCCCATTTAACCACCTATTCGCTTCCACACATGACAATCTTAACAAATCCAGCGACAATGGGAGACATGACCACTTTCTGAACAAAAATTTTTTGACCTTGTAAAATGGACTCAATAACAACTTACCTAACAATTTCCCAACAACAAAACTAATCTGATTTAACGACAACAAGTTTTTACTGCTCAATTTCGCTCTATACTTATTGATATAGAACTGTAGGAAGGTTTTAACGGAGGACAACTGTTTCACCGACACGGGGGCAGAATGGGCGTTCTCTAAAGCCGCCGTAAGCCCATGCGCTTCGTCCAGTATAAGTATATTGTTTTGAAGTTTTAGAGATATACCAGATCTGGCCCCAGAACTCACTATACCGGCGTGACTTATTAGCACTACCTGGAAGTAAAATAATATTAATTAAAAAAAGCGGTACCGGGGAAGACCTGGACTATCTTACCATGACCAAATAGACCGTGTCTTATCTGAAGGACAAGAACTCTGTACTCTCTGCCTACCCCACAAGGGATCTGGCGTGATATAGATTTGTTTTATCAAGAGTGTGTACTTGATAGAAGCGCGTGTAGCTGTGTTCTAGCGATCACCAACGTAAAACAGCGCTCAACCCATTAAGGCCAGTACTACAGAAAGTAAGTCAGTCGTGAATCAAGTTTTAAGACTAACATTTTAGTACAAACTGTACTGTACTGTTGGAACTCTGTATTCTCTACCTACCCCGCAAGGGATCTGGCGTGATGATATAGATATAGATTCTAGTACAAAAATCAGTTTATTTTATAAACGGGGCTACGTACTAGGTTTCATTCCTGTGTCGTGGGTGCGTTTACAAACATGAAAATTCACATACACAAATACCCAGACCGGAACAAATAATTGTGGATCACACAAAGATTTGTCCCGTGCGGTAATCGAACCCGCGACTATTAAACAGTACGCGAAGCGGCTTAAGCTCTTAACCACTGCGCTAAATCCGTCCGTCCGTTCTTGAGTTATCAGATTTTCGTTCTGTAATACGGGCCTAAGTCTGACATGGAAGAACAATGATCATATAATTTTACAATTTAACGAGTGTACTCGTCATCTCTGAATCACGAAGAAACGTTAAGTTGTTGGTCTCGGTTACTACTTTACACACCGTCACGCCTATATTCCCTAAGCAGGGGTGGCAGAAGTGTACTGAGTACACCCACATTTTACCGACTATGTTAGGTCCCATGTAATAGGGGGCGAGCCTATTGCTATATACCGGGCACACTTCCAGACTCCGGACTCATACTGGAAAGTGTTCGTTAGAAAAACTTCATTCTACCGACCTAGGATTTGAACCCTGGACCTCGTGATCACCAAGCGATGCGCTTTGCCACTAGACCAACAAGGCAGTCTACTACTTTAGATGTTGTTAGACTAAATTGAAAGCCCTATGAGCGACCTCATAACTAGTGTCGGACTAAAGCTTTAACTTCGGCCACCTTTCGCCAAAAATGCCACCTTCCGCCAGCGCTTCGCCTTGGCCAAAATGGGACAAAGTTTTGCCTGAAGCCGATGGTTTCAGTAAACACCGAAATTGAACAATCTATTACGATTACACGGACGATTTAGCCGATTTAGCCGCTCCGCCACTGTGTCTGATGGTCGCGGGTTCGATTCCCGCACGGTACAAATCTTTGTGACCTACAATTATTTGTTCCAGTCTGAGTATTTGTGTATACGTTATTATTAAAAAAAAAAGCAATGAAAAATCATTTTACGATATTATTACGATTTATTTACTTAGGAATGCTTTTAAGTTAATAAATATTATATATATATAGCATATATATATATATATATATATATATATATATATATATATATATACAGCCCGGTATACAGCAATAATATTATTTCAGCGTTATTATATTTAGCCAGTTGTAGGTAATTTTAATCATCTCGTTAAGTTAATTGTCGATATAACTTTTTTAAAATTATTAAACCTTCGGCCCCGGCCGCGGGTTTTGGCGATGGCTTCGGCCAAAAATCGACTTTCGGGCACTATTAATAACATTAACAATAGGTACAAAAATCCTGGCTCCACCAAACCACATAGGGTCTGTGTTAACTAAGTTCAGAAGTAAGCAGTATAGGATGATTAATATACTAACTTTTTAGACGTCCGTGTCTACCTTCTATTACCGTTGTAAAATTGCATGGTTTATATCAATCCACTGCCGGACATAGCAGTCTTCAATAACATGCCACATACTCTTTGGATACTCTCATCCAATGCCTACCACAAAAAAAAACAAAATAAATACCTCAGCATCATCCAGTGCCATTCTAGACGCATAATACGGACATGCCTTCAGCTCTTTCCCACATTTGACTAAGTCCTCCATATCCAGAATGTCAACTAGCATTCTTTCTTTCAGGCGTGTGATGTTTGTCTGATTGTAGTATGGACACGCTGTGCATGTTCTTGTCTTGGTCTTCTTTAGAACTTTTCCTTCCTCACCCACTGATGTGGACTTCGTTTTTGTTTTTTGCATATCTAGACATCTGAATGTATGTCATTATAAAGTTTTTATAAGTGGTCGCATTATGGGACATTTCTATTAATTACAGCATGTCTGCCATTAATAAGATAGATTTACAAAAAATGTTATCTATACAATCATGTATTCCCGGTTCAATAGGTCCTGGGATTGAATACTAGGTACGACCGTTTCGTTTATAAGTTTTATAAAAAATGTAGCGTCACACTTTTATTCCTGTGTCATGGGTGCATTTACGAACTTGAAATTCATATGCTCAAACCTAGACAGACACAATTTTTTTTTTTTTAAAAACCCCACACTAAGATTTATTCCTGTGTCGTGGGTGCGTTTTACAAACATGAAAATTTACATACACAAATACCCAGACCGAAACAAATAATTGTGGATCACACAAAGATTTGTCCGGTGCAGGAATCGAACCCGCGACTATTAGACACAATGGGTGGAGCGGCTTAAGCTCTTAACCACTGCGCTATCGTCCGACAATTATTTTTGAGTCACACAAAGATTTGTTTGCTGTGCAGGATTCGCGTGTGAATCCCGACAGTACCGGGCAACTCCTCTATCTGTGCCCAGAGCAGCCTATGCTCTTAAGCTTAACCACTGGACCAAACTGTTGCTTTTGTGTCAAGTGTAGTTTCAAAGGTTTGTTTTTTCTTAAGTGGACAATTTTATAACCAAATATGATGTGGCAACTAAAGTCACTAAAATTCATACTTTTGGGACAAAGAACAAGTGTTGGAAATGTGTATAACTTAGTTAAACATATAGAAAGTACCTTTCATTAATAAGATTCACATTCTTCAATTTAGCAACTTCAGAATTGATGCAGTAATGTTGTCTGGAAGCCAATGTTACAACTTTTGTATCATCCTTAAATACAGTCCTTTTGATTTCGCCGATAAACTGTGAGAGTTGACTGTGGGTTCTACTGCTTATGTATATCTGTGGTATTAATGAAGATATTTTATTTTCTTTTTTATATTGCTAGTTGTGGGCTAATTTATAAACATAAATTGAACACAAAGCCCTCTTTATTTTATTTGTTCGTTTAATTTAGTATTGTTTAATGGTAATGGCATTTATATACTTCAGAAGTATTTTATGCTATAATCTAAAAGCATACTAAGTAAAAATTTCCCAGAACTAATACACCCAAGTATAATATTTTACAGAATATTTTTGTTATTTCTTTTAAAATCTATATTAGCCAAATAACTATTCTAGGAAGTATGTTCATAATTGTTCCCTCTCATTGTCAAAGGACTTTAATTAGTTCCGGGAAATTTTTACTTTGTGTGTGTATGTGTGTGTGTGTGTGTGTGTGTGTGTGTGTGTGTGTGTGTGTGTGTGTGTGTGTGTGTGTGTGTGTGTGTGCGTGTGTGTGTGATGTACGCTGTTGGCCGCGAGGCCTTTACAGCTTCACCGGACTTAAGGGCGAGCGTGCAACCACTACGCTCGAGCCATAAGGGCAAGAGGCGACATACTCGAGGGCGCCTTGAAGAGGCGGCTTCGGTTGGGACAGTCGCTGCGGAGTGAGGGGGTGCACTACTAAGTGCACCGGTCGACCGCCGGCTAAGGGAGAGGATCTACGACTTCGTCGTCGTCGTCGCCCGCATTCGGAGCGGAAAGAAGGGATGACAAAGCATCGGGGGGATCGGTGAGAACATGTCGCGGCCGGCGGTGGCGGGGGCGGCAGGAGTCGGAGGGATCGCAGTCGGCGGCGGCTACGATTAATGGATTCGCATGGGTAGATGCGTTCGCGAAGTGTCGAGTTGTCGCCTTTTTAAAATAGGCGTGAATAGGTTCGAGACCGAGATCGGAGTGGATTTTACTTAGTATGCTCTTAGATTATAGTACAAAAATACTTCTGAGGTATAAAAATAAAAGCGAGATCGGTGTCTGATCCTGTGTGCGGTATCTGTATTCGAAAGAAGGAATGCAATAGCATCGGGAGGGTCGGTAAGTACATGCTGTGGACGGCGGTAGCGGCTGATAGGAGGGGAGTTAGGTTGGTAACCGGCGGCGGCTACGAATAACGGATTCCTATGATTGGACGAATTCGTTTCCTTTTTAAGAAAGGCGCGAATAGGTTCGAGACCGAGATCGGAATGGAGATCGACGTTCCGTTGAAACCACGGCGCTCTGACGGCTTTGCCGAGAAAACAGGAACTGTTTGGCATCTATTGATGTGAGTGGGGGTGGCATGCCCGAACATCTCACAAGCATACATCATGATGGGCCGTATGTAAGTTTTGTAAAATGTCACCTTATTCCTAAGGGACATTTTACTCTGCTTGTAGATCATCGGGTAAAGACGGCTGAGCTTGAAGGGTCCATGGTTAAGGACTTCCTTGATGTGTGGTCTGAAAGACATGGTATTGTTTAAGGTGACCCCTAGATATTAGACCTGTTTGACCCAGGGAATAGGTTGGTTGAACATGGTGGAATAATACAAGGGTGAAGGTGTATGTGTAAACTTTACAATAAAGCATAGATACCTCAGCATCAATCTGAAAACTATTGTTAACCACTTTTAAAGACAAGGTATTAAAAAGACACATTCATTGATAAAACTACAACAATACCTTCATAATATCATCCTCATCATGATTATCAGCTTCTTCACCATCTGATTCTTCTCCATCTCTTTCTTCAATCTTCTCTAAAATAAGATCTCTATCTTCTTCTGTTTCAGTTTCTTCTAGAACATTCTCTTTTCCATCATTAACTATACTTCCCTGATCTTTCTTTTGAAAATAAAATTGTTTTGTTTTATTTCCAGCATTCAAAAGTTGTTTTAAAACTTTCGTTTTTAATTCATTGAACAATTCCTTCCTTTTTTTAATTTTGTCAAGTTTGTTTTGTAGTGTTAATAATGTTTGATTTTTCTTAATTTTATCATATTCTTCTTGAAGCCAGTCATCACACCCTGTAATTTAATAATATTATCATATTAAAAAGAAGATAATCTTATTTAATCTATCTCTATCTACCTATATCATTCGTTTCTTTGCAGAACAGTCAGAGAGTACAGAGTTCCACTGGAATCTTTTCATACCATACCATAATTCATCTCACATGCTCGCCAGTCACGGAATCTCATTTACAATACTTATTGATCATATCCAGAACCTAATTTTCATAAAAATATAGTACTTATTCCTGTACTTGATAAAGAAATAATAAAGATAAAGAAATAATAAAGATAAAAAAAACTTTATTAACTTACTACTTAATAATAAATTCATAGTATTAAAAACACGTGTTATGTTATATTACCTTTGTTATTAGCAACTTCTAATTTTAACTGCATTATTTCTTTTTCTAAGTCTTCAAATATTTTCTGATTGCTATCTTTAAGCCATTTTAGGGCTCCACAACAAATACTTAACGATTTACCCTGTAAAAAATATGGTTCAATATAGTAATTTATTAGAAAGTTTAGTTTCAATCAAAACTTTTCTTATACTTACTGTTCCAGTAGGACTTTCAAATATACCTAATTTACTCTTTTCTAGAGTCGAATATAATTCTATCATAAACTTTTTCTGTATATCGTACGGTTCAAAAGGAAAAGGGAATTCGACATCCATAATAGGATTACAATTATTACTAAATAGAAATTAATGGGCGTAGAATACACAAGCGCAAGAAAAATATTAATTATTTAGTTTTTATCACTTCTGTTTAGCTAAAAACTTTATCAACTCGTTATACTGCGGTAGGTAATTTATTTCGGGATTAAAAACTGTGATAAAAACATAACCAATATTCCCGTCCCAACGCCGAACACTTCAAAGTTCAAAATAAAATAAAGAAAACGACATCTGTCCGCTGAATAGGGCTGCCAACGCCAATCCTCCGAATTCCCCAAAAATCTAGATCAAATTCCCCAAATTTGGGGCGGTACAACATTTCGATTCCCCTCAAATTCCCCACAAAATTAGATTGTTTCAAGGTATTTTTTTAGGTGTCTTCCTTCTAAATTTAATTTTTATTATATCTAATTACATATCTAAAGCAGCTCTTGTTACTTTTACTATTATAAAGTTTATAAATAATATATTAGTTTATTATACAAATTAGTCGTTGTCGCACATTAATAAATCATATTTTATGGCCAAAACAGGAAATAAGAAAATAAATTTCAAACTTTATCGTAGTCAAACTCATGGAAAAAATATAAACACAACTCGAATAGCTCCTTGTCACATGTTACCTAATACTTACGATACCTTACCAGAGTAAAGTATAGGTTTTTGCTTGAGTAACATAAATATAAGTAAAATATATTCCGAATTTGAATTTGGGGGTCTGTCCAGCGTACTCGTCGCGATCCCTGCCAGTCATTATGGCTGCAATCTTGGACCAAAGAAGTACGAGGCGACGCGTACCGGGCCGCCCCCGTCGGTACGAATATAGGTGGAAGCGGCGATGAGGGCCGCCACCCATCACGCCGGGTCCGAACTGGCGAGTCGTGGGGTGCAGAGTGCCGAATAGGCACTTGGAATGTACGGGGTGGTATGGAAGATAAGATGCATGAGGTGATTGATGTGATGAAAGAGAGCCGCCTGAATGCTCTGTGTGTAACAGAGACTAAGCGGAGGGGCAGTGAAACCTGTGATCTTCCTGATGGAATAATGGCTCTGTGGTCTGGGGTACAGCAGAGCAGTCGTGCCAGCATGGGGGTGGGTATCTTGCTGTCCCGACGCCTGGCCTCTGGAGTGAGAGATTATGGCCTGTGCGATGCAGGACTTCTCTGGGTCCGTTTAAAACTGGGTGTCACTAGAGTATTTTTGGTCGCAGCATATGCTCCCGTAAGTTCGTCGACACCCCAGGACCTTGAGAAGTTTTGGGATAATGTCAGGGAAGTTCAGGATCTAGCTGAGGCTAACGAAAAGGTGATTTGGTGTGGCAACCTGAATAAATGGGTAGGAAGCAGGCGGAAAACTTGCGACGCTGTTCTGGGTCCTTATGGTGATAAGAGAATGAACGATGCAGGTAAACTCATTGTAGATGTTTGTTTGAAAAGGGGACTCCTTGTGTCTAATACGATATTCCAGCACAAGGACATACATATGTATACGTGGAGAAGGAATGAACAAAAAAGCATGATAGATCTGATCCAAACTACAAGATACGCGTGCGTATAGAGGCCCCACTCTTGAATCAGACCACTATCTCGTAGTTGCGCGGTTTAGTGGTCTGTTCAGGAAGTGGAGGACCTGGCGAGAGCGTATCCCCTTCGGAGACCTTAAAAGAATAAAGGTTAAAAAGTTACAAGATGAGAGCGGGAGGAGAATGTATGAAGACAGAGTCCGGGACAAGCTTTTGACAGCAGGTTCTTCGGACTCAAATGTAGATGAATGCTGGAATAGCCTGAAAGAAAGTTTGGTGGAAATCGCGAAAGAAGTATGTGGTTGCTTAAAGAAGCATAGTACAGCAAAAGGTGATGCATGGTGGGATGCGGAGTTGCAAAGCTCCGTAGAAAGTAAGAAGAAAGCGTGGCAGGACTATTATCTTCTTTGAACCTGAATGCCAGCATGTCAGAGATGAAGAAAGAAATATACCGGCAATGCAAGAATGCCACTAAAACTTTAGTGAAAGAAAAGCGTGGAAGAGCCAGTATGATTCAGGAGGAGAGGCTGGCGAAGAACTTCGAGAACAACACCAAACTCTTTTGGAGCAAGAATTGAAAAGGAATGAAAAGGATAAAATCTAAAGATGGTGACATTCTTGCAGACACACAAGCTGTGCTAAACCGGTGGAGTGAATATTTTGGAGAAATGTATGGGGATGCCCCGGATACTGATGCCGCAGACGTGCCCAAAGGCGAATTTGAGGCACCCGAATCAACAGAGGACATCACTATGGAAGAAGTTGAATGGGCGATAGGAAGTATGAAAAACGGTAAAGCTGCGGGAGTAGACATGATATCTGCCAAGATGATCAAATATGGTGGAACTTGCGTCCGGGACGCCTTCCGGGCCCTTGCAAACCTTTGCTGTAGGACCGGTAGAGTCCCCACAGATTGGCGCCGCGCAGTCATAGTACCCTTGTATAAAGGCAAAGGTTCACAATATGATTGCGCAAATTACAGAGCCATCAGTTTGATCAGCTTGGCAGCCAAGGTGTACGGTAAAATTATTGAACGGAGAATGCGCGAGAAGTCCGATGGAATGTTGTGCGAGGCACAAGGGAGTTCCAGGACTGGAAGAGGATGTTCGGATCAAGTCTTCTCCCTCCGCAACATCGTAGAGAAGCATCTGGCAATGGGCCAGAAGGTTTTCTGCGGTTTTGTAGATCTGGAGCAGGCGTTTGACAGGGTTGTGCGAAAGAGACTTTGGGACATTTTGCCAGAAAATGGTATAGATGGCACTCTGTTGCATGCCGTCCAGTCCACTTATGTGGACTGCAAGGCATGCGTACGGGTGGGTGGTAACAGGTCACCCTGGTTTGACGTTGAAATCAGCGTCAAGCAGGGTTGCGTGTTGTCCGCTAGACTGTTTATCTGGATAAAAGTTTTCAATGACTGAAAGTGATGAATGAAGGTGTACAAATGGGTGACCTAGTGGTGAACCATCTACTTTATGCAAATGACGCGGTTTTAATAGCGCCAACAGCCACTGATCTGCAAACACTAGTCACAGTTATGAAAGACGACTGCATGAACAATGGCTTACACTTGTAAAGAAAACCAAGATTATGGTTTTTGAAAGGGAAGAAACCAGACCGAATGTAAGATTGTGGTTGGTAACGATGTGCTGGAATAAGTGAATGAGTTTGTATATCTTGGATGCGCCTTCAGTAAGGATGGGAAATACACCGCTGACATAGAGAGAAGAGTGAGTGCAGGGAACAGAGTGAATGGTGTTATGGGAAAGCTACTTGGGAGCCGGCACTTAAATCATAAGGCGCAGCTGGCCATACATAACGGAGTTCTTGTCCCAACGCTGTTATATGGTAGCGAGAGCAGGGTATGTAAGAAGGAGAATGAAAGTAGGATAAACGCGGTAGAAATGCGAGCTCTGCGGAAGATGTGCGGAGTGAAGCTGACCGACCGCATTAGCAGCAGCGTAGTAAGAAAACGAGTAGGTATGAAAGATAGTATCGGTGTAAAGATGAGAAAGGGCATGCTCTTTTGGTTCGGGCATATAGAAAGTATGCCAGATGAAAGAATGACAAAACAGATATACCATGTGAAAGTGGAAGGGTGCAGGTACCGGGGAAGACCTAGACTATCTTACCACGACCAAATAAACCGAGTCTTATCTGAAGGAAAAGTCACGAGTCTCCGTAACCGGCGAGCGTGTATGAGACGAACTATGAGAGTGGAGGTAGCCAGAGAGTTATGTTAGGAAAGAACCTGTTGGAACTCTGTACTCTCTGCCTACCCCACAAGGGATCTGGCATGATGATATAGATATATTCCGAAATGTCTTAGCCATATAGCATAAAACAAAATTCTCAATTAATTAAATCCCTTCCATTGATATTGGCATCCAGATCGCACCTAGTAAATTCCTAGGACATAATATAGTCAGAGAAGAGAAACAAGTTATATAAATTGAAATATTGTTAATTTTTAGCCTTACATGTGAAAATCCCTGCATTTTCTCCACATAATGCCAACCCCACTAAATCCCCAATAGACTTGGAATTCTACATGATTTGGGGAATTCCCCACAAATTGGCAATGCTGGTCATAGATGACAGCTGATATTAAATTCTTATTTTTCATAATGGCAATGGGATACGAAACTTTTGCTAATGTCAAGTAGCTTAAATTAGGTTTACTGGTGGTTTAATGGTTTATTGGGTATAGTTACCTGTTTTTAAATGTTGATAACGATGATAATGCAGTTGGGAAGAAAGCGAAGTGGTAGACACAACCAAAGAGAATATAATCACTACGACACTACAATAATTTTATAGTGCGATAAAGATCTCTTGTCACTTGGGTGACACTGACAAAGGGGCGCTGTTGTGAAATTAGGGTTACCATTTAGTATTTTTTTTTAATTTCAGGGAAATTTTTCAACAGGTGGGGCCGCACGTTTTAACTAACTCGAGAGAGTTGAAGCACTTGTTCAACTAACTCAATCGAGCTGCACCATGTAGGCGCATTGAACCAAAGTGACTTATGGAAGAAAATAAAAAAGAATGTCTTTTAAAACATTCCTACAAATTAAAAAAGAAGTTAATAATAATAAATTTTATAATAAATTTATTTATTTCCAAAAAATAGACACATGCAAATCCTTAAAAACTAAACATTAGACAAAAGGTACATGAGAAGCTAGAGTTACTGGTGCCTTCCACACTAGGCAAGGCCTGTCTCGTGGAGGCGAAGGTGTATCAAAATAATGTTATACATGATAAAATTGCCGCGATCGATACAGTCAACAAAACGTGACGTCGTATTATGATGATGTTGTTAGTATATAGAAATACCTTTTTACATAAACTAGTCAACTTTAACAAGTAATAAAGTATGATGGTATTATAAAACATATGTGTCTTACAATCTATTAATCTAATCTATTAAGACTTACAATCTATTAATCTCTTAACTCTAAAAATAACTAAGGAACTCCTGTTAATAAATATAAATATGCTCAAAATTGTGCTCGACGTATACGATCATGTTTGATGTGTGTGTATGTGTGTGTGTGTTTGTGTGTGTGTGTGTGTGTTTGTGTGTGTGTCTTTGTGTGTGTATGCGTGTTTGAATGTGCGTGTGGGTACTAGTACGCGTTAAAATTTTTGTGTGTACTTATGTGTATATTATATTATGGTTCATGCGATTACTTTCATAAGTTCTTCAGTCTCAAAATAGGATAGGGTAAGTAACCATTTACGTACTAATCTTTTAGTTTGCATAATACTACATTTTTTTAAATTGCAATACTTAAGAACCTTGTTGTATACGTGGGATAGCATAAATTGTTGCATATGTTGTGCAAATGCAGTTTTGACTTTGACTTGAGGTGCTCTAAATAAACGCCGTTTTAGTATGAGGGGATATTCAGGTGAGTGCTTAAGTTTCTTGTGTTGTTTAAGTACTATCTTCAGAATGTACAGTTGACGAACATTTAACACCTCTGCCTCAGAGAACAATTCCCGTGTAGGGAATTGGAACGGTTTTTTGAGCATTGTTTTTAGTACAGAGCGTTGAGATCTTTCTACTTCTAACATTTTTGTAACACCAACGCCGCCCCAGACTGAAATGCAGTAACTAAGTACAGATTCACATAATGCCGTGTAAATTAACATAAGGAGTTTACTATCGGCCGAATTCCGTAGAATTTTCATAATATAAGTGAGTTTACGTGTGCGTTTAGCGACTTCTGTAATATGCAATTGGAATGAAAGGCGTTGATCTATAAAAACTCCTAGATATTTAACGTTATCTGATGACTTGAGTACCTCGCATGTACATGCCATCGGTGAACAGTTAGATGTATGAATTCTCAGGTTACGCGAGTTGTCAGGAGCTGATGCTAGAGTTTTGTAGAAACAGAGGTAAGTAGTTTTCTTAGTATTCAAGGAGAGAAGGTTATGGTCGAGCCAATGTTTAATTTGCCTCAAACCGATTTCCGCTGCTTTAAATAGGGAGTTCCATGATGAGTCGTGGAAGAGGATTACTGTGTCATCTGCGTAACAGATTATTTTTATTTTGTGTCCAGTTAAATTATGAATATCATTCATATATATTATAAATAGAGTGGGCCCAAGCACACTACCCTGAGGAACTCCGACTTCGACTAGGCATTTGGTACTGACGCAATTCTCGACGCGTAGTCTTTGATACCTATTAGTTAAGTAACTTTTGAACCAGTTGAGTGGTAAACCTCTAACGCCTAAACATTCTAGTTTTTTTATTAAAATAGGAATTGCAACAGTATCAAACGCCCGTGCTAGATCCAGAAAAACACCTAAACACTTCTTGTTTTTATCTAAGTTGGACGCAATCTGATCAACAAGCATACTTACGGCATCTTCGGTCGATTTGCCACGCCTAAAACCGAACTGATTACTAGATATCATATTATTAGTATCAAGGTAGTGTGTTAACCGTCTATTTACAACTTTTTCCAAAATTTTTGCAAAAACGCTCAGTAAAGAAATAGGCCTGTAATTACTTGGAGTATCTTTTGTTCCATTCTTATGGATTGGAACAACTGTAGCTTCCTTCCATGCATTTGGAAATTCTCCTGAACTTATGCTAAAGTTTAATATATGTGTTAAAGGGACTAATATTGCATGCATAATATATTTTATAAGTCTACTAGTAAATCCGTCCTGGCCCGGTGCACTGTCTGATTTCATACTACAAATTATTGATTTAACTTCGACAATATCTGTTGGCTGCATGAAGAAACTGGAATTAGGAGCATCTATGTTTATATTTGAGATAAGTGAATCTTGGGTTTCCTTCATATCTGAGAGCAATTTGTCAGAAAGTACTTTCCCGACCGTTGCAAAATATTGATTACACTGATCTATAGAGTCTTGGGCATTTGGTTTAAACTTAGTTAATTCTATAGCATTGGATTTACTGTTTTGACGTTCAGTTATATTTTTTATAGTTTTCCATAACTGTTTTGTATTAGATTTATTGTCTACTAGTTGTTTACTATAATAGTCGCATTTTACTTTACGTACGAGATGAGTGAAAAAGTTTCTATAACGAGTATAAATCAATCTTTTGGTAGCATCATTAGGGTGTTTTTTGTAATCTAGGTGTAGTTTATCTCTATGGTTCATACATTTTACCAGCCCACGGGTAATCCAAGGTTTACTTATAAATTTGGAGCAACTAATTTTGGTTTCCTTAGTGTGTTTTGCAACTGAAGCAGATATTATCGAGTTAAACTTATTTACCGCCGTATTTATATCTTTTTCATTAAGTATTACAGACCATTCTGTGTTTTGAAGCTCATTTGATATAGCCGAGTAATCAGTTTTCAGGACAGTACGATTCCACTGTTTAGATTTGGGGCTGGCAGTGTTATGTCCCAACATCACCATTCTGTGATCGGTTATATCAGTGTCACATACTACACCAATAGTGGACGTGCATCTAGATCTGATAAAAATGTGATCTAAGCAAGAGGTCTTTCTTGTGGGATGATTTATGACCGAAATATATCCGTTTTCGGCCATAAAACAAAGGTATTCAGTACAAGAGTTATCC
This sequence comes from Phalera bucephala, assembly GCA_905147815.2. Lineage (NCBI taxonomy): Eukaryota > Metazoa > Arthropoda > Insecta > Lepidoptera > Notodontidae > Phalera > Phalera bucephala. The sequence continues at coordinate 30,466,228 of LR990612.1, forward strand.
GCAGAAAGAATATTTATATTAATATCTCCAGTGATTACTACGGTTGGACAGGACTTTACAGAATCAAGAATATTATTAAGAGAAGAAATAAAGTTGTCTATACATCTAAATGAAGGTGAACGGTAAATTGCTATTAAAGCTATTTCATCTGAAAGGTGTACAATTAGAGTTTCTGCGTCGCAACATATAGGTTCCGAAACCGAGGCTTTCCAACAATCTCTAACATAAACTACAACGCCACCGGACTGATTTAAATTATTTTTTGTGCAATATGAATTATAGCCTTGAATCTGGCCAATAACTGATCCTTTAGATAGCCAACACTCTGTTAAAATGATTACGTCAAAGACAACGTTTATTCGTTTAAGAGCAATGCAAAAGGAATCAAAATTGTGTTGAATACTGCGTATGTTATATGATAAAGTTTTAATATTAAAATCCAAGGAAAGAACATTTTTGACATGTTCAAGTACATCAAGTTCCTGACATCGGATCTCATAACAGTGGTCAAGCTCATTAGATAAATTAAAGTTAGTCATTTTGTATTTTTATATTAGTAAGGTGAACTAAGTTAACATATTGTAATGTTTTAAAGATGTCAGGATATTGATCAAGTGCAAATTTGGCTTTATTTTTAGATATGTACCGTAGATAAATACTGCCGATTTGGATTATATTCCAAAGCCAAAAAATTATAGTTGAATTAGTATTTTTTAGATTGTTATTTGGAGAGGTAATATTACATTTATTATCATTATAATTTGAAATAACAGTGGCGATATTTGTTGGTTTTAAAAACAATTTTATTTGTTTTAAATATTTATAAAATTTTAAGTGTATGTACACAAAAAATGTAACAGATTTATGTATTTGTGTAATGAGTGAAAGTGAAATTGTGTTGTGTATATGTGTAAGGAGTGTATGTGAAAATGTATATACGAATTTATGTGTTTTGCCCAAAAAATTTAGTTGTATGTGAACGTTGTGTATAAAATAATAATAATTTAGGTAATAATTTATGTTTTTAAAATAGATCTGAAAACGATATGTGCAGTGTGAGGAGATCTGAAAACAATATGTGTGTAGCAAGTATTTAAGCAAGGTAGGAGGGGTGAGTGACGGGGTTAAATGTGAGCAGCGTAAATGGAATACCTTAGTTTTACAATGACTAATAAAATTGGAAGGAATCTTTTGGGTTTGCAGGATTACGTATAATAAAAATACTGAATTTATACTACTCTCCATTTGAGTCCAAAGTATGCAAAGGCCCAATTTTATCCTCCAAATCCTTTGACGACCAAATAGCCATGGCAGGTTTCTTTTCTTCTTTTCGTACGTATATAACTCCGTCGCGGATCCAACAGAACCGAAATCCATTTTTTCGTGTCCGGAGGCGAGCTTCACGAAATAACTCCCTGTTAGATTTAGTCAGCCGTTCGTTAATGTAAATCCTTGTTGACGTTCCTTGCACAATATCGTCAGACGTTAGCGGTCTTCTGGTCTTGGAGGCTCTGATGATTTCAGAGCGTTTAGCACGACGAGTAAGTTTTAATATGATAGATCTTGGTTGTTCTAAGGGATTTAAACGACTACGTGGACCTATCCTGGTTACCTCGTCAATGTCATTTTGCAGTAGTTCTACTCCTATTTTTCTTGCGGTTACCATAGCAATATGAAAGAGATTTTCGTTATTATGCTCTGGCATACCAGCTATTTCGAGTTCGGTGCGCATGTTGAGTTGTTCTGATATATTTAATTTTTGTTGTAAGTTTTGTAAAGAATCCTTAAGTAAAAGAACCTCGTTATCTTTGGCCGAAATTCTTTTTTCATACTGTTCTAACTTGAGATTCAATACCTCAGTGACAGAAGATAGTTTTAGGTCGATTTCTAAATTTTGCTGTTTTAATTCACTTACTGTATGTTTCAAAGAGCGAATTTCGGTGAGTAGAGTAGACATATCCGCGTCCGCTGGCACAGGCGTGGCTGTTTTTGTACGAATGCTGCGTGACATGTTTGTTTTCAAATTGCACCGCCACCAGTTATTGTTGTCGTCGGTGTGTAGATGCCCTACAGGCGTTGCTAGGGAGCGAAGACGCGGGGAGGGGTGCAGTGTGACGCGCAGCAGCGAGCGAGCCGCGGGTTGGGGTAGGTCAGGAACAAACGGATATATTGTGAAAAATTTGAATTATTTTTACTTATAATTGCATAATCTTAATGTGTTTTAAAAAACTGTTTTCACTTATAGATAAAGCAGTCACTTAGTTATATTCACTATTAATTTTAACACTTAATATTCACTTTTAACTAGGTTTTGAGAATAAAAACTGCAGACGAAGTTTTAACACGACTGTCTTCGATCGCGTTCCCAACAGGAACAGCGATTGGTTATACTTTATAGCAAGCGGCAACTGTAATGAACTGTCGAAAGTGATATTTTACTTGATGACAGCCGTAGTTCCAATTTTAACCACGTGCCAAAAGATCCTTATCGGACCATACAGTTATAATGATAGACTCCTCGAATGCATTGAAGTTTCATTGTTCCTTGGGTATTTTGACTCCAAATAATAGGCATAAGAAATAGGTAGACTAGAAGAAAGAAATCATATCTGTGGAATGAAAAAAGCTTATGATAGAAATATTTTCATCCAATCGGTAGGTAGGGCATGCGGTACCTATCAATTAATACATTCTTTTTTAATTTTCTATAAGCAGATTTCTATTAACAGTACGGCAACCCTATACTTGTCACTTGTCAAAAACAACAGCGAACTAGGCCTAAATCACGTCACGAAGGCTTTCGTACTTTCGTCTGTATCTCGTTTTTGTGTTACAAATAACCGAATTGTATTTAGGTGGTACATATTATGGAATAAAATTTCTTGGCTTAAAAACAAATCATAATACAAACATTGTGCAAGAGTTCAATACAAAATGTCCCACAAGTAAGTTCTAAGGCATTAATTGACACGAATTGCTAATGTAAAATCAATCTGTCTATCTATATCATCACGTCAGATCCCTTAAAGGGGGGAAGAAGGCAGAGTGTACAGAGTTCCAACAGGTTCTTTCCTTACATACCTACCATGCCATACCATTTAAAATTAACAATAATTTATATTGAATCCAAATTATTTTTAGTGTAAAAATATTGCCCGGAGCTACGGTGTGTGAGGACTGTACTCTGGAAGGCGATATCACGATAGGTGGGGGCACAATTATCCATCCGAGAGTCACTATAATTGCTGAAGGTGGTCCCATAATCATTGCTGAGTATTGTATTATTGAGGAGTATTCTACAATAATCCATAAGTAAGTATGTTATATATGAACTTGCAATTGGGCCTTAATATGTATTCGAAGGGGTAATGAGATATAGGCGCTCGTGGCACTGTGCGACCGCGGTTTTCTTACCAATTACCAAGGTTAAGTAGTGTTTGAGTCGGTTGACCTGAAATGGGTGACCGTTTGTGGCATTTTCATATTCGAGCGTCTCTGAGCTTCGGAGTGCACATTAAGTTGTTGGTCCCGGCTTCCACTTAATGTGGTAGTCATTAAGCCGAGTTGGAAGCCTTAAAGGCGGCTTGATAAGTTCCAACAGCAGGTGGCCACAAACCTGCCTCCACTAATCCGCACTGGGTCTGCATGGTGGAGCATGACCTTATCTCTCTCACCTCGATTAGTGCGAGAAGGCCTTTGTCCAGCTGTGGGCAATATAGGCTGATATTATTATAATGAGATATTCTTTTCATAATTGATTCACTCTCATATAATACATAAAAACTATATGCCAAAAGATGATGGACGGCTTGGCCCAGTAGTTAAGTGCTTAAGCCTCTTCCATCACTGCATCAAGTAGCCACTGTTTTGCTCCCTGCATGGGACAAATCTGTGCAACTCAAATATTTGTTTTGGCCTGGGTATTTCTATGTTCTACTCACAACACAGGCATAATTCTGAGTGTAGGGCTACATATTTTTTTAATAGAGTCAAGTGTGATGTGTTGGAATACCAGATACTGAATGAACCAACTTAAACACTCCATAAGATTTAAAAGGTCATTGGATCTTTTACATATCATTTTCTGCCTTCATAAAACAAAGAGCACACCTATATGTAGCATAGATACTACCATATAATGCTGAAATTATTTGTTATCAATGTACTCTTGCATTAGTCATGTGACACATGCTGCTCTTGACTGACAATCTCTTGGTCCTAGGCACTTCTTTTGCATGACTCTTAAGATAAATCTGTTTACAAAAGAACCTATTTTCTATTTCAGGAAAAGTGACAAACAGGAGAATCCTCCGAAACCCCTATTTATTGGTGCCCATAATGTGTTTGAAGTGGGCTGCAAACTAGAATCACCGTGCGGGCATATTGGTGAAAGCAATCTTTTTGAATGCAGGTCCTTTGTTGGTGTTGATGTTAAGATTGGAAGTGGCTGTGTCATTGGTAATTACAGTATTGCTTATTTTACAAGCTTTTATTAAAGATATGGAAAAATATTACAAGCATTACTTGTTCGCTGTAAAGACCTCTCGGCCATAAGTGAAGATCATTCACACACACAAAAAAAAACTCTAGCATTTGCCACACCGGCCTTATAAAAAAAATGGCCTAAACTGCCCCACTGTTAGGTAAAGGTCTTTTCTCACTGTTCAAGGTATCTTATAGACCCTATGTGCCATATGTGGAACGTATTAAGGTGCCTAATGCCTTCGAACATGGTTCAACAACTACCACATTATGTAGTAACCAGTACCAAGGGCTTAACATGCCTTCTGACAAATAGACTTGTCATACGTATGTTCCAAAGGGTGGGTAGCGGTTGGCACCCAGCAGCAGTCCTCATTTTTACAGCTGGAGCATAGTTCCATGCTTTCATTGCCCTCTAGCCTGGTGAAGCTGTTAAGGCTCCTTGGCCAATAAAGGAGATTGTCCTCACACACCAAGGGTAGTTGTAGCGACAACCATGGCAATGATCTTAAATCTCAATATATTAAGGGACAAGCCTATTATCATTTTACTATGTTCATTCACCTTAAAGAAGAGAAGAGACGTTTTTATGAGTTACTTTTAACTGTTAGTATTTATTCCACAGGTGCAGCCTGTCGACTCACAGCACCACAGAATCTACCTGACAATACTGTGATATGGGGCTCTGAACATCACATCAGAGAAGCCTTAGAAAAGCAACCATCTCAACTACTCCAGCTGGATTTCCTGGGCAAAGTGATGCCCAATTACCATAGATTAAGAAAACCTAATGTCCATAAAAGGCAACCTTCTACAAGACAATCCCAAGAATCATCCCCAAAACCTTAAAATGCCCTAATATTGTAAAACATTGTATTATAATTATTTTTTAATATTTAATAGCTTGTAAAGCACTTGCTACTTTAAGAATATGTAACTATGTATATTTAATGCTTCCACTGGATAACCAAGTATACACTAGAAAGTTGTTTTATTCTATGGAGGACGCGAAAATAGAGAACAATTAGGTAGGTACTATATAGACCCAAAACTTTGACCGCTGTCTGTATACCCTGCAAGGGACCTATTGTGATAATAGAATTCTCTTTGGAATTATGTTTCCAAATCCCAACATTTTTGAATTTTTTGCCTCCAGCTCATTCATTTTATTGATCTTGTTCGTACAGAAAAGATTCAGAATGAACACGAACAAAAGACTACAAATGACATTCATGGACTTTCTACTATTTCGGATTAAAAAGAAAACATGCAACTTGCATATATAAAACACAAGATACCTACTTGTGGCTCAAGTATCTTTGGGTCGTGGATGACATTGACTTATAAAAATTTACTCTGTGCATTGACTTCGTCTTTTATATGCTCTGTGTATGGAGGGTAGCTCTGTGGGTGTGAAATTAGGGTTATCATGAAGTAAAACTACTTCGAGGGTAATATTTCAATAGGTGGGTCCGCACCGGTTACTAATGAGAAAAATAACTTTGGTAAATTTTAAAGCAAACTGCGACTGTCATGACGTGACACCGCTAGTTCAGATTTTCACCGCGGGCCAAAAGATTCTTTGTGACTGTGTTGTTTTGTTTGTCGTTCCCAATTACCCTTAACATATATTAAAACAGTTTGGATTCATAAAGCCGCTCTCAGCTCTCGCCAGTAGTATTTCTACAGATTAATTGGCAACACAACAGAACTGACAAACACAGTGTTTTTCCAACTAGTTGTCGGTGCTATGTATTATTAATCTGAAAGAGATAGAAAATACGGGTGCTTACTGATGAACAAGGGAGATAACCCGTTGCTAGTTTTCTACCACATCCAACCTTGTCTCGGTCTACTTTTCTGTGTTTTGCGATAAAATCACATCCGTGTATTATGTGCTGACAAAATTCACAAAATAAAAATAGGATGTCGTCTCGCATAGGGAGCCATCGATTTCTTTAGTTTTGAAGAATTTGTTTTCGTTTAATTCCGGGTGCAGTTTGTTTTTATTTGAAAATAGTTTGTGTTATTTTTTCTATTTGTTTTATTCTACACAGGACCATTTTATTGTGTTTGAAACTTTTGTAGGCCATCTGAAGGTTTACTACATGGCATATTGAAATATTGCCTAGGTAAAATATCTTTTTATGAGAAATCGGAGGCTGTGACTAGATAGTTTTATCTTGCAAATTATAAATTGAACCAGTCCGTTCAGCGGGGGGTAAATGCGATATTAGTTTCAATGGGCGCCATGTTGATATTTACTTGTGATTTTACGTCGGGGAGGCAGTGATATGGGTATATTGTGTTGTGACGCCGCAGCGAGTGTGTGAGCATGTTGGAGGATGTACCCGTCCACGGAAGTCGCAGCGACTCCCGGACTTCGAAAGCCGCGACTCATCAGAGAAACCTTAGCCTCGATTTCAGGTATGTAAACGACTTATCTTTTGTAAACTATTTGATAACAAAATGATTAAAGTTTTTTGTCTTCTCATTTAGATAAATAGCAACCCGTTCGATTACTTTTTATCAGAAGGATTTACTTTTAATTTGACTTTTATTGTGTTGATAGCAGCAGTACCTACATACTGCCTTTCTTGTTTTATTTCGGCAATGCTCTTTCAACATCTCATTATGTAGTTTTTATTTAACAACGCTAGTTTTAATTTGATGTTTAATGTTGTGGCTATACATTTCCTTATAACCGAGGTGTATTGTGTGACTAATTTCCAAAGTTTTTATATGTTATTCATGACAAACTTGTATTTAGAGCAAATTTAAATTTTAAACTTCTTAATTAAATACCCATTTATACTCCATTTAATTACCCATTAGGCTTTTTATTAATAGTTGATGTATGGTTGTCAATATTTTTTTTTTGGTCTGGGTGTCATGTCTGTGAACATACCCACAACAGAGTCATAATTCCTAGTGTGGGATCTATGTTTCACACACTGTCACACCTATATTCCCCAAGCGGGGGTGGCAGAGGTATACTGAGTACACCCAGGTTTCGCTGACGATGTTAGGTCCCATGTAATAGGGGGGCGAGCCTATTGCTATTTACCGGGGACAATTCCAGACACTGTACTCATACTGGGAAGTTTTCATTAGAAAAACCACATTTGTCCAACCTAGGATTCACGACATATTATAAAACAAAGTACCGCCGTGTTTGTCTGTTTGTCTGAATGCAATAAACTTAATAACCACCAAATGGATTTTCATATGGTTATCACCAATGGACGGAATGATTCAAGAGGAATGTTTATGTGTATAATTTACCTATGTGAAGCAAGGAGGGGTCACTAGTTTAATATAAAAATAAAACAAAAAACTAAACAATAATATCAAGGTCTTGGGCTAAGGGTAGACAAAGTACCGTAGAGGAAACTCTATGCAAAAATTCTCTATAGCAGACTGATGTTCAAAAGTCTGCTGAGTATAAAAGCAGTAGGCTCCCCCTAGTTGTATTTTATGTAGGTTTACACAGTATACCTCTAACGGCCGAATACTCAAACGTCACTTAAATCAGACATTCGTTGAGAGCTGCTTATTTTTAAGAGCATCTTATATTTAAGTGGTATTCACAAAAGCTGCTGTCATGATTTAGGACCATGATTAGCTAAGTGTCCCTCAAATGTTTTAAATATGGCAACATTCGGGATAAAAATACGAAAAAAATTCGTTCTCGTTTACAATATTAACGATATAAGTAGTAGTTTCATTTTATGCAAAATTTCTAAAGATAAGTGAGGGGTAAATTAGAATTTAATTATTTTAAAATACACTCCCGTGATATACGTAAAAACATTTGAAATTCATAATAATTTTAAATCATAAAGTTATTAAAATTTTAAGACCTAATGGCCTTAAAGGTACTCAAACGACATAACAACGGAACGCAATAATAGTCTGTCAATATTGACATTCGATTGATGAAGGAAAACAAATTCAAGTAGAAACTAGATATCTACCAAAGATCTTTTTAATTTTGTTATCACAAATACAATTTATAATTGTTTTGTTGCCCGATATGGAAGGTAAGAAAAAGCGGGATTGCAATTACACCAGTGCCGAGAAAGAAATTTTGTTAAAAATAATTAATACGTAAGTTTTGTGATTACTTATTATATTGTAACAGTTTTAGCAACAAAATACGAATGCTTAGTTTTCAAATACCGTATTAATTTTAGGTTTCTCCACATAATTGAAAACAAGGAGACAAATGCAGTATTTATCACTAAGAAGAAAAATACATGGGAGGAAATTACCCATCAATACAATGCCGTAGCTACGAGTGGTCACAGAACTTGGCTTCAACTACGGCATCTGTATGAAAATATAAAACAGAAGTCAAAGAAAAATGTGGCAAAAGAAAACGTAAAATGACTTTTTTTATTTTGTATCTTCTGTGTATTTCATTGTGTGATGTTATATATTCAACAATATGTGATTTTTCATTGTAGAAACTACAGTTTTATGAAAAGGATGAAGTCAACACAGCTAAAAAAAAAGCATCAGAGGATAAGGTGAACATTTTCTTTATTAAGCATATGTATTAACACAATTAGCCTGCATGCTAACTAATCTTTCCATTTCTATAGAGAGAAATTTTAAAAACTGGTGGTGGATCACATAAAAGTGTGCTAAGTGAAACTGATAACCAAATCTTAGCTATGGTGGCTCCTCAAATAAAGCCAGTGCCCAATCCGTATGATGACGCAGCCTTGTATTTTGGTTAGTTATAAATATTCTTCTTTTGTGTGGTTGGTCGTCAATCCTGTGGCAGTTATTCAAGCCCAGTACTTCTCTGACTTAGATTAAATACTGTAATAATGACAGTAAATATATTTTTTATCAGGTGACATGGAGACTTCATCATCTCAAGATGTTCAAATAGTAGAAGTACATGTTGATAAGAGCTCTATAGACTCTATTCCTATTTCATCTACTTCGTCTCAACATATTAATGGTAAACTACTGTAACATTATTTTATTTTATGTAATAGACATAGAAATATCTATCCTAAATTTATTTCACTAATTTCTGTGCCTTATTTCAGAACATGAAGTAACTAACTAACAACAACATTAACAAACCAAATAAAAAAACAGGTAATCTCTAAAGTTGTCATCATATAAGTGAATAATCTATTCTGTATATGTAATTACCTATTTGTTTTGTTGTAGGGAGTAAGAAGACAGTAAAAGCTAGCAGCACCAAAGAAATGTATTTTAAAACAAAGCTGGCTAATGCTAGGTTAGAACGAAAATTGATGATCAATAAATATAAAATGGAACATCAAAAATTGAAAATGGAAATGGAAATTTTAAAATTAAGATTAAAAAATCAGACTAAGAAAAAGCCTAATTAATACTTAATTACAGGGCTGCATCCTCATTAGGATTTTGCACTTTAAAATTAAGATTAAAAAATGAGACTAAGAAAGAGCCTAATTAATACTTAATTACAGGGCTGCATCCTCATTAGGATTTTGCACTGGTTTTTTTAGGATGTGAAATATTGGTTGTCGTATCCAGCACTTTATAAGATTACTATCCGATTGTACATTATATATATATATATATATATATATATATATATATATATATATATATATATATATATATATATATATATATATATAGTATAAATAATAATACATATATAAATAAATAAGGACATTATTTTGACTTTTTGGCTGTATCATGTTTATTCCATCCTATTTATAATACTGAAGAAAGATTTTTTAGTCTTGATGTTTGCATATTGTCTGCAGAAGATGAAGCTAGGTTGTCAAACTAATCGTAGCCGTATGACTGGCCATTATTATTGATACATGATTTCCTGCCACTTATTTTTCTATTTATCTATCTATATCATCACGCCAGATCCCTTACGGCGTAGGCAGAGAGTACAGCTCTGGCTCTGGCTTCCTCTACTCTCATAGTTCGTCTCATTATTGAATGATAATGATTAAATGATATTTTTTTTTTACATTCATATTTTTTACACACCTACCTATGCAATAGATTATATACATTTAAGAAGATATAATTGGTAATTAAAAAATAAACAATATTTAACTAGAAAAATGTGTATTAATTATCATGGTTCTTACAAGAAAATTCTCATTAATGACATTGTGGCCATCCTCCATTAAATCCTGGGCCAATATATCATCCCCTAGATGGTCATGCTGTGACATGGCAATATTGTGCAGTACTGCACAAGCTACAATTATGGGAGGGATATTTTTAGTTTTGACGCCCAAGCCAAAGTGAAGACAGGGAAATCTCCTCTTCAAAACACCGAAAAGTCTTTCGATAGGGTTTCTTGTGGAGATTTGTGCACGGTTGTAGGCTTCTTCTGCAGCTGTAGTCGGGTTTAGTATTGGCGTCATGAGATAGTTGCGGCATGGGTAGCCACTGTCTCCTACCAGCACCATATTTCCAAAGTCTCCTCGATCAAATTGAGCACAAAGAGGTGAATCATTAAATATGGTGCTATCATGCACCGAGCCTGGCCAACGTGCTATAATATGTTTTATAATTAAATTTGCATCACACACCATTTGTACATTAAAGGAAAAATAACTTTTCCTATTACGGAAAGTCTCTGCGTGAATCCCTCCTGAAATGAAAAAGAAAACAAGTTAAATTATCCCAAGTATGCTTGAATTTACCTTCATTAAATATTATTGTAAAAGAAATATCCCAACAAACCTGGTGAGTTAATTTTAATATGTGTACAATCCACTGCACCTAATACTCGTGGAAACCCTGCAATAGCATAGAAATTGTTGGCTATTTGTAAGCTTTCTTCTGGAGTTGGCATGTTAATGTAAATGTTTTTCAATTTGGCAATTTCTGCTGTAACACTGTGAATAATACGGTGCACAGTTGGTTGTTCCACTTTAAAAATATCGCCAATTACACGTTGGTAACTGCCGGTGGCGTAAAAACGCAGTGTGATTAAAATTTGATCCCTGGGTTGGATTGCTCGATTTCTTTTTGTTAAAGGTTGGAGTTTGTCACCAAATAATGCTACTAGATGTAAAACCGTGCTCTTGTCGAGGCGAAATCTCATTTTAAATTCAATGTCATCATATATTGCAAAAGCGTCCAATTTTTCTAAATTCCGGCGTATTCGGCCGCTACTCGTTGACGCTTCTTCTTCGGAAAGTGAAGATAGAGACATTTTTCACAATTTATCAGTTAAATACAAAGGACAAAATAATTTAAGATTGCTTGTGAGGACTCTTAAGTTTAACGGGGTCTTAGAGCTATTTAAGTGAAGATTTGACAGATGTCAAACACTAAGTGGCGTTTGAGAATACGGTTTTTGGTTTAAGTAGCCATTTAAGCGGTACTTAAATTAAGTTCAATTAAATTTAAGACGATGATTTAAATGACGTTTGACAATACGAAAATGCAAGTTAACGACGTCTCAAACATCTAAGTGGGACTTAAATATTTAAGTAGCGTTTGAGTATTCGGCCGTAAGACCCTCAAGAATACAGGTGTGTTGCATGGATCAAATATAGGTAGATACATGCTTGCTGCACGAAAAATTCCGAATGAGGCAGGCAAAAGTGAACAGTACTAAAAAATTTGCAAATACAACTTCAAGTGATATAAGTAAGGTACAATATGCCCTAATTCGTTTATATTATAATTATATCTAATCATGTGGATTTGGAGACATTTTTTATGTAACTTTTGAAGGAGACTGTGTATCTAGTTAAGATATATTGATGGTGTGTTAGTGTTAATTTTCTAGCCATATCCTTATCCAAAAGCAGTGATAGCTAGTTGTATAGATTGTTGAACTGCAAAGTCAGTGGTCTCGGGTTTAAACCCAGGCACGCACCTGCCTGTTCAAAAACATGTGCGTATAAAAAATTAACTGCCACTTGCTTTAACGTTGAAGGAAAACATCGCACTGGGCCAGCGTGATGGACTATGGCCTAAAACCTCACAGTTTGAGAGGAGGCCCGTGCCCAATGGTAGGACAGTTTCTTAACAGGGCTATTATTATTATATTATATCCTTATCCAAGGTTGAAAAGGTTTGCTTCCACCTAAACAACTAGTATGTATATTGAAATTCAAATTTGTTTTCTTATTTGTTTTTATAAATTAGACACATCTTATGAAGATTCATAAAAATGCATTAAAATATAATAACTATAGCAGCCGCACTAGGTCACAGATCTGTGTCACAGGTGCTGTACCCTCCCTTCTTATTGGGATGTTTAACAAAACATAACATAAAATAGATTTAAACAATATTCAATACAAATATTACAAACAATAGCGGGTAATTAAAACTATATAAAAAATATCAAGCACCCAAGGCCCCAATACTGCACCCAAATAAGGCCAAACATTAACAGAGGGACATCAGTGCAAATTAAATTAATTGATACACCCTTCTTGTCCCACTTCAATTCACTATAATAAAGATGGATACTATATTCATATTAAGTATAGTCTTTTTCATGAGACATGGGTATTATTACATTTGATACTATTCCATTTCACACATATTGTATTTACAAATATTGAAAATGTATAATCCAAAAAATGAACTGGAATATAAATTTAGATCAAAAATCTACATTACTTTTCATTTAAATCATGTATTCATAAGTTTGCGTAATTATTTTAAAAATTTAAAACTCTTGCTCATTTATGTAAATTGTAATGGTTTGCATTTTAGGGGCTGATAAGCACATCTTTATAATCAATATGTTGTTTTTTGAAATGTACAAAATCCAATATTTGACTGCCTCGTTGGTCTGGTGGCAAAGCGCATCGCTTTGTGATCACGAGGTCCTGGGTTCAAATCCTAGGTCGGACAAATGTAGTTTTTGTAATGAAAAATTCCCAGTATGAGTCTGGAGTCTGGAATTGTGCCCGGTATAGGCTCGCCCATATTACATGGGACCTAACATCGTCGGCGAATCGTGGGTGTACTCAGTACACCTCTACAACCCCCGCTGGGGAATATAGGCGTGACGGTGTTACAATATCCATTGCCACTTTTTTACAAATATATTATTCTATCTGACTGAAATATTTGGTATTCTCAATATTGCAAAATATGAGTACAAACAATGTTGTATACAATTTTTATAGACAAAACATTTTATAAGATTACTGTCAACTTTATCATATTTAACCAGAATACTTCATAATATTTGTACACCATGTGGGTATAATAAGAAATATATTTTTAGCGATTTATACAAAACAAAAATTACTACAAATTATTTACAAAAAATTTATAAAAAATTACTACTAATTAAACAAAATCCCCTCACTGCGTCTGTCTATCTGTCTTAACGCGATAAACTCGCGGTTGGAATGATTCAACAGGAAGCTTTATGTGTATAATTCACCCCTGCAAAGCCAGGGCGGGTTGCTAGTAATAAAATGATGTAGTAATAAAATGATGTAGTAATAAAATAAATAATAATTACATGCTCTAAAATACTTTAATTAAGTACCTATTGCTAGCATTTTATAATAAATTTTGTTGCCACATCTTGCCACTGACCTTTTTAAAGATTCTAATTTATGAATTAAATCAGGTTTAAGGTCATTTTAACCAAATTATAATGAACTAATTTAATGCTTTAAATATAACTAAATGCTTCTAATGAACTAACTAAATGTTACTGTTAATTCTTCATTGTAGAGCCAGGCCAAAGATCGAAATATAACTTCAGAACAGAGATGGGCAAAATGTAGTCAGATTAATGATTACAATTTGTGATCTTCAATCATGATTGAAGATTAAAAATGTAATCGTAATTGTTGAAGATTACAAGATGTAATCGTAAATCATTAATCTGATTGCATTTTGTCCATCTCTGCTTCACAGAAAATATGTGTGTTGCTAATTGGTATGCTCTGATATGGCTCCGATCTATTTACCAAAATCCATATGTGATGGCGTATTTATTCTTTGTAATTCATTGTCTGGTTTCAAAAATGTGTTAGTGTAGTGAACTGTGTTCTATCCTCATCTGTGGGATATAGTTGTGAATATAAATAACAATATTTCAACTTCTAACCCAAGTACTTTATCAAAATGTAGATCCTCCAATAGTTCAGTAACTAATAACATGTCATATAATTTTTATGGCTCGTAAAATATTTATGGCTGTCACACCAAATTGAGAGCAAAGATCTATCTATATCATTACGCCAGATCCCTTGCAGGGTAGGCAAAGAGCTAAATTGGGAGCAATTTTTTTTATTTAGTCTCATGTATGATAATCAATAATATGGATGCATTGATATACGATGAGGAGATGGCCTAAGCTAACGAGCCTTGTGATTTCATAAAAGCATTGACGTCATCGTGGTGGGCGTGGTTTACCTCAGTTTGTCATTGCTACTCGCTCTATTCGGACGTCCGCTCGAGTTCGCATCATCATCTCAGCCCATACTTGTCCACTGTTGAACATAGGCCTCCCCAATCGCTTTCCAGCGTAACCGGTCCGATGCCACCTGCATCCAACGACTTCCTGCGATTTTCACAAGATCGTCGGTCCATCTGGCAGGCGGCCGTCCCACGCTGCGCTTGCCAATACGTGGTCGCCACTCTAGAATCTTTCTGCCCCAACGCCCGTCCGATCTACGCGCTATGTGGCCCGCCCATTGCCACTTTAGCTTGCTAATCTTAAGGCCTATGTCGGTAACCTTGGTTCTTCTACGAATCTCCTCATTCCTGATTCGATCGCGTAGAGAAACGCCGAGCATAGCTCTCTCCATAGCTCGCTGAGCAACTCTGAGCTTTTTTATGAGACCTATTGTAAGAGACCACGTCTCTGATCCATATATCATCACTGGTAACACACATTGACTGAAAACTTTAGTCTTAAGGCACTGAGGTATTTTGGATGAGAAGATATTGCGCAGTTTCCCGAACGCTGCCCAGCCGAGTTGGATTCGTCGATTGACCTCTCTCTCAAAGTTGGACCTACCTAACCGGACTACCTGTCCCAGGTAAATGTATTCGTCGACAACTTCAAGAGTAGAGTTCCCAACGGTGAGTGCGGTGGGTACGACATGGACGTATCGCACGGACGGACGAGTTCGCATAGCTATGAAATATTATCTATTTTTAATAAAAATGAAACCTTTAAAATGAAGTTATGTATCTTAACATGCAAAAATTACTGAGATCGACATTCTGATCACACAAATAATATCACATTTCATTTGTAAGTATTTTTTTCGTAATTTATTGGAATACTTCTATATTAAAAATACCATCTACCGTAATATAATTGAACGTACAAGTAACATTGACATAGACGAACCGTTTACTTCTTGCCAGTCTCCGCCAGATGGCAAATACAAATGTGGGTTTGGCGTAACGTCCCTCTCGCCCTGTGCCACCCCGCACAACGACACAATTCATTCTATAGAAAAATCTGTTTTGGCCATCTCCCCTTCATATTTGCTTCGTGATTAATACGTCCTTTTTTTTGGCGGACATCTTAAGTGCTCCGCCCACTGTATCAAGTAGTTGTGGGTTTGATCCCTGTATGAGACAAATCTTTGTGTGGTCCACAAATATTTGTTTTGATCTAGGTGTGTCTGATATTCATGTTCTTCTGCGCACCCCGACACAGGAATAATTCCTAGTCAATAATTATTCTTTAATTAAAAAACTTGTTTTCAAATATAAAACACGAGCTTGCCTATTTATGTTTCCACAATGATTCAATATTCTCTGCAATATTGGCAATAAAATACAGGTTTCGATGTATTCATCCACACCCACTTAATGAGAGATCCACCTGTGTATTGTATCCTTGTTTATACCAACAGATTTCTTGCACTAAGAAAATAGCATTAAGTATATGATAAGTAATTTAAGGAAAGGGATCCCCGCATGGGTTCTGGTATGGTGATATAGATAGCCATGTAATTTTAAGGTAGATGGCATAAATAGCAGACAGAATTGGATCACCCATATAGAATAATATACTTATGTGTATTTATTTAAATGTGTTTAAAAAAAACGTAGCCCCGCTCTAGGATTTATTCCTGTCGTGGGTGCGTTTACAAACATGAAAATTCACATACACAAATACTCAGACCGAAACAAATAATTGTGGGTCACACAAAGATTTGTTCCGTGCGGGAAGCGAACCCGACTCAGTGGGCGAAGCGGTGTGACCCATAAATGTTAATTCATGGTTTGATATTTTTTTTATACAAAATATTCTGCATGTATATGCAGCTATCAAATATTTAAAAAAATAAATCTTATGCCCTGAATTTACAGTATATCTATCTATCTATTTATGTCTTCACGCCATTTCCCTTGCAGGGTAGGCAGAGAGTACAGAGGTCCAACAGGTTCTTTCCTTACAGACCTCTCTGGCTTCCTTCACTCTCATAGTTCGTCTCATACTCGCTCGCCGGTTACGGAGACTTGACTTGCCCTTCAGATAAGACACGGTCTATTTGGTAAGATAGCCACTTTCGCATTGTATATCTGTTTCGTCATTCTTTCTTCCGACATTCTTTCTATATGCCCGAACCAACGGAGCATACCCTTTCTCATCTTTACACCGATACTATCTTTAATACCTACAGGCTTTCTTACTACGCTGTTGCGAATACGGTCGGTTAGCTTCACTCCCCACATCTTCCGCAGAGCTCGCATTTCCACCGCATTTATCCTACTTTCATTCTCCTTCTTACATACCCAACTCTCACTGCCATATAACAGCGTTGGGACAAGCACTCCGTTATGTATGGCCAGCTGCGCCTTTTGGCTTAAGTGCCGGCTCGCAAGTACCTTTCCAATCGCACCCTTCACTCTATTCTCTGCATTCGCTCTTCTCTCTATATCAGCGATGTATTATCCCTACTGAAGGCGCATCAAAGATATACAAACTCATTGACTTGCTCCAGCACATCGTTACCAACCACAATCCTTGCATTCGTTCTGGTTTCTTCCCATTAAAAAACCATAATTTTGGTTTTCTTCACATTTACAGTATAATTTTTACTAATATAGTTATTAAAAATCGATGGTGCCTATTTATTTTATGTATAGCATCATCAACTAGGTAAGAACGTGTTGGAACTCTATACTCTCTGCCTACACCGCAAGGGATTTGGCGTGATGATATAGATAGATAGATATACCAACAATTACATACGAAGTTTTACTACATACTTATATCCCGATTTAAATATGATTTCAAATAGGATTGAAAGTTGTTCTCATTTTAAATGAATAAATGAAATATTATATTTACAGTAAACTTAGAATGCAATAGTTGGTGGACACCATAAAGGTATCTTGTCTGGTGTAGCTGTAAAGGCCCCGCGGCCAACAGCGTAGATCATTCACACACACATCAAAAAGGTACATACAGGCTCAAAAGGTTCTCTCCATCTCCATTTATCTATATGAATATGAAATTTATCTGTTCATCATACATTCTTGAAGTTTATAAAAATCATGTCAGTAGAGTTGTTTCGTAAAATCAATGTCTAATATCTTAGATTATCATTATAATATTTATCTTGATAAGTGACGGTACTATAACAAGCACATTTGTTCCAGCTCCTCATAATACACGTCGTAGAGATACATATGACGACGATTTAGCGCAGTGGTTAAGAGCTTGAGCTGCTCCGCCCACTGTGTCTAATAGTCGCGGGTTCGATTCCCGCACGGGACAAATCTTTGTGTGATCCACAATTATTTGCTCCGGTCTGGGTATTTGTGTTTGTGAATTTTCATGTTTGTAAACGCACCCACGACACAGGAATAAATCCTAGTGTGGGGCTACGTTTAAAAAAAAATATATATATATATATATTTTAAATTATATTATTAGTAAACATAGTAAAGGTACTGGTAGAAAAACTGATAGAAACTCGGCGCCTTAACCTTCTCATAAGGCTCTAACTGCGAGTGAGAGCGCAATATCAACTATACTATTCCCACATTTACTGTGCGACTTAATAGCGTTGACGCATAGTATAATGAGCGAAAATGGGAGAAACGATTGGCAGCAGTAAGGAGTATGGATTATTTTATGAGAAAATATTAATAAAAAAAAATTGCAATTGCATTAAAAAAAAATCTATCTTTTCTAAATACCTACTTATACAGGCATAATCAAATTCCAGTATCACATAAACAAAACATGTATTCAATAATTAACAACACTTCAATATTTTCTCATTCACTATCTATCTACCTATATCATCACGCCAGATCCCTTGTGGGGTATGCAAAGAATCTCGGTTTTCATTTTATATTTGTTATATAAAATAAGAAGTAAAATTATTATATCGTGATAGACCGTTCCTTATCTGAAAGGCAAGTCAAGTATCTCCGTAACTGGCGAGTGTGTATGAGACGCACTATGAGAGTGGAGTAGTCAGAGTGTGTAAGAAAAAAACCTGTTGGAACTCTGTACTGTCTGCCTACTCTGCGAGAGATCTGGAGTTATTATATAGATAGATAGACAGAAATATAATGATGATAGAAGTTAGATTTACATCAGAATTAGCAGCATTGTTTTTATCGTTAACTTATAAGACTGATTGTTAACTTACTGGAATGTGCTGTATTACCTTACTTTTAGAATGTATCGGAGTTGGCACACTAAGCCGCGTTCACACACGAGGTATGTTCTGCTCTAGTTAGTAACTGTTTGAACACCTGTGGTTTTAATGATTAATAGTATTTATTAGTTATGCACTTCATGTCGGGGCCTGCATTAATTATTTGTGATTGTTATTGATTTGTCTATCTATCTATAATACTATGTCAGATCCTTTCCGGGGTATACAGTCAGTACATACAGGCTCAAAAGGTTCTCTCCACCTCCATTTATCTATATGAATATTTAATTTATCTGTTCATCATACATTCTTGAAGTTTATAAAAATCATGTCAGTAGAGTTGTTTCGTAAAATCAATTTCTAATATCTTAGATTATCATTATAATATTTATCTTGATAAGTGACGATACTATAACAAGCACATTTGTTCCAGCTCCTCCAATTTACACGTCGTAGAGATACATATATTTTAAATTATATTATTAGTAAACATAGTAAAGGTACTGGTAGAAAAACTGATAGAAACTCGGCGCCTAAACCTTCTCATAAGGCTCTAACTGCGAGTGAGAGCGCAATATCAACTATACTATTCCCACATTTACTGTGCGACTTAATAGCGTTGACGCATAGTATAATGAGCGAAAATGGGAGCAACGATTAGCAGCAGTAAGGAGTATGGATTATTTTATGAGAAAATACTAATTAGTTCCAGCTTTCTGCGTTAAAACTCTAGAACTCTAGCCAGTATCGAAATGCCAACTTAGCACACACTTATTTAGTCACACTTAATTCGCAGCTAAGAAAAACGATTCCCAAGGCCGCGTTCTGCTTTCATTATCAAAATAGAGCAGTGTTTGGCTATAAAATACGAGGTAAACATCGATTCAGCGGTATTTAGGGCGCGTCTTCAGCCTCGTGCTCTGGCCAGGTGAATGTACGGGGGGCGAAAGTAAAAGTGGACGGACCGTCGTCGGTCGGATCGTCTCGACGGCCGGCGGAAAGCGGCCACGATTTCCTGACGTTCTCACTTCAGGGCCCTTATTCGCTATGACCAAACACTATGCGATACGAAAACTTTGTGATATCACCGTGTAAATTGATTCTGTGTGCCGCTGGCTGGAGTACCTTAAACCATCATTTCACGAAGTTATTGTAACGTGCCGCCTTACTTCTGTAAGTTACGTCTATAGCGAATAAGGACCCAAAATGCGACTTTTCTAACATTTGCGAAACCCTTGGACACCTAGATTATGTACTAGTTCTAAGTTTGGACCATTTAGAGGACAAAACACAACTTTGCTTTTCGCCGTTTTCCTGGCAATAAAGTTGCGTACGTTTGCATCGCTCTTGCCAAATTTATTACATACGTCATCAAGTAAATGGTTACTACAAAAGGGATTTTATAGAGGTGACGTTGAGTGCCGTATAACCTAAATATATTTTATTTTATTGCTACCCGACTCTTTATTGACTCGTATACTACAAAGTCAAATACATTATTTAACATTGTCAGTTTTACTAATTGGTTTGAAATATATGTCATATTTTCTCCCATCGTGCTAGCTTGTAATGAGTACAATCTGTTAAATGGTAAACTCGGTAATCTAGATATCTTCCACGATTCCTTATTTAACTTCAGGAATAAAGTACTGAAATCATTCGCATAATTTACACTGCAAAATATATATACATTTAAACTGTTCCTACCTGCTTAATTACTTGATTATATATAGTTCCTAACTTTAACAACTTCTGAATGTGTTTCTGTTGATTTGTAAGTGCTGTACATGCCTGTTACAGGTATACATATAAGATCTGTACGATTATGTTATATCTGTCCCATACAATGTTGTATATGTATACTGTTGCCTTGTCTCTGATAAATAAATAAAATAAATAAATAAAAAAAAAATTATATTTTTGAGGATTTGAAAAATCGTGATGCAAAAAATTTACTCTAAAGAATGTTAGTGGAAATCCGTCGGGACTAGACTAGAATAAATGAGCTACTCTCTAAAATATTGCTCTGCAAATAATACTTTGTCACGAAAAATAACAATTTTCCAAATCAACCAAGAAGCGTAAATTGTTTCAGACAAAGAGATATTTATAAATAGTAACTAAGAGTTTAGAAAAACGAGACTGTACTTATAATAGATAGCTACTTAAAGCACCGTACTTGAATTTGAAGCAAGTTTGCGACTAAGAAAGTACCGTTTCTATTAGGCTGGAGGTAAAGGAACCCTAGAGAAATCACGCGTAGGGCTTGCGATTTGATCTTGATTAATCACTTGTTGGGTTTCTTTCTAACCGCACGATTCGTATTTTATTCAGGTTAAGAACAGTCTTGGACGGTCGTATTGAGAATTGTGGGAGACTGTCAGTAAGCATAGAATTTCAATTAGATAAGATGCCACTTGGTAACTGTAAAGACTATCGTAATCTTAATTGACTGTGACGGTTTTGTTAACAGGAGACAATCTTCGTCAAATGATTAAATCGTTGCGTCTATTGTATCATCTTAACATTATGTATCTACCTATTTTTCATAATAACTCTTTGAATATTTGCAATCGTCTATGTTATTATTATGAACACTGCCGTTATCCTCGTGACCGGCCCAATTCATTCCTCTACTTGACAAACATAAACTGTGTCAATTGGTATGTTATTGTAACGAAGTATTTTATAAGTAGGGTATAGTCAGTTCGTGATACACAAAGCTTCTCACTGTCCTAAAATTTGTATTCGCTGTCGACGGCTAATCACTAGCTATGTCAAACTAATGAGTTATTTGATAAAGCCTCGTCAATATTTACATCTAATTAAGTAAACGTGATAATATCTTCGCTTACCGGGTTTCTATCTATGTTACTATTTTGGCTATAGCTAATTGGAGAAACGCTCAAGTTTACGCAGTGCTAATAATGTTTGTAATAGTTTGTCTGTAACGATGGGGGGTAATAATACGAAAATACTCTTTGATATTTGTATGCAAAATATGAACTTACATTTTTATGTACTAGAAATGCCTTTATAATTTCAAAATATTACTTCAGGAGTTTTACCAATTTGTATTTTGAAAACACTGAAACGTATTTCCAGATTAGAAATTTAAATGAAGTTGTTGGAAACGGAGAACGTACAAACGAAACAGTTCTGTTATTTGAATGTACTCGTACTAAACTTCATATTTCTTCGAAAAATTTGGTTTAACAACCTTTAGAACGACTAGACTTACAACGAATAGATGTTAAATATTATGTTCATCTGTAGCTGTAGCCACAAGTTTTATTTCTCTATTCTTATCACACAATATGTCCAATGCAAACCTACTTGTTGATAGAGCTCTTGTCTTATCTTATCTTTATAATCTCAATATTAAGTCCTCCAGTTTAGTGCATTCATATCACAAATAGAATGAATTATTTACATGACATGTTCTAGTATAGTTACCAGGTAGTTAGCCATTTTTGCCACCACAGTGACATGCGCAACCAATACTCTACAAAGCAGCCAATTTGTGGACGATGTTCATAAGACGTCATTTATGAACGTATATTCGTTTTGTGTTACTATGAAACTTCGCCTTATTGTTACGGTTAATGATTTCCTTGACTGACGTTTTTCCTTAGATTCCGGTTTATTAATTTAGCTGTCCGCCCGTGCTACGAAATACATTAGAAGATTTTAACGAGTAATTTCATTAAACCATGGCGCTCGCTCGGAGTTTACACTGTTACAAGCTTCCTCTAGAGGGATGTAAATTTTCGCGGAGAGCTAAAATTAAGTTTTAGAATTTGAATGGATTAATCAATGGTGTTGGAATGATTAATCACTTTAGCGCTTCACCTTGGTAAAGTATCGAAACAAAAGAGTTTTGTTAGATCGTAATGGATCATTTAAAACAATTGATAGTGGAATGGAAGGCTGTCGGCCTTCTCAACGGTGGTGCCAAGGCAATGGTAACATTGTAGATTTTTGTATTTATTTACTCCATTAGCGCGTGTTAGAAAACTGTTCGAGGCGCTTACAATAGGGTTTTGTTGTGGTCTTGGATGAAATTATTTGTGATTTTAAATAGATAAAGTATCGTTTTTACTGACTTGTTATATATGGTCTTTAGTAATGCTTCTTTATGGCTGTTAATAACTACAACCATAACTTTTGCTTATCTGTATTAATGACATATTCACAAATTTCCTAGAATCTCATCAAATCTTACTCTACAATTGGCATTGTTTATTTTATGTGACTCATTTGGCGTCTACGTTAATTTGAGCTCGTCGGCAGAAAGCAAGCATACTCCGTCAATTACAGCACTAATTATATTGACCCTTCGTTGCCAATCAACATCGGCACCCATGGAATTCGACACGCTACTGGCTGAGATGACCGCGATTATTAATTGAGCTGTTTTATTACTATCGTCCAAAGACGTAAGAATCCTAGCAATAGCGGTACCCCTCGCTCGTCAAACTGCACAGGGTAGACCTATAATATGTCTAACATGAAAAATGGGGAGTAAGGGTGTGAGCTAAAAATAAACCACACTGACGGTCAATTTACCAGTGTGTGACGTGTCGAAAATGGTATAAACAGTGACTCACTTATCCCACCCTTAGTTTCCGATACTAAATTTAACATTAGGGAATAGGTGTTATAAGTATTCAACCTGTTAAATTCAGCCACTCTGTGCTAAGTATGTGTAATTTCTTTCATAGATCCATTATCATTGTTTATTAGAAGTTTTTAAGTTTCTCGCCTATTTAACGCTTCTGCGCTTTTCTTAGTGCATAGCTCCTATTCATTGGTTCATACGATATAGGTCTGTTCGTGATATTATTATGCGCACTTTGTTTAGACAATCTGTGACACGGTTGCATTCAAACGTTAAACGATATGTACACATACTACCTACACTCGATCTTTATTCTAGTTCGAGCACGAGTTGTTTGTGAATGTGAATGATTACTCCATTATAATTATGCGTGGAACGTTTCTGCGGTCGAAATGCAGTTTTTGTTCGGATATACACCAAAGTAGGCAATTTATTCAGTACAATTAGCTTGCTTTTTTACAAGCTTTTATTTAACTTACCATGTTCGTATCTATCTCTCCGGTTCAAATCTTGTGATCCATTTTTCAAGCACTTGCGGGTATCAGATTGAGCTGAAATCATACATATGTAAGTTCGGTGACAATGCAATAATATGGTATCATGGAGCTGGTCTGATGATGGAGTCCGAAGGTGGCCATACGAACATCTGAAATATACAACTTAACCCCCTCGTGTTTAGGCTTGTTAGATTGGTATTGACAAGTACTATACAACCAAATAGTGTTCAGGGTCTGATGATGAAGCCGAAAGACTGCCAATGAAACAACCTAACTAGTCAATATAACCCTGCCTTGTTTAGGCTCGTTGAATTGGTCTTGACGAGTACTTTAGACCCGGATAATGTCCAGGGTCTGATGATGGAGCCATAGGAACTCCTCAAATAAGCAAGATAACTTCTTTGTGTTTTTGCCATAAAAGCTAGTTTCAATCATTTATTTAAACATATGCCAAGAAAGACCTATGTTGTTAAAGTCAGTGTCTATCATTTCTTCATGTTACATGTCACTTTTTTAGGAGGAGACTTTTACAGATACTGCGTTATTTTGGATTTGGGGCATAGGTTTTCACCAATATATGCAAGCTGTATATGTTACAGTAAATTGCTTTGAAAGCGCTGCTGTAGCGACTTAGATGCGATCAGATATGATTGGTCTAACATGGGCATGTTTGACCAATCATTTAGACTGACTTGTTAGTTTGGCGTGGCTGCCAATTTCGCTTGCTTTTAAATTCTAGGTCGGAAAAATAGTATGGAAGTTTTTCAATTAAAAATTCGCAGTAGTAGTCCAGTGTTTGGAATTGGGGCCAGTATGATTGCAATAGGCTAGCCTCTAATACATTGAGACCTATTATAGTCGGCAAAATGAGGGTCTACACAATGCACCGCTGCTCAAATGAATGCATGCATTTGGAGAATATACGTGTGGTTGTAGATTGGTTATTTTCAATATGGTGAGGAATCCAGCCAGTTTTGAGTTTCGGCCTTGTATATGAAACTTTTTCTACGAAACTTTGTAACACACCAAAATACTCTATATGAAAGTGTCGGGCCACCCGGATGCTGCTTATTATGACGCAAACAATGTTCATCCGATATTCGGACGGATCTTTGGACGGATGTCAGTGCCAGACGAGTGGATGTCGTTCTCACGAACATGCTCGGTTAGGAAAAAAATTGCGACCACCAACGCAATAGGCAGCGACAAATCTCTTTATCTGAGAAATGGAAATTAATTACTGCTCACTGGAGCATGTACCGTTCCAAGAAATAACTAAGAGTTTGTAAACGATCTCTAACTGATAGTCATCTTTCCTTCACTAGGTAACATATGTACGTCTATGAAAAAGTTGGCTACACGAAAATGAGGAGCTTCTTTATCTTCCGATTCTTTTTTCAGCCATAACTGCATATTTATCTTCATGTTCATATTTATCGTTTAGTCGTGATATTAAAAACACTAAAGATTTTTCTTCAAATTGCAGTTTATAAGAATCTACATACATTTCTGTTTGAAATATCGACTCAACAGCAATGTTTACATAAGACCCGAGTCATTTAAAAGAATACGCATCTAAACCACAAACTGCGTGTAATTTTACATCATTCTCGAGTGCTCGAGTACTTAGTTACCTCGGCCCTGACATAGGGATCCCATTATTCCCCACCTTTACTTTTCACCTACTTCATTATCATCATATCCGCCTATTCTCGTCCACTGCTGAACATAGGCCTTCCCAGTCGTTCTCCAGCGCAACTGGTCCGATGCCACCTGCATTCAACGACTTCCTGCGATCTTCACAAGATCGTCGGTCCACTTGGCAGGCGGCCATCCCACACTACGCTTACCCACTTATTATACTTGTAATACAAACTTTAATTAGTTTAATTCGCGTAATTATTAATCTGTAGGCATTTAACGTTTCCACTTGAAGTAGTTGCACGACAAGGGATTTTCCATTTATTGTTACGACACTGAAAAATAATTATTTTCACACGTACAAAACATCGTGTTATCATTTTATATATATACTATTTTTATTCGTCTTGACTTGATGTATAAAAATGTTAGTTTATATTACTAAAATGTTCAGATAATTACTACGCTATGATTTTGGTTAAGTTGGGCAGGTGTTATTCGTTACTAACTGGAACTTTTTCTTTTTGGGCGTCTTCTGACACTACACATATTTGTGCGATTTTATTTAGTTGTCGCACAGGCCACCGGCCATACTTGTTTCAATATTAATAACCTACCTACTATATATTTAAAAAACAAGATCTTGTAATTTCACAAAATTGGAAAGATTTGCTTTTGTGAATTCATTGTACAAATCCGATTTAATGGGTTACTTATAGATACTTTCTCAGTAAACCATAAATCTGTTTTACGACAGGGGAGCCTCAAAATATGTAAAGAATTTTTTCAGTATTTATTTCGTAACGTTTTCCTTCTCTGTTATTTGAACCCGATTGTTATTCCGTATCAAAAATGCGCTGTTGAAATTGAACACGTCTGCACTTAAATTACATATCTGCTACTTTTTGCATCAATAATAAAAAGGTTTGGCAACTTGAGTCACCGATGAATGAAAGCAATATGATACCCCATTCACATTACATTGTTGACATACTAAAGTCCACGACTCAAGACGTGTTAACGGTTCCTTATTGCAGTGAATCCCAGTTGGTAAATTGTTTACGAGAATACACTGTTTTGATGACGAATGTACAATAACGATGTATTATCAATTCCACCCCAGAAAACTTAGTAAACAGTAGCTAAATGCATTGGTGACGTCATTGAACAGTTCAGTAGCGTTTGGATGGAAATAATAATTGAGAGTTAATTGTCAGCTTGCAGTTGTTTGCTCCGAGTTTTGCCTAAGAGATAAACTAATATAAATACTATTATTTCCATAAGTATTTATATAAAGATAATGCTGTTTTTATTTTATTACATTGAACGTCTCATGGCTTCTGTTATTTTACAATTAGATAAGAAACAATTCTAAAAACAACAAATGATCACCACTATGGTCAATGGTGGTACTATCTTTGAAATGTAGTGGACATGATAAATGTAATTTTTTAAAATGTTATCATAGCGTTTAGAGCCAGACTACAATATCCGATTCATTATTGACTGATGATTCAATAGTTGAAGGAAACACGGTAAGAGATAAATAATTATGTTCTACATATTCGTTAATTCTGGGTAAAACTGTCATCAATAGCTACCTATGTAACTAATCTTCGTACGTCAGAATCTTTGAATGTGTGTTTTTGTGATAAAAGCTGTAATTCACAAGTGGACGTAAACTGTAAACAAATAATTTGCTAAACCAGGAAAGTCAATATTATTAAGGTTCTATTGTCAAAGACTATAATCACAGATTTTGCCAAGGGTACACTGCAACGCAACTTCTATAATCACAGATTTCGCCAAGGGTACACTGTTAATTTGAGTATTTAAAAAAAAAAATTACATTAAATTTAAATAAAAAAAACAAAAGATGATTAAAATAAAGAACACCTCTTTTTTAATATTTTTTTTATTGAAACAGAAAATATTTAAAAAGCTATTGCTGATACATATTTCGATAATTTAATTAATGATACAAAACTTTTCTGTAAACGATGTTTTTTGTAAAAACTCTTTCATCGTTTGACATTCAGTCAGACTATAGACAAATAATATTAAAGACAAACAATATTAATCTATTCTCAATTTTTTTTTTTTTTTTTTTTTTTTTTTTTTTTTTTTTTTTTTTTTTTTTTTTTAAAAAAACGTAGCCCCACACTAGGATTTATTCCTGTGTCGTGGGTGCGTTTACAAACATGAAAGTTCACACACACAAATACCCAGACCGAAACAAATAATTGTGGATCACACAAAGATTTGTTCCGTGCGGGAATCGAACCCGCGACTATTAGACACAGTGGGCGGAGCGACTTAAGCTCTTAACCACTGCGCTAAATCGAAGTGTATTGTGGCAAATACATGGTAGTGTGTGTGTGATGGTTTTTTTTATTGATTTAATGTATTTTTATACATAATTTACAAGAAATATTAGCATTCTGCACTCCTTCTCATAAACTATCAGTGTGGGAAATTTCATACTCGTCCGTCCGCGCTATTTTCGGAAAAGGTGTACAAAGTTTTTGCTTCACGTATTAATATAATGATATATTTGTATAATTTTAAATGCAGCTCTAAAGATTTTATTTTCGCGCTTATACTGAAGTGCGTTAAGATAGATACTTACTACTTTTGTGCAATTGGTTTGCTTTTAAAATTTCATAGCAGCGGTTGTCTTAGTAGGTCAAATACCCACTTTTAATGTAAAATAATGAAAATAAAATAAAAATGGAATTCCAAGAAACCTAAAATTACAAGGAAAATTATTTGTTTATTCTCAGTCCAAGGACCTTTGGTTCACTTTGTTATAAACTAACACATTCTATACTTCATTAATATTGAATATAAGACAGACTTAGAAAATCTGGAACTTAATTGGTCTTCTCAAGTGCTTTCGATGCTTGCAATCATAACGGGTATGATGACATTAGTGATCTCATGGGACGTGTAACGGATCTAATGTACAGAACACGGGCCCCATTGTGAGAGAAGCGAGAGACGGTCTCATAATGCCTCTTCCCACGGATTTATTGTATCGAGGTCGTATATTAAGGATCCCGATACACTGTAGACAGATACGCTTTTGTATAAATTGTTTCATCGCTTCAGCTATTGCGGGTGGTGATGATGCTCCTGAGTTAATCATAGTACCAGTTTGATACTGAAATTTGTAATGGATTCGTCACACTGTCTCAAACGTTTACAGCAATAGTTAGACAACAGCAGCTTTATGAATTTGTCCGAATACTGTTTTCTAAGTCAAATAAAATAATAAATAATAAGTTCTAAGTCAAAGTTTAAGCCTAATCCATGTATATATGGATTACTGTCTATGGTGATTAGTCGTTCTTGTAACTCAGTCTTAAGACTCCCACGAGTTGTATTAAAAGTATCATGACTTGTCACACTTGTAGCTTACCATTTCGAGATATGATTAAAAAGACAGTCGCCAGAACTTGATATGGGCGAATGACGCACTAGCGACTGGAAAGCAAATATAAAAAAGGACCTTTGAATAATGTATCATTGACTTAGAAATTAATTAACATTTGAAATAGAAAAGTCGGTGAATACTAAGTAAAATATGAAGATTATTTTAAGTTCACCATACGAACATTTTGTAAAGCGTCTACTTGCATTGACGGCAATGAAGGCAACATTGTTCATTTATATTTCTTAGTATTTAATTGGTGAGGGAAGGAAGAACAGTCTCGTCAACCATGTAGAATAAAAAGTGGTTGATAAACGCCTACATTTAGACTATATGTTGAGTTGAACTGTTTCCTCTTGTGATTTACACGAGTAACGTTTAGAGTTGAATTTTAGAATTATATTTAATACCCAGCAGATTGAAACTCCTTAAATGAATAAAACAATTTTTGTTATTGCAGCTTCTAGTGTAATCATGTGAGAAACCGAGTATTTCTCTATTGAAAAGAATTAAAGAATGTAATGGCAATTCCATTTTCTTTTCTGCAAATATGTAGTGGTTTATAATTTATATCGACATAATATTCAGTCATATCAACTGTAAATCCAAATCGTACGAGATATAGTTTTTCCTGTTCATCTCACATGTTGCGTGGATATGATGTGGATATATATTTGCATGTTGACTCATCTGAATCATTTAAAACGACGGCATCACCAAGTTTTTATTTCGTACATGATTGCTCAGACTGCGGCGAAATGTCATCAAATGTGTAAACATGGGATCGTAATGATTTTTCTTACTCAGATTAAAATTGTACGTCTGGGGAGTCACCCTTATTGATGTGGGAAGTACTGTCTGAGCTCTGTACATTGACCTATGAAATGGGGACGCCCCAGAAACCCTCAAATGGATGGTT
Source organism: Phalera bucephala (assembly GCA_905147815.2). Lineage (NCBI taxonomy): Eukaryota > Metazoa > Arthropoda > Insecta > Lepidoptera > Notodontidae > Phalera > Phalera bucephala. The sequence goes on from LR990612.1 coordinate 30,496,445, forward strand.
ATAAACATAATATGTGAACACACCCCTACAATAAACGGACTATTGCGAGTAGTGTAGGTCACACCACACAATAACTTATTGATTTCTATGTAATTAAACGTGATGACGCAATCTGAGCTTCCCGTGCCCATTAAAACAAACTAGTTTTTTATGAAATACAATTTTGGTTTAGCTAAGCAACAAATTATTTTTAGAAACAAAAGGGGCTCTTGCGTCAGTCGTGTTAATTTCGATGACATTCGTTTCGGTCAGCACTAATCGAGCTGAAGAATTACGCTTAGACGGTTGTGGGGTGTATAAAAGGGAGTGACACAATGGACGGAAGTCATCAATCAGGGGGCCCTCACCCACAAGAGGGTCCACGGGCGTTATAACTGTTGCCCACAGCTCCGATGCAACTGTCCCCTTTTGGTATGTCTCAAGTTGTTTGATTGGTAAGTCGATATTATATCATAGAGGTCAAAGGACTTTTTAATAAATATTAGTCATATATTTGATGGTAGATTCGTATTGTACGAAGAAGGTTATAATAATACAATTCCGACCAATATTTGATTACACATTGCCCGTAAATTATTGGTAAAACATTATTTTACTGCCAATGTGTAATTGTTACAGAAGTTTCATATGCTTACGTTAGATTTTATTTATTTTAACAAGTTCTCAGTAGATTTAAAAGCTTTTTTATAATGTTCCAATGAAATCTACATTTATCCAAGAACATTCAGAAACAGAAATAGTAGATGATGATAATACGCGCCACTTAGTCATGCCGGTTTGCCGTACCAAACAAAAAGTTTGGTTTAAAAATGGAAAGGGAAAAATGATTTTCTTTCAGTTCAGTAATCGATGAGTAAGTTTATATTGAAGATAAACGCTAATGAAGTTGCATTTCGACTGTTTAGTGTCTCTGGTACGTCAATTGGAACACGTTTGGATAATTTGGTGTTCGGCCTCGGTCGCTCAGTTCGGAAGTGGCAATTCAGTTTTAACTCGCCTTGCTCGACACAAGGTCGTAAGTCGTAAAAATTAAGCAGACTAGTTCAGTGTGAGTTTTGAATTAGTTTATTATAGATTTTGCTAAAACTAATAGTTTCTTTCTGATCCTGGTAGATAACCGTCTCCGAAGTAAACTTTAAGATACCCGTGCATATAGAGGCCCCACTCTTGAATCGGACCACTATCTCGTAATTGCGCGGTTTAGTGGTTTGTTCAGGAAGTGGAGGCACTGGCGAGAGCGTATCCCCTTCGGAGGCCTTGAAAGAATCAAGGTTGAAAGGTTGCAAGATGAGAGCGTGAGGAGAACGTATGAAGACAGAGTCCGGGACAAGCTTTTGACAGCTGGTTCTTCGGACTCAAACATAGATGAATGCTGGAATTGTCTGAAAGAGAGTTTGGTAGAATCAGCGAAAGAAGTATGTGGCTGCTCAAAGAAGCATAGCACAGCAAAAGGGGATGCATGGTGGGACACAGAGTTAAAAAGCTCTGTAGAAAGTAAGAAGAAAGCGTGGCAGGACTATGTCTCTTCTTTGAATCTAAATGATAGTATGACGGAGATGAAGAAAGAAATATACCGGCAATGCAAGAATGCCACCAAAACCTTAGTGAAAGAGCTAGTGTGATTGAGGAGGAGAGGCTGACGAAGAACTTCGATAAAAACACCAAACTCTTGGAGCAAGGTGAGAAAGGCTCGAGGTGATTCGTCAGGCTCCAGAATGGAAAAGATAAAATCTAAGGATGGTGACATACTTGCAGACACACAAGCTGTGCTAAACCGGTGGAGTGAATACTTTGGAGAGATGTATGAGAATGCCCCGGATGCTGGTGCTACAGACGAGCCCAGAGGCGAGTTTGCGGCACCAGAATCCACAGAGGACATCACTATGGAAGAAGTTGAATGGGCGATACGAAGTATGAAAAATGGTAAAGCTGCGGGAATAGACATGATATCTGCCAAGATGATTAAATATGGTGGAACTTGCGTCCGGGACGCTTTTTGGGTCCACGCAAATCTTTGCTGGAAGACCGGTAGAGTCCCTACAGATTGGCGCCGCGCAGTCATAGTACCCTTGTATAAAGGCAAGGGCTCACAATATGACTGCGCCAATTACAGGACCATCAGTTTGATCAGCTTGGCAGCTAAGGTGTATGGTAAAATTATTGAACGGAGAATGCGCGAGAAGTCCGATGGAGTGTTGTGTGAGGCACAGGGAGGTTTCAGGTCTGGAAGAGGATGTTCGGATCAAGTTTTCTCCCTCCGCAACATCTTAGAAAAGCATCTGGCAGTAGGCCAGAAGGTTTTCTGCGGTTTTGTGGACCTGGAGAAGGCGTTTGATAGAGTCGTGCGAAAGAGACTTTGGGACATTTTGCCAGAGTATGGTATAAACGGCACCCTGTTGCGAGCCGTCCAGTCCACCTACGTGGACAGCAAGGCATGCGTACGGGTGGGTGGTAACATGTCACCTTGGTTTGGCGTTAAAATCGGCGTCAAGCAGGGTTGCGTGTTGTCCGCTAGACTGTTTATAGTGTATCTGGATAAAAGTCTTCAAAGACTGTATGCGATGACTGAAGGGGTAAAAATGGGTGATCTAGTGATAAACCACCTATTGTATGCAGATGACGCGGTTTTGATAGCGCCAACAGCCACTGATCTGCAAACACTAGTCACAGTTATTAGAGACGACTGCATGAACAATGGCTTACATTTGAATGTGAAGAAAACCAAAATTATGGTTTTTGAACGGGAAGAAACCAGAACGAATGCAAGGATTGTGGTTGGTAACGATGTGCTGGAGCAAGTGAATGAGTTTGTATATCTTGGATGCGCCTTCAGTAAGGATGGGAAATACACCGCTGATATAGAGAGAAGAGTGAATGCAGGTAATAGAGTGAATGGTGCGATGGGAAGGCTACTTGGGAGCCGGCACTTAAGCCAAAAGGCGCAGCTGGCCATGCATAACGGAGTGCTTGTCCCAACGCTGTTATATGGCAGTGAGAGTTGGGTATGTAAGAAGGAGAACGAAAGCAGGATAAATGCGGTCGAAATGCGATCTCTGCGGAAGATGTGCGGAGTCACGCTGACCGACCGTATTCACAACAGCGTAATAAGAAAGCGAGTAGGTATGAAAGATAGTATCGGTGTAAAGATGAGAAAGGGTATGCTCCGTTGGTTCGGGCATATAGAAAGGATGCCAGAAGAAAGAATGACAAAACAGATATACAATGCGAAAGTGGAAGGATGTAGGTGCCGGGGAAGACCTAGACTATCTTACCATGACCAAATAGACCGTGTCTTAGCTGAAGGGCAAGTCAAGAGTCTCCGTAACCGGCGAGTGTGTATGAGACGAACTATGAGAGTGGAGGAAGCCAGAGAGGTATGTAAGGAAAGAACCTGTTGGAACTCTGTACTCTCTGCCTACCCCGCGAGGGAGCTGGCGTGATGATATAGACAGATAGAGACTAATAAGAGTCAATGAAGACAGAAAAAAATATTACTATTAAAAAAGATAGAAAATAGAAGAGGAAAGATGATAGGGCATCTTATACGACATAATAGTTTTATTCAAAACATCTTAGAAGGTAAAGTCAAAGGAAAGAGAGGAAGAGGAACGCCCAGGATAAGCTACACCAGTCAGTTAATGAAGAAAGTTTCCGTAAAGAGTTCGCTTTGGGAAAGGTTGAATAGAGAAAGATGCATACATCTGCTAAAGCGACAAGAGTTCAACTCTTAAATTAGAATGAATGAACTGCTGGTACCATTGTTCTGGTCAGATTTCGTACAGTAATTATTTTACTCATAGCTCTGGAACAGAAATGTTTCCGTAGACACATTTCTGTTATTCCTTACATGTACATATAGCTCGGGTAAAAGGCATTGCCTTCCGCAGCCAATATTATAACAATGAGGCCACTACGGCACGTTGCTTGTAACTTGTTATACATCGTGATGTTGGAGCCAACGAGACGTCATGAAATATCATTCTAATGGATTTATTGTATGTTTCCATATCTACTCATTGCTACAGATGTATGTAATGTTCTCGCTAAGCAAATGGTTTCCACTACGATATCTTCTTGATTAATGGTTGGGTTTACGTCAGTAGCAGATTTATAAAAGGAAATGTCGATGGATCTAATCGAATATTAGCATCATGTTACGGTTTTGTATAATGCTATAAAATGTAACCTGAAGCAATATACTTTTATCTATATAGTAGTTATTATATTGGATACTAGCTGTTACTAGCGATTATTTTGTAATTTGGTATAGGTAGACCTTTCTGGGATGGCAGAGATCATGTATTGACCTAAGACGAGAATTTGAAAATCCGATCAGTTGTGATAGAATGGAGCGATAAAAACGATACCGCAAGAATCGTACATTTTTTCCTTAAACAAACGAATATCAAAAGTTTTGTGTCCGGGTCATACATCGTTAAAGAGTTCACTCCCGAAGAGACAATCTTAACTGTATCATCGGTTCATGCAAGAAATTAGATCTGTGTATCTGAATCAAATGTGTATGAACAATTTCGGACGCGCGCTATTAACCACTGAAGAGTTCAGGGAGGAATTTGTGTAGGCAAAATCACACTTTTAATGTGACATTGCAGCTTCCGAATAACAATAATAAAGTATTATGGTTAAAAAATATAATAAATAATAATATTAGCCCTGTTAAGAAACTGTCCCACTGTTGGGCACGGGCCTCCTCTCAAACAGAGGCCATAGTCCACCACGCTGGCCCAGTGCGGGTTGGCGAACTTCACACACCTTTGAGAAACTTAGGCATGCAGGTTTCCTCACGATGTTTTCCTTCACCGTTAAAGCAAGTGATAATTAATTTTTAATACGCACATGCTTTCGAAAAGACAGAGGTACGTGCCTGGGTTTGATCCCGAGACCTTTGACTTTGCAGTCCAACGGTCTAACCACTAGGCTATCACTGCAATGGTTTATTCCATTCAATTTATGGTTTATTCCGTGATAATCCCGGATTGCTTAATTTTTCCGGGATAAAAAGTATTTACTATTTTAAGTTAGGGTATAAGTTATTGCCATACCAAAGTTCATGGAAATTAGTAGTTTTTGCGTGATTGAAACACAAAGATACAGACAGACAATAATTAAAAAAAAAATGTTTCGGCCCCTATATCGAAAAGGAAGAGTACCTCAATTAAAATTTTCAAAAAATATTCAATGTATATCTGTGCAGATTTGGCTCCTTTACAGTTTTATTATACGAGTATGTATAGTTGTAAAAATGTATGCTTTAGAATCTAAAACAACGATTAGAAAAGGTGACTTCGGCCCGCTTTGCTTCGGTATGCCTCTGGTACTCTCACTATCATAATATTTTGAAAATTGATTTCTTACACTTATTTAACTAATTACATTATATGTTTTGTTACGAAATAAAATTTGTCAGCGTCAGTATTCGGACGTGGAATCTCATTGTGTCACCCTCACTTAATTGTTGCCTCGTCACGGCAGCTGATTTTTACATTCTATTGTGTACGGAGGAAGTAGTCTAATTGCCCTTTACTGCAATGGAAGGAAGTCAATGTTTTTGAGTGTTTAGGAAACTACATTGTCTTCAGAGGAAAGCGATGACAACGCGGTGCGTTGCACCTTGCGAGGATTTCATCACTTGTCGTGAAAAACAATTGGTTAATCTTTCGGCAAGAATTTGTCGAAACGAACGCCGGTGTCGGTATTTGCTGATGGTATTGCAACATTTAATCTTTTCAATTTTACACATCCAATCGTATCATTTTATAGTATTAACTTCTGTGAGAATCAATCGGTAGATTATGCAAGAAATTAATGCCTCACAGTAGCTATAAATATTTGGCAATTGATTTATTTTCTGTAATATTTCTATAGCAAAGTGTAAAAGCACTGGTAAAAAGGGCTAAAGATTTTTTTATTTCATTTAGCTGTTAATTATTTTTATATAAATAGAACTTAACGTTGCTTCGATGACTTTGAATAATAAGGATACCTATTAAATTCAGTGACAGTCATTGTATTCTAGAAACACAAGGAGAGATAATTTATCAAATACTCCTAACAATATACTGGATCTTCGTTGGGTTGCTGAATAGCCCGGTAAAATTATAGTTCCTTTATTGTTTTATTCTACAAAGCTAAATATAAAGTGGCTTAGCTTTGATCGTGAGATTTTATTGCTGAAATGCGTTTGTATCATAATTAATATTACAAGTAGTAAGATTCTGGATCATATCGTACTAGGATTTTTAAATCCGTTTTACAGTTTAGTCTCATCTTCGGAGATTACGTCTGATGAATATTTCTTGTTCGCTTCTGTACTGAAAATCCAAGATGTATTCAGAAATTTGGATTAGTCATTCAGGGAATTTTGTTTTCACAAACTTTGACAATGTGACTTGAATCGAACGGTCCGAATGAGTTCTCAATTTAATTTATCGAATTTTAGATCACAATACGGTTTACCACGCCTACGCTCCTTATAATATTTTGGCTTCAATTTCTATTTTAATACTATTTATATATATGTATGTATATATACACCGTCACGCCTATATTCCCCAAGCGGGGGTGGCAGAGGTCCCATGGGGCCATAATAGGGGGCGAGCCTATTGCCATATACGGACTTGTACTGGGAAGTTTTCGTTAGAAAAACTTGTCTGACCTAGGATTTGAACCCCGGGACCTCGTGATCACAAAGCGATGCGCTTTACCACTTGACCAACGAGGCAGTATGTAACCTGAATACATGTATATGTATTCAGAATACATTCTTTGGAAAAGTAAAATAATTTAAATCGCTATAACATCACATAAATAACATTATTATTGCCAGAAAGGCAAGGGGGCAACTAGCTCAAGGGCGCCTCAAGGAAGAACGGCCTCGGCTTGGGCAGTCGCTATGAGGGAGGGCGTATACTAGGTGTCTCGCCGTAGTGCTCTGCACCGGCAAGGGATTCTTCGACCTCGCCGGCGAGGTCGGTGTCTGATCCTGTGTGCGGTATCTGTATCCAAAAGAAGGGATGTAAGGGCATCGGGAGGGTCGGTGAGAACATGCCGCGGACGGCGGTAGCGGTTGATAGGAGGGGAGTTGGGTTCATAGTCGGCGGCGGCTACGATTAGCGGATTACCATGATTGGACGCGTTCGCAAAATATCGGGTTATCGCCTTTTTAATAAAGGCGCGAATAGATTCGAGATCCGAGATCAGAATGGCTTATTAACAGGCATAACTTCAAATGTTACATCATTCTGCTGTGATGGATCTCATACAAACCTTGCAGAAGACTAGGTCTTTTCACTCAGTGGTCCACTGCTTCTGCGGTTTGTTAAACTATGGTAATTTGGTGATTATTCATAACGATTTATAGATATGTACCTAGGGAAATGACATAGAAACTAGGCTTTCCACTCTCTTAGCTGGCTAATATTGTAATAATCATTTAAATATGCCGCGTCAGCTGAAAATTAGGTTTAACTCTTATTGTTATATTCTTTTAGTAACCTTTATTTACTGCACTTTCACTTTATGATTTATATTTATACTGTGTCAGCCATACTTGTGGTTAAATAGACAGCATTTGTTTTTAGATTGATTCTAATCACAAAATAGGACCTTTTATTATAGTTTTTTTTTTATAAACGTTATCTCATTTACATAATCTTATCATTACACGTGTTCGAATATACGACAATACGTTTCGGCTCCACAATAGCATTCCCTCTTCGGTCCATACATCGAATGCTCGATTTGACTTTCAAACTGCATTGTGATTATTCAATGGAATGTTTAAATGTGGTCATGCGGGACGCTTTGTGTGTTATGTAAGAATTTATTTATAGTGAGTTCAAAGCTCAGAATCTTATCACTGACGTATACTCTATTTCAAATGCCTGCTCTAAAAATGCCACATAGATATCTAAGAATATTTGCTTCTGGTTTCAAAACGACTGGTTTTTAAAGTTTGCCTTTTGCTTTTGTATTTTAAATATTGTCTCATTTGACCGCATTTATTTGTATCAAGGACTGCAAGTGCTCTTTTCGGTTACATCATTACAGAAATATTTAATTACAGGACATTAGTAGGTGTTACCTAGTAACATATACATTGACCATGTTTTAAATTATCGATGCACGGAAAAAACTTGCTTTCAAAAAGGCACCGTTATTTTTTCTATCTGCTTATTGTTGTTTATTTTTTTGGGATCGAAAATGTTTCTACTTGCTATATCTGCGTACGAAATCAACCCGAGTGGCAGATGGTTTGCGAACTGCGCCAGCCAATCAGGGGCTGAACGTTTCGACAGATGTCCATGCTGCGCAGATGCATGCTTGCCAGCATGTGCCTACATCATTCTAATTTTTTTCTGCTGTTTTCCTTATTTCGCGTTCGAGGATCCTAAATAAATATTACCGTTTCATGATTGGGTATAGGTTAAGTAGAATACAATGCTTTCTATGCCCTTTTCAGCTAAATATGTATTATCGATGTACAATGTAATTATGTTCTGTCTATTTAGAACGTGCCCGTTTGTTCATTATCTTCGAATGTAGTATAAAAATTAGAGTAATTACATAAAACGATTTAGTATATTATCTTCTGGTTAGACTTTGCACTATCCGACAGTAAACGTAATACGCAAAACGAAACTTCATTATCTTAATTACTTCTCACGGTTATATTTATAGCTGAATTGGTTTTAATTGGAATCGTGTTTAGTTACTAGTTTTTGAATAGAACTCTGTGAAAAATTATCACTCACGGATTATTAGCCATGGTTTATTTACTTTCCATTACACAAAATGACCAAGAATTCTTGGAGCGAAATGAAAAGATCTCTTAGAATTGGTTGAGGTCAAGAAATTCTCGAAAAATATTTTAAGTATTATCTAAATATAAACAAGGTGCCTTACTTAGAACAGAACGCTCAATAGATATTATTTCGATTGGAACCTGTTTTGACATTTGCAAAATATTCGAGGTCGGAGCATTGGAGAAAATTGTCGTTGTAATGTTTTTATATTTCGTTTATTATTTTTGTGAGAAGTTGATAGTTGTATAACTCCGAAAAAATAAAATATATCTGCTTTCAAATTGAAAATCTTTTCGATTGGATATTGCTTTGATCTATATTCTGTTATAGCTCTTAAGTCTACCAACACAAGTATCAAAGTCTCTTTCTAGTAAATTTTATGTTTTTTCGTTTAAAGTCACGTTTTTTTTATTAAATTTGATAAAACCTCCACCTGCCATGTTTTTGTAAGAGATAAAATGTTTTATTTTAGAAACATGAATGTCCGTGACGTCTCAATAATTGAAGTTGAGGTCCTTTTTTGGTAGAATTGAAATTGCCAGTATTGAAAACCTTGCATTCAACCTGTGTCAATGAAGCCGTACAGCAGAATCAGGGACAATTAACACTTTGGAAGGACTCCGCACTATATTGGATTACTCGGTGCTTGTATACTTAGTTAATTGACACGTGTGTATTTAACGTTTTGTTTAAGTTTGTGGCCATTTACTTTTATTACACATATTGTATTTGGAGAGCACGTGTTTCGGGGACGTGATAAAACGAGCACCGTTGTTAATAAGAACGCGAATTTATGAAATTATCCCGTTCTTATTTTCGAAGTTGTACGACCTAGGCCATCAGATATATTACGAGTAACAAGATGCCACTTCACAAGTTCATTAATTGTCACTCGCGAATGGAAGCAGGACACACATATTTAATCATTTCCAATTGGGTTAGCGAACAAATTACTTTCAAGCCTGTACACATCGTAAATTAATTTTGCATATGCGAAACACTTAAGCTAATAACGAAATCAATTTGGTAAGAAAATTAATGCGGAATTATGTAACATCCTATATTTCCACTTTTAAATAGATACAAAGAATCTCAATTTTGAGTCCGTTCTTGCATAACGATGATATTGCGGTGAGGTGTATTTTATTATACGTTCTATTACCTAATCTTATTTCTTGATCAGTTTCATACAGCATTTTAATTTGGCATTATTATACAACTAGACTACACGTGTTACGAGGGTGACACTACATCTGTTTGTCATCGGTTTCATCATATGGTGGTAGTTTAAAAATTGTATGTAAATATGTCGTCAAAATATAGCAGAATCCGGGACAACAGCAGTGATTGCCTAGTGGTTAGACCGTTGGACTGCAAAGTTGGATGTTTTGGGTTCAAATCCAGGCATGCACTTCTGTCTTTTCGAAAACATGTGCGTATTAAAAATTAATGATCACTTGCTTTAACGGTGAAGGAAAACATCGTAAGGAAACCTGCATGCCTAAGAGATTTTCGAAGGTGTGTGATGTTTGCCAACCCGCACTGGGCCAGCGTGGTGGACTATGACCTAAACCCTCTCAGTCTGAGAGGAGGCCCGTGCCCAACGGTGGGACAGTTTCTTAACAGGGCTAATATTATTATTATAAGTCGTCAACATGAATTCAACAAGAGAAAATGTTTGGTGTTTGATTTTTCATGGCTTGCAATCCCATAAATTTGGTAAGGATTTCATGATGAATCCTCCTCTCGTGCTACAGTGAACAGCTTTATCTAATTCAGGCGTGTCCGTACTAATTTCATTATTGTGTGATGATGTAATTTCATGTGAGGATCATCCTTCAACAGCAACCACAGTCAATCTGTGTCAAAACTACAATCTCTGCGTTCCATGTAAGGAGTCTTTTAAGAGAATGATCTATCCGAGAAAGCCCAATTAAATGAAACTTTAGCCGTTAGGACATTTTGTACTAGATGGATACCCCAGAATTTGACGGAAGTCCACAAGACGCATTGATTAGTTTCGCGAAATGTTATTAAAATTCGACGCTGTATTTGACATCATCGCACGTGTTAAAAGCTGTATCCATTACGATCCTGAAACCAATAGGCTGTCTTCATTGCGAGTGTTTCCTTCTTGAGAAATTAATTGCTTATGAATAAAGAGATATATTAGAAGGCTTACCGTGGGAAAACTGAAGATTGTCTCAATTTTCGAAAAGCGATTATTCTAGAAAATAGCCAATAAGTTACTGCCGACACACCAATATTCATTTGCTAGTTGTTTTGGAGAAAGTTCAAGATCAACGACCCCCGTTTAAAATATCGGCAATGAGTACTGCACTTCTACAGCCTTAAAACTTTTATGATCGTGGCTGTTATGAGGGTTGCCGCATGGTATAACTCTGCTCTTAGATATTGGATCACGAGGTATACGCGTAGCATGCTTCAGTTGTGGCGACAATATCCACATTTATGATAGGATGTAATGGATTTCTACTTTCAGAGTAATATCTTATAATTAAAATATTGTAAATAAAAAGAGATTACTAGACGATAGACTTTACAATATTAAAGATAAGTATTATATGCGCATACTGTATTTTAAGTTTTAAAGTAAAATAATAAAAATCATTGTTTCATATTATAAACCAATGCGGAATGGTCAGGTACCAGAGTCATATTTATTAACGAGTTCATGTTACGAATAATGTCAATGTTACCTTACTTTGTTCTTATTTTCTGTTATTCTGGCTATGTATAACTTGTTTCATGCATCCGCTGATTTTAAAGGTCGTGCGGGCAAACTAGTTTTATTGTTTATTCGGTAAATAAGCTTACAGGTAGGCAAAGTCACAAATCACAATTCAGTAATGGTTTATTGTAAGCGTTCTAGTTATAGAGAAGTCTATATTCCAACATGGATCTCACAACTTCGAGAACTTTTACAGTTCCTACCTACGTTTCCTACGTTTAGAAGAACTTAGGCTTCATTTCGTCCATGGGCAGATTTCAGAACAAAGTCGTCAGTAAATTTCATAAATGGTGTTTGGGAATAATCGGCTGGCTACTATACAGTATTCCCTATGGTGAATAGTCAAATATTCGCCCTATTTATGCTATCAAAAATAATAATGTACCTAATTAGTAGTAAGTAACATACCCGTGTGATCTTAATAATATGGGTGATCGTTGTCGTTTTTCATCCCTTCTTTCACTTTTAGCATTAGGGAACCTAGAAAAAAGCCTAGTCAATGTACGGACGATTTAGCGCAGTGGTTAAGAGCTTAGGTCGCTCCACCTACTGTGTTTAATAGTCGCGGGTTCGATTCCCGCACGGGACAAATCTTTGTGTGATCCACAATTATTTGTTCCGGTCTGGGTATTTGTGTGTGAATTTTCATGTTTGTAAACGCACCCACGACACAGGAATAAATCCTAGTGTGGGGCTACGTTTAAAAAAAAAAATCCAAAAAATAAAAAAATGACATGTGGCTGAACCCTTTGTATACCTTTATTTATTTCTTGGGGAAAAGCTGGCTTGTGACGTTTATTTACCTAATTGCAATAAGTTCAAAATTGCAAATACAACCCTGTAGCCCTACATCCTGTGCCCTGCAATAACGGTTTCTGTACAAAACTATTAATTAAATATCCAAGTTTAATATTAACCATTAAGATGTTCTATTTACACATAATATATCATTACAATCCAAAGTCTACTGACACTGGAATTCTCAGGTCGTTTATGGCATGTTTTCATTACGTTAGGTACCTGCAACATTGCACAGAAAAAAGTTCTTTAAACAGTTAGTTATTCCAATCAAATAAAATAATTCTACTCACTAACTAAATTCTAGCGCCTAACTGGAAAATACCAAACTAAAGAAAAATATTGACAAGAATTCTACGTCAAAATTGTTATGACCTACGTCTTTATACAGACTGATTCGATGAAATACAAATATAAGCCTTACTAGGAACGGTACTATCACATACACACCCGACACAGTTGTTTGGAAACGAATGAAATAACACAGCTTTACCAGCTAGTGTTGTAAGCAAGAAAAGTATGTAGTTTGAATGTAATACTTCGATCCAGTCGGCTTAATTTTTTTGTAATAATTTGTAATACTACATTATGAGGCAAGTTTATAGCGTGTAATTCGAACTGGATGTTCACAGTTTATATACTTTTATTATTGAATGCAATGCAATACTAATTGCATGTAGTATGCAGATGCAAATTTTGCTTCCGGTGTGCGTTTCGCTTTTATTTCGTAGTATAAATACAAAGGTTGCATCTGCAGTAAATAAAACTATGTCAAGCAAATGGGTAACTAATGTATTCAATTTAAAGTCTTGTTTTGTTTTTAATTCTGAGTCTGTAGATACATTGAGATCAACGTTCACTATTTCAACATTTCATTCAGAGAGTGTAATAAAATCAACTACGTAGGAAGGTAAATAGATAATAGTATTTGAAAACTTCAAAGCCACGGTTTATACAAACTTCAAATGTTTGTTTTCTTTAACACCATACATTTGAACCCTGTTGACTTGCTTGAGGAATAGCCGCACCGTTATTATGGTTATTTTTTAAATTATCTTTAGAAATAATGTTTATATATTCTTTCAAGTTAAAAAACATCTTTATTGACTACAATTCTTAAAATGAAACTTAAATACGTTTAGAAGTTTAATAGCTATTCTCCGATACAACTGTCTTGAAAACAGTCAAGAGTTTTTGTGTACCTATCTACCAACATGTGGCAGACTATATAAATTACAAGGCCGAAAGAGGCGTTCACTTTCGCTACTACGATTTAGTAAGCGCGAGTAGCACGAAATTCATGATCCGTCGACACTTGGAGATCATAGCTTTTAAAGCAATTATTTCTTAATGGCTGTTACCATGAATGACCACGATCTTTACTTTGATGTTTTTAGAGAAATTGTTTTTGTTTTGTGCAGAACTTTCTCATTTGTATTAATGATTACGCTAGTTATTAGAGATTGCCATATGAGATTATGATGTATCGCCTGTGAAATTTATAAAGTACATTCGACGAATCTCACAGCAGGTGCATTTACATAAAGCGTTTCAAATCATCAACTACGAAATCTGCTTGCGGAAGCCTCACGATTAGCTTTCTCCAAATATTCTCAGCAACAATAACACACAGCGCGGGGCCGAGTCGAATCAGTCTGCTATTGTTTGATGGCTGACGTCAATACGCATAGTTGTTTTGATCTCCGCACGATTCTCATTCACCGGTCTCAGGTAACATTCACCTGCAATTTGGCAAAGATCGCGTGCTTTTGTATAAGCAATACTAGTTGGTACCTGTCAAATGCAACTGCAACTCATTAGTTAAAGGAACCAAATATCATCAGTACAACGTTTGAGATTTCTCCGGTGAGCCAAATTTCTTTATTTTCATCTTTACAGGTGTCCCAAAAATAGTATTAAGAAGAAGTTCATTGGTAGAGCAACCTTTGATGTCTTCGGATTACTCCTCAAATATTATCGCACATATTTTTGCAGATTACGGATTATATCGTTTTTTTCATGCGTTTCACCTTATAATTATGTCTTTCGAGACGTGTATGTTAGGTACATATATACATGAAGAGTTAACTCATGAAGAATTAAAGATTTTTTAGTTGCCGATCTTCGTGCTCTATCCATCCTCTTGCATTTCAGAAGAACGTGGCGCACACACTTGGTCATTTATGGGAAAGCCGCATTCAAAGGTTCGAAGAGCCGTAGGTTTCCGAGTACTACTAGATAATAGGCGTTTAAATAGTTTTTACAAAATATTCGTCTAAATAATGCTAAAACTACGTTTTACTATTTGCTTTTGTGATTTGCTAAAACTTACAAGGTTAACATATAGCTGCATTTATTTTTGAAGCCATTGTACAAATGTCAACTGACGCTACATCAGTTTGTAAACAAAGTTGTAATTGAAACCAATGGCATTGGTCACCGACAAGTGCTGTGTCAATTTGTTAGAATAATTTTTCATTGGCTTTATAGCTTCTGGCGTCAGGGGTCCAATAATTGTTTTGTTGTCTTCGTTAAAATCAATTAAAGTATTTGCGTCAATCGCTCATATTGTAGTACTTTCAGATAAATTACTAAAGGTGATTTTGAATGCGTGATTTTTAGCCATTATGCAATTTGTCGGATCGTTTCTGACAGACATGCGAGGACACTAAATACTTTTGCGAGACCATCGGCCGGTGGTCTAACCTACATTCGTCGTGAGAAGATAAACAAGATATCCATAAACCAGAAAATGCTTCAGAAGTTTAACGGAAAGCAGCTTCTACTGTCAGGATTATTCGAGACTTAAGATCATTCGTGTGATGTGTTCGTCTATATTTCCGCTCTAAAAACAATTATTAAGATGATATTTCCTTATATTTATTTCAGGGGAATCGGTATTTATTATAAGAACCCAGTACATATTTCTTTTTATTGGTGATGTGTTATATTTGTGACGCAATTGTTGGTTAAGAAGCTTTTATCTTTTCAACCAATCATTATTTTTATTTGTTATATAAAATGGTGGATTGTCGAAATCGTATCGTAAAATGGTTCTTTGGTGATCCGTACAGATGGTATACTAGTCACGTTGGCTTTGTTCCACGAATCTGTACGTACTACGCAGAGTATAATGATCGTAAACTATTTAATGTTTACAATGAAAATTTAATGCATAGAATGTACGCCAAACTAATAGCGTTTGGAGTTTTCTAGTGCTCACTTCAGTGTTGAAATAATATAACAATATCAATATAATTGCTGTCAATGTCATGTTCTTCAACAATTGAGGAACTTTACAGTTGTTTATTTAACTTGAGTATGTGTACGATTTATTCCGTCATTAAGTATTAACATTTATCTTTAACACTAATGAATGAGTGTTATGTTAATGGAGGTTTCCGTAGCCTATATTTAACGTTCACGCGTGCTCCAAATACAACCAAAATAGGCTCGGATGAATGCCTCCTCTCTCCATGCTTTACACTGTTCAACGGCACATCTGTTAGCAGGACGCAACATATGCCCGATTCCCGATAGCGGTCCATAAATAAACTACGATAATTCGTTCACCACTCACGCTCTGCGTGGAATGTTCGTTCATTGAGTGCCCACTTCCACTTCCTCTACTTTCTTAAGCGAATACACGACCATATTAGGAACGCCATTACGACTTAAGCCTGCAGTGCATTTTACGAATCTTTTGAAATTGATAGCTAAGCCGGTGATAAAGTTTTCGGGGTCGTCGGCCGCTTTCTCCTACTAGTTTGTTTGGTATGCGTTCTTAAATCTCGGTTATGTCATGGTGTCTGCTTCTCGTCGTGTAAAGATTACAAATATTTGCAGAATTAGTGCTAAGAGGCCATCTGTGTTGGTATTGCTCGATAAAATATGTTTATTATTCTAACTGTAACCGTCTCATTGTAATTCCTCGCGACAACGACTGCTACGCCTCGCTGTCTCATATGGAACTGCTTTTGTAATCATATAAAGCATACCAAATATTAATCTAATGCCGTCTTATATGGCGTAAGTAATCAATATAACTCGGTCGGTGAACTTACAAAAATTTCCAACTACAGAGAATTATATTTGCAAGTAGGTTCCTACGCAACTGTAGAATTTAATCGTTGCGTCTGTTTGCACAACTGTCTCATTAAGACCATGTAATAATATAAATAATACGTGGATATTTTTACGTAGTCAAAATGGCCATAAACCCTACATTGTTAAGTCGGTTGGCGAAATCTTGGGCCTGTTAAGATCTTTGTTTATGTGCTATTTAACTGTTAGGTTGCGTTTCGGCTGCGTAATCGAGGTGATCCTTATTCGAATGGTATGCGGTGCAGCGCGTCTATTCGTTGCGTAAAGCAGTTTGCCATACGGCGTCCACGGGGTTAGACGTGTGCGCTGCGTTTGCACAATGCTTCTTTTATAATTACGCGCTATGATACCGCAAGGCTACTCACATTGTTTTAACTATACGCCAGTGCTCCAACGCAACTGCTATGTGTGAAGAACTAATTAAATAATCGTGCTCAGTGTTCTAAATCAGTGATTGAGATTCTGTGCGTTGTTATAGTGTGATCGAACATAATGGTTAGGAAAATAATTGTCATCGGTATAAAACATTATGAAGATCCTTTTTACAAGTACGTAGTTTTTGTTGCGTGGGATTTCCTTACTGATATTTTTAATAGGTTTAATATACTAGTCTACCCCAGGACTTACTGTGTCTTGGATGCGTTAAAAAAGTTTGATATTCACAAACAACCAGACCGAAAAAATATCTGTTTACCTTATAAAGAACCACTCAATCCACCTAGTTGAGCAGCCTACGCTCAAACTACACCCTCCGATGTTATCCTCGAATAATTTGTCATTCAGGAAATTATTTCCTAATGTCGATTTTCTTTGGTCTGCAGACATGTGACGGGGGCGAGCGGGCCGCCAGCGGGATGCGGCCACCAAAGGAACCGATCCCTGGACTCGGTGCTCCAGCGGATACCAGAAGACATGACACCGACCTCACCGGAGGGTGCACCTCTTCGAATTCCCATAGAAGTGTCAGGTCCGAGACTAGCTCTGCCGCCCGAGGTGCCCACGGGGTCGGACGACTCCGGCATACACACACCTCCTGACGGCAATGACGAAGACCGCCCACAGCCACCCGCCGCTGCACGCTCCAGAGAAAGTCTCGACTCCGGTAACCCAGAAGACACAGACAAACCACCGGACCCACCCGACACGATAGTCGATCCACCTATCAAATCCGACATCTCAGCGGCCGAAACCTCCAAAAACAAAGACTTTTTACTGCGACTATTCGAAAGTAAACTCTTCGACATGAGTATGGCGATTTCGTATCTCTTCAACTCCAAAGAGCCGGGCGTGCAGACCTACCTGGCCAATAAACTGTTCTCATTCCCATACGAGGACGTGGATTTCTACCTACCACAGTTAGCGACTATGTATATAGAAATGGGCGATGTGGCGGACGTACTTCGGCCGTACTTGGTGTACAGGTGTAAACAAAGTGCTGAGTTTTCACTCAGACTAGCGTGGTTGTTGACCGCGTTTGGTGGTGACGCTAAAAGGTCGAGAGCGACGAAGTTGAGGGACTCTATAATTGCGGAGGAAATCAGGCCTGCAGCGAGGAGAGGCCATCATAGATCGCAGTCTGATGCATCAGCGTTGAGGCTCGCGACTCCTTCAGGGAGGCATATAGGAGACCTTGCTTCGGGAAGGGCGTTTGACAACGGATGCCTTTGTGGCGAGCAGTGTTCCTGTGGAGCGCCCAGGCTATCACCGCAAATACAGGTAAATATTTTTTTAAATTCATATATTTCCGTGCAGTGCGTGTAGAAAGGACATTGTCGAAAATTATCCCAGAACGAACAAACATTTGACCAATGCCATATTTATTTATCTATTTTATTAAAATAATGGCAAATATCCGTATCTAACGGAAAATTTGCAATCTAAAAAGAAAATTTCTAAGTATTGTAAGTACTTATATCGTAGTCGCCGACATCTTTACAGAATGTCAACACAAAATGTGACCTCATATGTACTGAATTATAACCTCTAAATCTAATACTTCTTGTGCAGTATTTCGATCCTCCTGCTTGTCCGTTTAATAATAAATGCCGTAAGGGAATTTATGGGTAATTTGAAATCATACAAGATTTTTTTCATTGCTGTTGGTCTGGGGCAAATCATGTATGGACGCAGAACAATATCCTTTACAGTTAATTTCGTGTAAAATTAGACAGTTGTTATCGTGAGCTTATACGGGATCAATAATAGTCGATATGTATAACTACCATATTATAAACGTATTTTAATATTTTATTTTGCATTTGTTCTACTGACTGTGCTAGATAAATTCCATGAATTGTACAATATGAAATCTGTATTTATTAAGGCCTAAGGCTTCGTATTACAGAAAGTTAATCACTCGTGTCGTCAGTTTTCTACACGGATTTATATACTAAAAACGTTAGTTTTAAAACAAGATTTACGACTGAAATAAAACTATTTTTTCGGATTTTATCGCGGTTTATTTTGATTTTTAAGTTCCCGACGTTTCGAGTCGACCGTCGTTTAAAGAAGTGTGCAGTCTGTCAACATGTCCTTGACCGCACCCGCCATAACATCAGATTTGATAGACCTCAAATCTTCGTGAAAGAACACCGATTCCTACCAAGGATGGTTCGCGAGGCTATTGAAATTAAAAAACATCCTAATTTCAATAGAGAATACGGCTAGGTGCTTCTATCGACTTGGGATCCGGTAATTAATATAATCAAATCCAAAACCAAGCATAACACTGCAAGGCCTCAAGACACCGTGAGCTCATTCTGCGTAGATCGGACCAACAAAAATAATTAAGAAGTTTGAGGTTACCCCGGAACAACTATGCCTTTTGGACGTCTAACACCTCGGTCCTTCCCGTGACCATGGGTGCTGCAAAGCGCTCGAAATGTCGGGAACTTAAAAATCAAAATAAACCGCGATAAAATCCGATAAAATAGTTTTATTTCATGTGTAATATTCGCGTAAATCTAAGAACTCAGTAAGATTCACGATTGATTACCGTTCTGTAAAACGGGCCTTAATTTCTGGAGGAGTGTTTATTGTGCCTAGTAGTAAAACACTGAGTTATTGTTGCATCAAGACTAATGTATAGATGGAACGGTCAAGCATAATCCAGTATTAGAATATTTTTATAATGTGACGTGCATGATGAGTGGATATTTAACGCGCCATTTCCCGATGCGTACCACCATAATGAAGTATGCTCGCCTTGCAGACAGCTATAGTATTTTTCACATAGGAACGAACTTAATATTTAATTCATGGTGTTAAGGCATAAAACCATAAGTATAGAAACGGGTCATGCCTCTTATTGCCATTGAATAAAGTATAATTTCGTTTGGCAATTAGTCTAACTGTCGCTACCTATCCTATGTGAAAAATATTATAGTGTCGATTATCGCCGCTCTTAGAACACACGAATACGATCAGCCCTCACACATAGAACGGTTTTTTGCAAAGCTCGTTACTGAAGCGCTTTTAAAAAAAGTATTATATATATATATATATATATATATATATATATATATATATATATATATATATATAATATCAGCCTATATTGCCCACTGCTGGGCAAAGGCCTTCTCTCACAAATCGAGGTGAGAGAGATTGGGTCATACTCCACCACGCGGACCCAGTTCTGAGCTGTCGCAATAGGTATGTAAAGTATCCATCGATTTACTATCCAGGGTGGGGTATTTCATCAATTTAATTATCATTGTTGTCATCAAGTTCATCGGGGAGTTGAATTAATTTATACAAACACGATTATGCATCTCACTGGAAAATGGCAAAATACACTTAAAATTAGTGTAATGCCATAACTTAAAGAAGTAGTATGTAATATTAGTAGTTATGGATTTAATTTTGCTGAATATTATTTCACAGTTTTAATAATCCACATTTTGATATATTTACAACGCTCCAACGATTACAGAATGACGTTTCTGATAATAACAAAGTACCTTTTCATTGTTGTTAAGCAAAGTTTTACCGTGAATCCGCTAGACATTGTGTACTTTACGTGCCCGTACATGAATCTAATAAAATCTATTCTAGAACAGCGCCTATAGCCAAGTTGACAATCTACAGTCGTTAACGCTAATAGAAAGCGGAAAAATGTATGGGAATGACATTTTGCAACGAAAAGTCTCGTGGTCAAAACAATGCGCTATCGACTGCGACAAGAGAATAGAAACAAAACACTTGCAACTTGTCTAGGCCCTCAGATCATTTAACTTTTGTATAGATATTCCGAAAACCAATCGGGTCTGTAACAGACTGGGCAGGTATGTTAGTAAACAGTGATATAAAATTGCGGATAAGTACAATATTATGTTAGCTCTATGATATCTATCATTGGGACTAAGCCAGCCACACATTTCCACCACTGTAACTCCCGTAAGCCAGGATCCACAGCTATCACAATATGTCTAACAGGGTTATTGTAATGTTACATTGCTATGAGAAAGAGAGAGTTATAAACTCTTTCTCATAGCAATGTAACGTTTCTTTCTCGAGGCAAGGTGGTAAGCCCCCGGTCTTTCTTGTCTGGTGTAGCTGTAAAGACCCGGCGGGCAACAGCGTAGATCATTCACACACACATACACCCCCGGTCTACCTAATTCGGGGTCAGTAACTTCAGGGGCTGTGAACTGAGATTTTAATATAATCCATTGAGAACGTTTAAAAACTTGGTCTACGTCTAGTTCATATTTTATATTACGCTAAAAACACACCGTCACGCCTATAAATCGGTACTAACGTTGTCATCAAGTAAAATGCCACTTCATCATAGATCAGACATAGAGTTGCCGTTTGCTATGAAATTTACCCAAGTTCATTTTTTATAACACACACCGACACGCCTATATTCCCCAGAGGGGGTGGCAGAGGTGTACTGAGTACGACCACGTTTCGCCGACGATGTTAGGTCCCATGTAATAGGGGGCGAGCCTATTGCCATATACGGGGCACAATTCCAGACTCCGGACTCATACTGGGAATTTTTCGTTAGAAAAACTACATTTGTCCGACCTAGGATTTGAACCCAGGACCTCGTGATCACAAAGCGATGCGCTTTGCCACCAGACCAACGAGGCAGTATTACGCTAAAGACTTAAAAAATAAAGTTCTGTAGCTTTACCATGGGTAACACAGACAAATCCTCAATATGAAATTGTACAAAAATACGGCAGACACAAACATGGCGAGCTAAAGTGAGTATTGTCATTTTTATAGATTTCATGGCGTGCATAAAATAACAATAACCAATCTAGTATAGTAGGGTCCCAAAGTCTCTATGCTGATTGGATTCCTCTTGTCATAGTATTTTCTCAGTCAGTTTACATATCGTGCACTTAAAAAATGGTATTGTAATTTATAATAAAAATAATAATATTAGCCCTGTTAAGAAACTGTCCCACTGCCGGGCACGGGCATCTTCACAAACTGAGAGGGTTTAGGCCATAGTCCACCACGCTGGCCCAGTGCGGGTTGGCGAACTTCACACACCTTCGAGAAACTCTTAGGCATGCAGGTTTCCTCACGATGTTTTCCTTCACCGTTAAAGCAAGTGATAATTAATTTTAAATACGCACATGCTTTCGAAAAGACAGAGGTGCGTGCCTGGGTTTGAACCCGCGACCTCTGACTCTGCAGTCCAACGGTCTAACCACTAGGCTATCACTGCACCTTGTATTATTAATGTAATTTACGGCACCATTATTCTTTTTTCTCTCACAGAAAGCTACAAGTGTGATCGAGAGGGAAATAAGTGACGTTAATTTCAATCTTATTCTTTATCTGAACTGTAAATTTCGACTTTAGAATGTTTATCTACCAACATAATAAAAAAGTACTCATCCTTTCTAACTTTCCTGTTTCTTTTTTTTGATTATTATTATTCTTTATTGCATAATTATCTCTGTACAAATAATTACTCAAGTTCTCGTTACATCCGAGAAACGTGTGCCGAATAAGCAAAGGTGTGTTTCGAAAGCCATTTGCGAATTTGTAAGGACAGGTGTATAATCCGTTCACATTTGCGTTGATCCAGTCGGCATAAAAAATATTGGTCACTGGCTTGTAAACAATTTATTTTCTCATGATATATTCCTACCAATTACCAATTTCGTAAAACAAATACGAGATCCAAAATTATTCTATCTCTATCTATCTATCATCACGCCAGCTCCCTCGCGGGGTAGGCAGAGAGTACAGAGTTCCAACAGGTTCTTTCCTTACATACCTCTCTGGCTTCCTCCACTTTCGTAGTTCGTCTCATACACACTCGCCGGTTAGGGAGACTCGTGACTTGCCCTTCAGATAAGACACGGTCTATTTGGTCATGGTAAGATTGTCTAGGTCTTCCCCGGTACCTACATCTTTCCACTTTCGCATTATATATCTGTTGTGTCATTCTTTCAGCATACCCTTAATTATTAATTTAAAATATTATCAAGTACCAAGGAAAGAACCTGTTGGAATTCTGTACTCTCTGCCTACCCCGCAAGGGATCTGTCGTGATGCTATAGATAGTTAAAAGAAACCGGAATAAGAAACTGCTACGCATTTTCTTTATAGCTTAATTTACACGTCGTATACTAATTGTAATCTAAATAGTACATACCCAGTCTATGTATTTATTAACATAATCGACATTAGTACTAAAGCAACTCTGAAAAAAAAAAGTTGTTAACACTCTTTTGCCGCGGACTGTGTATAAAATATCTACGTCATAATAATAACTTGGTCACCAACCCACGTGGAACCTTACCCGAGGAGTCAGGGTTATGTTCTATATATCATAACAATCATACTCATAATTACCGCGTGAATAAAAAAAGCCAGTTGCAAAGATGAGGGTCAATAAGTAATCCGCGCAAGAAATTAAAAGTTGTTAAAAGTACCTACTTGGGTACTTTAAATTGCGACATGCCGAAGCGTTTTTATATTATACAAGAAAGATGCAAGATTGTCAGTGATTATCTAAGCCTGCAGATGCTTCTTACGTGCATCCCTGAATGGCGATATTTTTAGGAACAAATTTAAAGTACAAAATATTTTTAGTAATTGTCTAGAATTGCAAACATAAATTATATCCCTAGCCACAGTTTAAAGTTTACAGTATTTTTCCCTATTGTATTATTAAAGTTATTTACATAATATAAATATGTGCCTACTTTTTGTATTTATAAATTCATACGAAGTGGAACTTAATTTAGGTTTATCATACAAGCGTTGCAATTCGATTTTTCCAAGTTATCAGTAGTTTCCAAGCCAAATTTCAGGTTTAATTTATTGTAGAAACTGCCGCTTACATAAGAAAAACATGTGGTATTTTTTAAGTCTTCGAGGCTGCCGTGGTGATTTTTAGGGTAGGTCATTGTTCTGCAGTGGAACCCTTTCGGCGTATGAAATGACTTTGAGTCTGGCTTAGACTTGACTCAAATTGTTTGACAACAAACGCGTTGTTTTTTTGCCTCTGTATCAGCGATTTCGCCGTTAAAGCACGACGCACATAATCTTTACTCGTGTACGCTCGTCGTGGGAGCATTAGCCATCCCACGTCTCACCTTCACAAGATGTTTTGTACTATAAATCATTTACTATACCAATAACGTGTAGACACTAAAATACGGGTTGGTACGTATTTATAGAGGGAAAAATGTCTGCATCGGAATAAACAGAATGCAGGAAAATGTTATATGTATGATGCGAAACAAGTGCATCCTTATACATAAATAAAGGAGGTATTCGTTATGTCCTCACTTTGTATAACCTATATAGATTACAATCCTTGCCGATTTTTCCCCAAGTGTCAAATTGTTCGCACGGTAGTTATCGTAGAATTTGTTAGGCTCATTTAAGTAGTGTCACGCGCCAATCGTATTTTTTTAAACGTAGCCCCACACTAGGAATTATTAGTGTCTCGTGGGTGGGTTTACAATGAAAATCACATACACAACACGTACACCGAACTATTTGTGGGTACCGTTTAGATGGGGGCCTCGAATCCGAAACTACTAGGATCCAGTGAGCGGAGTATTATAAGCTCCACTGGCCCCAGTCGTCCGCCCTATATTTGTATTAGTTCTTAAGTTAATCCAACGGGTGCTTTTGGTAATAAAATCGCAGATTCTACCTACTATCGGTAAATATCCATTTAAATATCTCATTTGAAGTGCACATGCATATGAATTGAATTACGATTGTTGCTGAACGCTTGCTGTAAAGAGAAACATTGTAATAAAACCTAACCTACATGATTAAGATAACCGTAGTAGTACCTATTTGAAAATCGACGAATGGTCTTGTGAGAATCATGACCATTTTTACTGAGTACTTAATTTACATACAATAGAATAATAAAAGTTAAGTAAAAAAACATATTAAAAGTTAGTTCTCAGACAACAAAAATTAAGTAGGCACTTAAATAATATAAAGAGGAATTTCGCAAAGTTAATTTCCGAAATGTCTTTCGTGCGGAAATTGAAAACTGCAGCCTTCGGCTCTCTTTGGACTGTCAAATCCATTTAAGGATCATCCGTCTCTTTATGGATAAAATTTAAAACAGTACTTCTGTTAAGGAAACCGGAAAAATATCTTCAATTCCTGATATACAATAAATAAATGATATACACGAAGGTGTCAGAGACGTCGTTTTGTCAATATTATATCAAACAACTACTAACTAAGATAAATCTGTTGTTATAATACTTGTAACTAGCTCAATGACGCGACGATGCTCATTTTCACCATACGCTGCGTTAATAGTGTAATGTAAACATATATGAAAATAAAATAAATAAAACTATATCTTAATATACGAAATATTAAATTTAACCTGCTATACCGCCAGTGTGAACTTTAGTGCGTGATTGCCAAACTGTCTCTGGAGTTCGGCTGTACCGATCTTTAACACGATTTTTTTAGTTGCTTGAATGTCTGGACAGACAGACTTCTATCTCTATCTATCTATATCATCATCACACCAGCTCCATCGCGGGGTAGGCAGATAGTACAGAGTTTTAACAGGTGCTTTCCTTACAAACCTCTGTGGCTTCCTCCACTCTCATAGTTCGTCTCATACACACTCTCCGGTTACGGAGACTCTTGACTTGCTCTTCAGATAAGACACGGTCTATTTGGTCATGGTAAGGTCTAGGTCTTCCCCGGTACCTACATCCTTTCACTTTCGCATTGTATATCTGTTTTGTCATTCTTTCTTCTGGCATTCTTTCTATATGCCCGAACCAACGGAGCATACCCTTTCTCATCTTTACACCGATACTATCTTTCATACCTACTCGCTTTCTTACTACGCTGTTGCGAATACGGTCGGTCAGCGTGACTGCGCACATCTTCCGCAGAGATCGCATTTCGACCGCATTTATCCTGCTTTCGTTCTCCTTCTTACATACTCAACTCTCACTGCCATATAACAGCGTTGGGACAGCTTTTGGCTTAAGTGCCGGCTTCCAAGTAGCCTTCCCATCGCACCATTCACTCTATTCCCTGCATTTACTCTTCTCTCTATATCAGCGGTGTATTTCCCATCCTTACTGAAGGCGCATCCAAGATATACAAACTCATTCACTTGCTCCAGCACATCGTTACCAACCACAATCCTTGTATTCGTACAGACAGACTTACAGTCTAAAAACATAAATCTGTAGGGATATATATAGTTAATGAATGTATAGCCACTAATAGCTCCGTTACGGTTTTAGTCCTATTTGGACTAACTGTGGGCTCAAAGGCATTTCTAATAGGCAAATTTTAACCCTCTTTAGGGTTGAATTTTCAAAAATACTTTTTAGTGCTAACGTTCACCTATAATATACCGATATATCAGGAACTTCTGTGCATGCTTCTAGAGCAACACCGGTTTAACTTGTGTGTTGTTTTGTCTGTCACTCAGTCAAAGTAGTCCTAAGTAGATAACCTTGTTTAGGATTCCGTATATCTGATCACCCATCAATAAAAAATATGCATTTTTGTGAACACCAATTCGCACTACGTTCGCGGGCTAAAGTATGGACCTATTTCCTCACGTCGATTTGTGAGAGAAGACTAGTAGTGGGACACAGGTATAGGCTTATTTATTAAACAGGTAAAGTTAAACAGTAGAACACCGTCACGCCTATATTCCCTAGAGGGGGTGGCAGAGGTGTACTGACTACACCCACGTTTCGTCGACGATGTTAGGTCCCACGTAATAGGGGGCGAGCCTATTGCCATATATCGGGCACAATTCCAGACTCTGGACTCATACTGGGAATTTTTCGTTAGAAAAACTACATTGGCCGACCTAGGATTTGAACCCAGGACCTCGTGATCACAGACCAACGAGGCAGTCGTTCTCCGTTATCGATACATTACTTACCGCTACATGGTTTTGTTATTATTTGATTTGCATAGTTCAACAAGGACATTCATATTACCTTCACTACCGTATGTAAAATAGGCCAGCACAACATTTTTTTACTACCGGACACCATTATCAGATACTTTGCTTTTGTTTCTGTTGTCTAATGAATCACATTCATATATGGGTGGTTGCAGTGTTAAAAGTATTTGGTACGTTTTAGAACGCATATACAGATATTGGCTTGTGTTAACAATAAATAAAATAAACAACGTCCCGCCTATATTCCCCGAATGAGGTGGTGAGAAATGCAATATGTACATCCACATTCAACCGACGAAGTTATAGAGGTAGATGACACTATGCTATAGATATAGAGGATGAATCTATTGTCACCACGATTCCTAAGAATTTTCCTACAGAAAAATCACACTATTCGGACAAAGTGTAATGTTCTTAACGAAAAATTCTTGGTCGGCCTTTAATTAGAACCTAGGATTTCGACTTCGCCAACCGCACTTTGCGCTGCTAGACTAACGAGGCAGTCTTGCTAACATATTATTTCTATTCATTTACTTACGAAAATATCAGACGCAAGAGACAGGGTTTTTGTCAAGATTGCGTCACTGCGTTCGGCTGTAGATCCACTTCCTCGTTTGCTCTTTAGCACCAAATCACTAATATATCATAGTAGTGGTTCTGGTTTTCTTGCCGGAACGTTTTAAGCCAATAAATTGTAATTTTCTTTCGAAAATTTGCATACGCTGAGCTTTCATGTGAAACAGAATGACTATGTAATGAGTAGCACAAGACATGGAATGGACAGGCCCCCTACAAGGTGGACCTGGTGAGGGTCGCGGATAAAAGCTGGATCCAGACCGTACAAAGCCAGTTATCATGGCGATTTTTAGGGGGAAGCCTTTGTCTTGTAATGGACACCTGTCGGATGATGATAAGAAGTAACCTTGCCAAATTCTATCGAAGTCTGTTTAGCGGTTATGCGTCCAAAAGGAACAGACAAACATAGATAATTTTACGTTTATCGATAACTAGCTGTTACCCGCGGCTGCGCACGCGTTTATTTTGTAATTTGACATAGCTAGGTAGATCTTACCAAGATAACGTTACTCCAAGACTTAAGACACCTACCACCAGACCACCTAACTAGACACTAAGTTTCTTAAGAGAAGAATTACCAGTATATCTATTTATTATACAATTATTGGTAAAAGGGCTAATTTAAACCTTTTCTACCAAAGATCGTAATCTGGCGTAATAATATTTACATTGCGAACTAAGTATGTAACATAATTTTGTCAGTACATTTGAAAGAAAGAAAGAAAAGAAAGAAAATCTGTCTTTAATAAATAAATATACAAAGTTGAGTGTCCGGATCATTCATCGTTAAGGAGTTTTCTCCAGAACATATGAGCCTGAATGCATCATCGGTTCCTGCACTAAATCAAACGTGTATGCACAATTTTAAGTGAGTGCTTTTAACCACCGAAGATTTTCTTCTTCAAGAGATTCTTGTGAGGTGACGAATTTGAGTCCATCTGAGTTCATGGAGGAATTCTTGTGTAGCCAAAATCACACATTTAACATAACATTGCAGCTCAAGACTAACAATAATAAATAATGTTTTATGATTTATCCCGCTACTATCCCGGATTGGTTCGTGTTTCCGGGTTAAAAAGTGTTTATTATTTTAAGTTAGGGTATAAGTTATTACCATACCAAATTTCATTGAAATCCGATTGGTAGTTTTTGTGTTAAGACATACAGACAAAAATTCCAAAAAAAATTGTTTTATATGCTATATCGATAAGGAAAAGTTCCCCTATTTAAATTTTACAGTTTTATTATATGTATGTATAGATAATATAAGTTCATAAAAAAAAAACAAATTCGATGAAAAATAAAATAACGACTTGTGTACCGGATTGGTTCGTGTTTCCGGGTTAAAAAGTGTTTATTATTTTAAGTTAGGGTATAAGTTATTACCATACCAAATTTCATTGAAATCCGATTGGTAGTTTTTGCGTTAAGACTGACAGACAAAAATTCCAAAAAAAATTGTTTTATATGCTATATCGATAAGGAAAAGTTCCCCTATTTAAATTTTACAGTTTTATTATATGTATGTATAGATAATATAAGTTAATAAAAAAAAAAACAAATTCGATGAAAAACAAAATAACGTCTTGTGTACCGAATCCTCACAGCGCGAGTCCTACTCAAACTTGTCCGATTTTTTTTAATTGTCAGGTTCCTGCAATACAATCTCTGAGCTTTGTGCAGTAATTGCTTAATTTCACTGGAACTCTATTTCTTGTAAAGATAAATGTATATTTCTCAGTAAAATATGAAAATGTCATTGTCCTATTTCAGTTTCTGACTGCGTTAACGACAATTGGTCGGCGTCTCGCCAGCGTCGCCGACAAGGAGCGAAGGAACGGCCGCCTCAGGGCAGAGCTTGCTACGTTAGACCTCAACCTGCCGGCAAGAGTGTGGCTACCCTTGCACCAGAGACCTCACTACGTGCTAAGGATACCTCCTCATGCGGCTGCAGTGTTGAACAGCAAAGATAAGGTGATATAAAACAAAATTAAAACAGTGGTATCCGCGGCGTTTCTTGTCTCTTCTGTGGAGAAGGAAGTTTTTATTACTTTTCTGACGATTCATGCTACAATTTATATAAAGAATACCGATTCTGATACTTAAATATTGTTACTAGCTTTTATATTACATACTTTTTTCCGAGACCCAAGACTGGCAGAAAATACATCAGGCGTTGAGTCCGCCTAAATTTTAATTACATACAGTCAGTAAATCCAATAAGTCACTTAACCAAGGCGGACCTCACGCAAACCCCTCATATATCTCGATAGTTAATTTATGGTATTGTGCTGAAACATTACCTGAAGGTCGTCTAGTCGATTGGACGTTAGATACCGATTCACGATACGGATTAGTTCGATTGAGTTCCTCAAGTAATGAGATGGTTGTTTACTGCGTGGATTTGAATACAGAGCCCCAATTCTACTAGCAAAACTTGGCGAAAACCAAATAATAACCGCTACTAGTCAATTATTTTGTAATCTGGTAGTATGCAAAAATCTGTGATCGGTGATTGTTTGGTCATGGTTTACATTCGGTTTTATCAGGATTTTGGGGCTTGGATTTGCCGGATATGAAAACTGTGATCCGTTCTTTGGTTTTTAGTCGATTTTTAGAACTCTTTGTCATGTTTCTGGAAGAGTAGACTTGTTATTATTTGTTGCATATAAATAAATATACCATAGCGTGGGTACGGCGCCGTAAATATTTTGATCTAGCAAAAGTGATTTGTTAGAGGCATGTATTTTGTAGACAAAGAATATGAATTTTCATAGTATCCCAAACTTGAGATAAAATGAGTTCTCCATGTAAACTTTCATCCCCTGTTTCACTCCTTCAGATTTTTGAGACTAATGGGAGCCTATGTCATCGCCTGGGAAGCAATCTATTTCCTTGGTCAAATTTTGTTAAAATCTGTTCACCGGGTTAGGCGCAAAAAGGTAACAGACAAACAAGATTTACTTTCACTATGGATTCTACATTTCAATGGATTTTCCAAACATTTACTAGTTGTAAACATTAACACGAAACAATAGAAGAACAATTTTTATCATCAGCTGAATTTAGTTAAAATCTTCGAATTAATAATCAATTTGACCTCGTAGTTCATCTACTTAATTAAAATAGTTTCGTAGTCAATTAGGGTTCAATTTCGATACTTAAACACTAACAGAAACTGGTAATGGAAGTCCGTTGCCGATTAATAATTTGTCGGTCACTGTCAAACGTGTGAATTGCGCAGTAGATAAACGATAAGCCCCTGTACCGACTACAACAAAATATTGATAAAAAACTCGTGTAGTAGTACTTACCTTCGAAATTAATCAAGCCTGATAATGAAACAATTATGTTAAAGAGTTTATCAGTGAAGTTTTAACGCACTTTTTTTGTTAACGTATTTCGTCTTATTGCTGGGCATAAGTATCTCTCATGACTCTCCATTTTACATTTGATAGTTAGTCAAGGAAAAGAAAAGCCAAAGGCAAAGGGCAGCACACATTACATAAGGTCGAAGTGCTCTTCAGACAACTCAGCTCAAAATGCTAATTAAAATAAGATGAAAGGGAAAGAAAGAGCTAGATGCGAAGAGCACAAAACCAGTGGTGGTCTATGTCCAGCAGTAGACGTCTTTTGGCTGATATTTGTTGTGTAGTTATAGTTGTATATCACGTACATTTATAATACAAGTTGCATTCTAAATAAACCAGTTACCAACCGGCCACCGTGTTGTCATTACGTTACCCTCAAATACATAACAATTGGCGACGAGTTAACGACGTATCATTGCAAAATGGCGGACAACGCGCGTGCTATTGGAAACATAAAAGAATTCGATTCAAACACAGATTCTTGGCCAAGTTATATTAAACGAGTAAAAGCATTTTTTGTAGTAAACAATATAAAAGACGCAGTGCAGACCTCATTTTTAATAACGTTAGTGGGAAATGAAACATACGATCTCATGACGGTATTGTGCAGTCCAGAAGAACCCGAGAAAAAATCTTTCGACGAACTAGTCACCATTGTGGACAACCATCTCAATCCAAAATCCAGTGACATGGCTGAAAGGATGAAGCTAAGGGCGTGCTTGCAAAATGTCAATGAAACAGTAAATGAATATCTGCTGCGATTAAAAAAATTGGCAATGACCTGTAAGTTCAAAGGTCAGGAATCTTTAGAGGAGAATTTGAGAGATCAATTCACTTACGGCCTGAGAAGCGAAAAATATAGACAACGGCTATTAGTCGAGCGAGAACTTAGTTTTACGAGGGCAGTGTCTTTGGCAACTACGTTGGAGGCAGCGGAGCTCGAGGCTAAATTAGGTGGCGTTGGTAACCAAAACGCAGGAGAGGAATCTCAAGCAGGAGTATACGCAGTCCAGTCCCGTAGCGGCAGCGGCGGGAGGGCAGGCGGCGGGCGGACGGGCGCGCCGCGCGGGGCCGGCGCCGGCGGCCGCGCTGGCTCGCCGCGCGCCACCGCCAGCAGGCAGGGTTACGACAAGTGCTATCGGTGCGGCTCGCGGCAGCACTCGGCCGATAAGTGTGTGTATAAAAATGCTAATTGTTACAAGTGCGATAAAGTGGGCCATATAAGTCATATGTGTCGTAACAAGAGAAACAGTTCCAGACTTTTTCGAGTGCAGGGTAGTGATTCCGAAGGAGAAGATAAGTCTCCTACGCTGTATAGACTTGGGGATTCCGAAGAGTCAGATAGGCCCTGGTATTGTAAGTTGAATGTGGAGGGTGTCCAATTAGACATGCAAGTCGACAGCGGTTCCTCGGTAAGTGCTATCTCTAAAAATACGTATCATCAATTATACAAAGATAGGCCGCTTATTAAATCGAACAAAGTTCTCACCGTGTACAGCGGCAAACAAATCAAGCCCATCGGTATAATGCCAGTTAACGTTGTCAACAATAATAAATCTAGGCAAGAGCGCAATTTACGACCCATTAACATTTCACTGGGTGATTTTTGTGTTGTGCTGTGCACACAATTACGATAATTTAACAAAAATCTATTAAGGGCTATCTCGGCAGCGGTTCCTTCATGTATTGCCTTTTTCAAACATTTTTTTACTAAACCTACTGCAATGGGTTGTTGTGATGGGTGTTAATGGGTCGTAAATTGCGCTCTTGCCTAGATTTATTGAGACCCGATACTAAAAATATTGTAATACATAATCAGTCGAAACAAATAAATGCTTATAATGGTAAGGACAGATATATCAATGTTGGAGATATAGTAATGTTTAAGAAGCGGCAAAACAATAAAGAAATCTGGGAAAAAGGGATAGTTAGTAATATTATAGGAAATGCAATGTTTGAAATTGAATTTAGGGGACAAAAACACAGGCGTCATATTGATCAAATATATAAAATACCAAATTCAGAAGTTAATATACAAAACGATCACATAATATTTGATGAATGTGGCCCCTCAGTGGCTAGCAACCTTACACCAGTTAATAATCCAAAAATACATTGCAATAGGACTTCTGCATCCCCCGGTACACCGGAAGATAAATATCTTTCATCTCCACGTTACATGGACGTGGAGGAACCTCACGGAAAGGTTATAGATCATTCGCTTAGCGAGCGAAGAGAAAGTATTATACCGGCAACTACACTGGGCAGGAAAAGAAATTATTTTCCAGACGACTCTGATTAGTAAATAAGTTATTTTTTTTTTTTATTACTTTTTCTTTACAATTTTTGGTTTTTGATATATGGTTCAGGTTTTTGTTATTAATTTAGTTTTTAAGTGCTTTTATTTAATCTTTTGTAAAACATACATATATATTTTTATTTTGTTAGAATTGTTGTTTATTACTTTGCGGATTGCGGGGTGTGTCAAGAATTTTGGGGGGGAAATGTTGTGTAGTTATAGTTGTATATCACGTACATTTATAATACAAGTTGCATTCTAAATAAACCAGTTACCAACCGGCCACCGTGTTGTCATTACGTTACCCTCAAATACATAACAATATTGTTGTTAGTGCAGTACATACTGGCACGAAAGGGCTGCTCTATGACCTTTGCTTGATGGCTTCTGATGATGAGTTAGTACATAAAGATAATTCACAGAAACTTCTCAATTTTTAAAATCAGCATATACTATTTTGAATTTTATTCAAGAAAAACAGGATTTGGTACAGAACTGAAAGTGTTTTAACTCATTTATTTAAATTGCTTGCAGATTTAAAAAAATGAGAATGTTCAATTACTTACATATTACACAGGGGCGGCGTTTAAAGAAAATATCACAAATTAAGTAAGTAAATGTGGTTATCTAAATGAATTGAAACCTGAATTTGATATTAAGGCATGCAATACGCTACACGAACCGTGTAATTTAGGGCAGAGTAAATGATGAAATACATGAATAATAAATGACTGCGTACTTATAAATGTTATATTCCATATACATTGCAAAACGTGATTTATCTCGTGCAACAACCAGGCCTAAAACCACCTTTGGGCTTGAACAGCAGATAAAAAGTTTGTACGAACAAAGAAAATACAGTAGTAAAATATAACATTATAATATCAGCCTATAGTGCCCACTGCTGGGCAAAGCCTTCTCTCACAAATCAAGGTGAGAGAGATTAGGTCATACTCCACCACGCGGACCCAGTGCGGATTGGTGGAGGCAGGTTTGTGGCCACCTACTGTTGGAACTTATCAAGCCGCCTAAGGCTTCCAACTCGGCTTAACGACTACCGCATTAAGTGGTAATCGGGGCCAATGACTTAACGTGCCTTCCGAAGCACGGAGACGCTCGAATATGAAAATGCCACAAACGGTAACCCATCTCAGGCCGACCTAGTCGAACGCTGCTTAACCTTGGTGATCGGTAAGAACACCGCGGTCGCACAGCGCTACGAGCGCCTCTCAATAACATTATTCAATAATAATGTTAACCGTTGGGTAAACAACTGTCACGCCTGTATATTTGTATTTGAATTTTTCAAAGTGGCAGAGGTGTACTGGCTACACCTAATTTTGTTTCGAAGGTGTTCAATCCCAGTGCAATATAGGGACACCCTATTACCATCATACCAAGCACAATGTCAGGTCCAGAATCAGAATTCATGTAAAACATTTTAGTATTTATGAATCGTCAGAAAAGTAACAAAGACTACCACCACTTCGGCATGTCATTCCTATGGACAACAAGGGCAAGAAACAATAGCTCCGTACTGCCACTGAGAATTTTCAATTTGTCCTATCTAGGATGCCACCATGTGTCCCTGGATGCAGGCCATCATTGAAGCTGACCATTCAATTAATAAAGGCTTTTGTCTACAGGCTCCCTACATAATGTATGTGGAAGTCCTAGAAACGGAAGGCCACGAGCCTCTACCTCCGCGCCTATTACCCCCCGCACCACCAGCCCCTCATTCCCCGCCTATCCGCCACACGAAGAGCGAAGAGAACCTGGTACCCGAGTGGCCAGTGCTGTCACTGTACTCAGGGTTGGATGACGTCGACGCCGGAGACTGCTGGAGCCCAGATGACGAGGAACTCAGTACTCAGTACCCGCATAGAGCACCAGCGCCTGATAGCTTATCACAGGTATTTTTTTTCTTCATTTTGAAAAACGTAGCCCCATGCTAGAAATTATATTTTTGTGTCGTAGGTGCCTATATAAATATGAAATTTACATATACCAAGACCAAAACAAATAGTATAAAAATAAAGTAAATTGTTCATAAAGTAAAATAAATAAATAAGGCGTAGCCCAACTACGAATTGTATACTCTGCCGTCCAAATGATAAATGCATTAACTATTTTCTTGTGCAGAACGTAATTACTGTGTTTATCATTTGGATTATGCCTGTGTCGTAGGCACGTTTAAAAAAACATGAATATCAGATTCACATAGACACCCACACTTAAGCAAACGTTTGTTGGTCAACTTGGTCATTATAAAGCCGTTCCGTATGGGGAGTTCCGCGGATTCACTGCGAGTTCTCGATCCTCTATCGAGAATTTTTCTGGGTTTAATACAATTAGTTGACCAGTAAATGTACTTTTATCTTATAATTTTAATCGATAGATTAGATATGACGTTTCCGCATTCTTGTCAATTACAACAGACTTTTAAATCTAATGCATTCTGTTTAAACCAATCAAATACATATATTATTTTCGTTATTGTTGGTATGCGTGTATCTGAAAACGGACAGTAATTCTTATCGCTCGTGGATTATTGTTTTAGTAGTAGTAGGTCCAAATTTGCTGATAAATGAATTATGATATTTAACACGATTAGGATGTGAAAGTTTTTTTGAAATTAAATTATTTTGTAATTCTAATTTTTATAGTATAAGCGTTTCATCAATTACCATTATAAAATCTATATATGCAGATTAAGCACAACTTTGGGGTCTAAAGAACATGAAATTATGGACAAGAGAGCAATAAAAAGTTTCTTTCAAAATTCATTTGCTAAGGTATTAAACAGGGGGTTAAAATTATCAGTAGAAAATACATACATAAATAAATAATTATTTGCACCTACATTTTACCCAAGAATTGTCTAAAGAACGTACTACTATTCTGTAAGCTTACTGAACCTACCTGTCAATGATTGACCAATTCTTCATTTATCTAGATTTACATAGTCTCCTTTTAATACTTTTTATAAATAAACACGGGTAACAAGGTTCCATTTAACTCAATTTACATACCTTGCGCGCTTATACCAGACAGATCAATCAGCTTATAGCATTAAACATAGCTTCTGGTCTGGCGTGCCGGTAAAAGGGCAATGTCACGTTGTGAAAGTATCGTGCGAATTGACCATGAGGTCGATGAAACTTCGGTTTTTTTTTTATCTTACGAGGTAATCGCTTTCTTTTAAATAATTATGAGAATTATAAAGACAGGATAATCCGAGTGAACATGCTACAGTTGTTATCGCTAATAGAAAATGAATAATTTTAAGAGAATGATTTTATAACGAAAAGTCACGAAACAGAACGCTTGCCACTTGGCCAGGTCCTCTGATTTCTAGTTTTGAGCACACTGTCTCAGTTTGGTGCGTTGAACTATA
Organism: Phalera bucephala; assembly: GCA_905147815.2. NCBI lineage: Eukaryota > Metazoa > Arthropoda > Insecta > Lepidoptera > Notodontidae > Phalera > Phalera bucephala. The sequence continues at coordinate 30,532,978 of LR990612.1, forward strand.
GTTAAAGTGTATATAATCCAATCAAACTTTATAAGTTTGTGAACAAACCATTACCATTTTTAGATGTTTTAGTTGTGATTGCAATTTTTTAATAAGTATAATATGTAGGCGACAGTGTTTCCGAAGACATCGAAATGAAAATGCTGTTAGCAAAAAAATCGACGTTTTTATGTTGCGTGAAAAAAGTTTATTTATTTATTTTTTATAAGGCACATCAACAACATAAACACAAACATTACTAATGACATTTTAGAACAAAACATTTCTAGTGCTTACATCAATTACATATATGCACAACATTTTTTATAATTACTACAAACAATCATATACTATTACATAAATTTAAAACATACAATCTCGAATAGTCCTTAAAACAATAACTGAATGAAAGTAGTGCAAAATACTATATCTATCAATATATAAATATATGTATATATAAAACAGAAATAAAATGAAGTAGGTATAAATACGGACTGAAACAAAAGATTTACGTCACTTTATTTTTTCTATTAATATTTAAAATCTTATCCCTGAAGTGCGCAGAGTGGTCATTAAATATATCTAAATCGCGCAGTTTCCACCAACTGTTGTAAGTTGTCATCAATCTGGCTATTGGAGAATATGAACCTAAGTTGGTTCTATACCTCGGTATTTTGAAAAATGTTTGGTTAGCTCTACGAGAATTTAGTTTAGGAACACATATTGCTATACGTTCCAACTGGTCATGGCATGGTGTGGAGCCTTTGACATTTTTTTGTAAAAACAGTAAATCATGCATGCGTCGACGCTGATATAATGCAGACATGCCAAAGAAGGTGAGTCTATCTTCATATGAGCATCTACTGGAAATGCCAGGAGTTATAAATGCTAAATGCCGTGTAAATAAATGATCGCTGCAAAGACTATGCGATCAGAATGGACTGCATAATGCGGGTTCCAGATAATACTGCTGAACTCCAGCACACTTCGTACAAGTGCATTATACAGGGTTATTTTCGATCGCACCTCTTTGAATTCTTTTGAATTGCGCTTAATAAAACCTAACATTTTAGCTGCTTTATTAACAATAATATCATAGTGGGGAATGAAACTAAGCTTAGAGTCCAGAATGACGCCTAGGTCTCTAACTTGGGTAACTACAGTAATTGCTTGCAGTAAGTTTGATTGGAATATACTTAAGTTAGTTTATTTAGTGTTCAATTTAACTCACTAATATTCTCTTAGGATATTACAAACATCATAAACAACAACATTTGTTTTAGGGATTTTTAATATTAGCGGAAACTAAATCTGTTGTTTCGTAGAAAAAATAAATATTGATACTCGACACAATGTATGGAACTTGCATATAGTTTATACCTAAAGTTGTATCTAAATCTTATATAGCACACCTTAGTGATTCAGTCTATTGTGCTAAGATTTTATGAACTGTTTATGTGTCAACATGAGAACGTGGTCCAACATGAGAAAGAGAACGTCCTTTGCGGGAGTTATAGATAATAATAAAATGTAGTTCCATCACGTTTAATTCACCACTGAAAATTTAGGAAATCGACCTAGGAGTTACCATAACCTCTTAAGCAAATGTATTTTAATCTTACTTTGCCGTGAAAGAGAGACTGAGCTATAAACCTTATTCATTTGATATAATTGACTGCATTATAATTTCTTATGTCCGTCTTAAGTCTCCGTAACCGGCGAGCGTGTATGAGACGAACTATGAGAGTCGAGGAAGCCAGAGAGGTATGTAAGGAAAGAACCTTTTGGAACTCTGTACTTTCTGCCTACCCCGCAAGGGATCTGGCGTGAGGTTATAGATATATAGATAGATAATTTCTTATGTGTAATTATGAATATAATGTTCTTATGAATTTGTATTTGAATTGATACAAGAAAATCATTTCTTGTATGGGTCCAAGAAACCAGAATATTATATTATTATTATTAAACTGAGTTTACATACCCACATCGCTTTCTCACTGTATGGTGATTAAAATAGTTATTCCCAAGAGGTCAGAGAGTCATTGGTTTATGGTAACGAAAGGCTATTACAAAAACGTTGAAATTTTTTTTATTCTGTTTGGTACGTTTCTCCCAATGCATTAATAGTATTCATGCAAAAGAACGTTTAGAATATTATTCTAAATGTTCTTTTTGTATAATTTGGTTCTAATGATGGAAGTATGTTTCTTGGAAATAATTTCTAATCATTATGTCCAATGGTGCTAGAATAGCAATTTGTGTGAACCGTTCTAATTCATCGCTATAATAATGTAGTACCATTGTAAATACAATTACCGGTCGTTGGTTTTTCTTGTTTTTATTTTTCTTTGTATTTCGAGTAGGTAATTTTAAATGGTATTTAATGTCGTTGCCTCTGTTTGTAAGTACCAAGATTTTGGGTGATTAACCTCTTCGTCGGAACAAAATAATAGAAAAAGCATGATAAGTACTTGTTACCTCTAACAACTGAAGTACATATAATCATTAGGTGTTTTTAAAGCTAAGTATGTATCTACTGCAATTTGTTCACATGAGATGTGTATGATAATTTTAAGTTACCGCTCTAAAATATTCTAAGAATTTTATAGCAGAAGGGTTTCCAGTAAAGTCAGATTATTTACTTCCAAGAACACTACTTCCAAGAACGGTCACTTGCAATAAATAAAATATATTTACGATCAAGGCAGATGAAACGAAAATTTATATTGGGCCGCTATGAAATTTAAATTGATAGCTACCGGGTAAAACGAAATGACTATTAATAAGATACTGTTAGAGCGTGAAATGAAAATGCGTTGGCGGTTATAATTTCATCTTATATTTTTAATTTCACAACAGTCTCAGACGAAGTCTCGAGCAAGTGTTCATTTTTAGATATTATCCATAGACTTACGTCTCTTGTATTGCATCGCCATCTTCTTCAAATTGATTATCCAAAACGATTATTTGTCTATAATATTAATAGCAACACTCACGCCATCTAGCGATCAGTGTTGACATCGAAATGTCAAGATGGCGGTGCATTTGTCAAAATCAATATGTCAACCCTACATGAAACTACCCATTCATTTTTATTATTACAAATTATCAACGTTATGCGAAACTACCCACAATATCCTAACAGTACCCTGTATTGGGGAAGCTATACTGAGACCACATGATAAAATGCGGTAGTGTATGATCTTAGTATGGAACGTTTGGCGTGGGGTACGGCGTCGAATCAGCGGTCAGACTGGTGACCTATTAAGGGCCTACCGCGATGGATTATTTAGAGACCGGGAACTCGCCCGGTCTATAAATGATCGATCGCGTTGTTGATTTATGAACTACCATACACATATAAGTACATTTTGATCTTACCTCGTAAGTAGGGTTGCCACCCGTACTTACTTGTACGTTATTAAGGATTAGTATGCTTTATGAGACCTGTACTTTAGCGAGAATACTTTATTTCACAAAGTTTGAATTTCAAGATTAAAAAGGACAAATTGATAGTAATTTTACGACTGAGTGACTTAACCGTAGTATTCGCAATTACAAGCTAGGTGGCTGATGCCAGAAGTTACAATCCGAATCTATGGTAAGCTAGATTTAAGAAAATAACATTGTTAAATCTAACATGAACTCTTCTGAATTGCTACTATCTTTCTATAGTTATTATATATATTCTCTATTGAAGTCATAGACTCTAAACATGCTGTGAAGCTGTTTAGTAGTGATAACAATGATGAAAATTATCTAAAAGTAAATTATAGATTTTTTTTAAGCTTGTGATATTGTTCGTAGGTGTCGGCAGTGTCGGCGCTGTCGACGTCGTCGTGTGGGTCGCGCGAGTCGGTGGCGGTGGGCGCGGGCGAAGTGCGGCGGCGGCTGGCAGATGCCACGGCTGCGCCGCCGCCCAATGCCTTCCGCCACGACCCCGCAGACCCTTCCGCCATCGCGCTCAAGGTACACGACACAACACTTGCCTATCATGTACATATCATATTGGTGTGGTTATTGAGCCATTCCGAATTAGGTTCCCGATCTGAACTTTTTGATTCACTTTTTCGCGGACTCGAACTCTCTCGTCCTTGTCTCGTCCAATCACTGAAATCCCTTAATCTTAGCCGCCACCGACTACGCTCCTGACTCATCCTTTTTGTTTTTCCTATCCAAAAATTCTGAGTATCCATCCGGAGTTTGGAATTGTGCACAGAAAATGGTAATAGGCTCGCCCTATTTTGGGACCACCTAAAGGCAAGACCGCACTGGGCGACACTGCACTGCAGCGGAGCAACGCGGCCAAGTATTCTTTATATGAAATTACTACGCACTACGCAAATAATTTTTTTTTTATATAAGCCCTGCAGGGGCGCTTAGAAATAACCAATTTACATTTTTTTTAATCTAATTTAACTACTAATCTACCACCGGATCGAAACGCGGCCTCCACTGAGAAGATCGGCGAAGAAACTCAGCGGGCTCGTCTTTTTTATTTACTTTTCTTTCTCTTCTTTCTTTTCTTCTTTTTGCTATCATATTGTGTGGATACATACATGTGTTTAGGTTACACATAAATAATTTACGATCTAGCTCCAGTGTGATGCCTTACGATCGAGATAGTGAATCTAATGATGTTATCTGTAGAGTGTCTAAAGGAAGCTAGATGGAGCAGTCCCCAAAAGCAGCACCCTTTCACGAGTATGAATACTGAAACAGCCATCACTCCCTTCGACTATATTGGAGGGAAGGGAGTGACCGCCAGACAGCCACCGCAAGCAAAGACGTTATAGTGAGCATGACCAAACCTGCAAAGATGACCAACTAACGACATCGGCCGCGGCGGACCGCTGCAGTGCAGTGTTGTTCAGTGAGGTCCTATCTAACATCGTCGTCAAAAAAAAAATGTACTGTGAACCTGGTACCCCCGTTTGGGGAATATACGTGTGGCGGTGATTTCTTTCTGTTTCCATATTTCCAGCGATAATTACATACAGCTTTTTATTCTAGGAATCCTGGGAAAGTAAACTCGCGCGAATGCGATCATCGTCCCCGTACGGTGCACTTAGTGGGTGGCGGCTACTCGGGTGCATAGTGAAGGTGGGGGACGACCTGCGGCAGGAGATGCTGGCGGCGCAGCTGCTGCGGCGGCTGCAGGCCGCGTGGACCGCGGAGAGAGTGCCGCTCAAATTGCACCCTTATGAGATACTGTGTCTGGATAAGGAGTCGGGGCTGATTCAACCGGTGGGTTTGGGTTGATTTCTGTTCATTCCAAATGAAACCGAATTCCCGATGAGTTAAAGACTTTAAACATAGCTCAGCAGTGTATGACAATGCAATAATACGAAAAATAAAACACAATGTCTTGACTAAAAATCAGTATAAAATTCTTATGTAAAAATGTAGCATGTCCTTAAAACAGCCTAAAAGTTATAATGCTTGTGGACTTGTCTCTATATGTCAGTGACTTATAACTGATAAACTAAAGTACTGAATATAAATTATTTACTAGTCTATCTATCTATCTATCTATAACCTCACGCCAGATCCCTTGCGGGGTAGGCAGAGAGTACAGAGTTCCAACAGGTTCTTACCTTACATACCTCTCTGGCTTCCTCGACTCTCATAGTTCGTCTCATACACGCTCGCCGGTTACGGAGACTCTTGACTTTTCCATCAGATAAGACTCGGTTTATTTGGTCGTGGTAAGATAGTCTAGGTCTTCCCCGGTACCTGCATCCTTCCACTTTCACATTGTATATCTGTTTTGTCATTCTTTCCTCTGGCATTCTTTCTATATGCCCGAACCAACGGAGCATGCCCTTTCTCATCTTTACACCGATACTATCTTTCATACCTACTCGCTGTCTTACTATGCTGTTGCTAATGCGGTCGGTCAGCTTCACTCCGCACATCTTCCGCAGAGCTCGCATTTCTACCGCATTTATCCTACTTTCATTCTCCTTCTTACATACCCAGCTCTCGCTACCATATAACAGCGTTGGGACAAGAACTCCGTTATGTATGGCCAGCTGCGCCTTATGGCTTAAGTGCCGGCTCCCGAGTAGCTTTCCCATCGCACCATTCACTCTGTTCCCTGCACTCACTCTTCTCTCTATGTCAGCGGTGTATTTCCCATCCTTACTGAAGGCGCATCCAAGATATACAAACTCATTCACTTGCTCCAGCACATCGTTACCAACCACAATCCTTACATTCGTTTACTAGTACCGAGTTATATTGTTACAAAATAGAATACTTCTATTATACCTACAAAAGTGTTGATCGTCAATTCTTAGCTTGTCTTCATGAAACTGCCACATAGGACAATTACTAAATATTATAAGGTCGCAATTAACAAATTTGCGTTTGCACAGGTACTCAACTCAGTATCACTACACCAAATCAAGAAGCAATCTGGCAAGTCCCTCCGAGCGTGGCTCGAGTTGGAGCACGGGCCGGCCAACAGCGAAGGTTTTCTTCACGCCCAGAACAACTTCGTGGAATCAGCCGCCGCTTATGCGCTCACCAGTTATTTACTGCAACTTAAAGACAGGTCAGTACCATCTTAGCGTTTAGACGGCAACTATGCTGTACCATATACAGTATACACAGACATCTAACCGATAAATATGGATCACTTCTATCGTAATTATTGACCAAAGTGACACGATAAAATCTGACTATTAATATAATCGTAGTGAAGATACGTAAACAGTAAAATATTTTAGTAGTAACCGGTACCCTCTGAAGGCTACCGAAAAGTCGCGTAGAGCGCGTTTGTATGCATTGTTCTTATGCTCACTGCTAGAACTAAAACGTTCTATTATCCCTTCTGCTCCACCCGCGACGAGAGACGTTATACCAGTATGCTTAATGAGGTCGCGGCCGCGCGGTCATAAATTTGCCGAGGTTTATAAAAACGACGATAATTCAAAAAAAGGTCAGGTCAAAACATTAGGTAGATGTTTTGACCTGATATAAAATGTATTTTCATCTATGATGTTACTGTTTCCTATTTGTATATACATTTATTTGATACATCACCCTATACAAATATATTTTCAGCCTAAAAAATACATACGATAAAAATACATACGAAAAACGAAAAAAAAATTGTGTTCACGCAATAAATTTTTTTAGAAAATATTACTCTACTTTGGAATAACAAGTTATGCTTTTTGTAATCTAGGATAAGTAGTTATAAAAATCTGCATATCTAGTTTTATGTCTTTTAAACAAAATAATTGCCCAAAACGATGGCAAGTGACCATTTGTGACCAAAATGACGTGCCTGCTCTCTTACGACTTTTGGAATATGAATGGCCGATTTTGGCCGAGACAAATTTGTGACTTAGTGAGTTTAAAGGTTATGATACGTATCTTTATTGTGGTGTAACTGTGCCTCTCTGAAAGACACTGTAAGTAGCGTTGCGCAGTCGCGGCAATTGTTTTTTAAGTATAACTGGCGGCTCTGAATTGACTTCGGAGAGCAAAGTTGATTTACGCGTACTGTACTTATACGTTAAAGATAGAACCACAACTTCTTGCTCCAACGCATAACGGCGTCTCTCTTGCACTTACATTCGGATTGATCGTATTTATTTATTTATTTATAAGGCTTACCAACTAAAACACACAATTACATACATAACATTCACATCAATCAGATTACATAAAAATTTAACATTTATATGGTTTTAAATTATAGGCTAGAACCACAATTATGTGAATCTTATTTCCAATAAACAATTATTAATACAAATTATATATAAACCAAAATTATACAAATTATACTTAAGATCAGGCAACTTACATTCATAATAATACAATTTGAACAATAATAAAGATAATTAGAATCTATAATAATAAAAATATCAAATTAATTTATTATAAAATGAATATAATGAAATGAACAAATACATATATTGTTTTCTGATTATTATTATTATTTTAACAGAGTCAATGAATTAGACCCCTAATATGGCTTTTTTGAACAATTCCATTTTTTCAGCGAAAATGTCAGTATAACCTGTGTTACATGCGCGACTTGTGTAAGACAATGATAAACAATTATCATCTTTACCGGTGTTCATGTTGAATTAAACGCAACAATAAACACGCTTAGTACCGGCTCGCGTGTGTCTTTGAACATTACCTATCCACCTAACTATTTTATCATGCCAGGTCCCTTGTGAACATTATTTCGTTATTAATTAATTTTCAATTTTATATTAACACAAACAAAGTGGATAATCGAACAAAACAGACATATAAGGCGTGCAGTGGTAGCTTTTTTAATTGTACCGAGGTCGTAATGAATTGGTCAGTTATTTCCGCATAGTTTAAGCCAAACGTTTTTCGATGTATTGCTTAACGATTAAGGTTCGTGTATGTATACTAATATTATAAAGAGAAAAAATGTGTCGGTTTGTATTGGATAAACTCTAAAACTAAACGGTTTTAAAAATTGTTCCACCATTAGATAGCTGCATTATCCTGAAGTAACCTAGACAAGGTAGGAGGCGCTGTAGTCGAACGGGTACGAAGCTGCGAGAAACTGTTAGTTTTTTTATAATTAGACAAACCGGGATAGCCTCAATACATTTTCATTGGATTTGATTGTTATGTAAGAGCTATGTATTCTATCATACTAATATTAAGAAGAAAAATATGTTGATGTGTCTGTAATCCATAAACTCTGCAACTACTGGACTGATTTTAATAATTCTTTCACTAATAAAAAGCTGCATGATCCAGAAGTAAAATAGACTATATATATTAAATACGCATACGCAGAAGAAGTCGAGTTCGGCGAGTGGTCAGAAATAAAAAGGCAAAATAAACAATGTTAGTTAAATTTGGGTTTGTGTTTGTTGCAGGCATAATGGGAATATTTTGTTGGACAGCGCAGGTCACATCATCCACATCGACTTTGGATTCATCTTCTCAATATCTCCTAAGAATTTAGGATTTGAGAGCTCGCCATTTAAGGTAAGACGATTTTTTTTTATCTCTATTGAAATTTCGCTGTCCATTTAGTCACTATCTTCACTACATATTACAACTAAACCATTTTACTGCCCCTTGCAGTGGAGTTTAATAGTTCCAGAAGGTTCTATGCGTACACACTTCTCTTGTCCATTTGACGATGCAGAGACGTTGTAAATTGTCTGTAATATTCTCGTATATCCTTGCAGTTGACTCAAGAGTTCGTGGAAGTGATGGACGGCGAGAACTCGGACATGTTCCAGTACTTCAAGATACTGATTCTGCGCGGGCTGATCGCCGCGCGGAAACATTGCGACCAGATCATTCACGTCGTCGAGCTCATGCGAATGGGTATGTGTTATGTACACTCATTATACAGTTGATCCGCGGTATACCCAGTGTCGAATTATGAAAATTAGTGGTCGCCAATAGGTCGATATTCGACCTACTCTTTCATCGTTTGCTGGTTATGTTTGACATTCAGTAAGACTATAGACAAATAATATTAAAGACAATCATCAATTTGACGTGTATTGTGTCAAATACGTAGTAGTGTGTGTAATGTTTTTTTTTTTATTAAATTAATGTATTTTTTATGCATAATTTAAAAAAAATATTAGCATTCCCCTACTCCTTCTCTATATAAACTATAAGTGTGGGAAATTTCATACTCCTCCGTCCGCGTCGTAAAAAGGGGTTCAAAGTTTTGCTTTACGTATTAATATATAGATTCTCGTACTCTAGAGTACTGTCACTTACCTCCTACGGTTCGGAACTTGATAATGGTGAGATCAAATCAATACGATGCTACAGCAATACCTAAACGGCTGTATCGGGTTACATGGTGTAACCTGTTTAACGTGACATGATGTAACCTGTTCAACTTCGCCGAAATACATGATGTAACCTGTTCAACTTCGCCGAAATACATGATGTAACCTGTTCAACTTCGCCGATATATTTATATATGATATGATTGGCATTACAAATTACACAGAGGGTGCCGAAATACCGCAGACAACCTCATATTTCGTCAAACAAACACTAATTAGTTGATTCTTTACGGTCTGTCGTCGTAATGGTACTAGTTGTCACAGTTTTTTTACTTTGCGCAAGTAGTTTATGATTAACAGGCATTGGAACAATACAATTTTTAGGTTCCATTTTAAATTAACTTACCACAAGTGCAGGAAGCGAGTCGCATCGGTTACTTACGTAACCGTAGTTTCGTAACTAACTCAATACTTTCTCATCTCGATCTAAGAAGGCAGTAGGACAGTATAGGCTGAATTCTTAGTGTAGAGAAATAATCTTACCTAACCTATAGTCGTGTCCACATTCCACGGACAAATTGACGTTTACAGTGTTGTCAGAATTTGACACTTTTTAAATAGTTGTGTACCACAATTCACTTTTTGTTGATAATAGAAATTAAAATAAAATTTGTTCTTACGCAACTGAAACTTACTTTTATTTAGTTTCAAATGTTAAGACAGCTGTAAAATAAGACGTCGATAATATGTTACTCATAATATTTATTATTTTGAAAATGTTATAATATAAATCGATTGAAGACGCTGGAGAGGTGTTGGTGAAGATTATAGCTTGGTGAGGAATTAAAACACTTTTTCGGGGCAACACGCGGTGAACCCGTTTATTTATGAGTATAAAAAAATACATCGTGAATGACAAAGGTTAAACGATAGAGGCCTAGAAAAATATCATTAGCAACCTAATATATTTAAATATATTGCTTAAGCTAAATGCCGCTGCAACATCAATATTTATATCCAAAAGAAATTCATTTAGTACACAATTAATTGTTTAAATGCACACTGAGTCAAATTCAACCTTAATTTAATTCGATTGATTTAGTTAGTCTACACTAGGCGTCTTAAGCTTGCGACATTATTTTTTGTTTTGACATTTGCATCTGTCTAGTTGTTCGTGGATTTGTGAACACGATTGTATTCTCGGCACCACAATTTACCCGACCTTTCTCCCGCAGGCGGGCAACTAGCATGCCTCCGGAGCAGCAGCGCCGTGTCCTCGTTCCGCGCGCGCTTCCACGTGGGCCGCACCGAGCCGCAGCTGCAGGCGCTCGTCGACAAGCTCGTGCGGGACGCGCTGCACTCGCTCTCCACGCGCCTCTACGACAACTACCAGTACTACACCAACGGAATACTGTAAAACTATATACAACGTTGGCCCTATTTAATAAACCTTTGTATTCATTGGGGATGAATGTCCTGCGACACGTGTCGCCGGAGATGTGTTATCTTGTCTCGCGTCAATGCCGTAATATACTAGGTGTAACATACTTAACACAAAACCTGAAAGGAGTTTGTTCTAAATCGGCAACTGAATCGATTTCACTATTTTTAAGGTTAGGTTTTTTTTTAATTTTCAAAATAATCTGTTACTGTTCTATACGCTGTATTAAACAAAATTTAATAATTATTCAAAGCATTATGGCTGTTTAAAATGTATTTCTATTACACACACATCAATACGCATACAAAAGTTAATTAATTATTAAATTTTATGGTTAATTTCGGTACCGAAGAGCTTAAAATGGTAGACAACTCCTTAAAATTCCGTTTTTGTATTGAATTCGTAAAGCAATAATCTAATTGGGATGTCTGAGGTCTTGCGGTATTTAAGTTACACCTTGTATATGGGCATGGCCTAACTATGATAATACAGTCCAACAAGGATCTCTTGGCTTGCGGCCAAAATCGGAACTAACGCTGTCGTCAAGTGAAGTGTTACTACATGATAGAGTTACCGTTTGCTATGAAATTGACCAAAGTTCCTTTTTAATTAGTAGAAAAGTCATAAAAGATAATTCATTTTTTATTTTGTTCTATAAATTAATTTGGGCTATTGCGCTCACATGGTGCAGCTTAACTAAATTCGTTGAGCAATTGCGTCAACTATCTCGAGTTAGTTACACCGTGCGACACCCAGGTTCCCTGGAAGTAACATAATTTTACCAAATGTTGACACTAATTTCACACAAACGCCCTCCTGTCAATGTCATAAATTAACCAAAAGATCTTTATTGCACTATAACATGGTAGTGTCGGGACGTTTAGTTGACGGGCAGTCATATTGCAACTCACGAAGTCATCGTTCTTGACCGAAGATGTCCTGATAATCATGGTAACAGCTGGCCATTAAAATGGCGGACCGGCCGCAAATTGATTATTCCCTTTTTATGTGTGTGAAATGATCTACGCTGTTGGCCGTGGGGCCTTTACAACTTTACCGGACAAGAAAAAGCACTGATTATTCCCTAGAGACATACATTTCATGTGTATATATATTACGTCATTGCCCCGCGTATTATAACATCCATATTTGTTTACGACCTGATCAATTTGCTATCAGTGGTATTTTAAAAAAGAATCCACATAAAACATGTCAAAATTCTACTGGTACTTGAAATAAATATTGACACATACAACGAGTTGGTTGCAACATGTCGCCTGAAAAAAAAAACCATAAATCGTTTGTCAATTTTGTTGCTCGATAAACACTGCACTTTGTGACTTCTGTCCCTAATCAAATGTGACGCGCCTATAAGGAATAAGCCGCACCATGCCACTGGCGTCTCATACGAGGCGACATCACCAGGGACACGTATCGCAGAACATTTGCCCCTAATAAATACGAGGTTTTAAACTGACAATGCGTCTTATAACATAATGACGAACCAACCATATTGTTATGACAGGCGTTTATAACTCATTGTTGACCATTGCCACTTATTTCACAGGGCCCTGCACTTTAAAACTGCAGTGTCCCGATTCCAGTTAAACAAATATCTTTTGGCCCGCGGCGAAAATCGGAACTAACGCTGTCATCAAGTGCTATGAAACTTACCGAAGCTCTTTTTCTAATTAGTAACGATGCGGATCCACCTGTTGAAATATTTCCTTGGAAGTAAGAAAATTGTACTAAATGAGAACCCTAATTTCACAACGCCCCAATAAGGGTGTCAATGTTATCCACGGGTCAGAAGATCCTTGTCGCACTATAGATGTCACTGTCAATGTGATAAAGTTCAATTGACGATTGATTGTCATTTTGAAAAATTCTCTTTAGAGGTGATTCATTGCTTGTGCCTAGTAATTCTGTCCTGATTTATGCGGTACAAAAAATGGCCTGCTTTGCTATCGAGTACACCATAATTGTGTTGCAGATATGACTTAAGTTATCGAGTGTACTGGTATATTATTTTTTGTTCTCCCGCTTTTATAGATCTTTTTTAATATAGTATAGCACTGATTCAAGGCTAATCCTTTGATTGCTGGCTGTTTTTAAACATAATTGCAGCGGAATCTGCGGTTTTATTAAACATGCATGAGTGTTTTTGTAACGACTAATGTAATAGGAACTGCATTTTATCCTCGTTATCATTTTGTACCTATATCAGGGAGTTTAAGATGTACATGTAATAGATTGAAATAACCAACGCAACTTAACAATAAGGACGCAAAACATTACAATGATTATTATTGTTACTTAATTCCAGCTATCAAAGGATTACCAATTTAATTTTCTTCCATTATCATTACCTATATGAGCACTTACTTTGAGAAATCCATTGAAATTATGAGCATTCTCGCTAGGACACAGATTTTATCACGACGAGAGTTAATTCAATGTTAGGAGTATTTTGAAAATTAACTATTGTCCCTCCATCGGAAATTTATTCAATCAGATGTACGCGAGTTTAATTATATTTGCTTGTAAATCAGCTTTATTCTTCATGTAGTTTTTGTAATGTTTAGTGCCATAACCTACTGTACCTTTTTATCAGCCTTTTTTGCTCAACCATTCATTCTCTTATCATTCAAACAAATACTTTCGACCCGTCCACTTAGAAAACCCGTTAGCGCTTTGTAATAAATAACAGATTGAAAGATAAAATATTTTTCATGTATAAAAGTTACTGTGCGAATAGAAAGTTAAAATTCAATAAAAAATAATGTAAATAAAATGAAATTATGATAATTTTCGCAATGAGAAGACTGATTGTTCAGGCATGAGAAGTGGTCTAGGTTTAGGTTTCTTAGCCGTTTAAATTTAAGTTTTAATCCTGTATGTACATTGAGGACGTGAATGTGTAACGAATGTATCAATATATATTGAAATGAATGAGACGATAATGCCAAAGGAATGTATAAGTAATGGCATTGTTATAGATATAAATACATTTAGATTATTATGAAAATCTTATTGTTAAATGTCCAACGCTAGATAGAATCGGATACACCAAAATAAAATAGGTGGATCTTATATTAAAGTATAGACTTTTTATGAATCTGAATAGACTACATATAGGCGCTAACGTATACATTGGCGTATATGTGCATCTCGTTTTTTCACATTCTTTAGTCAGAAGAAGGAGTAAGAAACAGTTCATACAAACATTTCGTTCTAATTGACTAATACATCGTCAGATTTTTACTGATTTCGGTAATGTTTAACTATTAAATCTATTTAAGTTTTTATAATATCGTTTATAAATATGAGTTTATTTACCAAGTTATTTGTCAATTAAGCGAAGGTACTTGTATGGAAACTTGTACGAGAACTTCTTGAGACATCAATGTGTTGCTGGCCCACATATCCATAGCCACGCGACTTGATGTAGTCTATTCCAAACAATGTATGTATGAATATGGGTTTATTGTTATTCTGTGTTGTCTGGGCAGTGTTGCCACTAGATAGGTAATGGAACCAAAATTGTACTATTAAAATTGAAAGAGTAAACGTTCATTAGAATTTATCTCGTATCATTGACCTCACAACATCTAGGTTATGAAATGGAGGGTGAGAATGTTGCCAAATTTTTTACTATAACGACTACAGCAGAATAAAATGCTTCTATTTTTCGATCTATCCAATAAACTATTCCGATATATTTCAAAATAACGTAAATAAAAAATTATGGGGTCTTAAAGTTAAGAGAATGGGCAAGACGAAAGGAGGTGTATTTAAAAAGAGCATTTTATTTTATGACGTCATTAAACTTTGTATTTACATTACCTTAATTTGATGGCTGGGACTACACGGCATTGGTTTGTGCCGGCTGGTTCTCTTCGGCTGTTACACCTCTGGGCCCCAATACTACTAACAAAAAACTGCCAAAATCGATACTATCAGCTGCATCAACGGCGCTTAGCTGTTTTCGTGTACTACTAAAATACGGAAACATTGATCTGCACCGAAGAATTGGGGTCCAGGCTTATCAGAATGTTGCAGTTGCTTACACATGTTTGCCAGGTTGGTTTTAAACTCTACCCGTACAGTTATAGAGTTGATATTAGTGTGGTCACTGAATCCTGCATAGTCAATTTTATTCGAGAAATAAAACTTACTAGAATCCAGCCCCCTTGTCTGCTAGTTCCAGTCTATCAAGTTAGTATATGTCAAGGTTTAATTGGCACGTTTTATACATATTTACGGTCAGTTCGCATGTTTAGCGCGCAGATATAAAAACTGAAGGTATTCGCTACTGAAAAGTCGTTATATGTATGTAAATTATACAATGCGCGTTCATGTTTACAATGTAAACTGACCATTACGCTCGATTCCTAGTCTCGCAAAGTCGAAGCAAAGCGCGACGGAGTGACGATCTTAAATTTGATGTAGCAAAGTGACCTCTATCTCCACGACACAATGCACAAATTTCTATCAAGTAAAAACGTTCGCATGCTTCTTGACATGTTTTTTTTGTATGTGTACAATTTTGGGGCAATATGTTGTAGTAGCCTAGTGGTTAGACCGTTGGACTGCAAAGTCAGAGGTCTCGGGTTCAAACCCAGGCACGCACCTCTGTCTTTTCGAAAGCATGTGCGTATTTAAAATTAATTATCACTTGCTTTAACGGTGAAGGAACACATCGTGAGGAAACCTGCATGCCTAAGAGTTTCTCGAAGGTGTGTGAAGTTCGCCAACCCGCACTGGGCCAGCGTGGTGGACTATGGCCTAAACCCTCTCAGTTGGAGAGGAGACCCGTGCCCAGCAGTGGGACAGTTTCTTAACAGGGCTAATATTATATGTTGTGGTGATAGAAATCAATATGCTATAATTAATTTAACACTGTCGCTTCGCTTCAGTACTGCTTAAGTGGGAATCTAGATAAATGGCGCTATTAGTTTTTTTGTATAAATTGCCTGTCAGCTTGGAATTTAGCCTTAATCCATGTATTTATTACCGTTTGTGTCCGAGTGAACTATGTATCACATTGGACGATAATAAGTGTGTGTTGAGATGTAGGCGACAACCCGCGGGGTTTACGAGATGTCCTAGGTGAATGACTCATACGGCAATGCAACTCAGTGCGTAAGTATGAAAGAAGGGTTACGCAACGCAAATTTGCAGTATTGTGTAAGCCATTGGAAAAATAAGCCTCATGTACGCGTACATCGTTAACACAATCTCTAGCAGAATTATTGTAATTTAACTTTGATACAAAAATGATGATGACAAAAAGAAATACTAAGTACTAGAAAATACTCTTTCTCACAGAAAAGTAAGATATGGAATAATAATGTGCTAAACCCCTTTGTTTTCAGCCAGTCCGCATCTCGGCACACGCTTTCACTAGATAGTGTTTAAATGACGTACCTTTGAATATTTTTATTGATAGTCTCGTATTGTTTGAAGTTAAACAATGTATCTGTAAATAAATACTTTCGCTTGTCGCATATAAATTATTCTGTTAAAAGATATATTACAAATGTCCGGATAACATACATCTCGAAATTCGTTATTTATCATCGTGTACAGGTAATCGTAAGTAGGTATTCTAAATATCTATCGTATATCTTAATTTTTTTTAAATATACATAATCATAATTTTTAACATGCTTTTTTATTACCCGTCAGTTTTCTTAAAGACAAATATATCCTGGGTCATAAATATACCATGTAAATCAGTCGATCGTCTCCTAATACTTAAGTTACTTCCGCACATACGTTCGGATTTATTTTATATAGTATTTACGTACGGACGAATTTACAATCTATGTACGTACACGCACGAATGTACGTATGTATGTATGTATATTGTAAATTAGAAGTAGTATTTCAGATACTGTCGCTTATGGAGTTTCAGAACTACAATAGAGGTGTATTAGGTGTGCAAAATTTAAGACAGGTGATAGAACCAATTCATTCGATCAACTGCTATGCCGGCACTCAGAGTAAGAGGCATACACAGGAGCGTCCAATTTAAGTGGAAAGTGCATAGTTTAGTGAAAAACTAAGTATGTATAACCCGCATCTATAAACATGTCTAAGGAGCTACTTTTATTCAAGTATTGACCTAGTACATAATTTTTATTCTACAGTTGAGAAACTGCCAAAAGTTAAAGCCATACAAGGATATTTTGAACCGCGGCCAAAATCGGAACTAACCCTGTCATTGAGTGGAATGCCACTTTATGACAATCGCAGAGTTACTGTTTGCTATAAAATTTCAAGCAAGTTCTTTTATAATACTGGTGTCTGCACTAGGTAAGTCTGTGTCGCAGATCACCAGGCCCTCGCCCCTTAAACAGGTAGGTACTAAATTTGTATACAAGCTGTAACATAATTAACGCAAGACCGGAAAGTAGTTTGTTTTAAATCGGTAACTGAATTGATTCCAACAATTTTTAATAAAACTTAATTTTTTTATAAATTTGCAAAATATGCCTTTACTCCTTCAGTGCGCTATAAAAAACTAAATTTATTCTTGATTCATAGCAATAAGGAGATTTCAAATGCATTCCTAAAACTTATTTCTCAAAACGCACACATACACATACAAGTTTCATTGTTAATTGGGGTATAAAAGTGCTAAAAAAGGGGTAAAAACCTTTAAATTCGGAAATTTGGTATTCGTTTTGAATTTATAAAGCAATTCTCTAATCGGGGTGTCTGAGGTCTTGCGTTATTTACGTTACACCTTGTATAAGTAGGTCAAACATTCTCTTCATGAAAGAATATTATTTCTATATTAGTAATAAGTGAGATGTGATGTGAGTGCGTGTGTCTTTTGTGTGTGTGCGCGCGTCGTGCGTGCGTGCGTGAGTTACGCTTGCGCTTTGCGCTTACCACACGTAAGCGCGTACGACGACACCGTAAGCTTTTGTAATAAAAATAATAAATTGATAATAGAAACAATAGTTTTCTTAGCCATGTATATAATTTTATACACATGACATTACTCGGCTAAGTATATTCTTAAGACTGCGTAAATAAAACTATAGATACGCCATATTAAAAATTGTACGTACTAATAAGTATTATCAGCTATTTCAGGTTTTGAGGACTTGTTGATACAGCTGGTATATTTGAAGCAGGTTGCGATGTCGAACTTACGATAATGATATACGCTGTTTGCTGTACAGTTTCATTCAAAGTCAGCTCAGTTTTTTCGTTCATCAGGGTACCTAAGTCTAGATCACCGGTCTGGTATTCAGGGTAGTAAAAAAGAAAACTCTACTAAGATTTATCAAAATATATTTTACCAACCATCACTTCTTTCGTTTCTTTTTACCCATCTTGTGCTTCAGTTTCTGCTTGATCTTCTCTTTGCGAATTCGCTCCTTCACGATCTGTTGTTTGTCTTTGAACTCCTTGGATTTCGCTTCGGCTGTCTTCTTGGCGACTCGCTCGTTATGTTTCATCCAGTGTGGTCGGAATTCTGACACTGAACAAAAAATGTATTGCATTATTACAAAATCATCCTCGCCAATCATTAAATAATAAAAATGAACTGCCATCTTTTTGACTGCCTTTGTACTCTGGATTCTTGTACTTATTTACCGTGATAATAAATTTCCATTCTGTACGTGGACTTTGGATTTTTTAACAAATTGATAGGGGATCTAAAAGTTGATACGAATGCATTTTGAAATAGACTTCTACAAGTCACAGATTTTTATACTGTTTTTTCATCTAACAATATAAATTGGTATGGTATGGTCTAACAGTTACAATAAGATGGACTCTAACTTATTGCCTGCCTCTAGTGGCGATTACTGTGCTCAAATCCTAGAGGTCCTTGGTTCAAATCCTAGGTCGGACAAATGTAGGTTTGCTATCAAAAAACTCCCAGTATCAGTCCGGAGTCTGGAATCGTGACCGGTATGGCAATGGGCTCGCCCCCTATTACATGGGACCTAACATCGTACATCTCTGCCATCTCCGCTTGGGGAATATAGGCGTTACGGTGTTTTTTTTTCGTTTTTTTTTTTATCTAGCTTATTCTATTATGAGAAATTGTCATTTCGCGAAGTTGTTATTTTGAGCATAAACGTTGATCCATACCAGACTTCTTCCTGTTGTTGTCCCGCGGCTGGTCGTCGTCCGAGCCAGTGTCGGCGTTACGTTTGCGCCACTCGTCGTAGCGGCCGCTGCGGAACGAGGCCGGCACCCGCCCACCGCTCTCCGTACGGATCATTTTACGACCGCCGTCCTACAACCAACAAAAAAATAATTAAACCGTTATAGTGAGACAGACATCTTTTGGCACTTGGATGACATTGTCAGGGAGGCGTAGGTTCACGTATCTCTTCACTACGATTTATTCCTCTGTCGCGGGTGCGTATACAAACATGAAAATTCACATACACAAATACCCAGAGCGGAACAAATAATTGTGGATCACACAAAGATTTGTCCCGTGCGGGACTCGAGCCCGCGACTATTAGACGCAGTGGACAGAGCGACTAAGGCTCTAAGCTAAGGCATTTTAGTTACCATTTAGTAACATTTTCTTACTTCCAAGGAAATATTTCAACACTCTGTAACCAACTTGAGAAAGTGATGCACTTACTCAACGAACTTAATGAAGCTGCATTATGTGGACACAGTTAACAAAATTGAAGAATAGAACAAAATAAAAAAGACTTAAAACATTCCTGCTATTTAAAAAGAACTTAGGTTAATTACAAAGCAAACAGCAACTTCAGCGGACTGACATGGAATAACATTTCACTTGATGATAGTGTTAGTTTCGATTTTGGCCCCAGGCCAAAAGATAGCTGTCGCACTATATGCTATATTTCCTAAGCAGGCAAAGGTGTACTGTATGCGTAGACCTTCATATCGTCAGGGATATTAGGTACTAATGATCTCGTGTGGTGATAAAGATAGATAAAAACAAAAAAACTGTCTCGCTTTTGGACAAAAGCCTGTCACAATTTTAAGTTAGAAATGAGATAATCTACGACGCGGACTTCTCATGGAGGGTCATAATGTACGGCCACACCCAACGCGTTCAGCCGCGGCCGCGGTGGCGTGCACGGTGGCGCCTGAAGTAATATTTGTATGGAAATGTTCACACCAACGCGTCCTGCACGCACTATCTGAGCGGCGTTTGCACGCGCAATCATAGGGAGATACTGATCGCCGCCGGGGACGCCACCGCGGCCGCGGCTGTACGCGTTGGTTAAGCCTTACCTTTAATAGATATAAAAACTAAAAAAATAAGGTCATCTTTCATCTAATAAGACCATTTAAGAATTTATGAAAATTGAATAAGACCATTCTCTAGAGACTAAATATCTCAAGACTAAATAAAACGGCAATAAACAAACTAATAAGCAGAGTTATTACCGGATCGACGTGCACCATCTTCTTCCTCTTCCGGTCCCAGCGTAGCATGTTGCGCTGCGAACGAGCTGCCTCGCCGCTGTCCGCGCCCAGCTCCAGCTGCGCAGACGACGCGCCCACGTTGAAGTTCACCGCCATGCTGACAAACAAAAATAAAAATAATAATTTTAATTAAAAAAACAACCTTTTGCGGCAAGCTCAGGCGGGCGGCGTGGGTTTCGTTCACCTTTGGTTAGAAGAAAAACCATTACAACCATTCCTTCCGTAATGTACTTTTAATATTCCTGGGTATTTTACAGAACCGTGGTAGGTAAACTAGGGCGCTAGTATCTAAAATTATAATCGTATCGAGACAATTGAGCGCGTCTAGGTCCGGTAGCGTGCGGGGCGGCTAATATCTCTACGGCACGACCGGCGCATGCGGGAGCGCGGGCGGCGCGCACGACGCGGGTGGCGCGGCGGGAACTAAGGGATGCGTTCGGAAAGTGGAGGACGGCGTTATACTTTTTAAAACAAGCTTTTATAGCATAAATACTACGGAGATATCTTGCTTAGTTGAGGAGTTCCTTCCCGCTCCATCATCAGACTTTGGAGGTGTTCAAGTGACGACCCGGAACCGGGTGAACCGGGTCTAAAGAGTACTTAAGCGTGTTTGGGCTCGTTGGATTTATTTTGGCGAGTACGTTAAGACAAATCCAACGAGAACAAACACAGTGGGGTTATATTGAGTAGTTGGCTGGTTTCATTGGCCACCTTTTGACTGCATCATCAGGTCAGCTCTATGGTACCATATTATTGTATTGTCACCGAACTTACATACATATGCCAATATTGCTCAATCGGATACCTGCAAGTGCTTGAAAAATGGATCACAAGATTTGAACCGGAAATACAAATAGATATACGAATATTGCAAGTTAAATAAAAGCTTGTAAAAATTCTGGACAAAACTCCTGGTAAAATAAAGCTAATGATTGCTTAAGGGTTCTATACAGAAGAAGACTGAGTGGCGGTCCACTCCGATATTCTCAAGCAAGGGTGGCGGGGGTGCACTATGTACAACCACTTTTTGCCGATATTAGGTCCCGATGTAATAGAGGGCAAATTTATTGCTATATATCAGACACATTCCATACTCCGTACTGCTACTGGATTTTTTTTGATAGAAAATCTGAATTTGTCTGTCCTAAATTTAGAACCCCGGAGCTCGTGTTCGCAAAGCGCATTATTCGTTTCTAGATCAACGAAGCCAACCAAGAAAATTAAAAAAATAAAATTAAGGGCCGTATTTTAAAACAAAAATCAGTTATGAATGTAGTTTTAAAACTAACATTTTAGTACAATAAAAGAGTTGCAACAAACAAAGGTTGCCTGGAGGAAATCACTATTAGTGATAATGCCGCCCATTGTTACACCACCTTGTGAATCCATAAAACTGTAGTCCTGTATTGTGTCTTTAGTGGAACAATAAAGTGTTTATCGTCTATGAGCATAAGTGTTTTATGCATGTGGATCAAAAGTTACTTATGAATAGTCAAGAAAAATACAGACGCTCGTCGCGTTGTGTGACCGCGGAGTCCTTAGCGATCACAGTAGTCAAGAAAAAAACAGACGCTCGTCGCGCTGTGTGACCGCGGAGTCCTTAGCGATCACAACAGTCAAGAAAAATACAGACGCTCGTCGCGCTGTGTGACCGCGGAGTCCTTAGCGATCACAATAGTCAAGAAAAATACAGACGCTCGTCGCGCTGTGTGACCGCGGAGTCCTTAGCGATCACAGTAGTCAAGAAAAAAACAGACGCTCGTCGCGCTGTGTGACCGCGGAGTCCTTAGCGATCACAACAGTCAAGAAAAATACAGACGCTCGTCGCGCTGTGTGACCGCGGAGTCCTTAGCGATCACAATAGTCAAGAAAAATACAGACGCTCGTCGCGCTGTGTGACCGCGGAGTCCTTAGCGATCACAATAGTCAAGAAAAATACAGACGCTCGTCGCGCTGTGTGACCGCGGAGTCCTTAGCGATCACAATAGTCAAGAAAAATACAGACGCTCGTCGCGCTGTGTGACCGCGGAGTCCTTAGCGATCACAACAGTCAAGAAAAATACAGACGCTCGTCGCGCTGTGTGACCGCGGAGTCCTTAGCGATCACAATAGTCAAGAAAAATACAGACGCTCGTCGCGCTGTGTGATCGCGGAGTCCTTAGCGATCACAACAGTCAAGAAAAATAGAGACGCTCGTCGCGCTGTGTGACCGCGGAGTCCTTAGCGATCACAATAGTCAAGAAAAATACAGACGCTCGTCGCGCTGTGTGACCGCGGAGTCCTTAGCGATTACAATAGTCAAGAAAAATACAGACGCTCGTCGCGCTGTGTGACCGCGGAGTCCTTAGCGATCACAATAGTCAAGAAAAATACAGACGCTCGTCGCGCTGTGTGACCGCGGAGTCCTTAGCGATCACCAAGATTTAACAGCGTTCGGTTCGACACGCCGGTGATACGTGACCGTTAGTGGTATTTTTATATTCGAAGGAAGCTTCGGAAGGCACGTTAAGCCATTGGTCCTGGTTACCACGTAATGTGGAAGGCGTCGAGCCAAGTTGGAAGCCTTATCGGCGGCTTGATAGGTTCCAACAGCAGGTAGCCACAACTTTGTATTCCACCAATCCGCAGTGGGTCCGCGTGGTGGAGTATGGTCTAATATCTCACCTCGATTTGTGAGAGAAGGCCTTCGCCCCGTAAAAAGCACCATAAGTTATCCTTAAATGGGTCGCTGGCGGAATAATTTTAGATTCGGAGACACAAAACACCTTTTTCATAAAACTGCGTCGATTCGCCGACCACTCGTATATTAACACTGTTTTTATAATGCAACAAGAAACCTTATATTAGTACAGACGCCATCTAGCGGCAATGCGCTGTGGATATTGACCAACTCGTGTCTTTCGTTTTTATAATGCAAAAACCTTATATTAGTAAAGACATAAGACCATCATGGCGATCTAGCGGCAATGCGGTGAAGATATTGACAAGTAGGTTAGTATAGATTTAAACATTGTGTAATGATTGAGATGCTTATTACAACATCCCGAGTGTCTTCTTTTTATCGAAGACATCAAATAGATTATCTGATCAAGAACCCACAAGCAGACATAATAAAACAACACACAACATAATAATGATGATTCATTGACTACTTACTCGAGTTGAATTGAAACAGGCAGTTAGTGTAAATTGTTCATTACATGTCTCCTGACGTAAGATTTCAACCTAAGAGCTCGTCATCGTCACGAGAATTATCACTCGACGATTGATAAAACGAACAATCTATAAAATGTCATATATCTTCTTACCCCGCTTCTGTATGTTGATCACTAGCCGTATGCGGTATGTAATTCTCGTCTCGTACGACTTCCCTCTTTTTCCTTTTCGAAGGTTGTCCCTGAGATGGTTTGCTGGGCTTGATGTTATTGCTCTCCTCCAATATACCTTCAGCCTGCGAACAAAAAATTACAAGATTAAAAAGACCCTGTTTTGGCGGTATCTCACTGGATCGGTAAAAACTTGCTACAATAATTATATTATACTTTTTCGTTGTATCAATACTTGTTAATTTCCACCTGTAAATATATTTATCGGTTTTATTTTAATGGCTATGTATCCAATGGGATTATTGCCCGTTACTACTGGTAGTATAGCTGATAGGTAACATGCGCAACAAACGATTTTACCCTTATTGAGCCCTTTAGTTAGTTGGACAAACTTGTAAAAAAAATGCTTAGCGTTCACATACATTATGTAAGAAACTCCTACCTGTAATTTCTTATTATCCCGTTTCTTCTGAACTGTTTTCCCATGGGCTTGTTTCTTTGCTTTCATTGCCAAATACATCGGTGAGTCATTCTTAGCTGAGAGTTCTAATATAGTCTGAAAATCAACAAGAAAAAAATAGAATTATTATTAAATATAATTAATATAAACTAGTGGTGCCCCGCGGTTTCACTCGTCCTTTTACCACGAAGCTAATACGGTCGCAAAGCATCGCACGCCCGAGCTGTTATTTCTTTTTTGGTTAGCCTTCTTTCTGGCTTTTTTCTTTTTGCACGGTTCCTAAGGGTCGTAGCGTTATGTTGAATAGCCTATAACCTTTTTCAATAATGTTATCAAATCCGACAGGTAGTTCTAGAGATTAGCGCAATAAAAACAAACTCTAGCTTTATTATATTACTATAAATGTGAATAGGTCTGTTCGTCTCTCACCGTTTCATGCCAAACCGTTGAACAGATTTTGATCAAATTTGGCGAGGAAATAGATTGCATCTTGGGGGAGGGATTAGAGCTATAGATTAATGGTAGATGGCAATTCGATATGACGCAAAAATGGTAAGAGGTTACACCATAAATATATTAATCTGAGACGGTTCTTCGACAAGGAAAATTATCAAAATATTCTACTTGCATTCAATCAGTATTATAGTTTCAGTAAAACATGACTCACCCCTTTAGGTGTATAATTCTTGATCTGCTGTATAAAGTCCACGGTTGTAGTCTCGTTCTGGTCGATGAGGAACGGATGCGTCAACACGGGCAAATCCGTGGACTTGGCGCGTTTGTTGGCTTCGGCTGAGGCTGGCTCGCGCCACTTAATGTACTGTTGCCACCCACGGGAGCAGACTCGGGCTGCGTCTTCCTATAATATATGGTAAAATAACGAATGGCTTAGGCTTATCTAGACACGCACTGAACTAAGTAGTCGCGAGTTTGATCTTTTTGTGATCCACACATACTTATTTCGTTCTAGAGGTATGTATATGTGAAATCATGTCTGTAAAGGCACGTCCAATACAGGAATAATTCCTAGTGTGGGGCTATGCTGTTCAACCAATTAGTACAAAGAGTCCTCATCCGTTGATAATGAGGATTGAAAAAACTATTAACTATTTTATCATCTACACAACAAGTAAAAATATCCCTTTTGTAACATACATTTAATTGTAACTAAGTGGCTACAAAATCAAATTACACTACATAAAAAAGCTAAATTCCACTTACAATTTCCGAGTAATTTTTGTCCCAAGTCCTGACTTCCTGGTGCCTTAACTCTAGCTGGCCTGTCGGTACTGCGCCCCAAACCCCACTGGGGCACGCTGTACCATACTCGGTGACTTTCGAGGGGGAAATCAGTTCAGCACCCAAGAACAGCTGCAGATCCAATAAATGTGCGATATCCTCGGCGGCCACGAGAGAGAACGCACGACCTGCTCTGCCGGCTCGAGCACTTCGACCTAGGAAAAAGTATTGGTTAATTTAATAGTATAAATATATTCTTAGTTTTGTTTTTTAGTATTAAGTTTTAGGCGGTCTCGTTCGGTCAGTGGCATAAAGTGATAGCTGCGATCATAAGGCCAAAGTTTATTTCGTGTTTATCGTAAAATTCATAATAGTAGCAATCTTGAATCTGGAATTGAGACCAGTATAATGGCTAGCAGGGTCGCTCCTGGTTACGTCAGGCAAAATGTGAGTGTACCAGGTACATCTCCGCCATTCCCGCTTAGTAACTAGAAGCTTGATGGGGTTCTTGGTCCCACAAAACTGATTGTAATGGAACTACTGCTGCAGCGAAGATGACTTTGTACAGTCTATCTATCTATCTATCTATAACCTTACGCCAGATCCCTTGCGGGGTAGGCGGAGAGTACAGAGTTCCAACAGGTTCTTTCCTTACATACCTCTCTGGCTTCCTCGACTCTCATAGTTCGTCTCATACACGCTCGCCGGTTACGGAGACTCTTGACTTTTCCATCAGATAAGACTCGGTTTATTTGGTCGTGGTAAGATAGTCTAGGTCTTCCCCGGTACCTGCATCCTTCCACTTTGTACAGTCGTGAATGCTAATACAAAATTTATGGACACAACATTCTACAATAAAAAGCTAAATACTCGGGACGAACCACTATTAATTGCAGAAAAAGAACAGAAACAAAATGCTTGTAAACTTACCTAGAATAAAATTTAAAACCATCAATTAATAATTTTAATTTAAAAATACCTTTTTGAACATAAGCTTTTATAGCAAAAAATAACGAAGATATTTAATTGAAGAGTTGGAAGCCATCCGGGTCTAAAGTATTCATCAAGACAAATCCAACGAGCCCAAACACGATGCGGTTATATTGTGTAGTTGGGTGGTTTCTCTGGTCACTCTTGGGCTTCATCACCAGACCCTGAACACTATCTAGTTGTACAGTACTTGTCAATATCAATCTAACAAGCCTAAACACGAGGGAGTTACATTGTATAATTTACATATTCCTATGGCCATCTTTCGACTCCATCATCAGACCAGCTCCATGGTACCATTTTATAGCATTGTCATCAACTTATGCCAAATTATACATATGCCAAATTTCAGCTCAATTGGATGATTGAAAAATGGATCAAAATATTTGAACCAGAAAGACAGACCTACGATCATTAATAATATCATACTATTGTCCCACTGCTGGGTAAAGGGCTTCTCTCGTAAGAGACATTGGGTCATACTCCACCACGCGGACCCAGTGCGGATTGGCGGAGGCAGGTTTGTGACTACCTGCTGTTGAAACTTATCAAGCCGCTTATAAGGCTTCCAACTTGGCTAAACGACTACCAAATTAACTGGTAACCGGGACCAACGGCTTGACGTGCGTTCTAAAGCACGGAGACGCTCGAATATGAAATGCCACGAACAGTTACTCATATCAGGCTGACCGAGTCAAACGCTGCTTAACCTCGATGATAGCTAAGAACACCGCGATCGCACAACGCTACGAGCACCATACGAACATTACGTTAAATAAAACCTTGTAAATAGACATCATCATCTCAGCCTATACTTGTCCACTGCTGAACATAGGCCTCCCCAATCGCTTTCCAGCGTAACCGGTCCGATGCCACCTGCATCCAACGACTTCCTGCGATTTTCACAAGATCGTCGGTCCATCTGGCAGGTGGTCGTCCCACGCTGCGCTTGCCAATACGTGGTCTCCACTCTAGAATCTTTCTGCCCCAACGCCCGTCCGATCTTCGCGCTATGTGGCCCGCCCATTGCCACTTCAGCTTGCTAATCTTAAGGGCTATGTCGGTGACCTTGGTTCTTCTACGAATCTCCTCATTCCTGATTCGATCACGTAGAGAAACGCCGAGCATAGCTCTCTCCATAGCTCGCTGAGCAACTCTGAGCTTTTTTATGAGACCTATAGTAAGAGACCACGTCTCTGATCCATATATCATCACTGGTAACACACATTGACTAAAAACTTTAGTCTTTAGGCACTTGTAAATAGTAGGAACTAAAAACTCACCGACTCTATGCACAAACAGCTTCGGTTTTGCCGGGAAGTTGTAGTTGATGACGGTGTCCAAAGCAGGCAGGTCCAGCCCTCTCGCGGCCACGTCGGTCACTATGAGGACCGAACACTTCTGGTTACTGAACCGCCCCAGCGCTATCTTACGCGCAGACGCGTCTAGGCCCGAATAGGCATATGTTGATGAGATACCGGCTTGCTGGAGTATCTGTGTTTAGAAAACGATATGGGTTGGTGATGGTAAAAATGCACTAATATAATATTACTTTTTAATTATAAAAAAGTGCGCATCTCCATTATATAAGAAACTCTTGCAAAAAATTTAATGTTTCTAAAATGTTAGTTGTAGAGTAGGGCAAAAGTTAATTGTGTGTTTTAAGTTTCTAGTATGTTAGCTGCAGAGAAGGGTAAAAATTAATTGGGTGCTTTTAAGTTTCTAGTATGTTAGTTGCAAAGTAGGGCAAAAATTTAATGTGTGTTTTAGATTCTAGTATGTTAGTTGCAGAGTAGGGCAAAAATTAATTGTGTGTTTATAAGTTCCTAGTATGTTAGTTGCAGAGTATGGCAAAAATTAGTTGTGTGTTTTTAAGTTTCTGACATTTCGATTGTTATACAGATACAGCACAGGATGTCCCGACTAAGGCGAAAACCATTGTTATACTTTATAAATGAATTTAATTGCAATTGCATTGATTGATTCTACAATTAAATATTTAATTAAATAATGCCCAACACAGATTAGTAGTAACTAGACCATAAAATTATCACACAATATTTGGTAATACTCACTAAATGTAAATACTCCACATGATGCTTAGTAGCGGCAAAAACCACTGCCTGTGGAGTAGTCGGGGTCAACACTCTATCCAATAGTATCAAAAGCGCTGCAGTCTTCAACTCAGCCCGTACAGATACCCAACCAAGCCACAGAGTTGACGGTAACTTCCAGTCTACATCTAATCTAACCAGCATAGGGTCTGAAAGACCTGCTCTTGCGAATTCCACAAGCATTTTTGGAAGTGTAGCGGAGAATAATAGTGTCTGACGGGATGATGGCAACCTGGCGACAATCTCTTGGAGTTGCTCCCCAAAACCCAACTCGAAGAGGCGGTCAGCTTCGTCAAATACAACAATCTCTGTGAAAGAAATTATTTGTGTTATAGAAATGACTATACCCATATTATTGATCAAAAGGCTAGGTCCAGTGGCTCAGAGTTCTCCACTCACTGAATCGAGTAGTTCTGAGTAAAATGTCTGCACGGCAGAAATCTTGTCTGGGTTTGTGTCTGTTAATATCATGTGTGTGTTAATATCATGTTTGTGAACGCACCCATGATACTAAAACGAGGAAAAGCATGCATCTTATATGTATCAGCTAAAAATGTACTCCCAACATGTGCTTATTTTATTGGAAAAAAGGGAGGGAGACCTCTGCTCTGACACCTAAGGTTACATAAAAGTGTAAAACTTACTTATGTTATCCAGTTTTAAGCTCATCTCAATGCAAATATGCAAGAACCGCCCTGGTGTGGCCACAACAATGTCTGGTGCTGTGCCCGACATCACACTGAACTGCTGTTCAATGGACTCCCCACCGAGGATAGCAGCTGACGTCAGCCCAGTAAACTTGCCTAGTTCTCTTACAAATTTCAGTGTCTGCAATAACATCAGGTAGTAAGTCAGGTCCAAGATTCGCAACAATATTCAAAAGACGACAAGGTGATCAAACATTTTTAATACTGTTAAAAATGTTTTACCAAACTAATCTTTTAAAACACACCCCATCCATTCCCCTTTTTTTTTATTTAATTATTTATTTCACATTTATTTTTCACTCTTTTTTAGTTGTATGGGTAAATGAGTATGATACAAGGTCCTAATAGCATTTAGTATTGGACAATGCGTTTCCATATAATCTTTATTTTAATAGTAATAATTATAAGTAGTGGAACTTCCATGACAGTGTCATTTTGAGTATTATTTCTCCTAGTACAAAAATTTGCTTACCTGTAAAGCTAATTCCCTTGTTGGAGAGAGTATAAGTGCTCTGAAGTTCTTCCCTGGCATTGGCTTATTATTTGGAGCCAAGAGTTTCTCCAATACGGGCAGCACAAAGCAGGCTGTTTTTCCGGAACCAGTGCGGGCCATAGCCACCACATCTTTTCCAGTTAAAGCAATAGGTATTGTCTGTAAATATGTTATAATAATAAATTTCAATACATAAATAGCAATTTCATATTCAAGCATCACCATGCTTCAGAAGGCATACTAAGGTGTTGGTCTCCAGTTACCACTGAATGTGGCAGAGAGTAGCTCTGTACTCTCAAGAACCTGTTGGAACTCCTCCAACAGGCTCTTTCCTGAAGAAAAAACTTAATAATTTACTTAAAGAAAAATATCTTTGGCCTTTAAGTATATAATTTAGTATCTGTTCGTAGATATTTTTACAATTTATTTTGCATTACAGCATTCGGATATCTCTACACAGACTTTTGCGCCTTGACATTTTGAGGTTATATTTTGTAACTATTTATATTTAATCTTACCTTACGCTGTATCGGTGTTGGTTGCTTGTATCCCCTTTTACCGATACCTTTTAGGACAGGGAAGCTCAGCCCCATAGCCTGGAATCCTCCAGAACTTTTCTTTTTCTTTTTATTACTTTGGGTTTCATCTTGTGTATTTTCTTCGGCCGGTGCGTCGAAGCCAGGAAGAACATCTTCCTTGATATTAGGTTTAAGCATTTTAGTAAAAGAATACCAACTAATTATTTAACATAATAATTTTATTTTATAAATAGACACGTGAAACACAACGAGCATGTTTTTATTTTGACGTTTATTTGACAGTTTGAAATGACATTTGTAGTGATTTTTCGTAACACGTTGTTTGCTTTTTGTTTTAATAAAACAAAATAACAATCATAAGGAACGTGTAAGCTTATCGTGTAAGGAACCAAGTGCTACCAGGCTCTTTCCATACGCATGTATCTTATCTATATTAATATAATAAAGCTAAAGGGTTTATTTGTTTTTTTTTTGGTTGTCCGAACGCTAAGTGAAAACGAAGTAAGGCGAGGGCGGGCGATGCGTTGCGACCATGTGTGTGTGTGTGTGTGTGTGTGTGTGTGTGTGTGAAAGATCTACGCTGTTGGCCACGGGGCCTTTACAGCTTCACCGGAAGAGACGGCGAGCGTGCAACCAGTACGCTCGGGCCTCGTTGCGACCTTATTATGGCTTCGTATTAAGCGGACGGGTGAAACCTCGGTCATTTTTATACCATTTCGGAATATTTTCTTTTAAATACCTATTTGTTTATGGTGCTTATGGCTGACTCGTTAGTCTAGTAGTGCATAATATGAGTGGCGATCACGAGTTTCTGTACTTATCATAGAGTACCTATAGACTACACTATTTCTCTATCGAAAGATATCTCGGTCGCTGTCTGGAGTCTGAAATGGTGCCCAGTGTAAAGGCACTGGCCTCCTATTAAATTGGAATTTAACATTGTCAGTGATATGTGGGTGCACACAGTTAGGTGCACCTCTGCTACCTTCACTTGGAGAATATTGGCGTGACGGCGCGTATTTTCTTCTTTTTTTCTGATTATTTAGCTAATAACCTAAGTCTAGAACAAAGACGCCACAGTTACATAAAAGAATATAACACCAACAATATATCATCACGCCAGATCTTTTGCGGGATAGGCAAAGAGTACAGAGTTCCAACAGATTGTTTCCTTACATACCGCCCTGGCTTCCTCCACCTTCATAGTTCATATATAATAATTTTGTATTGATTACTATAACGGTAAGACTGTGAACATCGAGGTCAATGTGAGATTTACCATTGCGATGACCACATCGACACAATAGTGGGTTGTTATAATCATTTTATATCTACAGGTATGCATTATGCCTACCCCGCAAGGGATCTGGCGTGATGATATTGTATTAGCGAAATCTATGAAGAAGAAACCTTTTTTTCTTCTGTGATTGATATCGAATTCGAGGCAAAAATAGCTTATGTCACAGACATTAAGTTATATGTCTGTGGCTAAGGTACATTATATAGAAATTTGATTGGCGATGCGGGCGATTCTGAAACAGCTAACCCTCCTGGGATACTAGGTACCTAGCTCAGAATCGACATTCTAGTTACTGCCATTCACCTTGGAGGTCATCGCCTCATTAGGCCAGGGTGTCATCCTGCATTAACCAAACACTGACATTGTTATAATTCAGCGTTATCTATAATGATTTAATGCGTAGATATTTTATCTAATGAATTGCGATTAAATGTTATGTAGTTTTGTTATGCTTAATGCGATGTGTTATCACGTGCGTACACGCGTCTTTGTAACATCTTTGCAATAATTCATTCATCAAAACAATATCTTGCATAATAATATTATAGAAATCTTATCTTTTATTTTACAGTTTTAAGTGACAAGTAAATTATTTACTAATATTTATATACCTATATTATATTATTTTGTTGAGTTGTACTACGAGGTACCTACAGGATTGATAACTATAATAACCATAATAACGGAATCTATACATTTGTGCTGTTCGCCGTTAAGGAGTCCCCCGGTGTATCTTCAAAGCCCAAAGTTCAATACAGATTTCATTAAAATGGAACCACCTCGAAACTATACTAAACCCAACGCAAAAAGGATCATCAAAATCAGTTCATAAATAAAGACGTTATAAAAAAAACAGACGAATTGTCGACATTCTCCTTTTTTGAAGTCGGTTAATATTCTGATTAGTTCTATGGCAGGGTACCTATGGGATTGGCGTAATACCCATAATATCACAATCTACGCATTCGTATTGTTTGTCGTTAAGGAGTTCCCTGGAGTATCTTCCAAATCCAAGGTCCAATACCGATAAAATTGGCCTATAGCCATTTCGGAGCTATACTGAACCAAATGCAAAAAGTGTTTTCAAATTCGATTCGTAATTGGCGGCATTATCGCATAACATACATACAAAAAAAAACATACAGTTGAATTGAGAACCTCCTCCTTTTTAGAAGTCGGTTAATAATATACTTACCAACACTTCACACACTTTCTATTGTCCTTTTCTACCATAGAGTAATTTTTTACCCATCACTTAACTTTCGTTTACGTTTCTATAGCGCAATTCCCTCTGTAATTTATGTCGTTACCGTTGATTATGATAAGCTCAATCTATACAAGGTGTAACATAATAAACGCAAGGCCTGAAAGTAGTTTGTTCTAAATCGATAACTGAATTGATACCAACAATGTGTAATGTATTTTACATTTTTATAAATTTGCAATAAATGCTGCTACACCTTTAGCCGCTATAATAAACTAAATTTATTCTTGATTCAAAGCTATACGGACATTTCAAATACGTTTCTAAAACGACGTATTTCTCAATACGCACACATACACGTACAAGTTTCATTGTTATTTGTTGTATAAAAGTGCTACAAAAGGGGTTTTAAAAATTTAAAATTGAAATTTGGTTTTTGTTTCGAATTTGTCAAGCAATTATCTAATCGGGGTGTTTGAGGGCTTGCGTTATTTACGATACATACAAGGGTATAAGCTTTCAATAATTACATAGAAGCATGCACCTACTTGAGTTTTGGCGGGAAATCGAAGAGTGATGTTGTCAATTTGTTTTAATTTCCAAAACTTGTGATATATCGAATTATAATTTGAAATGTTGGTGGAATATTAACCATTATGTATTCCTATTTGTGCATGAGTGAAGGTAATTGTAACAAAGTGATAAAACGTGCCTTTTCGATTTCCCTCAAAACGGCCGCCACAATTGGTATGTAAAGTATCCATCACTTTACTATCCAAGGTGGGACACTTCATCAATTTCATTATCATCTTTGTCATCAAGTTCATTGGGGAGTTGAATTAATTTAGAAATGAATATTCGTAAACTTTGTACAATAGCATAAAGTAAACGCATTTGCCACAAAAAAAATGTACCTACTTAAGTGAGTTGGATTATTTACCTACTTTTGTACACTTTAAACTTTAAGGTATTGTTTACACTGAAGTTGGCGCGCGACTTAGCGCATTTTACAATGCAGTAAAGGAATTAAGAGTGTCCTGTACCTCCAGTTGTTATAGATTATACTTGTATGCAACACAAACACGGTGAAAAAGAAGTTTGGTAAAAAAGAATAATTAATAGATGGCTGTAATAAGCCCCGTACTTGCATCTTCTTCTTCTTCTTTAAGTTATGGCTTCACACTAATTTTAAGTGTATTTTGCCAGTGTCCAGTGAAATATATAATCTTGTTTGTTTAAATTAATTCAACTCCCCGATGAACTTGATGACAACGATGATAATGAAATTAATGAAGTACCCCACCCTGGGTAGTAAAGCAGTGGATACTTTATATACCAATTGCGACGGCCGTTTTGAAGGAAGTCAAAAAGGCCCGTTTTATTATTTTGTTACAATTACCTTCACTCATGCACATATAAGAACACATAATGGTTAATATTCCACCAACATTACACATTATAATTCGAAATAACACAAGTTTTGGAAATTAAAACAAATTGACAACATCACTCTTCGACTTCCCGCCAAAACTCCTTGCCGTACTTGCATCATTTTGGAAAAAGTTATATCCATTTAGCCATTTAATTTAGTGTCAGCCTTTTTAGCAGATGGCTGCCATATACATAACGTATAATTACGGTAGTACCTAGGGGTATTTTTATTACCATTAACCTTAACCGTAACCTAGGTAACAATAATAATCTTGCAAGATGAGAGCGTGAGGAGAACGTATGAAGACAGAGTCCGGGACAAACTTTTGACAGCTGGTTCTTCGGACTCAAACATAGATGAATGCTGGAATTGTCTGAAAGAGAGTTTGGTAGAATCAGCGAAAGAAGTATGTGGCTGCTCAAAGAAGCATAGCACAGCAAAAGGGGATGCATGGTGGGACACAGAGTTAAAAAGCTCTGTAGAAAGTAAGAAGAAAGCGTGGCAGGACTATGTCTCTTCTTTGAATCTAAATGACAGTATGACGGTGATGAAGAAAGAAATATACCGGCAATGCAAAAATGCCACCAAAACTTTAGTGAAAGAAAAGCGTGAAAGAGCTAGTGTGATTGAGGAGGAGAGGCTGACGAAGAACTTCGAGAATAACACCAAACTCTTTTGGAGCAAGGTGAGAAAGGCTCGAGGTGATTCGTCAGGCTCCAGAATGGAAAAGATAAAATCTAAGGATGGTGACATTCTTGCAGACACACAAGCTGTGCTAAACCGGTGGAGTGAATACTTTGGAGAAATGTATGAGAATGCCCCGGATGCTGGTGCCACAGACGAGCCCAGAGGCGAGTTTGCGGCACCAGAATCCACAGAGGACATCACTATGGAAGAAGTTGAATGGGCGATACGAAGTATGAAAAATGGTAAAGCTGCGGGAATAGACATGATATCTGCCGAGATGATTAAATATGGTGGAACTTGCGTCCGGGACGCTTTTTAGGTCCTCGCAAATCTTTGCTGGAAGACCGGTAGAGTCCCTACAGATTGGCGCCGCGCAGTCATAGTACCCTTGTATAAAGGCAAGGGCTCACAATATGACTGCGCCAATTACAGGGCCATCAGTTTGATCAGCTTGGCAGCTAAGGTGTATGGTAAAATTATTGAACGGAGAATGCGCGAGAAGTCCGATGGAGTGTTGTGTGAGGCACAGGGAGGTTTCAGGTCTGGAAGAGGATGTTCGGATCAAGTTTTCTCCCTCGGCAACATCGTAGAAAAGCATCTGGCAGTAGGCCGGAAGGTTTTCTGCGGTTTTGTGGACTTGGAGAAGGCGTTTGATAGAGTCGTGCGAAAGAGACTTTGGGACATTTTGCCAGAGTATGGTATAAACGGCACCCTATTGCGAGCCGTCCAGTCCACCTACGTGGACAGCAAGGCATGCGTACGGGTGGGTGGTAACATGTCACCTTGGTTTGACGTTACAATCGGCGTCAAGCAGGGTTGCGTGTTAGCCGCTAGACTGTTTATAGTGTATCTGGATAAAAGTCTTCAAAGACTGAATGCGATGACTGAAGGGGTAAAAATGGGTGATCTAGTGATAAACCACCTATTGTATGCAGATGACGCAGTTTTGATAGCGCCAACAGCCACTGATCTGCAAACACTAGTCACAGTTATGAGAGACGACTGCATGAACAATGGCTTACATTTGAATGTGAAGAAAACCAAAATTATGGTTTTTGAACGGGAAGAAACCAGAACGAATGCAAGGATTGTGGTTGGTAACGATGTGCTGGAGCAAGTGAATGAGTTTGTATATCTTGGATGCGCCTTCAGTAAGGATGGGAAATACACCGCTGATATAGAGAGAAGAGTGAATGCAGGTAATAGAGTGAATGGTGCGATGGGAAGGCTACTTGGGAGCCAGCACTTAAGCCAAAAGGCGCAGCTGGCCATGCATAACGGAGTGCTTGTCCCAACGCTGTTATATGGCAGTGAGAGTTGGGTATGTAAGAAGGAGAACGAAAGCAGGATAAATGCGGTCGAAATGCGATCTCTGCGGAAGATGTGCGGAGTCACGCTGACCGACCGTATTCGCAACAGCGTAGTAAGAAAGCGAGTAGGTATGAAAGATAGTATCGGTGTAAAGATGAGAAAGGGTATGCTCCGTTGGTTCGGGCATATAGAAAGAATGCCAAAAGAAAGAATGACAAAACAGATATACAATGCGAAAGTGGATGGATGTAGGTGCCGGGGAAGACCTAGACTACCTTACCATGACCAAATAGACCGTGTCTTAGCTGAAGGGCAAGTCAAGAGTCTCCGTAACCGGCGAGTGTGTATGAGACGAACTATGAGAGTGGAGGAAGCCAGAGAGGTATGTAAGGAAAGAACCTGTTGGAACTCTGTACTCTCTGCCTACCCCGCGAGGGAGCTGGCGTGATGATATAGATAGATAGATAATAGATGGCTGTAATAAGCCCCGTACTTGCATCATTTTGGAAAAAGTTATATCCATTTAGCCATTTAATTTAGTGTCAGCCTTTTTAGCAGATGGCTGCCATATACATAACGTATAATTACGGTAGTACCTAGGGGAATTTTTATTACCATTAACCTTAACCGTAACCTAGGTAACAATAATAATCTGTGGACATGATTTATGACCGCCAATTTCGTATCGTATGATTTTCGACCTTCGTGGTAAACAAATTACAGTTGAAATTTGATTTGACAGGCACATAATTTGAAGCATGTTTTGCTTCCTGTGTTCCGTACCAGGGGACAGACTTCCAAAATGTTGTTTGCCGAACATTCAAGGTTAGTTTAAGTTAAGAGAAAAAAATAGTTTTAGTCCATTTGGTGCTATTCGATGATTCCGTGAATATATTCTACATCTGTAGATGATTCATAATAAATTGTTGTTCATAAATAATGTTAATGAATGCAAATCGCTTGTATTTTACGTCTCTTAAGATATATTTATTTAGTAATCAAACGACTTCCGAAAAGCAGGGGGTTATCAAATCTATACTTAACAAACATGTACTGCGCATTTTTGTTATTTCATAAAGATACCTTACAGAATTCGATATTAGTTATTTGTTTTTATATTGAGCGCTTGTTTTAATCCAATAATAATAATAAATACAGAAGGCAGTAATAATGGACAAGGCGCGCATTGTGAGGAGGTTCCTCTCTTTGGAGCCCTGACCACCGGTAGCTTGGGTCGTAGACCTTGCTGTCGGTGGAGCACATTTCTTTTTTATACGATAAATATAAGAATATTTGTATATTGTATTTTTATATATATATTTTATAAGACGTTGTACTTAATAAATGCATACATAATAATAATAATGTTTATTTGCTAAGAAAAGAAATTACAGACCTACAATTTTAAAACTAAACGTAGATTACAGTACTTAACTAGTAAATTAACAAAAAAATAGTCTTCAATATTAAATACAAAAAAAGAAATTAACAGAACGTGAGGCATCTTAACTAAAAAATTCACGAAAGGTAAGTTTGTAAAATTAAAGAGTTACTTGTGTCTACCACACTAGGCAAAGCCTGTCTCGTGGAAGCCTAATTTATTACATTGTTTTTATCAGAAAATAAGTTGCTGTGATCAATATCGATTTAATATTATTGTTATATTAATCGATTTAACAAAATTAAGTGACAATTATTAAATGAAAGAAATAATAAATGAAATTTTCCTCATGCGCGTATGTGGGTGCACGCTCGCGTCCGAGTGTGTGTATGTGTGTGTCTGTGTGCGTGCGTGCTTGCGTGCGTCTTTCAGTTGTGTGTGTGTGTCACACACACAATAGACATTTCCGTACAATCGTTTTTACTTGCGTTATATTAGACAATTTTATGTTGCAATATTTTACAATTTTGTTTTAGATGAAAGTGAGCATTAATTCTTGCAAACGCTGAGCGAATGAAGGGTTGACTACTTGTGGTTGACATAAAAATAAACGGCGAGCGACTCTTTTATGTTGTTTCGTGACCATTTTATGTATATATATATTTGACGAACGCTAGGTAAAGATGATTCAGCATATAGAAGATCTGTAGCATATCTGTAGGATATCTGAATGGGTTTTTATACTTCACTTTTATTATCGAACGTTGAGACCTTTCCAATTGTAGCATTGTGGTAATACCAACACCTCCCCATACTGTTACGCAGTAGTTAAGAACCGATTCACACAATGCTACATAAATAAGTTTTATTATACTGTGTCCTTCGTTCTCGATATAAACATGCAGCTCTCTCTACTCGCTTGGCAAGCCGCTAAATTTTTTAGAAACGTCAACGCCTCCTCTATGGTATCTGTGGACATAACCTCTGCGACCATTTCTTTCTTTTAGCGTGGCAGCCGATGCCTTGTAATAAAGTTTTGGTCGACATTTAATTTAATCAAATAATCGTAGCAGTGAAATTATATAACAAAAGGTTTTTATATACTCAAGTGATGTTGTGAAATAAATTTAAAACATCGTATAGGCAAATTCAGAAATAATTTACGTCTTGACAAAAAAGTACATTCCAAAAAGATCAACTGATAGTTGTTTAATTGTGGCGTTTTCAGCTTAACATGTTTATGTATAATAATATCGAATATTTGGAGACGTGAGTTTTATTATAAAGTAAAGTCTTCACTCGAAAAGTAAACTTACGAAGTCTCATGTCCCTCTTCGTGTAAAAATAGTTTAACACGCAATATACCTGCAAACAATTATTAACCGTCTATAAATTGGCAAGGTAAAACCTCTAATGAGAGAAATTAGCGGGGACATTAATCAATAATGATTGTTAAGGATCGATGCCAATTTAAGGACACGGGCGATGTACGAGATGCATCGACGTGGTCCGCAAGACTTAACGGTAATTCAAGGACACGAGCGGTGTACGAGATGCATCGGCGTGATCCGCAAGACTTGGGGCCCATACGAGATATGTGCTGAAGGTCATACTAATAGGTTTCACCCATGAGGTGCTCCTGTGCAGTTCACATTTCTACAATGGTAAGAAACTAAAATGTTACCCAACATACATACCTTAAACAGTAAATACAAAGACTATTGCTATAAACTATAAGCAATTTGTGATATTATATCTCCTAAAGGAGACTTTCTGAAAGGGTAACTAAAGGGACATTGTTTATGAATTTATGAATAACAATACATTATTAATAACATAAGCCACCCCTTTGCAGAAACATAATGTTTTGCATTGATTTCATTATTAGACATACTTGTATAATAATCCTAAAATAGCCCAAAGTGGAGCTTATTACACAAAGAATTGTGCAATATTATGAGCACTTGTATTAAAAAGGTAAACCTTGCAATATTTATCCCTGAACAGGGTTTATAAACAGATGAGCCAAAGTAGTCTCTACTTATAACAATGCCTGTTATAACTGACAAGCAACAGAATTGTGGAAATATTCCAAATATAATATCACAGTCTACCGATGCTGAGACAGGCAAGTTGTACAATAATTTGTGTTACACACATACATCCTTAAAAAATAATATAAAATACCTGGTCTATCCAGTTAACATAAAACTAATAATTATCAATATTATCAGCCCAGACCCCTTGCAGGGTAGCCAGGGAAGATGAGTCCTAACAATACAGTCATGAAACATTGATTGGGATAAGAACCTTTGTGGTCAGCAGTATATATTTTGTATTAAATAAGGTTAATATAGTGGAGTACCAAGATGGAATTATAACTAGCTATTCATAAGCAGTAGTTTAAATTTCAAGAAACCACCAGTGTTGTAACCAATATGGAACAACAATCCTCATCCGGTGTGTAAAAATGTACATCTATCCACAAATGTATGTATAAATGTACCTACAGTGTACCTATCAGCCCACCAAAAACAAATCACAATGGACATTGGAAGTCTCCTACCAGAGAATGTGAGGTAAGAAAAGCTTGCTAGGCTTTTTACATAAAGGCTTGTTTTGTTTTTTTTATGTTACTGAAAAAATCAGTTAAACATTCAGGAATACAACATGGCTGTTACAAATAAACCATAATATTGGAGGCTAAAGGTATTCACTGACTTTGGTATGTAACAATGTATCTATGACACTAATAAAAATGTGTGTCTGTCTGCCTTCAACGGCAAACATAACTTTATGGGTTTTGTGCAAATACTGCAAGTAATCCAGACAAGTGAAGGTTAAATAAATCTGGTCCTACATATATTTAACATTATGTATAGAAACATTATTATTAGAAACATAATTTTTAATAATTGATATACAATTTATAGCCATTCTCATTAGAATTTAATTAAAGATGGATGATCACAACTGTGCTATAATCCTTATCCCACAAAGAAACTCAATGCTAATAATAGACATTAGAGTCATATTAAATATACTAATAAAAAATTTATTAGGAGCTATTCAGCTTTCTATTGGGTAATGAGTCCAATAGTTTTGGTTTTTGGTTGCGTCCTGCATCATTTATAGTGTAATTAATACATTAGAAATTTGAGACACACAGAGGAAAGATTATACATCAATTCATGAATTGAAGAATTAGATGTTTTTATTGTACTTTTGTTTGATAATATGATAATCAATAAATAATATATAATCAAATAAAATTATTCAAGTAATTAATAACTATAAAAAATAGGTTTGTGTTTAGTTTTGAATGTGCACATTTATATTGAGCACCAGTGATGGTTCTGGTACAGTTAGGATATCGGAGATATGACACAAACACAACCTGCTACTATTATGGAAACAGGTGGTTTTAGAGCACTATACATGCTGTAATTTATTTAAAGGTGGTTCAGTGTAAAAGTATTGAATTGGAAATGTCATACAAAAAATTTGCATTTTTCATATTGTTACATTTAAATTATTACATCCACATGTTACATGTATCTTATTAATGTATCTATATATAAAAAGAAAATAAAGTCATGCAAATGACTTAATAATAATACCTATTTAAAAATTGTTGATGAAGTTGATGAAATATTGAGTTACAATATTTAAAAGTATAGATTATCTTAAACAAGAATAATCAAAAGTATATTTTTATCACAGGTATGATAAATATTAGGTAGTATCAGCAATAACCTTAGTCTTAGGGAACTTGATATTATTTATTTATTAATAATTATAAGACCACGCCAGATCCCAAGTGGGTAGGCGAGGGCGCAAAACATATTATTATGATATTAAATGAAGTATGAATGATACGTAGGTACTACATGTATAAGTTAAGTGACACTCAATCCTCACGGTTGGAAATCTAGAACTAACTAAAAAGTTACTCACTACAGTTGCTACTTATAAAAAACAACCACATACAAAGAAGCAGAGGAAGTGTGGCATTTAAGGGTATGAAAAAGTTAAGTTATGAATAGGATTCCCAATATCATAAAGTTATAGTCCGTGGTTTGGTCTAGTTGCCTGTGACTTATTCGCTACTTAAGTCATTACTAAATTAGTAAATTTGAGTGTAATTTTCATCAGCAATATAACGGGTCAGGGGTGGCCCGATCGTATTGCCAAAAATGAATGTTCGCGGGCGTTATTGCGCAAGAACGAATTGTTAAGTGATACATAAATATTTAGGTGGACATAAAAATGATATCCGGGATAGTTTCGGAATATATAATAATAATAGTAGTATAGTTTAACAGTGGGGCAGGTTAAATTAGGTTACCACACATCAGCACTGCCCTTCGTTCCAAACCCAAAAATGGGGGAGGGGGGGGGGGGCGAGATCATATAGTTAAGGTACATAGCCTTATGTGAGGAATAGCTCTAGATAAGGACATTAGTACAAAGGCCTCTAGTACAAAAATGTTAAATTTTGGTATATGTGCATCTTTAAAGATTATAAATATAACTAACATTAAATATAACCGAACTTTGACATAAAGGAAAATACTTTATCATAAATTAAATAAGTAATTATAGCAAAGCATCCTTATAATCACCAATAGAATTGGTAGCCTTTGTCTGGTACTGTACTCACAAAAGAGAACATTTGACAAAAAAAAAAAAAAAAAAAAAAAAAAACACACATAAAGCCCCACATGCCACTTGGAAGACACGTTAGTGGGGAAACAGGTTTCCCTGTCTTATTTGTCTTATATTGTTATAGATTGGGTACTAATATAGTTTGTTTCTAGATCTAGTACACAGTAAGAGTTTTCTATCGATCTCTATCTATATCGTCACGCCAGACCCCTTGCGGGGTAGGCGGGGGGGTGCGGGGTTCCAACAGGTTCTTTACTTACTGGCTTCCTCCACTCTCATAGTTCGTTTCGGAAGGGTTTTCTAGGATACAAGAATTATTATAAAGGGATTAATTTCATATAAACAAAGTTCTGGATCGGTTATTCCTCAACTCTCGTTATATAAAGGGACATCTATAAAAAAAAAAAAAAAAATCTTTATATAGAAGACATAACAGATGGAGAATACACTGATATCTTGATAAGTAATGATTGATTATTATTACCCGGTAGTAATGAGTTAAGCACAGGTGTGCTATAACAGGTGCTTTAAAGAATTTTGTTGGGATGGATCTACGCTATATAACAGAACATGTTATAGAATTTGATTAAATAAATTTATTTTGAATAAGTTAGACAGACTGGTTGTAAGAAACAATATAGGTGTATATATACTCGTCTGTATATATATATATATATATATGTTGTATTTGTGTTGTATAGCAATGCAAACAACGGGAATGTGTTATACAAATGTACTCATGACATATTATGTTTTAGAGCTCACGCTTAAAAATGACATTCATGTGGTATACTTCAACTTTACCCTTATAGCTCTAAACAGCTGCATGTTTATATCGAGAACGAAGGACACAGTATAATAAGTGATCAAACGAACTTACCTGAAGTGAAGTTCGATCATTATTATACGAAGTCCTTCGTTCGAAGATATAAGTACCCAACCCGCCCTGCCCGTTGGTAAAGTTGAAATGTACTACTTCTAAAAGGAATGGTCGCAGAGGTTATGTCCACAGATACCATAGAGGAGGCGTTGACGTTTCTAAAAAATTTAGCGGCTTGCCAAGCGAGTAGAGAGAGCTGCATGTTTATATCT
Organism: Phalera bucephala; assembly: GCA_905147815.2. Lineage (NCBI taxonomy): Eukaryota > Metazoa > Arthropoda > Insecta > Lepidoptera > Notodontidae > Phalera > Phalera bucephala. The sequence continues at coordinate 30,576,561 of LR990612.1, forward strand.
TCGAACGAAGGACTTCGTATAATAATGATCGAACTTCACTTCAGGTAAGTTCGTTTGATCACTTATTATTTTATCATTAGCTGAATTACGTAGAAGTTTCATTGTGTAAATTAGTTTCCTAGTACGTTTCGCAACTTGCTCAAATGCATATTAAACGAAAGATGCTGATCAATAATAACGGCTAAGTATTTGATTGATCCAACCTTAGTGATTTCCTCACAATTACATGAATCCCTGTTACAATTTGTTGTATGGATTTTTATTTTTACAGGATTTTTTAATGCTGATGCCAGACTTTTATGATTGCAGATATAATTTGTTTTTTGTTTGAACAATAATTATAATGCCGTTTATGTATATTTTTATATATAATATAATTTCCAAAAATATTAAAATATGAAATAAAACTATTTTACGGATTTTATCGCGGTATATTTTTTAATTTTTAGTTCCCGACGTTTCGAGTGCTTTGCAGCACCCATGGTCACGGGAGGGACTGAGGTGTTGTCCAAAAGGCATAGTTGTTCCGGGGTACCCTCAAACTTCTTAATTATTTTTGTGGGTCCGATATACGCAGAATGAGGTCACGGTGTCTTGAGGTCTTGCAGTGTTATGCTTGGTTTTGGATTTGATTATATTAATTACCGGATCCCAAGTCGATGGAAGCACCCAGCCATCTTCTCTATTGAAATTAGGATGTTTTTTAATTTCAATAGCCTCGCGAACCATCCTTGGTAGGTATCGGTGTTCTTTCACGAGAATTTGTGGTCTATCAAATCTGATGTTATGGCGGGTGCGGTCAAGGACATGTTCACAGACTGCAGACTTTGAGCGACGGTGTTTTAGGTCAGCTACGTGTTCTTTAACCCTAGTTTTTACTGGTCTTTTTGTTTGTCCTATATAAGAGAGACCACATTCACAATCAAGCTTGTATACTCTTGCATCTTGTAGAGGGATCTGACACTTGACAGATGGTAAAAATTGACTGATCTTCTTCAGCGGTTTATAAAATGTTTTAATTGAAGCACGCTTCAAGATGTAGCCAATCTTGTCCGTGACTCCTCTCATGTAAGGTAGTACTGCAGGGAGACGCTCGACTGTGGCTGGTTTCACTCGGTCACTGTGACGTTGGCGTGGGACTCGAAGCTTATTGTCGTGCAGGACTTGCTTGACATGTTGAAGCTCGGCAGCCAGATGTTTCTTGTCACAGATCCCTTGTGCTCTCTGAAACAAAGAATCCGTAAAATAGTTTTATTTCATGTGTAATATTCGCGTAAATCTAAGAACTCAGTAATATTAAAATAATTGTTAACGTAAATTTGAAATTGAAATATCCCTCAGGCGCTAAAAAGACGTTTTTATTATTAACGGAAAGAGATTACCGTATAATTATCAAAATAAACTTTTATTTATGGAACTACCTGGCTCTGCGATAGAAGCAATTCTATCTCGGCCATATCCCTTCCCAATGATAATAAAGGTGATTATGCAATACACATAAAGGTACATAATAAAGGCAGCTGTTCCCTTATTGCTTCAGCAATACCCCTTTCTTTCTAAGTGACCTTGAGCTGTTTTTAACCTTCATAACTGCCCCTAAAGCATGCGCTGAAATGCATTCGTAACGATCGCCAATTCATCTCCCAGCTCGTTGGCGTACTTAGATGGGAATGTGAATTTGCAGTCAATAGGAATTTGTTTCCGTGGCTCAAAATGTTTATGTATTAAAAATATGTCTATAAATGTTTCATTTAAAAAAAGTCGAACAATTTATCTGGACGTAGATACCTACTTACAAAAGATCCACTTCAAACGCAAAGATAAATTAAATCTAAGTGTTTATTCGTTTGAAAACAGGTATTTAACTTACCTAGAAACGATTAATCTTCAAGCCCCCATAACCTTGTCTGACATACTCGTAAATAATACAAACTACTAACAGTAATTGATATTGACCCCAGTAACCCAGTTTAACTTGCACTTATCTGATGCACTGTGCTCTACAAAGTCAGAAGGCCAACTGTTTATAAAAATAGGCAAGAGGCTATTCTAGTAGTCTTCGAGAAGGTATTTTAATAGTTGCCACAAGATTATGCCGTCCTTTGAAAAGAAAGAAAAACTAATTTGGGTGTGCAATAAAACTACCTACCCCGCAAGGGATCTGGCGCAATCATAAAGATAGATAGAAGATAGAAATATAACATTTTTTTTTGGATTTTCAAGTAAAAATAATTTCGGATTAATAAAAAATAAAATTTTTTCTATCTATCTATCTATATCATCACGCCAGATCCCTTGCTCCATACCTCTCTGGCTTCCTCCACTCTCATAGTTCGTCTTATACACGCTCGCCGGTTATGGAGACTCTTGACTTTTCCTTCAGGTAAGATTTTTAATATAATAATTTATTTATTACTACCAACTGAGTTTACAATATTAAATTATAATTATTCATTATATATATATATAACCTTATTCTAATTGCAACTCTGATAATAGGTAATCACAGCATGTACCAAAATATATTTATATATTTTATAATTAGAAAGTTTGAATAAAAGAAAAATAGAAAAATAATAATGCTTTAGGTTCAACAACAACTCTTTAATATTTCTTTTTGAATTTTGATTGTGAGTTATTAAATATATCAATATTCTCATTTTTAGATGTAAGTCTATTGTAGAGACAAGACAGTCGAGGAACAGGTGAATGTTTACCAACATTATGTATCAGTGTGAATTCACAATTCCAAAAGTTCTACATGATCGGATGTGGAACAATAATTAATAATTAATAATTTTATAAAGAAAAGACATGTTTAACAAATCACGTCTATCCCTTAATGTTTGCATTTTGAAATGCTTGACTCTATCTTCATACGATTTTATGTTTCTCGGTGGTGTGAAACGCTTGGCCATGTTTTTTAGTAACTTTTTCTATTCTATTGATATGAACACTATAGACAGGTGACCAAACAGCGCGGAAATAATATAATATTAGCCCTGTTAAAAAACTGTCCCACTGTTGGGCACGGGCCTCCTTTCGAACTGAGAGGGCTTAGGCCATAGTCCACCACGCTGGCCCAGTGCGGGTTGGTAAACTTCACACACCTTCGAGAAACTTAGTCATGCAGGTTTCCTCACGATGTTTTTCCTTCACCGTAAAAGCAAGTGATAATTAATCTTTATACGCACATGCTTTCGAAAAGACAGAGGTGCGTGCCTGGGTTTGAACCCGAGACCTTTGACTTTGCAGTCCAACGGTCTAACCACTAGGCTATCACTGCTTTTAAAATAAAATAAAAATATAATAAATTATTTCATTCACGTAAATGTGAAGAAAACAAAGAACTTAATAGGTAAGAAAATAATATTGGTATAAAATTTACGGCGGCTTGGTAGTAAGAGCATACGCTGCCGCTACGATTATTAAATCGAGTAGTTCGATACCCGCATGGTTCAAATAGTCTTATCCGGTGAAGCTGTAAAGGCCCCGCGGCCAACAGCGTAGATCATTCACACACACACACAAAACGTTAAAATAGTGTGGTGTAACCCACAAGTCTTTTAATCGGTCTGTAAGTTGGTGTATCTTTGTAAACAAACCTACAACACAGGAGTATTTTCTAGTGTGAGGATGCGTTTTTTAAAGTAAAGATACGAAACGTTTTGTTACTGCTTCAGTACCATTCGACGTTGAAGTAAGCAAAGCAAATAGATAAATATCACGTTAGCTTATCTATCGTTAGAGACTAGTAGTAAATAGTTGCAATAAGCGACCGTTATAATGGTTATAGTATACATAGTGGGTTTTCCCTCGCATGATAATGCTGAGTAATGGAAGATTTTCAACTATCATTGTTGTAATACTTAGAAAAAACGTAATAAACACCTTATTGACGTATTTGACACCTCCGACATTTTATTAAAAAGGTCAAATCATGAGTTAATTTTGTAGTGTTTTTTTCATAATCCGGTTCGTAGTTCTTCGAAATGCAAATTTATATGGTTTGATTAATTTATGTCTGTTTTGGCTGTTTGTTGACATAATATTCTTGTTTACAAATATTTTATCTATGCGGTAGCTTTAATAAGCCTTTTTTTGTGGAAATACGCGGAAGGGCGTTCAATGTGGATTTTCCAGTTGGAAATTACAAATATATTGATTAAAAATAATCGTCGCAATTGTTTCCAGGAACTTGTGTTGGCAGGTTTTTAATATAGTGACTAAAGGTGTAAATACTGGATCCGCGTAGTAGAGTAGTAGAGTATGACATATTCTCATTCGCCTTAAGTTGTGAGAGGTTTCCCAGCAGTGGGTCAGTGTAGCCCGATTTATTATAAAGGTGCAACTAGACATGGCAAAAGTCTCACTGTTCAGATTTGATCATTTGTATCTGAAACCGTGTTTAAATACGAATCCCAGTATGTCTCATTTGGAACATTTGAATCAGCTAAATTCAAGCACAGTCAGCCCACTGACCGACATTGCGACGCGTATTCGTTTGTTATGTGAGCCTGCAAGGTTAGTGAATATAAGGTCGAAATATAGTTCAGATTGCAATGTACTATGAAGCATTTTGTTTGTTCTGTAAGATTAATAATTGTAAACTGAATGGTAAATGTAAGATCGAGATTCAGATATAAATGAGATTTTCTGTACAACTGTTTCGATTCTTGTAGTTCTCGTTCATGTTTCATATCACTGTATCATAATCATCATATGTAAAGATCGACACATATCTAGGTTATAGGTGCAATCATTACCTGTTACCATTAACTTTTTTTGTCTGCATTTTTTATTTATTTTTACCTCATTGCAATAGATTCGATATTGTACCGTACTCCAAAACTTGTTAATTCTCTATGTAACGACCCACAGGACAGGCTTTACCTAGTGTGGAGTTTCGTGTATTATTGTACAGTGATGAAATTTTGGAAATAAATATTATTTTGTTTTTTTTAGCTGGTGTGTACCGTACACACGGGCAACACGGGCCTAAGCCAAATGTAGCGTCTTTATCTGTCTGCAAGAACTTGCGAACATTCCTGAATGTATTTAGTATGACTGCCTTTTGTAGTGTAGTGTATATGTAAGAGGGAAGGTTAAGTGTTTTTAAAGATTGATGGAGTTCTATTGGGATGCCACCAGTGGTAGAAAGGACTATCAGGACAATAGTGACGTTTTTCAGACGCCTCATTCGCCTGACTATATCTTTTAAGTCTGTATCTTTAGAAACTTTTTCGGCTATAGTGTTCTGGGTATTATGTGTATTAGGTATAGCTTTGTTAATTATGAATGTTGAATGGTTCTTCTTATCATGGATGGTAATGTCTGGTCTGTCATAATGTATATTTTCGTCTGTTAGTATCGCGCGATCAAAGTAAAGTCTGTAACCTGTGTTTTCTAATACAACTTCTGGGATGAATTTATAGTAGGGTGTCGGTTGATCATTAATCAATTTGAGTGCATGTACTATCTTTTGGTGGATAATGTTTGCAACTTGATCATGCCTGTGTTTATTATCTGTTAGTACCATAGATTTACATGCGCCTGTTATGTGTTGAATGGTTTCAGAACTGTTATTACATTTTCGTCATAAATCTGTAGGTAGGTTGGGTATATTCATAATAAATCTCTGATTATTTCGGGTTCTATTGTCTGATCTTGTATGACTATCATGAATGATGAACTCTTTCCTGAAACTCAGACGAGTTTCAGGAAAGAGTTCGCCTAAGCTCAGCCATGCGTTCGACGCAACTTTGTCGACAGTAGGTCGGCGTAGGTCGTGGCGGTGTCTCCTGTGAATAACTTTCGACCATTGGTCTATTTTAGATTGCAAATTTATTTGGCGTTCATTATTTTGCTGAGCCCTGCCGTGAAGATTAAGAGGAGTCAGTCTTTTGTCATTGTATTCTATTGGTTTATGTAGTGGGAATGACACTGCCATTTGATGGAAATAAACACAGAGATTAATTATTTGTTTATTATGTAAGTTAGTGGTATCTGTCAAAACTCTGCCGCCTTCTTCTCGGGGTAAGGTTTGTCGCTGAATACAGGCGCGAGGGTGGTGCTTTCTGTGCTTTGTCATCGTGGTATTTATAGTTCGTTGGATGTTTTTGAGTTCGGATTTGGACCATTTAACGATACCAAAAAAAATTGTTAGAATAGGTATGGCAAAGGTATTTATACCCTTAATAAGGTTACGTGAATATAATTGTGATCAAAGGAGCGTGTTTAACGCGTGTTTAAATTGTTGAATGAGGTTAATTTTAATTTCTTTATGAAGTATCAACTGTGACTGGTTATATCCTAAGTATTTATAAAATTCGTCCTCTTTTAATGATGTTATTAGTTGTCCTGTTTCTAATTTATAACTAAGCTCTTAGATCTGCCCAGCTTTGACGGAGTTGATCTTGCATTTGCCTATTCCAAATATCAAATGGATGTCTGTGGGGACGTCTTTGGTCAGTTTGGCTAATTTGTATAATTTACTTTGGGATTCGGCATATAGCTTGATTTCATCCCTGTAAATTAAATGATTTAATTGAAAAGTGTTAATGTTACCTGGATCTTTGTTCTTATATTGTAAGGGGTAACCTGCATTTGTAGCATTAAGAATTCGTGACAAGGGGTTCTATGCTAGGCATAACCAGAGAGGGCTTAACGAATCTCCTTGGAAAATACCGCGCCTAACTAATATGTCTGTTTCTATGTTCTCGTTATTGGATGACACAATCATAAGCCTTTTTGTAATCAATATACATTGAGTGTAGTTATTTTTTTCTGTGTTTAACTTGTTGTAATACAATTGAATCAATTACCAATTGTTCCTTTCGTGCTTGACTTAACCTTTTACAGCCCCTTGCTTGACTTAACCTTTTGCTGCTCTACTAAAATGTTGTTTGTGTTGATATGGGAGTAGATTACTTGTGTAATTCAGGAACTGATTATTTTATATATGGTGTACAAACAAGTTATTGGTTATATTTAGCTGGGTTTGTTGTGTCTTATTATTATATGTTTCCTGCAACGTAGCGCTTTGGTACCGCGGTGTGGTTCGTCAATTACCACGATTAGGTAGCGTGAGGTCCGGTGTCCGTTCTGTCTAAGATGGGTGACCGTTTGAAGAATTTCCTTTTGGAACGTATGCCTGCTGCGGAAGGCGCGTATAATACCAGCTATTGAGAAATTCCTGTTATAGAGAATTGACTAGTAACTTTTGTCCGACTTAGGATTCGAACTTAGGACCTCTCGATGGCCAGCTACACCAAGCGTCACTTCACCAACGAGTCTGTGAATTATTAACAATAAACTTTTAAACTTTAATACAAACTATAAAATCATATTTTTTCTTAAATATTAATAACGATTTTAACCTGTTACCTGTGTATTAATTTTAGGTAGACAACAATAAAAATACTATTAAATCTTTGCAGGTAGATAGATATATACATATAATATAAATAAAGAAAATAGAAATAAACGTTGGTAATAAATATAATAAATAATCTTTGTTTTTGACAATATTTAGCAAGTAATTGTGAACAAAATTAGAATTCTCTTGACATAAACATCGTAACTATACAAAAATTTGCAAAGAATAAGGTACCGACTACGGTACCTACTGATTGATGACTACATCGATCAGTAGGAAGATACTATGGATACAATCCGTTCCGGATACGGACGATGATGACGACAAAGTCATAGATCCCTAGCCTAGCCCGCGGACCGGCGTACTTAGTACACCCCCCTTCCCCTGTAGCGACTGTCCAAACCGAGGCGTTCCTCTTTGAGGCGCTCTCGAGTATGTCACCCCCTTGCCCTTCTGGCTCGAGCGTAGTGGTTGCACGCACGCCATCATGTCCGGTGAAGCTGTAAAGGCCTCACGGCCAACAGCGTATATCGCTCAAACACACACACACACACACTATGGATACAAGAAAAGATGCTATCTCTTTTTAGAATAAATAAAGTTTATCTGATTTCAGAGAGGGTAAATGAAGAACTGTACACACTTATAGGTAAATAAGTAATTATATGTGGTGGGACAGTTTCTTAACGGGGCTAATAATGTTATATTATAAATAAGTATTCTTTAAAAGAATAGAATAGAATACACTTTATTGTACACCAACATAAGCAGAGAACAACCAACAAAGAAAATAAAATATACACATATAAATGGTAGCACAATTGGCGGCCTTATTACTAACAGCAATCTCTTCCAGGCAACCAACATTCGAAAGAGCTGAAGAGAGAAATAGGGCAGTTGGTGGAGTACACTATCATTGAATTATGTACATTTAATTAATCTAAATACTAATCTACATACATAGACCTACATACCACATACATATATATATATATATATATATATATATATATATATATATATATATATATATATATATATATATATATATATATATATATATATATATATATATACATATATATATATACACATATACTTACACATTAAAACATACTAATAGGTAAAACACAATAGAAGAATTATGAAAGACAAGAAGAGAGCAAATGATTTTTTACCATAGATTTAAAAGAATCTTGTGTCTTTGCTAAAGGATTGTAAAGGATTTATTAAAGAAGTTTGTGGAATGCATCGGTGTGTTCAGTTTTAGGTTTTCCGATGACATTAAGAACCTTGGATGTGTTTACATTTTTCATATTTTTCAGAGGTACCAATTTGTTTTTTTAGGAATGGATTTTTTTTATACTCTGTATTATACCGTATTACAATATTATTAAAACCATATTATAACCTCGTTTAACACATCAAGCTCTATATTGGTTAAACATGGATCAAACGGTCTAGGGTCTGTCACTTGCTGTGACGGGCTCTTCGGGAAGCTCTACGAGAGTTCTATGGGAAGGGTTTCTTCTTCTAAATAGGATAATGATATCGTGAAATACCTCTATGGTCCAATGTATCTCTAACCCTAAAATTAAAACGGTGCATAGTTTGTCTCACAGTCCAATAAATCAGCATCCACACCTCCGCCACTTCGCTTACGGAATGAGATGTTTACAAATTTTTTTTTTGTCACGCCTATATTTCCCAAGCGAGAATGACAGAGGTGTACTGTGTACACCCACTTTTCGCCGACGATATTAGGTTCTATGTATAGAGAGCGAGCCTATTGCTATATACCGGGGTCATTTCCAGATTCCTGACTAATATTGGAAATTTTTCAATAGAAATACTGCATTTGCCCGACCTTTAAATCGATGCGCATAAGTCACCACTAGACCCATTGGTCTCACCCGTTTGCAATTTGCAATAACCTATTTCAATCCCACTCACAGGTTCGCACGCTATTCTACGGAAGTTTAATATTTATTTTTTGCTTTTTGAAGTCGGTTTACCTTTTTTTATAAAAGATTTTTATTTTACAATTTTAAGTCAAGAGTGAATTATTCTATAGTAGGGTACCTATCGGATTGACGTAATACCCATAATATCTCAATTTACACATGCCTATTGTTTGTCGTTAAGGAGTTCCCTGGTGTATCTTCTAAGTCCAAGGTCCAATGCCAATGAAATTAAAATGGGACCACCTTGGAGATATGCTGAACCCAATGCAAAAAAATCATCAAAATCGGTCCACAATTGACGGAAATATCGCTGAACATACATAAAAAAAAGCATACATACAACCGAACATAGAACCTCCTCCTTTTTGAAGTCGGTTAATAACATTTTTTTATTAAATTTTTTTTAGGCGTTACCCCACCCTACGATTTATTGCTGTCGTTGGTGCGTTTACAAACATGAAAATTCACACACACACACACAAAGACCCAGACCGAAACAAATAATTGTGGGTCTCACAAAGATTTGTCCCGTGCGGGAATCGAAGCCGCGACTATTCGACCCAGTGCGTGGGAGCGGCTTGAGCTTTTAACCACTGCGCCGTATCGTCCCTCAATTGCTATTACATGTACAGCCTGTGGGCGACTCATACTCGATAGTCGATAGACGTACGGCTCCCTTAGAGTCCAATTCAACAATGCTTTCCGGGTTTATGGGGCTGCCCCGTTTCTGCAGCGCATCGGGGATGTTTGCTGATGCCCGTGTCGATTGGTGGTGGTCGACTGGTGCACCGTGTGCGGGCCAGCCCCAACAGCATAGCATACATTCTAAGATGTATAAAGAGCAGACTAGACTGCTTGTATGTGAACCGCTGCTGCTGGCTTTCAACATCTAAGATGAGTCTGTAGGGGTGGTTCACATACCACACATGTAGGTAATAAGAACACTAACACAGTTTATAGTAAAATGTTACTAACAAACAATGATGTTACTCGACAAATAAACAAATTATTATTAAATTTATTATTAGTGTTCATTTCATCATGGTATTTCTGCTAACTTCCAACCGCAATCATAACAATCGTAATTATACACACATATCCATGTCGATTTACCTAGAACCGTCTTGTTTACTTACTATTATTAATGATAGCGATCTAGTATTTCTTAGAAACGATTTTCAAGGTTACAAGAACCGAATTTTTTTAAGTATGTGTAACCACAAAATAATGTTGACCTCTGACTTGGGTTCTTTTTTCTTGTAGGTATTATAATCGTACTGTGAATTGATAAAGCTAATTTTCGATACGGAGTACCTACGTTTATCTACTGCATCGATATCGATGATTTACTCTATAAAATATATAGAACACCTCTAGCGGATGCTTAGGGAGTTAAAATCTGTACGTACCTTTTCATAAATACCAGGGGCCATTTAATGTGAATTGGTCTGTTAAATATAATCGTACATAATACTGTTAGGACTTCAATACATCCCGATATCTCGTGAACCCTTTATCGGGGGATGTTAATTTTAAAACGCATAACACACCCTTAGGTCCCCTATCGATCCATCAAGAAAGATCTAGAATCCGCGTTTGAGTGCTAAAACGTCTAGAAGGTTCCTCTCCTTTTATTATTTTGGCGTGGGGTCGCGGTAAACAAGTAGACACAAGTAGGTAGGTAATAATAATAATTTGGAATGCGCCGGCTATTGTGCGATGTACCTGGACTTTTCTATCATTGTACTTGGAGGATTTGCGTCCGTTCTAGAACTTTCGTACGAGTATAAAAGAAACAACGCTCAGCGTGATGACGGATACAACCCGACGATCTACACAAACCGATGATCTGCAAGCGGAGTAAAATATTCCATTAGGAATAAGGTGGCACTTTACAAAACTTGTTTACGGCCGATTATAACGTACGCGTGTAAGGTGTTCGGGCAGGCCGCTCGCACTCACATCGATAGACTCCAGACGCTTCAATCCTGTTTCCTGCGCAAAGCCGTCTGAGCCCCGCGGTTCATACGAAAGGTCGATTTCGTATATTGAAAAGGCGACAACCCGATATTTCGCGCACGCGTCCAATCATAGGAATACGTTAATCATAGCCGCCGTCGACCACGAACTCAACTCCCCTTCTATCAGCTGCTACCGTTGTCCGCGTCATGTTCTCATCGACATAGATATCGCACACAGGATCAGACACCGACCTCGCCGGCGAGGTCGAAGAATCTCTTGCCCCCTGGCCGGTGCAGACCACCATGGCGAAATGTCTGGTATACGCCCTCCCCTATAGCGACTGCCCAAGCCGAGGCCGTTCCTCCTTGAGGCGCCCTTGAGGCACGCCTATTCTCTTGTCTGGTGAAGCTGTAAAGCGATTTGGAAGCTGTATTTGGATACGTGCGAGAGTAGTAGTGTGTGTTTAGTAGTTGCGTTTACTAGTGTTTGACGCCTAATAAAGTACTTTGCACGTTATTCGGCATTTATTTACCCTGCAAACGTAACAATACTTAACAGGCGATTGTAAGCCTTGAATTACAGAAAAGTTTGGTACATATTCAACGACAACTATCAATAGTCGCGAGTTTGACGTCCCCCACGGAACTACTTTCCCGGAACTACTTTCTCTCTTTACTCACTACTTCTTAAACTATTGCGGGTACAATAATTTATTTAGGTCTGGGTACGGTTACATTCCTAACTCCCACGGCTATGTTGTTGAATTGCAGTTCCCACATTATTTCAGTTCTGTTAACGCAACTCAGCAATATATGCCTTTTATAAACCCCGAGTTTTTAACAAAAGTCAGTCATTATTCATTTGGTAATTAGTCTAATTGCTGCCCAATTACGGACCTGGTTTCTGCCTGGCGGTTGGCTCAGTAGTGAAAACTAATCTACCTAAGGGGTCTGAATTCGGTAAGGACCTTCAGGAGGTCTCGCCTGTGAGCGACAAAAGTACCGCGTTACCAGTGTAGTCAGTTATAATAATTGTGGAACAAATAATAAATAAGTGTATAGAATTCTAGCTACTAGCCCGGACCTAACAGTACGTAAATTTGATGCCTGCGCCTATCATACAGGAATAATTTCTAGTGTGTCCATGTTTTATTTTAAAGAGAAAAGAAAATTAAGGAATACCGTATACCGTACCGATTTCTATACGACCAAAACGTGCGTATAAACAACAACAACTCGTGGTAGAGCTAGTTATGTATTCCCAACCCGTACTCAGTTCAGTGCAAGTACATTAGAAGATGATGCACTAAAAACAAAGTATTGCTCATGCAAATCTATTCCAAAAACTGTTTTGATGGTTCAGCATAACTTGCCTTAACTGCGTGTTTGTTAAACACGTCATTGTAAACAGATATCAGGCTCTGTTCAGTTTTACTAAATATTTTGATTAGTTAGCAATTATGAATTATAACGGCGCACTCTGCGTAGGCGACGCCGGCGTAAACATGTTTGTTTGGCGATGCCTATAAATAGCTATCACCACACAAAGTACCTCAATATCTTCTAAGCTCTCTTACCGTTTGCACGAACTCCAAGTAATATTAATTGACTCTGTAATATTTTGAATGTAATATATAACATTATATTTGTAAAATAATATATTTTTATAAAGCCACGCCTGAGCATTTATTTGACTAGCTACAGAGGCCTTTAAAAACAATTAAGTCCAATTGGCTGCTTGATTAAATTGCAGATAAATGTTATAGGTCCTGAAATAGACGCAAATTGGACGCTGAAAAACGTCGGTGAATGAACTCTTAACCATTAAGAAACCTATTACGCTATTGGAGCGTTTGCTAGGATATTTATCTACGTTGTATTTTTGTCCAAATTAGCTGAAGTATCTTGACATTTGTGTCTGTCGAAATAAAACTATTTTTCGGATTTTATCGCGGTTTATTTTTAGGTACTATAAATAAATAGGTATTTAAAAAGCGGAAGTCGTCAAGGAATTACTTTATGATTTCCTATTAAACCTGTATAAGATCTAGTATAAAAGATCAAGGATTTTGCGATTTCATAATATTTGAAATGGGCAATTAAACTTAAAGCAATTTTGGACCGTTGCTCTCTAATAAATCTAAACTTTATATAAAAAGTTACATGATGATTAAGGATCAGGATACAGGATGATAAGATGATATCTTACTCTCTAAACTGCATTTGGTAAACTATGATTAAAAAAAGATATTTATAAATTACTGACTGCCTCGTTGGTCTGGTGGCAAAGCCCATCGCTTTGTGATCACGAGGTCCTGGGTTCAAATCCTAGGTCGGACAAATGTAGTTTTTTTAACGAAAAATTCCCAGCATTAGTCCGGAGTCTGGATTTTGTTTTTTTTTTTATTTTTTTTTATAAACGTAGCCCCACACTAGGATTTATTTCTGTATCGTGGGTGCGTTTACAAACATGAAAATTCACAAACAAATACCCAGACCGGAACAAATAATTGTGGATCATACAAAGATTTGTCCCGTGCGGGAATCGAACCCGCGACTATTCGACACAGTGGGCGGAGCCGCTCAAGCTCTTAACCAAGCGCTAAATCGCAGTGGTTAAGAGCTTGAGCGTAATATAGGCGTGACGGTGTTTAAACACACCCACGACACAGGCATTATTTCTAGTTTAGGGCTACGTTTTTTAAATAAGTGTAAATATTATGTGATTATTAGATTCCCTCGTTGGTCAAATGACGCATAAAGCAGCTGGCGATTACGTGATCCTAAGTTTGAATCCTAGGTCAAACAAACCTTGCTTTTTCGAAGTCTGGAATGGGACCGGGTATAAAGGCAATTAGCTTGTCCCATATTAAATGAGAACCTACCATCGTCGGCGACGTGTGGTTGCACACAGTTCGCCTCTGCCACCCCCGCTTGGGGAATATAGGCGTGACATATACAGTTCAAGACAATTCTCAAAAATAATATTTAAATACACACACACACACACACACCGTCACGCCTATATTCCCCAGAGGGGGTGGCAGAGGTGTACTGAGTACACCCACGTTTCGCCGACGATGTTAGGTCCCATGTAATAGGGGGCGAGCCTATTGCCATATACCGGGCACAATTCCAGACTCCGGACTCATACTGGGAATTTTTCGTTAGAAAAACTACATTTGTCCGACCTAGGATTTGAACCCAGGACCTCGTGATCACAAAGCGATGCGCTTTGCCACCAGACCAACGAGGCAGTCAAAGACAGTAACTGGATATTATTGTTGTAGGAACAATAAATGCTTAGTGTGTGCCTACCTAAGGTTTGTTTTACTAAAATCACCAATAATACAAATAGTTATTACAAAAACTGATTCCTATCATAAATCCTCTTATGGTAAGCTCAAAAACATCTTAAGACGGAAAGCAACTTGCGGTTTGCGTAGGTAGTTTTTAATGGAAACCAGCAGATGATAATATCTAAGTAATATACTAAGAAAAGGTTAACAACGATATATTTGCATTCTTACGACCGCGTGCTGTGAACTAGCTGTAAAAAAGTAAACATAACAACGTGTTTCCTATGATTCATTTACGCAAAGGGGTTTTGAATAGTGATGTGCAGAATCAGTTCTAATCATGATTCTAATGGACTTGAGTTTACATGAGTCGTTTGAAAAGAAAATGGCCAATAATAACAAAAACACAACACCGTCACGCCTATATTCCTCAGAGGCAGAGGTGTACTGAGTACACCCACGTTTCGCCTATTGCCATATATCGGGCACAATTTCAGACACCGGACTCATACTGGGAAGTTTTCGTTAGAAAAACTACATTAGTCTGAATTAGGATTTGAACCCAGGACCTCGTGATCACAAAGCGATGCGATGACCAATAATAACAATTTCAATTATAAATAAAAATTTAAGATAAAAATAAACACAATCACATTTAATCTAATTTAACTACTAATCAACAACCGGATCAGAAGGCGGCCTCTACTGAGAAGTGAGGCGAAGAAACAGCGTACTTTTTTTAATCCTATTTCTCTCTTTTTCTATATTTTCAATCATTTTGTTTAGATTACGATCTAGCTTCAGTATGAAGCCTTACGACCGAGATTCAAGCCTAATGATGTTGTTTATAAAGAGTTTCTAAAGGACTCCAGATGGACCAGCCCCCACATGCAGCACCCGCTTACAAGTATGACTACTGGAACAGCCATCGCTTCCCTCGACCATATTGGAGGGATGGAAGTGACCCGCGCCAGACAGCCACAGCAAGCCAAAAGCGAGGGTGTGTGTAAACTCACATAGCGCCGGTGTAATTTGGACCTAACGTTACTATAGTCGACCCCTATTGTAATGCCGAGACGTGGACACTTACGGTGGGACTAGTTCACCAAATAAAAGTTGCTCAGCGGGCTATGGAAAGGGCTGTGCTCTAAGTTTCTCTGAAGGATCGAATTCGGAATGAGGTGATACGATAGAGAACCAAGGTCATTGACATAGCTTAAAGGATCAGCTCGCTAAAGTGGCAGTGGGCTGACCATATTTGCTGAAGGACCGATAACCGTTGGGGTAGACATGTTCTTGAGCGGAGACCGCGGCTCGGCGAATGTAGTGTAGGACGCCCTGCAGCTAGGTGGAGCGACGATATAGGCAGGATGGCTGGCAGCGGTTGAAGGAGGAGAGCCGAAGACCGGGCTCAATGGCATGCCTTGAGAGAGGCCTATGTTCAGCAGTGGACTGATACAGGCTAACGATGATGATAAGGATTGTAATCATTTACAATAGAGGCCTGATATGATGGTAACACACTCATGTCTGATACCATCATACCAGGAATAATTCTAGATTTCAGACTGCTAATGATAATCATTTGATGTGAAAACCAAATTTTGTCTCTGGGTACAATTCCAGACTCTGGAGTGTTGCTAGAATCTGTTGATAGGAAAACTTTGTCCGAACTAGGATTAGAACTTTGTGATCAACAGCCTCACTATGTGCCAGTAGACTAACAAGGCAATCAATTGGTTCCCGTTTTAATCAAATAGGGTATATATTTTTATCAATGACACTATCAAAAGTTACCCACGATAATTGGTATGAACTAGCATTTCGGAACCAGCAAAATATGATTACAAATGTGAAAATAGAACATTGATTAGATACTGTATGAATTTTTTCGCATATTTTAATATACACAGGCACGCCTACCCAAAGTGAGAGTGGCAGAGGTGTACTGAGTACAACTACTTTTTGCCGACGATGTTAGGTCCCATGTAATAGGCGGCGAACCTTTTGCCATATACCGGGCACAATTCCAGACTCCGGGCTCATACTAGGCAGTTTTCGTTAGAAAAACTAATTTGTCCGATTTGAACCCAGGACCTCGTGATCACAAAGCGATGCGCTTTGTGATCACGATCAACGATCACTAGATCAACGAGGCAGTCGCATATTCTGAAACATGGAATAGGGAATATGTGTGTATTTTTTTTATTTTTTTTATACGATAGATTACATCAATATATAACTGCAAAAAAAATATTTAAGCGTCAAACAAAATGAAAAGGGCAAAAAAAATGTTGAAGATAGCAAACAGATAAGAGCATTTTAAACGCCCGCCATTTTGGCGCGCTTGGCGTGACGTCAAAGTCTATAATAACAATCAATTAGTGTACAGCTGTAGAAGTATTTTATTCTGTATTTTATTTTTATTTTGTATTTTGCGACTATTATACAATGGAGCAACACTGTGTTGTGCCTAGGTGTAAAAATACAATAACAAATGCACCCGATAGGTGCGGACATAAGGAGTAAGTGGTGTAAAATCAGAAAAAGAGACATGGTATCTCCATCAACTTGTTTATATTGCTGTGAAGACCACTTTAACGTAAGAATTAACTTAAATAATTTAAACTAAAATTTTGTCTTTGTGTAAATCGACAACAACAAAAAATAATAATAAAACTAACTCAATAGCAAACATCCAACAAATATGCACTTGTTGACATTTGTATAGTAGACTTTGACGTCATATTCGATCTGACCAATAGCGTGGCGTTCCCGCTACTTTGAATTTCCCACTCATTTTTTGTACTTTCAATAATTATTTTCTTAATAAAAAAGTAATTTTATTAAAAAAATATTGGTATAGACATTGCACTACTGCGATACAGTTTGTAAAAAAAAATATTTGACCCTTATTTTAATTACACGCATATTCCCTATTAAGGGTGGCCAACACTTTATGTTCTAAACATTTAGTTAGGTATTAAAATTCTTATGTACCAAATCCTCATGAGTCTAGCTAAGGAAAAACCCAACTCAGTTGGGATCCTTCAAGTCCTTCAAGTCCTCAAAGCATTCCCCACGTCTCTAAAGTAAACGTTTGAGTAAAAATTATTGGGAATTTACTCTACCTTATAATACTTGGAAAAACGGATTTGCGTAAAGATTCGAAGGCTGGGAAAATACGAATAAGTCTTAAGTGAAAATATTATTGTGGTTATTTCAAGAACGAAGTTGGACTTTAATAGGCTCCGTTGTAGAAATTATTTCTATATTGTTGGTGAAGAAATATATTTTTTTTGACACGCCTCTAAAATGTACTACGGTTAAGACATTACCTGATTGAATATGTTAATATCTTTTTATGTGTAATATTTCATACTGCATTTTTCTTTTTTTTTAAAGAAAGAAACGTAGCCAGTATGAATTATTTTTGTATCAATAAAACTCACATACATAAACACCCAGACCAAAACAAATGTTTGTAGGTCACACAAAGATTTGTAAAGAAAGAAAGAAAGAAAAACGTTTAATGTGAAACATAACAAGCAAAACAAAAAGTGACAATGGCAGTTACAATTAACCTAATATAATGTGTTACATAATGATATATAAATCATACTGCCATCAAGCACGTATATTTACGTATGGGTACCACATAGGGTCCCACCTCAGCATTATGCTGGTTGAAGCAACCAGCGCTGGTATTCGGGTTAGGCCCTTGCAGTGCCCACGGGCTGTCACGCTAAATACTCTCCTAAGATTATTATAATATACAAAAAAAATAAAAAAGAAACGAGTAAAACCGACATAAATACTGAATTTGACAGAAAAGCCAAAAAACAAATACATATAATAGCATGCTAAAAGAAAAGTGCTTGTCCCTGGCGAGGATCGAATCCGCGACTGCTCGATCTAGTAAGTGGAGCAGCTAAAGCTCTTAACTCTTTCTTGGACCAAGCCGTTTGTCACACTGTATAGTAAATATATAGAGCAACAAGGATATTTTGGTCTGTAAATGACATTGGCAGGGGCGTTGGTGTAAAATTTAGGTTATCATTCAGTAAAATTTTCCTATTTCCAGAAAAAAATTTACTGGCGGGACCGCGCGGTTACTAATTAAAAAAGCGAACTTGACTAAATTTCATAGCTAACGGCAACTCTGCGACTGTCATAAAGTGACATTTCACTCGATAACAGCGTTAGTTCTGATTTTTGGCCGCGGGCCAAAAGATCCTTGTAACATATGACTGTATTTTTTTTTGCTGTATGAATAAAAACTCGTATTTCTAGTCTGTGAATAGTAGGTATGTGTCTCATGGCTCAATCAACTACGACGCTTCTTGGTCATAACCGTATCCAGATCACCTTAAAAGTGCTTGGCACTGAGTTTCATCTGGACCCGCTTCCTTGTTTATTTACGGATGCCATTGAGTTGGTTAATGATTGTGCTTGTACGGTAAGTTTATTTTGGTTTGGTACGATGGTGGGTGGGGGTTTTTACATGCACAAACATCTATGGATCTATGGCGCCAGATCCTTTGCGGGGTAGGCAGAGAGTACAGAGTTCCAACAGGTTTTTTTCTTACAGACCTCGGGCTTCCTCAACTCTAACAGTTCCTCTCATACACGCTCGGCAGTTACAGAGACTCGTGACTTGCTTTTCAGATGACACTATTTGGTCGTGGTAAGATAGTGTAGGCCTTGTCCGGTATCTGCATTCTTCCACTTTCGCGTTGTGTACCTGTTTTGTCATTATTTCTTCCAACATTCCTTCTAACCATATGCCGAAATCACTGGATTACACCGGAACAATCTTTCTTACTACTATTGCAAATACGGTCGGTCAGCTTGACTCCGCATATCTACCGCAGAGCTCGCATTTATCCTACGTTGATTCTCTTGTTAAAAATAACATATAGATCAGACAATTTTTTGTCGCCAGATATTCAAGCACTTGCGGTAGCGGGACAAGTGGTCTACGCCTAGACACCAAAACGGTATTCATTGGCATGATAAAAACTGGCACTTTATAAACTCGGTCATTACGTTCACGAACTATGTCAGTTCTCATCGTTATCACATTTATGTTATCATGAATCCGATCATGACTTTTGTGAGCAACGTAAGTCAAGCTAATGTTTACTTCTTCTGTAAAGGTTATGAGTTTTTAAAGTATGAAGGTATTCACATATTAGTCCCTCCCCACGTACGCAACGTATGCAACGCATTATGACGGCCTATTGACGTAATGAAAACGTACTCATAACTTTTATCGTATACAACTTTGTGTACGCTGCCGAGACTACCTCGTTAGTATATTTGCGAATAATGCGCGTCGCGATCACGAGATTTCTATAGAATAATTTCTAGTAATAGTCCGGCATTGTGGCTGATATAGTAGCAATAAGTTCGCCCCCCCCTAACCAAACCAACCTAACCAACCGGCCACAAAAACATGCAAAAAACCTACATATCCACAAAAGTCTGTAATTGTTTATTCAGATAAAATAGGCCAAGACTTAGGTTCCTTATTATCTAGGCATTTAGAACAGAAAGTAACTAATTTCTGTTCACCTGGGGCCAGTTTAAATCACTTGATTGATAATATTAGTCAAGCTAATTTAGACAAGGACACAACCACTGTTATATTTTATGGTGATAGTTTATCAGTTAAGAGGAAGGACCTGACTAGGGGTATTGAAAAATTATTAGAGCTGCATTCTAAATTAAATTGTAAATTTGTATTCTGTGCCTTGCCATATGCCAGTAACTTAACCACTCAGCAAAACAGGCACATTTATGACATGAATTTATATATTTACAACATAACACACCGTCATAGTGACGCCATTTTTTATTTTGATATAAATAAATTCATTAGCAAGTTTAGGCTGACAGAAGATACTATGTATCTGCCCTTTACAACTAAACGACAGTTGGCTACATTGTTAGCATTTAATATACAAAAAAATGACGCGGTTATATTCAATATAAACCAAAATAAAATGATTGATACTGGCAGCAACATTAGGTTGTGTGACCATAGTTTAAACTAGTAAATGCGACAACAGCTAAGTCAATAGAATTAAATATTTTTCATCAGAATATGCAAGGTTTAGCTGGCAAAGATCTCGAGATAGAATTATTTCTTAGGAAATACAACGTCCATTTATTCTGTGTTACTGAACATTGGCTGAAATCTCATGAAATAATCAAATATCAAAGTCAGTACACAGTGTTGAGTGCGTTCACAAGAAAAACAGCCATACGCGGAGGGTCTCTAATATTAGTCGCCAACGACATCAAGTGTAAAGAGCGCAAGGACATTATGGGTCTTTCTATTGAACGCATTGTTGAGATATCTTGTGTCGAACTGGATAGTTATGTTGTAGCATGCGTTTACCGACCGCCCTCAGGTGATTTTAATACATTTGAAAACGTTATGGAAGAGGTGTTAAAAAAAGTTTCTGGTATTAAAAAGCAAAGCATTATATGTGGTGACTTCAATGTCAATCTAATCGAAAAGTCATCCATTAGCTGTAGACTAATTACTCTTTTTAAATCTTTTAATCTAGTATGCTTGTTGAATGAACCGACTAGAATCACTGCTACGTCTGCTACCTGTTTAGATAATGTGTTTTGCGACTGTGAAGTGTTTGATAAATTAATTATAAACGCTTTGCCCTCAGATCATAGTGGTTTGTTGGTGTCAGTACCCAGCCACCTTATACCTAAGTTATGTAAAGTTACTTGTAGGCCGATATCAGATCGACGTATAAACTGTTTTAGGGATAAAGTTTACAATCGCATATCTAATATGGATTGGTTACATAATGATCCCAATTACCTATATCAAAACCTTTTTGATACCATGAAATCAGAATTCGATAATATATTTAAAATAAAATCATTTTCAACGGCCAAGAAAGCAAAGTTTAGTGATTGGGCTACTGTAGGAATTCATAAAAGTAGAGCTAAGATGTATGAACTGTATGATACGAAAACATATAATCAAAACCCAGCTTTCTTGGAATATGTTAAAAACTACTCGAAGACTTTTAGGAAGGTGTGTACTGCAGCAAAGTCTTTATATTATAGCAATATGATCAAAAGGTCATCAAATAAGATCAAAACCACATGGGGTATAATTAACAATGTATCTGGGAGAACTCAACCACGCGATGATCTTATTGAACTTGTAATTAATGATAACATCTTAACAGATGATTTCGATATTGCGCAGGCTTTTAATAAATTTTTTAGTGAAATTCCAGTTCATACTACTGGCTCTTTGAACTCCTCTTCCCGAAAAGCTGAACTAATATTAAAAAGCAGTGTAAAAGAATGCAATGTCTTGTTTGAATTTAAATATGTGACCCCGACAGACATAATCTTAACCTTTAAGTCGTTAAACATTAAAAACGCTGTCGACTTCTGGGGTATATCATTAAAAATACTAGATAGCATAGTAATGGCTATAGCACCTGCGCTGGCGACGATATTTAATAAATGTGTAGAGAAGGGTAGGTTCCCCGACTTAATGAAACTTAGTAAAGTTGTACCGATTTTTAAATCAGGGATAAAAAGCGAGCCTTCCAATTTTAGACCGATTTCCATCTTGCCGGCCTTGAGTAAAATTTATGAAAAGATCCTACTCAATCTATTGCTTAACCACTTTAATGAGAATAAGCTGTTACACGGTGATCAATATGGTTTTACTAAGGGACGTTCAACCACAGACGCGGGAGTAGGTCTGCTTCAGCAAATTTACGGTGCCTGGGAGGCATCGCAGAATGCAATTGGTGTATTCTGTGATCTCTCTAAGGCATTCGACTGTGTTGAGCATGCAACCCTTATTAAAAAGCTATGGCATTACGGTATTAAAAACACTGCCCTTAATTTATTAGCTTCATACTTAGGTGAAAGGTCTCAATGTGTTGAGATTAACGGGGTCAAGTCTCAGGAAGTTAATATTTCCATTGGTGTTCCACAGGGCTCCATCTTAGGACCCTTTCTCTTTTTAGTATATATTAATGACCTGCCGAACTTTGTCCGTGATGTCTGTGACATTGTACTATTCGCAGATGATACCTCATTGATCTTCAAAGTTGACAGAGCTAAGCTTAATTTTGACGATGTGAATGGTGCTCTTTCACGGATATCAAATTGGTTCGAAATAAACAATCTATTGCTTAATTCACTCAAGACAAAGTGTATTAAATTTACTATGCCCAATGTAAAAGTTAATGCTACGAATATTCTTATTAATGGCACAAAGCTGGACCTCGTGAACTCCACTGTCTTTCTAGGCATTACCCTAGACTCCAAACTCCAATGGGGGGCCCATATCTCATCACTTGCGGGTAAACTTAGCTCCGCTGCTTATGCAGTGTGGAAAGTACGGCAACTTACGGATGTGGATACAGCACGTCTAGTTTATTTTAGTTACTTCCATAGCATTATGTCTTATGGTATCCTACTGTGGGGTAACGCTGCTGACGTGGAAAATGTATTCATACTGCAAAAAAGAGCTATCCGTGCCATTTATGATCTTGGACCTAGGGCTTCCCTCAGAGAACTTTTTAAAGAGATCAACATTCTCACAGTCGCTTCACAGTATATATACGACAACATAGTGTACATACGTAGGAATATCCATTTATTTAATAAAGTGAGTGACGTTCATAAATTAAATACTAGAAATAAACATAAACTGGTATTACCAATTGTTAGGCTTAAAAAAGTATTTACTTCCTTCGTAGGAGTCGGTATTCGCTGCTTCAATAAGATACCAAAGCCCATGTTAGAGTTGCCACTTGACAGATTTAAAAAGTATATTAAATCTTCACTAATGAGTAAAGGATATTATACACTAAATGATTTTTTAA
Source organism: Phalera bucephala (assembly GCA_905147815.2). Classification (NCBI taxonomy): domain Eukaryota; kingdom Metazoa; phylum Arthropoda; class Insecta; order Lepidoptera; family Notodontidae; genus Phalera; species Phalera bucephala. Next base: position 30,600,054 of record LR990612.1, read on the forward strand.
ATGATAAAAATGCCTTTACACAAATTAACTGAAATCTAGAAGAATTTAATGTTAAGTGCAGCGTGTCCTGCCTAGCGAGCGTTCATTGATTTTAAATATTATTCTCGAACGATGTCGACAGGGTCGTGGATTGGTCATGCTCACTAAAATGTCTTTGCTAGTGGCGGTTCTGTGGAGCGGGTCATTCTTTTCCCTCTAAAATGGTTGAGGAGAGTGATGGCTGCTTCTCAGGTCATACTCGTGAACGGGTGCTGCTGGTGGGGACTGGTCCGTCCCCTGCCCTTTGTCTGACTGAACGTGTACCATAATGCTGTTGAATTTTGTCTCGTTCGGCATCACACTGGAGCTATGACCAGTTGTTTTGTACGCGCTCTTTACATATTTTATAGTAACGCTTTCTCTTACTATTATTATTATGCTTTTTATTATATACCTCTACAACATCTCTATTTTGTAAATGAGAGGACTATGTAGACACTGACCAATATCATGAATCTAAGTACACTTATGATTAATCTATACTTAAGCACATCTATTTAGCTCGTTCTGCATTGTTCTCCCATACTCCATAAATGCAATGTATACAAAAAGAATTGTAAACCTCATTTTTAAAAAAGAGTAACCGTGGAGTTTCTTGCCCTTCTTCTCCACAGGAATGACTTTCCGAACGGGTGGTAGAGTCTTAAGTAATAATAATTTTCTCTTTTTGACTATTCATAAGTGCCTTTTGGTCTACATGAATAAAAAACTTTTGATTTTGATTTTTGATTTTTTGATTTTAACACGGCACTTCACAGGCGGATATAGGCGTGACGGTGTTTATTTTTATTTATAACATTGTATACGATAAAAATGTCTGTGACTATTTTTATTCGAGTCGCTAGTTCAGTGAAAGGTGATACAAGTCAAAAATCAAGTTTGAAATAAAAAACAACTTTAAAAATTCTTTTTTTTCTACTTCACTTAATTGAATATTAATTACGGTTATTGATAGACATTTACTTAAAGATTACTTTAATGTAAATTCAAGAAATTATGATTTTATTAATTTACATGAATTATTACACACTTATAAAAAAAAAGAATGATAGAAGTATTTCACATGTAATACGCTATTTTAAAATGGGTTCGTCTATTGAATACATGTGTGAATATATCAATTTGCACCATTTTAAAACTATTCCTACTGATCGTGTAAAGGGAAGTTAATTCAAATTGAATCAGTAATGCAAAAAAAATGTTATTTACACAGTGTTCATTCTGAAAAATACTTAGTTATATGCACAAAAACAATCTTTCTCATTTTAAACCTTAGAAACATGGGGGTCGGATTGAAAAAGCGGATTTTTTTTGATGCACAATGTGTAATATCAAAAGTGCTATAACTGAAGTTGTATCAACTTTCACTGAAGGTACAGATTTTTACTACCGTCCAGCCGTATCATTAACGGTTGCAGACAAGTAACTGACACGTGATATTTATGATACATGATCGGTCATTATTACACATAAATACATATCGCATAGTTCAATGCTATTAGCATTGAAATGATCACGCGATCAACGCAAACAGTTCCGGTCGAATCACGAACTGGGCAAATTAGCATCGCCTTGAGAATCTACCTGTATCCGATCGGTGACACTTGCGATATCTCATAACCTTCACAGCAATCAGCCAATTATATCTAGGAATGTATATTTTTATGAGTTACCTAGAAAAGCGTAGGTTAGGAGGTTAATATATTGAATATTGATACAGATTACTTATTGCAGACTTGTTTATATGTGAGTATATGTCTTAAATTAGCTATTTTATTTACAAGCATTTATTTAATACCCATACTGTTACAATAAGGCTAACCCGTACTCCGTAGGATGGCCGCTCACGTGCAACAGTCGGTGACCGATTTTTTGTCGGCAAAAAATTAAACATTCAGATTGCTATATTGTAAAGCATACGTCTTGCTTTTTTATTTATTTATATTAGGCACATCCACAATATTTACATGTCACATTAATAAATAGTATTTAAAAATATTAACAATCTTTTATGAATATCAATTTTAGATGTAAACAAAATTCCTTTACAATTGGCATGTCAAAAGTCGATCACAATCTATGATAAAAATCGGCTAAAAATTCGTTTCGATTGTCGGTCCTACAAAAAGTCAGATGTAGGCGGCTAGCGTAACATAATAATTTTTTTATTTCCCCTCTTTGTTTTGATTCGCAGACGCCATATTTAAATATTAAACCCCATAGGGTTAAATTTCGTCTTCATTGTGAAAGTGTATGCCGCTTTTACAATAAAGACGAATCTAACAATACCTCATACGCTATAATGCATGAAGCCGTGTTAGTTCAGGCTACAGAGCGTGCAAAAGAAATGGACATACTTACATTCAAACGAAAAACATAACTATGACGACTGCTTGGTGCAGTGGTTAACTTGCTCCAAGCCGTCGTAAAGCTTAAGTCGGTCGCACTGGATCGAATAGTCGCGGGTTCTATCTATTTTTATTTATTTGCGTTGCGTACAGGCGTTGTTGAACGTTCTCAAAGCCAAATCATAAGCAACATATTCAAATATATTTACATCAAGAAAAATAATTGATTTGATGCAAAACAAAAGCGTATAAGCGATTCAAAAAACTGGGCATGTTAACCTACTCATGTTTTGACTGTAAATAATTACAGTCCTAACGACGGACGTTGATGGGGTGTTAAGTAATTAATCTAGTTGACAATGGTCGTCGGTTGAAACCTTTAATGAATTCACAGACATACCTCCCTGTTTCTGCTTACTATTCCTGTCTTGTTCTTGTGGCAGTATTTGCAAAGGAAATATTTTTAAAACAATTAGGTAAAGAGGTAGAAGGAAGGTGGAAGGGTGAAAAGAATAATTTCCACCAAGTATTATACTAGTTTCTACCGTCCGCGTGGACTTCAGACCCTAACATTATTTCGGGATAAAAAAGATCCTATGAGTTAATCCAGGTAATAAACTACCCGTATGCCAAATTTCATCCAAGTCCGTTTAGCTGGTTTTGCGTCATTGAGTAACAAATATCCAAACATACAAACTTTCACATTTATAATACCGTCCGCGTTGACTTTTGACAGGAACCTAACATTTTTCCGGGATAAAAAGTATCCTATGTGTTAATCTAGGTAATAAACTGGCTACGTGCCAAATTTCATACAAATCGTTTAAGCCGTTTGTTCAAGAGGTAGAAAGAGGATGCTTTAGATTTGAGAAAAAGAATAACATGTAAATAAATAAATATTATTTCTTTTTGCGTTAAGTTAATCGCTGATCCAGTGCCAGAATAATTCCAAGTTCTTGAAAGATTCGATATTAAAACACATTTTGTCCGAACTAGGATCCGAACCCAAGACCTCGTGATCCCCATTTGCACTATGCACTCACACTATTGTAAAGTGTACGTTATTTGTATTAATATTATAATAACTTTTAACTTGCTCCTAATTACAAGTACTTACATGCAGGTGTGTATTACTTAGGTAACCTTTTATTTAGGTAACCTTTGATCAAGGTTCAAACTCCGTATCCATCAATTGAATATGGTAATTAGATTCAAAATGCGTTGTAGCCATGCCGATGTCGATAATCGTAACCCGCAGGTTATCGTACTACATTACGATATAAATAATTGTGGGCAGTGCATAAAACTAAAATTAAAAACATTGCCTAAAAATATACTGCCTTGTTGGTCTAGTGGCAAAGCACATCGCTTTGTGATCACGAGGTCCTGGATTTAAATCCTAAGTCGGACAAATGTAGCTTTTCTAAGGAAAATTTCCCAGTATGAGTCCGGAGGCTGGAATTGTGCCTGGTATATGGCAATAGGCTCGCCCCCTATTACATGGGACCTAACATCGTCGGCGAAAAGTGGGTGTACTTAGTACACCTCTACCAGCCCCGCTTGGGTAGTAAAGTCGTGACGGTGTTTATTATTATTATTATTATTACGAGCCATTTGTGTCCCACTGGGCTGGGCAAAGGCCTCCCTCCACTTTTTCCACTCCTCTCCGTTCGTTGCCATGTCAGGCCAGTCCCTCGAAAAGTGGTCCAGCTCGTCCCGCCATCTCCGCCTGGGTCTACCGCGTTGCCTTTTTGTATTTCGTGGGGACCAGTCAGTTATTATTTTGGCCCATTTGTTATTTTTCATGCGGCAGATATGGCCGGCCCAGTCCCACTTAAGCTTGGCGGCCTTTTGACATACGTCGGCAATTTGCGTCATGGAGCGAAGTGTGGTGTTCTTGACGTGGTCTGTGAGTTTAATATTAAGAATACTACGCTCCATGGACCGCTGACAAACCGCTAGCGTGGACTTTTGATGTTTGGTCAAAGACCAAGTCTGTGCGCCATAGGTAAGGATTGGGAGAATACACATATCCATGAGCCTGCGCTTTAATTTCATAGGGAGATCGCCTTTCAGCAGCTCCTTCATAGACCAAAAGCTCCTCCAGGCATTTTCAACTCGGCGTGAGATTTCTGCTTCTTGCCTTGCCTGGAAGGAAACTATTTGGCCCAAGTACACATACTCATGGACATACGCAATCTCCACATTCTCTAACCTAATTTTTTTTTGGACGCTGTTTGTCATGACTTTGGTCTTTGACATATTTATCTGCAGTCCGACCCCGCGGCCTGCAGCACTCAGTTCGCAAAGCATTTGCTCTAAGTCAGAGGCTGACGAAGAGAGAAGGACAATGTCATCGGCGAAACGTAGATTTGTTAGTCTTTTCTCTCCAACGACAATGCCCCTCTTGCTCCAGCCGGCAGCCAGATTTTGAAACACGTCTTCAAGGGCCGCGGTAAAAAGTTTAGGGGACAGAGGGTCTCCCTGTTTTACTCCTTTTTCGATTCGGAAGGACGGTCCTGCGCAGGTATGTATTTTGATTGCAGCTGTGCTATTTCAATATATTTGTTTTAAGAGATGGATGTATGTAGATGGTATGTTTTGTGACTGTAACGATTTGAATAGGGCGCTATGATGAATACTGTCAAATGCTTTGGAATAATCTATAAAGCCTAGATATAATGGTAATTTGAATTCATGATATTTTTCGATTATTTGATTAATTGAATGGAGGTGGTCGGTCGTCGATAAGCCGGGGCGAAATCCCGCTTGCTCGGCAGGCTGATGGGTGTCCAGCTGGTGGGCAATTCGATTTTCGATAACTTTAATAAAAGCTTTATAAAGATGTGAAATGAGACTAATAGGGCGGTAATTTTCGATATTGGACTTGTCACCTTTCTTGTGGAGCAAAATTATATGAGAGTGGCAGAACTGATCGGGAAGATTTCCTGTTTGCAGTATTAAATTAAAAAGATGAGTGATATATGGAAGGAGCGATGTTTCCCCAATCTTTAATATTTCGGTAGTTATCCCGTCATCTCCAGGGCTTTTGCTGAATTTCATCTTTTGTAATGCGTTGTGGATTTCTTTGGAGGTTATTTGGGCTATATCCGGGGTACAAATATAATCGTTGTTAGTTTGGTGTAGTGTGGAATTGGTTGAGTAAAGATTTTTATAAAAGTTTGTACTAATATTCATTATTTTATCTTTACTGGTTTGTTTCAGTCCATTTTCATCTTTTAAACATGTTATTTGTGGCTTCCCTTTATCGATTCCCTGTTTTGCTATTTTGAGTGAGGTGTTTCTTTCTAAAGCGTTCCTTATTAATTTACTATTGTAATTTCGAATGTCTTTCCTGATGTTTCTCTTAACTTTTCTATCAAGTATTTTATAACCTATAGTATAGTGTGATAACTGCTGTCTCTCTTTTGCTAACTTTTTTGTAGTATCACTTAATTTTATCTCTTTATTTTTAATTAATCTAATCTTTTTGGTGGATTCTCCTACTACATGTTTGATATTATTATAACTTTCAGTGATATTTTCTGTATACATATTAAGTAAACTAAAACTGTTACGAAGTTCGAGATTAAATTGCTCTTTAGCAATTATTAGCGATGTTTTATTTAATTTTTTTAAGGAATTTCTAATCATATTAAGCCTGTGTATCTTCATATTAAAACAAAGACTTATTCGTATTGGTCGGTGGTCAGAGCTAAAGTGTAAATTATTTAAGATGTTTACATTAGTTATTATCTGTTTAGAGGAGGAAAGACAGTAGTCGATTTCATTTTTGGTTGTAGAATTTGGGGATAGCCAAGTCCAACGGCGGCCGGATTTCTTGTAGTAGAAACTGTTGCCTATGCTCAGATTTTGTCCAAATGCGAACTGAAGGAGACGCTCACCGCGACTATTCCTACTACCGAGACCATATGGCCCTATAATATGGTTATTATCCTGATCTTGTCTTATACCGATTTTTGCGTTAAAGTCTCCTATGACTAAAGTCCAAGTGCCTCTGTGATCATCGCAGGCATTGTTTACTAAATCGTAAAATTCCTCCACATCGCTGGCAGGGTGAGCAGACGTGGGTGCGTAAACTTGAACAATAGTCAGCGTGTGGTTAGCTGTAATTTGAAATTTAAGGACCGCAACTCTACTGGAACAAGCTGCAAACTCTACAATGTTATTTTTCCATCTTTTATGAACAAGAAATCCTACACCATATTGACTTCCAGGTCCTCCGACATAGTAAAAGGTGTTCTCTTGTCGTTCCAAAATATTTTCACCTTCTCGTCTTACCTCCGCCAGGCCGACAACATCCCAGTTTATGTTTTCCAGCGCATTTTCCAACTCAACCATACGTTCTTCTGTGCGGAGTGTACGTACGTTGTAAGAAGTAATGTTTAATTTTTCGGTGTCCATTTTCTTAGCTGTGATCGTTTGACAGTAAGGAGATCCCGCCCGGAGATTCTTCGCACCCCTGGTTCTACGGAGTGTGAGCCTACTGTCGTCAGCCTCTCCGATCGAACCGCCGGGCACTTGGGGCCTAGTGCTAGAGTGATTAATCATGAGTGGAGGGGGTAGGACGTAAAAACTCACCACGCTGGTCCAATGCGGGTTGGTGAGTGCATAGTGAGCCATCTGACTCGGCTCATGGGTGCCACCGTTGGTGTTTTATAACACTCTTCCGCTGCCACACCTAGGTCAACATCCTATGCTAATGTTGACCGTCTAACCTAGACCTTTTGTAAGAATTGCCTTACTCTAAGCCCTAAGTCAGCTGACTACACTTGAAAAATCAAGTGTACGTCAGTTTAGCGTCGTGACGAGGACTATTTAAAAATATTGCGTTTTCTAAACAAATATTTGAGTGAGTATTGAATAAATAAAACACTCATATTTAACTCATATTTAAATAGATTTTTCGTATTAAGTAATTAATGTCATCTCATAACCTACACGAATATGGATAAAATGCATTAGTCATTTGTTACGATATCGTAATAGCGATATTAGTGTCGTAATTACCATATTGTTTCATCCATAGTTGCAATAAAAATAGCTAAGGAGTGAGAAAAGAACTCAGCTTAATGACTACAAGTTAAGTGAGTCGAGACGTACGGCTCCACATGTCTTCTTAAGCGCAAAGATGTTCAAAAATGAAATTGACACAAACGGTTTACCATCCCAGACGGACCGAGCCGAACGCTGCTTACCCTTGGTGATCGAGTCCTGATGGGACGAGCTCTTTCTGGGACGAGTCGCTGAACGAACCATCACTAAGAGCAGCGCGGTGCCGCAGCAACAAACGCGAAAGAAGTACAGAAAGCGAAAGGAGAAAGAATCATTTAGCATCCATCCAGCAGGCTGTTAGTGCACTAAACTCATCTTACTCTCATGTAGGATATATGAGGTCAGATGAGTGACATCGAGTTATGGAATTGGAATGGTGGTTTTGTATGAATTATTATTGACAAATTTGTCAAATAATGACTTTGTCATCTAACGTCTGTCATTGTCACTTTTATTAAACAGGGTCCTGGTATATTTTCTAATTAATTTAGTTGCTTCCGGCTTAAACAGGACGTAAGAGTGTCGATATTCTACTGCCGAGCATCTATATCAGATTTGCATCTCACTCACGATCACCGTAGTAATCTAAAAAGAAGTGTGTAATGTGTAATATACTGCTTGTGTGTTAGTTCTGTCATTACACATTTGTAACGATAATATATCGATGTGTGTAACGATAGAACCAACACACACGTGTAACTATAATTTAGGAGACCCAGGTACTTTGTTGTGTATGTAGAAAATGTGTGTTTCTTCTGTTGAAGATCCAAATATGTAAATAAACCCTGCGTGTAACGATAAACATACATGCATAAGTAAAATGTCAGACGATGTGTAGCGATAAAACTAACATACTAGCAGAAAATTGAATGCTTGCCCTGTCCAGAGATAGGAACGTATTTATAAAAAGGATTCAACAAAAATATTGGAGTGTACAACTTTGGCAAATTTAGCGCAGTGGACGGACGATTTAGCGCAGTGGTTAAGGGCTTAGCCCGCCCCGCCCACTGTGTCTAATAGTCGCGGGTTCGATTCCCGCACGGGACAAATCTTTGTGTGATCCACAATTATTTGTTCCGGTCTGGGTATTTGTGTATGTGAATTTTCATGTTTGTTAACGCACCCACGACACAGGAATTAATCCTAGTGTGGGGCAACGTTTTTTTAAAAAAAAAAAAAAAAAAAAAATACTAATTTATTTATTCACAATACATTTGAGATATCAAGCCCAAACGTCTTTATTGACATAGTTTAATGCACACGTGTATTCAGAAGTAATGCTACGATATTTGACCAGCGACACTGCCTAAAAGGCTAAAGGTACGTATGGATTTACATCTCACAAGTTGCAGTAATCTAAAAATACGTTCAGTTCTATCCCCAGAAGTCCTGAGGCCTTATCAGCAATCTGGGTGAAGATTGCTTCAATCCTCTGGAGAACCTGCTTCCTGTTCCATCGATCACTCTACGTACGAGTCCGGTAACACGCTGCGATTTGTATTTTTGAAGATATATATCGTTTTGTAGCAAAATTTGCCTAATTTTTCTAATGGCGTTAGATGTGGCTGGCTTGTGGTGGATTTGGCTTCAAATCAGACGGAGTGTTATTCTGGTCTTTCTAGGGAAATTTCTCAGTATTACTTTGGAGTTTGGAATTATGTACAGTAAAACAGGTTCGCCGCATATCAATTAAAGATCTAACATTTTATTCATTCATTCAGCTTCGCTGGCGATACGTGGGTGTACACTGTACACCTCTACCACCTCCATTCAAGAAATATAGGCGAGATGACGACGTAGTAATACGCAATACATTTTTATACTTATTATTATTATTTACTAGTTTCTGCCCGTGACTTCGTTCGTCTTTCGTTCGTGACATTTTTTTGGGATAAAAGGTATCCTATGTGTAAATCCAGGTAATAAACTATATGTGTGCTAAATTTTATCCAAATCCGTTTGGCCTGTTTTGCGTGATTGAGTAACAAACATCCAAATATCTAAACATATAAACATTCGCGTCTATACATATAATAAAACTGTAAGGAAGTCGTGTCTGTACATGGAATATTTTTAGGAAATAACAACCCAGGGGTATCATACTATCGATGTAGAAGCCAATTCTACAGTTTTTGGCTTTCGTGTTTGTTTGTCTGTCTGTCTGAGGGTATGAACCGGCATCACGCAAAAACTACCAGGCGGATTTTGATTAAACTTTGCATACGGATACCTTAAAATATTGGCTAACGTACTGTATAGTATTTATCCCAGAAAATCAAAAGGTTTTTCCAGATAAGACGAAAATAAGTAAAACATTGAATTTCTAAAAAGACACTTTATTCATAACCTGTTTGATGGATTTAAATGAGATTTCGTGTAATTATAACAACTCTGTATACTAATCTTTTCGAAAAACCTGACGCTTTTTGAGGTAAGAGAAAAAAAACGATTTAGATAGTTGTAGCCTGTACTAAGGATCATAACTCTGTATATTCATATTTTCGAAAAATTTTACAGTTTCTGCGGAAAGAAAAAAAGAGTCGATTTTGATAAATCATTCAGTGTTTCAAAACAACTTAAGCTACTAGATTGTCGCGGGATAAACCACAAAACTTTATTACTGTTTGTCCCGAACTGCAATGTTACGACCTAAAGTATGTGATTTTGCCTACACACGAATTCCTCCATCAATTGATATTGGACTTAGGTGCGTCTCCTCACGAAAAACTTTTTAGTAGTTAAAAGTACTCACTGAAAATTGTTCATACCCGTTTGATTTAAACATTAAAACATGATTTCGTGTATGAACCGATGATGCATTCAGAATTGTTTCTTCCGGAGAGAACTCTAACGATGAATGGGCCGGATGCGAAACCTTAATGTCGATTAATATCTTACGAGAAGACTAACACAAAATGAACTGATAAAACAACGTAGCTAGCAATGTACCGATTTAAGATAGTATTACGCTCGATTACACTCTTTGTCAGGGTAGGTAAAGAAAGTTTAAATCAGAAATAGAAATATTATCTATCTATCTATCTATCTATATCATCACGCCAGCTCCCTCGCGGGGTAGGCAGAGAGTACAGAGTTCCAACAGGTTCTTTCCTTACATACCCCTCTGGCTTCCTCCACTCTCATAGTTCGTCTCATACACACTCGCCGGTTACGGAGACTCTTGACTTGCCCTTCAGATAAGACACGGTCTAACAAAAGAAATATTAATCAAAAAAAATAAAAATAAATTAATAATCCTTCTTAAAAAGGAAGGTGTTGTATGTTTTTTTTTTTGAGATGGCGTTAATGGCGTGTGTTGAATAAGATCGCGCTATAGTTCACTTTATATTTTACAAATACCACCTATGCGGGCTAAGTGGGGCTAAGGCTGAACCCGGTGATAGAGATAGTTGATAGAGAAATAAGTCTGGTGGAAGTTGACAAAATATTCAATATATCTTACTAAAACTTTCAAGGTGTTTTAGGTCTCGAAATAATATTCGAGATACTTTTTATCCCCGAAAGAATCATGGTTCTTGCGACATTGCTGGCTAAACGAATTTAATTGAAACTTTTATGAAGGTGGTTAGGCTTAAATCGTAAAATATAACAAAACACTTTTTATCTCGAAAAATATATAGCATAGCAATCTATATAATAGCATGACTTCTGCGGAATATCTATTATTTCTTCATACTAAAACGGCTCAACGGATTATAAAGAAACGTAATATGAAAGAAACGTTGATATTGGGGAAGACCTAGACAATCTTATTATAACCAAATAGATCGTGTCTTATCCTAAGGGCAAGTCATGAGTGGAGAAAGCCAGAAAAGTCTGTAAGAAAAGAACCTATTGTTCTTGTTCTTGTTCTTTTAAAAACGTAGCCCCACACTAGGATTTATTCCTGTATCGTGGGTGCGTTTACAAACATGAAAATTCACATACACAAATACCCAGACCGGAACAAATAATTGTGGATCACACAAAGATTTGTCCCGTGCGGGAATCGAACCCGCGACTATTAGACACAATGGGCGGAGCGGCTTAAGCTCTTAACCACTGCGCTAAATCGTCCGTATTGGAAATCTGTACTCACTTCCTACCCTGGGGATCTGGCGTGATGATATAGATTGATAGATAGTATTAAAATATCTTAAGTCGGAAAAAAGTAATATGAAATAGGCAACTTTGTTCACACACTATATCATGCCGATATTATCCGTGTAAGTAGTATATAAAATCACTCCAATATGCATTTGGTGGATTTGGCGGTCTGCATGAAGACTCAAAGATATGAATCATATTTAGGTTAAAAAAACCCTGGCAATCCTTCGATTCCTCTCTTCCTGTTCACAGGTGACTGGAAGCCTAGGGAACTGTTGAAATTGTTCTACAACAAAAATTTACTCACTTTTAAGTTGATTTTATAAATACTTTTGACAAGCAAAGATGACTTGGTTTAACCGATAAAACAGACTGCTTAACTTACTTTGTCAAATAATCTCAGGTACGACCCCGCACAGCGCACAAGAATATTGATTTGAGATTTGTGATTTTGAAATAAAAAAGATATTTTAAGTGCATACGGGTACAATAAAAAAATGTTTGTTTGTCTGGGTTAATATCCGGAACGGTGGAACCAATTTTAAATAGACTATCACTGGAAAATGGAGTAATTTTTAGAGATTGTTTAAGACTGCTTTTTAGCTCGGGAAATGCAAGATTTCTGGGGGACAGTTGATTTTATTTCTCAAATTTTATGTTAGGGTATAATATAGTAATGAAATCCGTTTTGTAGCCTTTGCGTGATTGATACACAAAAAAATCAGACAGGCGACAATTACTTAAAAAAAATGTTTTGACCCTTGTATTGATAAGGAAGTGTAGCCCAATAAAATTTATCAAAAAATATTGAATGTACAGATTTATCTCGCCGCGTGGTTCCCGGCTTAGAATAGGACCAACCCATTTCATCCCATCGGGTGTCGTACAAGGCGACTAAGAGAAAACTAGGGAATGGGCAGCAGCGTTCCCTTAACACTTCTGCGATCAAAAACTGCGCTCGCCAACCCGCCTGCCAAGCGTGGCGAGTATGGCAAATCCCCCAATCAATACTATGGAAGAAAAGAAGAAAACCAGGCCCCTAGTCCCCGGCAGTCCTGTTCGTTCTGGCCACGGTAGCAGCCATGGTAACGACAGGAGAAGGGGTGCTAAGAATCTCCGACAGAGATTCGGCTACCATCAAAAACGAAAATTGGCCCTGGTGACATACAACGCACGCACGTTGAGGACGGATGAGAAGCTTGTTGAGCTGGAAGAAGAGATAAACAAGTTGCGGTGGAATATTGTTGGTTTATCGGAGGTCCGAAGAGAGGGCGAGGACACGATAACCTTAAAATCCGGCAACTTGTTTTACTACCGGGAGGGCGAACAGCAGTCCCAAGGTGGTGTCGGATTTATCGTCCACAAGTCACTCATAAACAACGTTGTGTCCATCACTAGTGTGTCGAGCAGGGTAGCGTACCTGATACTCAGAATATCCAAAAGATATTCGCTGAAGGTCATACCGGTCTACGCACCGACCTCGGCATACTCAGATGATGACGTCGAAGTTATGTATGAGGACATTAGTAGAGCCATGCACACTTCCAAAACACACTTTACAGTGGTAATGGGTGACTTCAATGCGCGGCTGGGCAAACGGGGCGATGATGAGTTGAGAGTGGGGAAATTTAGATATGGGCAGCGTAACCCCGGGGGTCAGAGGCTGGCCGAATTCCTGGAGAAGGAGGGACTCTTTGTGATGAACTCTTTCTTCCAGAAGCCGCCTCATAGGACATGGACCTGGATGAGCCCTGATGGTTCCACCAAAAATGAAATAGACTTCATAATGAGCACCAAGCGACAAATATTTAATGATGTCTCCGTGATCCACAGGGTAAAAACCGGCAGTGATCACCGAATGGTCAGAGGCACATTAAATATTAATGTCATAAACTTTTAAAAAAAAGAAAAACCGACTTCAAAAAGCAATAAATAAATATTTGAAGTCGGTGCTGGTTGGTGCAGTCGGTTACTTGGCACCGACTTCAAATATTTATTTTTTGCTTTTTTAAGTCAGTTTTCCTTTTTTAAAAGTTTATTATTTTACAATTTTTAGTAATGAGTGAATTAATTATTGTTATTTATATACCTCCTTTATATTATCCTACTTAATTATACAGTAAGGTACCTATAAGATTGATATAAAACTCATAATAAGAGAATTTTTACATTCATGCTATTTGCCGTATAGGAAACCCCTGGTGTATGTTCAAAGCCCATTGTCCAATACCAATAAAATTTAAATTTAATCGAATCACGGAGCTATGCCGAACCTAATACAAAAAGAATCATCAAAATCAGTTTATAAGCAAAGAAATTACAAATTAAAAAATACAGACGAATTATGAACTTCCACCTTTTTTGAAGTCGGTCGGTTAACATTCTTCGTAGTTCTATGGCAGGGTACCTCTAGGATTGACGTAATACCCATAATATCTGAATCTACGCATTTGTATTGTTTGTCGTTAAGGAGTTCCCTGGTGTATCTTCAAAGTCCAAGGTCCAATACTGATAAAATTAAAATGGGACCACGTTGAAACTATATTGAATCCAGTGGAAAAAGAATCATCCAAATCGGTTTACAAGCAAATAAGTTATAAAAAAACACAAGACGAATTATGAACCTCCTCCTTTTTTGAAGTCGGTTAATATTCTGCTTAGTTCTATAGTAGGGTACCTATAGGATTGACGTAAAACCCATATTGTCTCAATTTGCTCATTCCTATTGTTTGTTGTTAAGGAGTTCCCTGGTGTATCTTCAAAGTCCAAGGTCCAATACCAATGAAATTAAAATGGGACCACCTTGGAGCTATATTGAACCCAATGCAAAAAGAATCATCAAAATCGGTTCACAACTGACGGAAATATCGGTGAACATACATAAAAAAAACAAGCATACATACAACCGAACATAGAACCTCCTTCTTTTTGAAGTCGGTTAAAAATGGAAAGATCGCGTCTGATGAAGTCTACTTCTATCTTTCCATTTTTAACCGACTTGGATATGTGCATAAAAAGGTCGACCTTTTTATGCACATATCCAAGTCGGTTAAAAATGGAAAGATAAAAAGAGGAGTAAGACAGACGTCATTTCTCCGAAACTGTTTACGACGACCTTAGAGGACGCCTTCAACCTCTTGGAATGGCAAGGACTTGGCATCAACATCAATGGCGAATACATCACTCACCTTCGATTTGCCGACGACATTGTGGTCGTGGTGGAGTTGCTGGAGGATCTAGGACGAATGCTCGGTGACCTCAACAGAGTATCTCAACAAGTGGGTCTTAAAATGAACATGGACAAAACGAAAATAATGTCTAACGTCCATGTCGTACCCACTGCACTCACCGTTGGGAACTCTACTCTTGAAGTTGTCGACGAATACATTTACCTGGGACAGGTAGTCCGGTTAGGTAGGTCCAACTTTGAGAGAGAGGTCAATCGACGAATCCAATTCGGCTGGGCAGCGTTCGGGAAACTGCGCAATATCTTCTCATCCAAAATACCTCAGTGCCTTAAGACTAAAGTTTTTAGTCAATGTGTGTTACCAGTGATGATATATGGATCAGAGACATGGTCTCTGATCCATATATCATCACTGGTAACACACATTCGGTAACACACGTCTCATAAAAAAGCTCAGAGTTGCTCAGCGAGCTATGGAGAGAGCTATGCTCGGCGTTTCTCTACGCGATCGAATCAGGAATGAGGAGATTCGTAGAAGAACCAAGGTCACCGACATAGCCCTTAAAATTAGCAAGCTGAAGTGGTAGTTTTATTGGCAGTGGCAGTTTTATTGTATAGATTAATTTATTTAGTAAATATGGGTGTATAAGCGTATAACAGTACATCTCTGCCACCCCCCACTTAGGGATTCAGATGTGGCGGCGCCGAAGCAATATTCAATTTTAATATCAGAAGCTTCTACAAAATTAAATTTTAGGTCTGATGTTCGTAATATTCTTTAAAGAGCTGGGTGATTGAACTTGTAAGCGGTATTATACTACAAGCGTTTGAAGTTTGAGATTTTTCATCGTGATTGCAATCATATACAAGTTGTAAATAAAAATATCTTTTATACTTCACGTTTTTAAAGCGGAGTACAAGTATAAAAAATTTAAACGCAAGACGTGGGTTGCATGCAATATACATATAATAGTAAGAAAGAGTAGCTGTCGTTGAGAAGATTCAAACAACTTTTCATATCATTCGCGGCGCAATGAAATTTTTAACATTAGTTAGGTACGTCGCCCACGTTTTTCCTTTTGAATTATTATTTTATATTTTTAGTGAGGCGCTCGTAGAGTAGGGTTCTTAGCTATCGTCAAGGTTAAGCAGCGTTCGACACGGTCGGTTTGAAATGGGTGACCGTTTATGGCATTTTCATATTCGAGCTTCTCTTGCTTCGGAAGACACGCTAAGCCGTTGGTTCCGGTTCCCACTTACTGTGGTAGTCGTTAAACCATGTTGGAAGCCTTATAGGCGGTTTCATAAGTTCCAACAGCAGGTGGCTACAAACCTGCCTTTACTAATTTGCACCAGGTCCGCGTTGTGGAGTATGACCTTATCTCTCTCACCTCGATGTGTGACCAAAAGCCTTTGCACATGTGTAAGTTCTTATTGTATTATAAGATGAGTTAAAAATCTCCAAAACAACCGACTATAATGATAAAACTCGGTATAACTGTCGTCTATCCTACAAGGGATCAAGCGTATAACCTAAATGCATGCATACATACGTGTCCATAAGCCTTGGCTTGCCAATTTCTTAGTATTCTCTCTTTCCGTACTTCGACAATGACATTGACAAAAGGTTGGCAAAACTAAACGGAAACCGTGACTGACAAACATACTAAACGGATTTAACACGAGCCAAGGTGACTGATCTTTAACTTTTATTTTTATCCCTGTATTAAAGGTTAGTTGTACAGACGAACGTAAAAAAATAGACATGCATTGCCATGCATTTTGTTTCGTTTAATCTGTAGGTTGCGGAAACACGTGAAATCGCGTCCAATTTCCGAGTATCCGAGCCACTAAAATATCCCACAGGTTAAGACGTGCTCCACTTTTTCTCCATATCACTGCAAGTGTGTCACGTTCTGCCAGTGTGTTGGTACTATCGTTACACACATCTTTACATTATTGTTACACGTCCGTAACGATTTGCCAACATGGTTGTGAATTCGCGCGAGTGCGAATAGCGATTTTTTTATTTGTTTTGATTTTTAGTCTTTATAAGCAGCCTTCAATCAACGGTTTCCTATAATCCTGATTAGGTCATTTTGCCGAACTAGTTTAAAGTCAATACACATCAGCGTCACGTCTTCCGGTTCGAGATAATGACGTAATATATATGGACATGAAATGTTTGTGTCTGGGCATCGATATATTATAACAAGGTACGCAGTCCTGTCAAAAGTTACATTAAAAATGTCTCTAAATATGTGTGAGTAGCTATAGTTATGATATAAACATAAATTAAGGCATATTGTACTGTACTTCTATCACTTAAAGTTGTATTTGCAAAGCAATGAATAAAAAGCAATAAAATTTTACTACCGAAGCTCGTCGGTAAAACACAAAGCGAGTGGTCCGCACTCAAGAGAGAAAGATAAGTTGCGGACTGCATACAATGTTATTAATGAACAAAATAATTGAAAAATGCCCTTTCTGGCTCGAGCGTAGTGGTTGCACGCTCGCCCTTAAGTCCGGTGAAGCTATAAAGGCCTCGCTCCCAACACCGTACATCACTCACACACATACACACACAATTGAAAAATGCATTATTTTAATGCGAATAAAGACAAGACAGTATAAAACATCATTAATGTAAAGTGACAGTTACTTAAAATAACACACCCCATCCTATTTTGTTATTTTTTTTGTATAATTCTTTGTTTTTAATTGCCCAGTTCGGCATGTTCGTCGCGCGGCAAACAAGCGACTAAAAGCGGAACACTGCTAGTTCCGAGGTCCGCTATTTTAGCGGCCAGCTGTTACCATGGTTACCAGTACATCTTCGGTTAAAGACGATATAAACTCGTGAGCTGGAGTATGACAGACCGCTATTTTAACGTCCCTACACCGGCATTTAGTATTTTCGTAGTTATATATTACGTCGGGCACGCCCATATCTATTACGTCGTGTATAAAATTCATAATAGTTTTTTTTTCTTTTTGGTATTACTGTATAATACTGTGTTTGTACTTGCATTGTATTGTTTATACAGCAAAATATAGAGTTGTATAAACAACACTTAAAAAGTGTTGAAAATATCAGAATGCTACGTCTATATTATTCGTAGAGTCTATGGTTAGTTTCTAAAAATAAACAGACCATAATGTTAAAGTGAATCAGATAAATTAATAGAGTACATACATTTAAAACCTGTTTTTTTAAGTGTTTATAGTATTTATCAATTTGCCTTTCTTCAATGAAGAATGATGATGGCCACTTATCATCATTCTTCATTGAAGAAAAGCCAAACAGTCACAGTACAAAGTAAATATATAGACACATAGGGCAAGTACAGAGAATACAGAATTCTATACCTTGATACGATTACTTTAAATTTGGAAATATGAAACATATTTTTACATAACAGGATTTAAATTGGAATGCAAATTTATAAAGTCGGTTATACGCA
Organism: Phalera bucephala; assembly: GCA_905147815.2. Taxonomy (NCBI): domain Eukaryota; kingdom Metazoa; phylum Arthropoda; class Insecta; order Lepidoptera; family Notodontidae; genus Phalera; species Phalera bucephala. Next base: position 30,618,275 of record LR990612.1, read on the forward strand.
TGGAGATTAGGCCCATAATTAAAATCGTATATTCATTAAAATGTCATCGCGTGTAACTCTACACAATAACAACTAAAATGCTAAAAGTAACAACTTAAATGAAAAATGAACTTTATTACGCAGTATTAAAGTTCATATTTGTTGCATTAAAGCAATCACGATTTCAGATTTCTAGTGTAATGTAAAGTTGTTTCTTAAGAGAAGTTGTGTCAGTTTTAATAAAACCTTACAGGGTATTGAATCTAATAACTTGATTACAAAACATAAGTTCTTACATTTATAAATATAATTATAATTTTGATTAAGTAATTTACGATGTTACCTGTTTAATTTATTAAGTGAACTTATAATTTTTGCACAAAAAAATTTTACTGGTATATAATATTTTATGTTTCATTAAACTATTTATTATACAATAAAATATTATATCAATAAACCATTTTATCTAACATTCGAGCGTGTGTGTGAATATTAAATTTCCTTTTTATTCTAGCTTAAAAGCAATAATTACATTTTTAATTAAATGATTGGTTTGTGATTTCAAAACCTTTTATTTCTAAAAATATTTACCTAAGTGCTCAGTATTTATCAGATAATTTTATACAAAGTTTCTGCGACCTTTACCAAGTCATCGGTCTACCTTGGGGGAACCTGCCCATTCCACGCCTTCCGGTACGAGGTCGCCACTCGAGAACTGTTATGCCCCAACGGCCGGCACTTCCACGAGCAATGTGCCCCGCCTATTGCAATTTAAGTTTGGCGATTCTGAGGACTATATTGGTGGCTTTGGTTCTCCTGTGAATCTCTTCGAAATCCATTATTACAATAATAAAATAAACACCGTCGCGCTTACATTTCCTAGGTCGAATAAAGTGTAGCCTTTCTATCAAACAATTATCAGTATCAGACTGGCATTACGCCCGGTATGATTGCGATAGGCGCTGGCCCTATTACATTAGAACCTAACGTCGTCAACGATTAGAGGGTGTACAGCTCTGACACCCTTACTTAAGAAATACAGGTGTGGTGTGATAGTGTTTTTAATTTTTTTAAAGAAGTAGTAATGTACAGACTAATAGCTGATTTAAAAGTATTAAGTCTCTATTCTTTACTTCGTTTCTTAAAAAGTAATCGCACACTAGGAATTATTCCTGCATTGTGGGTGCGTTTACAAATATGATTTGATTCATGATTTGACATTTGTGTATCACACAAAGGTTTGTCCCGGGGATAGAACACACGACTGCTTGATCCACGACACAGTAATAATTCCAAGTGTGGGCCAACCTTTATTTAAAATAAAGTTGCAAAATTTACGCGTCTTACGTCACATAACATTAAGTTTAGTCTATCTATCTATATTATCACGCCAGATCCCTTGCAGGGTAGGCAGAAAGTACAAAGTTTAGTTAACTACTTAATACGTAGATCACCCAATAGTCCCAGTGAGTTCAGAAATAATTAAACACTTACACCATACTCTTTTATTTGTCAGATATAGCATATAAAATATAGAGACAGAAATATTCGTCTTTTGTTATCCTAAAAGTTCGTTACTCCGGAATTGATATAAGTATAATGTGTCTTATATACTACCTAACAATATAGAGACTAGCACTTTTCCGCAGCTTTTCTCCGTCGACAACAGCGCCATCTACCTATATTACCTCTAGATAATGCAGCTTTTTAATGGTGAAAGAATTATTAAAATTGGTTCAGTAGTTTCAGAGTTTATTGATTACAAAGAACCAATTCATTTCTTTTTATAATATGAGTCTATCTATCTATATCATCACGCCAGATCCCTTGCAGGGTAGAGAGTACATAGTTCCAATAAGTTATTTCCTTACAGACCTCTCTGGTTTCCTCCATTCTCATAGTTTGTCTCATACACGCTCGTCGGTTACGAAGTCTTTTGACTTGCTTTTTCGGTAAGAAACGATCTATTTAGTCATGGAAAGATAGTCTAGGTCAGGGTTTCCAGGGGTCGACATTAACGAAAACTGATTTTGGGGGTCGACGAGGTTTAAAAATCGCCCCTATTAATTAACACAAGTTCTTATTCGAAACTTTCAAGATACTGCATAAGTTGTGTTACGTGTACCAACTTGTTATAAGAATGACTAATATTTTAGTAGGAAGTATCATTGTTGTATTTTTAAAAAACTAAACAAATCGATAAGCGTGCACAAGTTTAAATTGGTAAGTATTTTGTATCAATAGGAAAATAACTAGAGATAGAATTTTTTAAGTACTTTGGCTATGGGGTCTGAGGTATCAGTTTATTTTGGCAAAGGGGTCTCTTGCTCAAAATAGTTTGGGAATCTCTGGTCTAAGTCTCCCCCGGTATCTACATCCTTTCATTTTTACATTGTATATCTTTAATAATATTAATATTAGAATGTATAACATAAGTATCGATACATAAGTATCTCTTTATTGTGCGCCACATATGCATAGAATATTACATTTTGTAAATTATTTTTATGAGCCATTTGTGTTCCACTGCTGGGCAAAGGCCTCCCTCTACTTTTTCCACTCCTCTCTGTTCGTTGCCATATCAGGCCAGTCTTTTAAAAAGTTGTCCAATTCGTCCCGCCATCTCCACCTGCTTTTACTGCGTTGCTTTTTGTATTTCGTAGGAACTTGTCAGTTATTATTTTGGCCCATTCGTTATTTTTTAATGCGGCAGATATGGCCGACCCAGTCCCATTTAAGCTTGGCAGCTTTTTGACATACGTCGGCAATTTGCGTTGGAGCGAAGTGTGGTGTTCTTGACGTGGTCTGTGAGTTTAATATTAAGAATACTACGCTCCATGGACCGCTGATAAACTGCTGGCGCAGACTTTTGATGTTAGGTCAAAGACCAAGTCTGTGCGCCATAGGTGAGGAATGGGAGAATACGTACATTATTTATATTTAGACCACTGTTACTCTTGTAAACCATTAACCATATTCCACCTGATTATTGTACAATTCAAAAGTTTAAATCTAGGTAGGTAATTCACTAGGAAGGAACGTCTGAGTCACTGAAATGATCTGAGATATCTCATCTGAAGTTTATAATGAATCAGTTCTACTCTCTAAGCAAACACATATATCAAAAATCGGATCTTGGATACTATTTAAGTTTGGTGTTTTTAACTTGCAATGTTTGGCTATTTAGTTCAAATCTTGCTAGCTGAATTAGAACCAGGTCCTCTTATCCTACGGAGTTGAAATTTGGTTGTTGGTAAGCATGATCTGATTCTATACCCAAGATGAGCTCCAGACGAAGGAACTCCTCGACGGCCAACAGCATAGACGCGAACGAAATTTGTCATCATCATCATCATATCAGTCTATATTTGTCCACTGCTGAACATAGGCCTCCCCAATCGCTCTCCAGCGCAGCCGGTCCGATGCCACCTGCATTCAACGAAATTTGTAAAAATATTTAATTTTGATCTGTCTTAAATTACACCATTACCTGGCTGCATATAAGCTTGTTTTTAAAAATGTGTTTATACTATTCATAACAATATAACTTATGTATATTTTAGAATACGATATAGTAATCTAAGAGTGTAATATAAACGACGCTTTCAAATATTTTTATTATTTTTTTATTGAAATTGCACTTAACTTACAATATTTTAGTTTTATGACGCGAACAGATGTCGTGGGACATGTTAAGAGGTTATTTGCAATTGTGTGAAATTAAGTGAAAATCGGTGTTCTGATGTAATAATGACATTACTGTAAAGCGAGACAGGGGAATTAAATCTTTCTAGTTTTGAATGTAGAGTTCTACTTCGACTAGCAAACGTTTGACTTATGTACATATTACATTCGGCCATCGAAATGTACTTGCATAGTTTGCAATTGGCGTGCAATATGTGAGGCCATAGAGTTGCTCATAAAAGTCTCATGGGTTAGGTTAAAAGTGCCCTCTCCTAAGTGCGCAATTCTACCTAACCGATTCTGCTTTACCGATTTTTAATCATGAAGAATATTAATTTCTTAATTATTTATTAACAGTGCGATGTATGGTCGAAATTAAACATGCCTCACGATGTCTGGCCGCGCCTTAACATTAGTTTAAATTTAAATATATGTTTGCTCTTATATAGCTCTTTTAAGAGTATTTTTATCTATAACTATCTTATAACTATATTTGGAGTAAGAAAATTTCATGCTGCAATCCAAAACGCTGTTTTCATATACCTGAAACAAGGAAAAATAGGTTTTAAAAATATAATAAATACTGAAGTGATAGCCTAGTGGTTAGACCGCTGGACTGCAAAGTCAGAGGTCTCGGGTTCAAACCCAGACACGCACCTGCCTTTTCGAAAGCATGTGCGTATTAACTATTTCTTGCTTTAACAGTGAGGGAAAACATCGTGATGAAACCTGTATGCCTAAGAGTTTCTCGAAGGTGTGTGAGGTTCGCCAACCCGCACTGGGCCAGCGTGGTGGACTATGGCCTAAACCGTCTATCAGTTTGAGAGGTGCCCCTGCCCAACGGTGGGGCAGTTTCTTAACAGGGCTAATATAAAATATCCAATAAAAACTTAAGGAAAATGGCGCAGCCTACGCCAAAATAAAAAAATCTTTAGTTTAAAAATGTAGTGTTTTTTTTTTAAACGTAGCCTCACACTAGGATTTATTCTTGTGTCGTGGGTGCGTTTACAAACATGAAAATTCACATACACAAATACCCAGACCGAAACAAATAGTTGTGGATCACACAAAGATTTGTCCCATGCAGGAATCGAACCCGCGACTATCAGACACAGTGGGCGGAGCGGCTTAACCTCTTAACCACTGCGCTAAATCATCCATCATGTAATGTGTCAGTCAAAGCTTAATGTCAGAACGCTGGTTGTTATGACATTAAGCATTTAAAAGCAAATACTCGATGATGACCACAAAAGAAGAGACCATCAACTTTATAGTATAATATCATCCAGAATATACTATTACAGCTCTGCTCATTGGATCGAGTAGTCGCAGATTTGATCCGCACGGGACAAATCTATGTATGACCCACAAATAATTGTTTCTATATATGTGTTTGTTATTTGAATTTAATGTTTGTAAAACCGAACGACACAAGAATAATACCTTTAAAAAAGATACTTTTCATTAACCGTGTTAATTTTTTTTTAATCTTATTTATTTAGAGGCTTTTACCCTACAAAGTATGTCAGCCCCATCATACTCTAATCTAATATAACACTATTACACAACTGAAGTTATTGTGATGGCGAAATAGGTAATGATGCGTATCGTACCAAGTCATAAAGATATTTTGCTGCATCGGATATAGGCTCAGACAAAGCCCTTATAAAAGCTCCTACGTCGTATTTATTAACTTGTAGTTTCTGCATCACTACTTTTCTTTCCCTCTGGTTCTTTTCACATTCCATCAGCATGTGTTGGACATCTTCAATTTTACCACATACTTCGCAATCAGGTGAATCGACGTTTTTCATCAGATTTCCTAACTTCGTAGATGGAAAGTGACCAGAATGTAATCTATGTGCCATAACAAAGCATGATCTGCTTATTAATTAACTGTGTTAATAATAAACATGTCTTCCGAAGCATGGAGATGCTCGAAAATGAAATTGTCATAAACCGCCACCCATATAAAGCTCTATTTTCTGTCTATCTATATCATCACGCCAGTTCCCTTGCAGGCAGAGAGTACAGAGTTCCAACAGGTTCTTTCCTTACAGACCTAACTCTATGTTATAAATAAAATTACATATTTTTACACATTAATTAATTAATCGCTAATAATACACTCAAGCAGCAGTAAAAATACTATTTAAATAGGTGCCTGTTCTAGTAAAAATATTAATATTGAATAAAAAATACATAATATAATGAATTGAATATGTCAAAACACCCCAGAAAAAAAATCGCAATAAAATCTCTGAAGCATGGATTTTATTATTTAAACAAAGATAATTATGAAGTTCTTATGATGGAATCCCATTGTTTGGAAAAATAATTCGTTAGTGCAGTTCTCATCATTTAATTATAATTAATATCATTATATTATCTTGCTTATATAAAAGCAACTGTGCTGAAAAAAATAACTATCAAAAACTTGTTATTGCAATTTAAACTTTAAAGTTGATTATGTAAAATCCAATTTGACGTAGAATTTTATGTATACGAATGTTCCTGTAAAATGAGACTAAAAAGACATACTTACGAACGGCCAACTGTATATTTATTGGCATATTAATTAATCCACAGAAATCCAAATAAATTAAACCAACTAACATTACCATCGTCAAGAGCGAACTCGAAAATAGAACAAAAATTTTCGTAGACATTATCTTACAATTTCTAACTTACTCAAAATTGGTAATAGAATCATTTTGAATCCTGGTTGAAGGAGTTCAGTGTCTTCTAAATTAACTAGTTAGTTTATAAAACAAATATTTTGTTTTAAACATTTGGAACGTGACACATTTGGAATGATTCCTGTGTTTTTAGGTTCATTTACGAACACCCAGACAAAAATTTCTGGTTTACAAAAAAATAAATTCTGTGCGGGCATCGAAATATTGTACCCTTAAACCATTAGATCAAGCCGTTGTGTCAACTCAAAGACGAGGAAGCAACAGAAGTTTCCCAAAAGAACTTCCTGGCTCCACATTCTCTCTATGCCACGAGGGTCACGAGTTACCCAGACGCAAAAATATTTTAAGGAGAAGAGTATATCTGTTTATCTATATCATCATGCCAGATCCCTTCCGGGGTTGGCAGAGAGTACAGAGTTTCAACAGGTTCTTTCAGGCTCAGGTTTTGAAGAAGAGTAGGTACGACTTATATTTGTGTTGGTCTATAGGCGCGTGATGCGGTCGGCGATTACGAGGTTCTGGGTTGAAATGAACTTACTATGTATCCTAGGTCTAGATAGAGTGTTATTGGTTTTTAACTAAAAAAAAACACAGCAGCAATCTGAAGCCTGGAATTTATTTATTTATTTATTTTCTTTGGTCAACAAAACAGATTACAATCGAAGACTTAAGTCAGTATAGGTAGGTCGAAGACTTAGTAAGGAATATAAACTAGACTGTAATCCTAAATATATTAACACATTAAGATAAGTAGGTTAATTTTGTGACACAATAGGAGCTAGAAAGCAAATAAGTAAAGTGTAGTAATGTTAAAAGAAAAAACTCATAAAATTTTGTACTAAGAAGTGATGTAGGCCCGATGAAGGATCTGTCTGGCAGTATTTCTAAAAGAAGTTCGTATGCTGTTAAAGACATCGAAGTGGCTAGATTTCATGGATAGCTCGCTGTAAAGGCGGCACATTGTTGTAACTGGATTGTAGAAAGAGGTATTATTTTTGCATACATAGAGATGAAATGTTTTATCGGGGATACGGTAATTACTTTTAGTATTGAAATTTAATAAACTTAGTAGGTAAGGTGAATCTAATGAGCCGTGCAACAATTTGTGTAAGAATATTAAATCGTGCTCTTTTCGGTGAACATACAGGGGGGACACTTTAAATTTAACCAACCTTTCACGATAACTCGCGAGCGATCGACCAAAACCGCATCTGTAGCTAAGTATCCTGAGACATTTTCTTTGGTCGCTTTCTATGTTCTCTGAGTGAACAGTATAATACGGCGACCAAATAACACTTGAGTATTCTGGGATACTCCTTATTAAGCTGTAATATATAGTGAGAAAGCTATGCGGTTTCTTAAAGCCTTTGGTGCATCTGGTTATAAATCCAAGAAGCTGAAAAGCCTTGTTTGTGAGGTACGCGTAGTGATCGCGAAAGGTAAGTTTTTGGTCAAAAAATATACCGAGATCTTTTGCAATATAGCTTCTACCTAATATTTTTCCTCCTAACTGATAGCTATATGTAGTATAATATCGTTTGTTTGTGAAGGTAAAAACAAAACATTTATTCACATTAAGGTACATATGATTATGTTGGCACCATTCAGAAATTATATTGATGTCGCGTTGTAAGCTAACACAATCCGAAGGGCTGTTTATTGCACTAAACAATTTTAGATCATCGGCGTATAAAAGGCAGGAGCTAGATAAGTTATTGATAAGATCATTGATAAAAACAATGAAGAATAGAGGACCAAGATGTGACCCCTGTGGAACTCCAGATTTTACTAAAACAAGTGATGATCTAAAGCCCTTTAAAGCTACTAACTGACTCCTGTTACATAAATAAGATTGCACCCATCGAAGTAAAGTCTTATGGATACCAAAGCTAGCGAGCTTTCTACACAGTTATGTATGATTAACTTTATCGAACGCCTTTTTAAAATCTGTGTAAATAGTGTCGACTCGACCTCCTTTAGCAAAGACTTCACACAAGTAATTTTTGTATTCTAGTAGGTTAGTGACCGTTGATCTGTTTTTTAAGAAACCGTGTTGTTTAGGGGATATAAATGGTGTTATTTGATGATAGAAGTAATCATAGAGAACAGACTCGAAAACTTTGGCGACACATGATAGAATGCTAATTGGACGTTAATTATCACAATTACCCTTGCTGCCTGATTTGTGAATGGGAACAATATGAGCAATTTTCCAGATCTTTGGAAAGGTACCTAATTCAAGAGATTTATTAAATATAATAGTTAAGGGATAACATAATTCCTCAGCGCATCTTACTAAAAACAGAGCTGGAATTTCATTATGACCAGCTCCCTTACGATGAATGATAGAAAGAGTGTAAATGTTTAAAGGATCCCAATCAAAATGCTGATTATCAGTGACCGTATCAGGCGCATCCTCAAATGCAGAACTAAAATATTTAGGGAAAATATCACATATACCTTTTGTATCGCTAGAGGTCTCAGAATCAAGGGTCATGGTTTGTGGCATACCAGAACTACCTTTTCTATTATGTACAAAGTTCCAGAAGGCTTTAATGTTACATGACAGGTTTTCCTCGGTTGAGAGTATATAAGATGAATATGTTTCTTTAGTAAGTATTTTGCATCTAGATCGTAACAATGCGAAGGTATCATAATCTCTAGGGTTGGCGTATATTTTGAAACGGCTATGATACTTATTTTTCTCCTTTAAACATTTTATTAAGGCGTTTGTATACCAAGGGGAGTATTTATTAACGTTATTTCTTGTGGGTGGAGTATGTTTGGCAATAAGATTAATAATAATATTTTAGAAAGTATCTACCACATTATCTATATCTAGGGAGGTGGATAATATGGCAGGCCAATCAACATTACTAAGATCAAGTTTAAGATTATCATAATCGCATTTATAAAAGTTGTATCGCGTTTTGCTCGCAGACTTCAGTTTTTTATCAGTTACTATCTGCTTAAGTTCAATATTTAGAGCGGGATGATGTGAGTCAACACGAGACATAGGTTCAGTAGTTGTTACGTTTAATTGATCAGAGGTCGAAAAACCAAGGTCCAATAGACGATTATTGGAATTGTAAATACAGTTATATTGATGGAGGTTACAAAGGTTTACACAATCCACAAGAATACGGGCCTTTGTATTCGAAGATACACCAGGTAACAAGATATTGGTATTAGGTTTTGTGCCACGAGATATGAGGAGTATTGAAATCACCAATGATCAAGAATGTGTCATCGCTTTCAGAACGTGATATATTATTATGCACGTTGTTATAGAAAGTTTGTAAATTCCTATGCGGGAGATCGGGCGGTAAGTAACACAGGCAGACATGAATTTTAGGTTGTGAGTTACTGCTTGGCAAGATAGTGACCCAGAGATCCTCCATTTCGCACTCCCAGTTTGCTTGCCTTATTACATTGTAAGTGTCACTAATAGCCAACAGTACACCACCACCTTCGCGTTTGGTAATACATGTTGTATGACGATCTCTCCGAAAAACGTTAAATCTTGAGTCAAACAGTTCTGAATTTAAAATACTAGAATTTAAGTTTGTTTCTGTAAAGCAGATTACATCGAAGTTACAATTCAATGAATTTAAGTATATATCAGTGATCTTAGTCCTTATCCTAATAACATTTTGGTAATAAAAATCCATAAACAAGATAAGAAATATCATAATATACAAGTACAAAGGCATAGAAAGGAACAAAATTAGCAGCAATAATAGATCACTTAAGATTATCTAAAATGCTTGTATTCTTTACAATAATAGCTGATGAGTTATCGTCCTTCCGCATGTACACACGACCATATTTTACCCAGACGTACTTATACGATAATTCTTTAGCAGTGCTTCTCGCTAAGGCATGTAATTGCTTAGTTTCCGAGGGCAGGTGTTCTGATACATAAATGAAGCGCCTGTCACCAGTTATGCCTAAGTGTGTAGAGCTAAGTTGGTTTGTTTTATTTTCCTTGTTGTAACGTTTGAAGGCAGATATAAGGTTATCTCGGATACGTTCGGATGGTAGACTAACAAGGATTCCTCGAGGTCGCTCGGAACCCTTATTCATTTTAGCTATTCTCCTTATAGACCGTATGTCAAACTCACTTAATGGTACATTTAATTCCTTAATTAGTTTGAGCATGATGGCGAGTAAGTTTTCGCTATTCTTCTCGGGTACAGATTGTATGTCAATATTACAGCTTCTAGAGATTTTTTCAAGTGTAGCAACACGTTAATGTAATTTGCCAATATTATTTTCCAGTACCGCCTTTTCGGTTTCTAGTTTCATAATTTTTTTGTTAGCCATAATTAAGTCGTTTTTAAAATCAGTCTGTATTTCAGCCAAGTAGTCTGTGGTCTCGGTAAACTCGGCTTTTAATTTGTTAACCGCCGAATTTATTTTCTCTTTTATTGCTGACCGTATGCTGGAGAGTTTTGAGTCCAGTAACAAGCTAAACTGGTCATACGTGATGGTGTTGGATGATACTGTTGAAATCATACTAGACTGATGGGAATTAAATTTTTTTGTTGATGTTTGTGATTGTTGGTTATTCACAAATATCGCCGGCTCATTATCTATGACATCACAGGAATTGTCAGTGGGCAGCACTGAAAATTGTTTTCGTACTATCATCTCTGCGTCGGGTAACTTGGCTACAAGGATGGCATTTCCAATGCCATTTCAAATCCTGCATGTTTTCTTTATAATACAATGAAGTCATATTTAGGCACTTATAATGATAAAAGTATTTGCAAGCCGTGCATTTAAGCTGTTCGTCAGGAATAATATTCGTATTACAAGCCAAACAATTCATCTTTTCCTTAGTGGGTAAACAAATAAATGCAGGAAAAACGGGTTCAATGTGAACGAAATAAAAAAAAGCGCAAACACTAAGCTTGAAGATATTTGCGTCTAATGAAGGCAAAGACTAATAGAGCGCTGCATTGCTATAATTCTGCTGTAATTCTAAGCGAAAGGTAGGTTTACAAATTAGCCGCTGCCGTAAAGCTTTGGTGGTCTAGTGAGTAAATATCGTACGATCGCTGCAAGCGAGTTTGCTGTCACGTAGCGATAAATTGCGGGTTGTCATATGTCAAGTATTGTGTTCGTTTCCAGTGCAAGTATAGAAAAAAGATGATTCCTTTACTAAAATCAGGCCAGATTTCAAAGTTCTCGTTAGTGTTAGACACAGTTCACTTCATTACTAATCACTGTATGCAAGTTTTGATCAATTAAGTCAACTTTTAATTAGGTTTTAGAATTTAAAACACGGAGCACAGTTGAGACACACACGGGTTTTTTTATGCCCAATATGATTACACAGTTATCACAAACATAATTCTGGCATGGCAGACAGGCTCCTGGATTTACAAACGGCGTAACCGTTGTGTTTTGGTAAACAGTAGCTCAAGAACATTCTCGAAATTTCCACCAGAACATTGAAAGGTAGTGTTTTTGGCGCACACGCTCACCGTCTTTACTTAAGCAAATGCCGAAGCATGTTAATACGTCAGTTTCTCAATCGTGTTGCAACGGCCTTTTACATAGTTCTGTTGACAGCCTTCTACAAGATGAATCCTGAATGATTACCTGGTAAATTTCTTGCGTAGCGCAGCCAGCTTTAATTCTCTGTCGTAACAATTGGGATTAGACCTCTTTTGTACCAGCTCGAGCTAAATCAGAAAACGTATGAGAAGTGAGTTTTTTGTGGATAGCACAACTCCCATAACACTGATCGATCTACCATTCAAATCCACTGGACAACTGAGGGAGTGATAGTCTTAAAAATTTATTGTACCTTTATCGTTAATTGAATGTAATAGTAGCACAATTTGAACATTGGACATTGTTCTGCGTCCATACATGATTTGCCCCAAAACCAAAAGCAATGAAAAAATACTTGTATGATTTCAAATTACTCATAAATTCTCTTAAAGCATTTATTATTAGCGGACAAGTGGGGGAATCGCAATATTTCACAAAAAGTATTAGATTTTAGGTTATAATTCAGTACATATGAGGTTATGTTGTGTGTTGACATTCCGTAAAGATGTCGGCGACCACAATAGAAGTACTTACAATACTTTGAAAAATTAGTTTTAGATTGTAAAAGATTCGCCATTATTTTAATAAAATAGATAAATAATGATGGCATGGGTCAAACGTTTGTTGGTTTCAATTTTTGACAATGTCCTTTGCTATTCGAGTTAGCACTTTAATTTTTAAACTGTAAAGCCTAATTTTTCCTGTTTTTGCTTCATTATATATTCTACTCTTAGCTCCACATATTATGATACTTAGTATAATAACTGAAACATTAATCTATATCTAAACTTTACTTGAACAAATTGAAGTCGCATGTGATTGTGCATATAGCTACTACCCGAGTTACTAGTTAGCGCCTAAGGTATTGCTGTTGATGCAGTTCTATATTTAACAATGATATCAAGTGTAATTTCATAGTTTCGTATGAAAAGCAATCGGCCAATACTACATTGTATGTCCAATAACAGACTATAGAAAGTATAATTTCGAAACGTGTGGTAGCGCGATGCGCGCGCGCTGTTTAGGGTTGCAAGTCTTACTACATAAAATAGTATCTTACTATATTAGGGGACCGACAAATATATTTCTTAAAAAAATAGGAACTACTATATAGAATATTATAGAGAAACTACTATGTCTTATGCCGGTAGGTACGCTGCAAGGGACTTGGCGTTAGGATATACATATCTATGTAGATAGACTATCTTATTGGGATTAAAAACGAAGCAACAGTCATTTAAAACTGAATAAAATGTGAGGTAGTGGGAGATTCTACTTTAAATTTAGGCTGTAATCAAAAAAGCAAAAAAAAAAATATTCCTTTAATAATAAATTTTTATTGACTTGAAAACTATATGTGTTTTAATTTTTGCTAATTACTATATCTTTATATGTGACAACCTCTAAACTACAATAATTGATATAAAAATGTTGGTAGCCCTAGCGCCGAGCGCCGCTGTGGGTTGCGCGTGAGTTTCCAGACCGGTTGCGGCGACGCAACACGCACTCAGAGTTGGGTAAATGACGGAAATTTATAGAGGCCTATGTGCATTGCAATTATTTATGTAGTTCAAGACTAGTTGGACATCGCTTGTAGAACTGACGGATGTGGTTAATTACCACTTTTTTCATATAATAAATAATAATAATAATAATAAATATTTATTTAACCAGATTATTTCATACATTAAGTATAAAGGAGCGACAATGGAGCAACAACATTGGTGCATTATTACGAATAAGTGGGAGAGCTCTGTTCTCCTAGGTAGGTTATAAAGTAACCTGTGTTATTTTATAACCTATCTAGGAGACCTATATAATAAATATAAACACCGTCACGCCTATATTCCCCAAGCAGGGGTGGTAGAGGTGTACTATGTACGCCCACTTTTCGCTGACGATGTTAGGTCCCATATAATAGAGAATGAGCCTATTGCCATATACGTTGCACGAAGGTGGACGATGGCAGACTCCGGACAGATACTGGAAGTTCTTCGATGGAAAAACTTTATATATGATCGCAAAGCGCCTTATTTGCCATTAGACCAACGAGGCGAGAAAAACGTGGACACTAGGATAAGAACCTATAAAAATATAAGTCAAGGACACCATCTTGTTAGCTTTCAATATAAATAATAGGTAAAAAGTTTACTGGTAGGGTTATAATAATAATATTAGCCCTGTTAAGAAACTCCCACCATTGGGCACGGACCTCCTCTAAAACTGAGAGGGTTTAGGCCAAAGTCCATCACGCTTGCCCAGTGCGGGTTGAAGAACTTCACACACCTTCGAGAAACTCTTAGGCATGAAGGTTTTCTCACGATGTTGTCCTTCACCGTTGAAGCAAGTAATAGTTAATTTTTAAGACGCGCATGTTTTCGAATAGACGGAGGTGCGGGCCTGGGCATGAACCCGATACCTCTGAGTTTGCAGTGCAACGGTCTAACCACTAGGCTATCACTGCTCTCAGGGTTATGTATAAATAAATTTCTATTTAGTCCTACCGGTGGAGATAAGTATAAAAATAATATTTAGCTCCAATGGTGGGGATAACTGTAGGGCTAAGTGTAACTAATAGAATTATTCCTGTGTCGTGGGCACGTTTACAGACATGAAATTCACAAATGCAGATAGAAACTTTGTAGGTCCCACAAATATTTGTCTTGTGCGGAAATCTAAGCCGCAGCTAGCGCAACGGCTTAAGCTAAGTTCCAGTGGTTACCCGAGGAGAATGGCGGCGTGGTGTGGCCCACGTCGCCGTGAGCACCGTGGCACCGGTGCGTTCCATATGGAGATCCCGGAGCCCCTCCAAAGTGCTGATGTCGGCCACCCTGGGGTTTTTAGTCGGTAGGAATCCGACACGCCCCGCGAGCTTCCCCCGAGGCTCGCGGAAAACCTACGCAGAATTTTCCCCAGGTAACGGTTAACCACTGGATCAAGTCGTTACTTGTTACTTGTTCTACTAAAGTTTACTAAATAGTTCTGCGGTAAGAGTATTGATTCTTTTTTTCTTAGTAGTATCCGCGGTGTTCTTTGCGATCACCAAGGTCAAGTCCACCAAGTCAACTAGTTGGCCTGAGACGTGGGTGGTGCCGTGACCTTTTGTGGTATTTTTATATTCGAGCGTCCCCGTGCTTCGGAAGGTACGTTAAGTCGGTGGTCCCGGTTACCACATAACGTGGTAGTCGTTAAGCCAAGTTGGAAGCCTTATAGGCGGTTAGATAAGTTTCAACAGCAGGTGGCCACAAACCTGCCTCCGCCAAGCCGCACTGGGTCCGCGTGGTGAAATATGACCTAATCTCTCTCATCTCGATTTGTGAGAGAAGGACTTTGTCCAGCAATGGGACAGTATGAGCTGATATTATTAAGTACTACGATAAAGAACTAGTGGGACTTTATTCTTCTTTTTCCAACCCGTTCTATTATAGTTCCACGATATAACTCATAGGCGTTCTGTTCTCACTAGTGTTGGATCAAAAAGGCTCTCAAGTCGAAACCACGTACCGGAGGACGCCGGTGGTCAGGGTCCTAAAAGATAAAATCATAGGACGTTTTAGCGCAGTGGTTTTAAGCCGCTCCGCCCACTGGGGCGAATAGTCGCGGGTTCGATTCCCGCACGGGACAAATCTTTGTGTGACCAACAATTATATGTTTCGGTCTGGGTATTTGTGTGTGTGAATTTTCGTGTTTGTAAACGCACCCGTGACAGCGGAATAAATCCTCGTGTGGGGCTACGTATAAAAAAAATGACCCGGTGAAGGTCGCAGTTGAAAATACTGGATGTGAGCAGCGAACCGGACTCACATAGCGATCTTTGGTGAATGCCTAGGCCCTGCACTGGATGTTTTAATATCAGCCTATACTGCCCACTGCTGGGCAAAGGCCTTCTCTCACTAATCGAGGTGAGAGAGATTGGGTCATACTCCACCACGCGGACCCAGTGCGGATTGGTGAAGGCAGGTTTGTGGCCACCTGCTGTTGGAACTTATCAAGCCACCTTTAAGGCTTCCAACTCGGCTTAACGACTACCACATTAAGTGGTAACCGGGACCAACGGCTTAACGTGCCCTCCGAAGCACGGAGACGCTCGAATATGAAATGCCACAAACGGTCACCCATCTCAGGCCGACCGAGTCGAACGCTGCTTAACCTTGGTGATCGACAAGAACACCGCGGTCGCACAGCGCTACGAGCGCACTGGATGTTTTGAACTGTATTTATGTTGAAAATATATGAATAACTAGCTGTACCCGCAACATTTTTTTTTAAATCTTATACTTTTTAGGGGTTTTTATCCATTATTGGATATGTCAACCCCATTGTGACCATCACTTGTAGCCTCCTAGTGGGAGGAAGAGTCACTGTGCGTACACTGTAGCAAAGCGACATAGCATCCTCGCTTCTTTAGAGGTTGGTATTAAAAGCATAGTTTGCACGGTTCCTACATCAAACCCTGTTTAGCTTCAGTGTTCCGAACAGTGTTTCTCTCTCTTGTTTATTTTTAACACACTCCATCAATATATGTTGTACATCTTCTTCTACTCTACATGTATCGCAATAAGGAGAATCTGTTTTCTTCATCATATATGCAAATTTCTTTGATGGAATGTGTCCAGACCTAAATCTTAGGAGTAATTTTACTAAGTTTCTATTCGTTTTGTATTTTATAAACCATGGTATACGAAGAGGCTCGTACTGAAAAGTTTTGTACCATATTCCTCTTTCTTTACATATTTAATTGAAGTGTTTCTTCCATTTATTGTAGGTTAGTATTTTAAATTTAGTTATGATTTCAGAATAGTCTGGCAGGAAAGATATTTCGATTCCTTGTAAGCAATCTTTTTTAGCTAATCTGTCTGCCTCTTCGTTACCATGTAT
Source organism: Phalera bucephala (assembly GCA_905147815.2). NCBI lineage: Eukaryota > Metazoa > Arthropoda > Insecta > Lepidoptera > Notodontidae > Phalera > Phalera bucephala. The sequence goes on from LR990612.1 coordinate 30,635,080, forward strand.
TCCAGTATGGGCTGGGACCCATTGCAACTTCAAAGCCACCCCCTTTACTTGAAATTGTAATATCTTCTCAAGAATTACATAGGCTATCGAGACACCTCTGAAACCAGAGGCGCATCGAGCCACGTGTTGCAATGCACTTTTGCTATCTGAGCTATGAAGTTACCACGTTGTTCCAATTTTTCTCAATAGCAAAAGTTAACGCTTCTGAAATTGCTATGAGTTCAGCTGACATAATTGATATTTCAGATTTAATATTAAAGCAAGCCTTATATTTTACCGATGAAGCATAAAATGCTGCTCCTACGGTATTATCTGATTTTGATCCATCTGTAAAGATTGTATGCTATCCTGCATATTTTTTATTCAGTTCTTCCGCAACTTTGTACGCGTCATTTTCAGGCGTGTATTTCACACCCTTAAGCGCTTTGTGAAACAAAAGGTAGCCTATATCCTTTCCATAGATAAAATCTATATCCTTGCCGAATGTGATAAAAATCTGTCCAACGGTTTGGGCGTGGAAAGGTAACAGAGAGACAGACAAACAGATAGACAGACAGAGTTACTTTCGTATTTATAATAATTTTATTTTTTATAAAAACGTAGCCCTACACTAGGATTTATTCCTGTGTCGTGGGTGCGTTTATAGACATAAAAAATTACATACACAAATACCCAGACCATGCCCAGACCGAAAAAAATAATTGTGGGTCACACAAAGATTTGTCCCGAGCGGGAATCGAAGCCACGACTATTAGACACAGTGGGTGGAGCGGCTCAAGTTAACCTCCGTCGCATATTAGTATGGAAGAGAGAGTATGGATTAGTATAGAGAAAGATAAGTTATTTAATTATAATAAGCAGTGATAGCCTTGTGGTTAGACCGTGGGACTGCAAAGTCAGAGATCTCGGGTTCAAACTCAGGCACGCACCTCTGTCTTTTCGAAAGCATGTGCGTATTAAAACTTAACTATCACTTGATTTAACGGTGAAGGAAAACATCGAGATGAATCCTGCATGCCTGAGAGTTTCCCGAAGGTGTGTGAAGTTCGCCAACCCGCACTGGGCCAGCGTGGTGAACTATGGCCTAAGCCCTCTCAGTTAGAGAGGAGGCCCGTGCCCAACGGTGGGATAGTTTCTTAACAGGGCTAATATTATATTATTATAATTTAAACATAATACTAAAAAACGAAATAAAACAATTTAATGATTTCAATATGAATCGTAAAGGCGGACTGAGCAAAACAAAACGATAGTATTTTTTTTTGCGGTCACTGCCGACGAGTGAGTATAGACAGCAATAGTGTGTGTGTGCGAGAGATGAATAGAGGCGACGCCATTTCTAATTCCATTCTTTATCTGCGCGGATAGGACCTACTAAATCTTATTTCTCGATACGGCCATTTGCATATTCTCTTACATCATTTAGACAAGACTATTAATAATATAATTATTTCATTATTCACGTCGTATCCAATTTTATAACTTCACGGCATTCACCCTACTGTTTCAGACTTATGTACCTAATCTACTTTCAAATTCTTACAATTTTGTAAAATATTCAGACATTCACTAGCAGAGTTTGCTTTGTAAATTTAAAAAAAAACTGTTTTACTTGGCCTCGTTAGTCTCACTAGACTAACGAGGCTAAGTGATAAAGTCAATCATTTTTTACATCATCATCGAAAAATAATTCGATGTGAAAATGTCCAGTATCAGTGCGGAGGCTGGCATTGTGTCCGGTATAATGGCAATAGGCTCGCCCCCTATGTCACGGTACACCTCTGTCAGCACCGGCTTGCGAAATATATGCCTGAAGGAATATTATACTTAGGTATCAGAGGTCGTAGTGTAAAGATGCTGGAACAATTTAAGTCTTTAGAACGCAAACAATTATTTTAGGTAACGTAAGAACTCCTCACAATATTAAATTTTAAAATCTTTTTATATGAAATACATTTTCTAATTAAAGCTAACATTTAGGTTACAGAATATAATAATAATAATATAAGCCCTATTAGGAAACTGTCCCACCGTTGGGCACGGGCCTCCTCTCAAACTGAGAGGGTTTAGGCCATAGTCCACCACGCTGGCCCAGTGCTGGTTGGCGAACTTTCACACCATCGAGAAACTCTTAGGCATGCAGGTTTCCTCACGATGTTTTCCTTCACCGTTACAGAATGCTTACAGAAACTCGTTTTATACCTATTAAAGTTTCATTTGTGTATGGTTTTTACACAACAGTATGCCCTATATCCTAATGCTCACCAATTTTTATAATTATTACGAAGTAATGTGTTCAGCAATTTCCTTGTAATAATACTTAAAGAAGTGGGGCAGAAAACAAGCTAATGAAAAATACTAAAGTTCAACTATCCAGCTGCGATTTATTCGAAGACAATATTATTTTTCCTTAAGGAAAGTGACAAAAAATAATATCCATAGAATGAAAAGTGTGAAAAAGATAAAAATAAGTTTATTTGCTTGTTAACAGGCACCTATACACCAAATTATAAAGCAGCTCATTTATAAAGGTCATAATTTGAATCACATTAATGTTCTTGTTATCGATTTGCCTTTAGTTTCGCAAAAATACCTGTTTGTGTTGCGACCATTCTTTAAGGGCTATGAGTTAAAATGTTATGTAAAACATCTGAGGCCCTTAGAAATACACATAATACGAGAAGCAAGGTCGAGCCATTAAATAACGAACAGGTTGAAGTAGAATTATCTCGCAAATGTATAAACTTTAAAGTTTATTCGAAAAATATAAATATAACTAGTTCCTGCCCGCGACTTCATCCGCGCTGACTTTAGAGAAGAACCTAACGTTTTTCCTGTTCAAAAAGTATTCTATATCTTAATCTAGGTAATAAATTATACGTGTGCCACATTTCATTCAAATCTGTTCAGCTGTTTTAGCGTGATAGAGTAACAAACAAACAAACTTTCACATTTGTAATATGAGTAGGATTGCCCAAGTTCAAATAAGGCGTGGTGAAATATGAATCAGCGATAATGCTTTTAATATATCAGTCTTAATATTATATTATAGTAACGAGAGACCTTGAACCATAACTTTCGAAGTTTGCGAAAGCAATATTGACGAATATTTCGCTAATTATGTGTAGTGTATAGCGGACTATGCGAGGTTTGTTATAGCCTTTTTAAAAAAACAATACAACAAACTTAGACCCACAGTCATAAAAGGATATTTCGGCCCGCGGTCAAAATTGGAAATAACGCTGACATCAATATATATCTCTTTAGGACAATCGCAGAGTTTCAGCTTGCTATGATAGGACATTGTTCTGCGCCCATACATGTTTTGCCCCAGAACCAACAGAAATGAAAAAATAATTGTATGATTGAAAATCACCTATAAATTCTCTTAAGGTATTTATTATTAAACGGACAAGCGGGGGAATCGCAATATCGCAGAAAATTATTAGATTTTGTGGTTATAATTAAGTAGCTATAATGCATATGAGGTTGTATTGTGTGGTAAAAAATATATTGAGTGGATTTAAAGATTAATTAAATTTTTAGAGATACCTATCATCTATATAAGTACTTAGTCTAACAAGACAAGTATTTTAGATAGCTAATAGTTACGCCTACTACTTTTTACAAAGTCAATTCTATAAAATGTACTTACAATGCTTTGAAATAATCGTTTATGATTGCAAATCGTCCGTTAGATACGGATATTAGTCGTTATTTTAATAAAATCGATAAATAATGATGGGTGGTTTTCGACAATGTCCTTTACACAAGTTCTCTTTTTAAATAGTAACCGTGTGTCCACCTGTTGAAATATTTCCCTCAAAAAATGGAAAATTTTAATAAATGATGAAAACGCTTATTTCACACAAACACCCCCGTGTCAATGTCATTCATAGGACAAACTATTTTTGTAGCACTATACAAAAGGGATTATTTCTGAAGCGACCCGTATATATCGCTACAAAATAGATGGCGCCGAATATAGAATAGTCCACAATTCTCCATACACGTCTAAAACACGATTTGAGAGTGCGCTCGACGCGTAACATATATACACGCCTCCGACAATAGCTCTTTAGGGAGTGACAGGCCCCGCCAGATACAACGCCTGTCGCGCTGGAAGATCTTCCCTTTTACAAATCCTGCCATATTCTTAAATCAATCAGACAACGAATTATCGTGTGTTGCGCTATCAAACCTGCGACTACACGATTAGATGTAGGAAGTGGCCTACGCTCTATCCACAAGACCTAGTCGTCGTCATAGTCAGTCTAAGTTATCAACTATGTTTGTTTTATTGTTGTAAGGGAGCTGATGGGATGATATAGATAAGATTGTAGATAGATAAATTTGTTTCTCATACACGGGATATTCCTGGTCTGATGGAAGGTTGGAGCGGACACATAGGTCCAAAACCTAGAGCCCTTTGAGTAAATTTGATGTTATATACAAGATGTAAAATAATTAACGCAAGACCTGAAAGTAGTTTGTTCCAAACCGATAACTGTATTGATTTTAGATGAGATTACATTTTTTTTTAATTTTCCAAAAATGTTATTACGCCTTTAGTTTGCCTTATAAACCTTTATAAACTAAAATTATTCTTGATTCAAAGTAGTCCGGAGATTATAAATGCATTTCTAAAACGTATTACTTAATACGCACACATACATGTGCATCTTTTATTGTTAATTGGGTAATGGTTAAGTTAGGGTCGGTTAGAGTTTATTTCCATCAAAAGACACTCGTGTGTACATAATGCTATTCGCAAATACAAAAACATGCAGTACAGTTTTGAGACCTCTTTATTTGAGCAAATGTGTTCCAGCTGTACAAATGGGTCCCAGCTCAGCTTAGAGTTAAAAAGCTATCATGAATTTGAAGATGAGGGTGGAATGGATGAAAAACTGGGATATTGCAAAAGGATTTCGATACCCGCCATAACTAATATTCAACTAATTAGGTATTTTCTGCAGGCGGTGGCTCGCAGCTCACTGAATGAGTCCTCAAAAGCTAGATTTTAATATTATTATCTGGCAGTTGAAGATAAACAGTTTTTATTACATACTAAAAGGTAATTAAAATATCGCTAATTCTTAACGAGTCCATTGTTCCCCTGATACTTCAAAATAATAATTTTATAAATCTTCTTCATGCTCCTGATATCTAAGGTTTATATAATTTTAATTACAGCTGGTCCTGAACGTTATGCAATTACTTATTTCTCTTTGGATTTAAATTAGATTTGTCTTACAGGGATAAAGTAGTAGCTAATATTAAAACCTTGTAGTAGGTACCTATTTCAGGTTATGAATGTAAAACATGCATCGGACTGCAATAACATGTACAAAGAAACCTCGCGAAGGTTTACAAAACGAAGGTTACACTGCAATTAGTGTGTTTTCAGCACATAATTACATTACTGGCATATAACTGTGTACTAGTTTTATACAGTAAATAATGCAACAAAGAAGTTTGCACCCGAGATCTTTAAGCTTATTTTGACATACATAACAGACATAATTATCTGGATTATGCCGATGATTTGATCTTGGTATCAGAATCAGCATATTTTTTATTCATGTAATCAAAGGGGAAGGTATCATTAATAGAATTATTTAGATCCCTTCTCACAATAGTCAATTTTGAGACAGTGATGTGACAACCTCAAAAAAGTACAAAAAGCTTACATCGAGAAATGTCAGCATTCAAGCAATAATGACCTAGTTTGAGGGCATTGCCGTACCATCTCATAAACAAGTGAAACGTCAAAAAAACTTACCAAAGTATAATGTAATGAAACACGAGCGATGACTAGGAGATTGCGAACACGTCCAAACATTACACAACGAGCCACCGATACAGCCTACAATCAACGGAGACTGAAACCGAACATTTTTCGACTCTCCGAACTCGAGGAAGCATTTGAACACGAGGATGTATTACTCCCTTTTCTGGTTAAAATAGTTTTATGTCTATTATTATTGGAATCTTTGAGAAGTCTGTCCAAAACTTGTCTTATAGTCGAATGTTTTCTATCAAACGGATTTGGAAACATGTCGACTCGAGCGCACCGGCTGACGATTATTTCAAGAATAATGCTGTTTGCAATCCAGCGACTGGTCTCAAAGTGGGGGGCGTTTGCAAAACCTTGAGGTCAGGTTCAAAGCCGCCACCCCGTTATCGGTACGGTTACTTAAAACTTATGAAACTGATGATGTTGGAGTTTAGATGCTGTTTAGTAACTGATTGCGTTTCAACTGGTTTATTGACTGATGTTACGAGAGCGAAATGAAGGCTTTAATTTATTATAGATTATTTTTGGACTAAGGCATGCATTTTAAATTGTAATGAGATAAGAATGACTGAGTATGGTAAATAGTATTTGTTTACGGATAGCTCTGTCTAGGTACCATAAAATAATGTAAGGTCATTTATCAATAGACGGTTAGATAAAATCTAACTTACATTCAGTTGGTTTTTTTAAAATTGAATTTTTTGATGTATTTCTTTGGGTTATATCGGTCCTTAATGCACCAAAATTCTGTTGTGTTATATACAAGCCAAGTAATTTTGGGGTAGGTAGAGCCGAGCTTAACCTTTTAAAAACATTAGCTGCGATGCCATATTAATAAGAAAGAAAATTTTATTTGTTACTGCATGAGAGACGACATTTAGTATGATAAATACATATCAGCAATTTAACCACACTATACCAAAACGGACGAAGGATTGACATTGTTTTAAGGAAATACACATGAGGAAAAAATACAAAAAAGGAACACAACACAATAACAACATGAGTATGTGTCTCACGGCTGAGCCAAAGAGGTATCTAGATCAGCTTAATGTCAAGCACAACGAGCACACGAGTGCACAAGTCCTCCTGAGTTTTCACAGTTGTTATATATACAAGGTGTAACATAATAAACGCAAGACCTCAGACACCCCGATTAGAGAATTGCTCCATAAATTCAAACCGAAAACCAAATTTCCAAATTTAAAGGTTTTTACCCTTTTTTTAAGCACTTTCATACCCCAATTAACAATGAAACTTGGATGTGTATGTGTGCATTTTAAAAAATACGTTTTAGGAATGCATTAGAAACCTCCTTATTGCTATGAATCAAGAATAAATTTAGTTTTGTATATAGTAAAAGCATTTTTCGCAAATTTAAAAAAAAATAAGATGTATTAAAAATTGGTGGAATCCATTCAGTTACCGATTTAGAACACACAAGTTTCAGGTCTTGCGTTTATTATGTTACACCTTGTATATATATATATAGCTCGGAAATTTAAATGTTATAAAAGTACCTTTTAATGCGCATTTGTTAAGGGTAGTGAAGTGACATGTGTGTCTATCATTGCACCAGAACCTTTGCAGGGTACGCAGAGTACAGAGTATTAACCGGTACTAGATACATTACTTATTTAATTGGTTCAGCAAGGATAAGCACACACTTTTCGAGAATATTGTGTAGTATTTAAGGAAAGTATCAAGTCTTTAGGTTTTCCGAGAAGTCTTTTTTGCCACCTCGGACAAGTTTCTTTTAGCCACTGAATTAACTATAGCCTCTAGAAAGAAAAAAGTCAACTCATTAACTTCAGATTAATTAAACTTCCTACGACGAGTGCATGCTCCAATAAACATGGTCGTATTGAAGCTTCTTCCTGCTTCGAACCACTTACAGTTTAACTCGATGAATACTTATTAATATAAATATTACACGCTAAATAAAACTATTGAAAGACGGCTTGGTCTAGTGGTTAAGAGCTTGAGTCGTTCCGCCCACGGGATCGTGAAGTCGCGGGTTCGGTCCCCGCACGGGACAAATTTTTGTGTGACCTACAATTATATATTTCGGTCTGAGTGCTTGTGCATGTGACTTACATGTTTGTAAACGCATCCAAAGAGAGACTATGTTAACGCAACCACGATACAGGAATAATTCCTAGTGTGGAGCTAAGTATCCTTTTTTAAATAAAAAAAATAAAAAATAGACCGAGTCTTATCTGAAGGACAAGTCAGGAGTCTCCGTACCCGGCGAGCGTGTATGAGACGAACTATGAGAGTAGAGGAAGCCAGAGAGGTATGTAAGGAAAGAGCCTGTTGGAACTCTGTACTCTCTGCCTACCCTGTAAGGGATCTGGCGTGATGATATAGATAGATAGAAAAATAAAAAAATAAAAATATTGTCGGTTTTATTGCGGTTTATTTTTGCTATTTAAGTTCTTGATGTTTCAAGTGCTTTACAGCACCCATTGTCTCTTCCGCGACCAATAGTATTATTTAAATCGATGAATACTTACTTTATTTTTTGTTTTTAAAAAAACTTAGACCCACACTAGGATTTATTCCTGTGTCGTGGGTGTGTTTGCGCATATGAAAATTCGCATACACAAATATCGCGACCGAAACAAATAATTGTGTAACACAAAGATTTGTGCCATGCGGGAATCGAATCCGCGACTATTCGACCCAGTGGGCGGAGCGGCTTAAGCTCTTAACCAAATCATCCGTACTTCTTCTTCATTAAGTTATGACTTTACCCTTATTTTAAGTGTATTTTTCCAGTGTCCAGTAAGATACATAATCATGCTGGTCGAGTGCCAAATAGTGTTGATTTAAATAATTAATAGTGTTGTTTTTAATAAATTATGAGGAAATTATAACTAACACACTATGGAGCTAATCCGAAATAAATTAATATTATTATATAATCGTGTTTGTTTAAATGAATTCAACTCTTCGATGAACTTGATGACAACGATGATAATGAAATTGATTAAGTACCCCAGCCTGGTAGTAAAGCGATGGATAGTTTACATACCAATTGCGACGGCCATTTATACTCAAAGTCAACATAAGAAAGATATTGTATAGGCGCATATACCATCACCAACGAATCAGAACGCGGCCACCACTGAGAAGAGTCGGATTCTGAGAAGATTATTTTTGCTATAAAAAGCAATGATATATGTATATGTTCCTTTTTACATAAAAGAAACGTTTCGCCACAAGAAGCATTATTTCTGTGTCTCGAGTGCGTTTTATTATCTCACCCTATACAAGTATCCAATGCTGAACATAGGCCTCCCCAATCGCTCTCCTGCGCAACCGGTCCGATACCACCTGCATCACGAGATCATTGGCCCGTCTGGCAGGCGTCTTGTGTTGCAAAAACGCTCGAGTCGACGCCTAAAACGCTCGCGTCTTCTACGTGTTTTAAAGCTCGTGAGCGCCGAATCAGCGCTAAATGCTCGACTTCAGCTCTCATTTTTACAACACTACAGGCGTCCGTCACGCGCTGCGCTTGCCAAAACGTGGTCTCCACTCTAGATTATCTGTGCAAAACATGAAATACACTAATATAACTATTTTAGGTCACACAGATTTGTCTCGTAAGGGGATCGAAGACGAAGTTACTCGATTCAGTTAACCGAGTGGCCTATGCTCAGACCATTAGACCCTGCTCTCGATTTAAGTGAAAGCAGTGTATAGTGTACACAATACGCCCTTGATATTAATATATTTTTTTTTCAAAATATAAACCACAAGAGCACATTAGCCGATCTTGCTTTCGAACCCAGGGCCAAGGGCGCCGCCAAGGGGAGGCAGGGAGGGACATCTCCCCCCCTCCTCATTATCATCTTCACCATCTCAACCTATACTTGTCCACTTTCCAGCGTAACCGGTCCGGTGCCACCTGCATCCAACGACTTCCTGCGATTTTCACAAGATCGTCGGTCCACCTGGCAGGCGGTCGTCCTACGCTGCGCTTGCCAATACGTGGTCTCCACTCTAGAATCTTTCTGCCCCAACGCCCGTCCGATCTTCGCGCTATGTGGCCCGCCCATTACCACTTCAGCTTGCCGATCCTCCCCCCCTCCTAGATATTAAAAACTAATCACTCCCTTCCCTTCAATATGGTCGAGGGGAGTGATGGCTGTTTTAGTAGTCATACACGTGAACGGGTGCTGCTTGTGGGGACTGGTCCATCTGGAATCCTTTAGCCACTCTTTACAGATAACATCATTAGATTCATATCTCGATCGTAAGGCATCACACTCGAGCTAGTTTGTAAACTATTTAATTGTAACATAAACTTTGTATCCAAACAATATGATTAAAAAAAAAAGAAAAGATGAAAGAGAAAGAGAAGTAAATAAAAAAGACTAGCCCGCTGAGTTGCTTTGCCGGATTTTGTCTGTGGAGCCCGCGTCCGATCCGGTGGAAGATAGGTAGTTAAATAAAATTTTAAAAATTTAAATTGACTATTTGTAAGCGCTGTTAGGGCTTATATAAAGTAAATTATTTGAGTTTGAGTTTTGAATTTGGAATAGCTAAATGCGAATGAAGTATTCTAAGTATTCTGTTCCATAGTTAATGCCATAAAAGAGGCAAATACCTTTGTTCCCGAAACGGGACTACTTAATAACGAGAAACTTGAGTTTATAAATGATACAGCTTTCTTAGGGATTACGCTTGACTCTAAGTTGCAATTGGGCCCTCATATTAAGACTTTAGGTAAACGACTCAGTTCCGCTGCCTATGCCGTAAGAAAAATCAGACAGCTTACTGATGTGGACACCGCGCGGTTGGTCTACTTCAGTTACTTTCATAGTGTCATGTCTTACGGTATATTATTGGGGCTATTTTTATCTTACAAAAAAGGGCTATTAGGGCCATCTATAACTTAGGTAGTCGCGACTCTTTGAGATAATTGTTTAAAGAAGCCAATATTATGACGGTCCCATGTCAGTATATTTATGAAACATAATGTACACACGGAAAAATTTAGATCTATTTAATCAGCTAGGTGTTAGGCATTGCTATAACACGCGACATAGAAATAAATTGGATCAACCGCAATTTCGTCTGTCTAAAATTCACACGTCTTTCATGGGGTACTGTGTTAGATTTTATAATAAAATTCCACTTGACGTCACTCAACTTAGTGAAAATAAATTCAAATCCTGTAATAAACGTACGCTCTGCAAGCGAGCTTACTATACTCTTGATGATTATTTTAAAGATAGAAATTATTGGATAGGTGATGTTCCAGCTCCACTAGAATGTAGATAACATGTTCAGCTATTATTATTTATTATTCCCTCTCTTCCTTCTAGTAGTTAAATAAAATTTATCATTTTTCTTCCTCATTTCTTTATCTGTAAATGAGAGAACCATGTAGCCATTCACAAGAATAGTTTAACTTAGTTAATTTAATTTAGACTCACCTGATACTACATTGTTCTCCCATACCCCACAACAAAATGTAGATGGAAAAATTGTAAAAATATTATTTTAAAAGAGTAACCGTGGAGTTTCTTGACCTTCTTCTCCACAGGAATGACATTCCGAGGTGGTGGTAGAGTCTTTGTTACTATTTTGACGATTCATAATTACTGTAATGGTTTACATGAATAAAAATATTCCGATTTTGATTCTGATTTTGGGAAAAGCGTTGAAAAGCACCTGGTTAAGAATTACCCTGGGGAAAAAGCCCCAATGGACTGGCCATGATGAGTGTGCACAGAAAAATTATTAATGAAAACTTACAATAATGCTGATTTACGTAACAAAGTAATCGAGAACTTTACGAAGAACCTCCGAAGATTATGTTTTAATAAACACTCATTCATCAGGATCAAACCACTTGAGGCAATTTAGTCCCAAATCCTTTATCCTCTATTTTTCTAATAAATATATAATAACTATGTTTACAAATCTATTTGCTGTGTGTGTGTGTGTGTGTGTGTGTGTGTGTGTGTGTGTGTGTGTGTGTGTGTGTGTGTGTGTGTGTGTGTGTGTGTGTGTGTGTGTGTGTGTGTGTGTGCATGTGTTTGTGTGAGTGTGTGTGTATGTGAATGATCTATGCTGTTGACCGCGGGGATTTTATAGCTTCACCGGGTAAGAGGGCGAGCGTGCAACCACAACAGTCGAGTCAGAAGGGCAAGGGGGCAACTAGCTCAAGGGCGCCTCAAAGAGGAACTGCCTCGGCTTGGGCAATCGCTATGGGGGAGGGCATATACTAGGTGCCTTGCCGTGATTCTCTGTCTCTGCCGTGCCGGATTTCTCGACCTCGCCGGCGAGGCCGTTGTCTGATCTTGTGTGCTGCATCTGTATCCGGAAGAAGGGATGTAAGGGCATCAGGAGGGTCGGTGAGAACATGCCGTGGACGGTGGTAGCTGCTGATAGGAGGGGAGTTTGGTTCGTCGTAGTCGGCGGCGGCTACGATTAGCGGATTCCTATGATAGCGCGCGTCACCTTTTAAATAAAAGCGCGAATAGGTTCGAGACCGAGATCGGAATGGAGTCTATTTACTGTACAGTCATGAGCTCGTTGACACATTGGAATTCGTACCGTTCATGTTACAATCGCCGCCGTAGAGATAAGACTCGCACTACAAGTGTAAACCTTTATCTGCTTTTGACTGTGCGTATAATTCACACTTTTCCTATCATCCATATTATTGTAATGTGGTAACTGTTTATTACCCCAAATAAAATAAAATAAAAGTCAACTTGACCCTCTCCCCCTCCCCCCTACCATCGGCTGGTGCCCGGAGGTGGTCTGGTCTACGATTAGGACTACCTACTTTACGATAGAAAAAACCACAATTCCATTTCGTCCCATACAATTTACTTTACCGCTATTGAACCAATGTACCAATACTATATCTTACTAATATTATATCTTACTAATATTATATTTGAGAAAGTTGACATGTTTGGATGGGACTGCAGTGCCATGTTATTAATAGTGATGTTATTCATTTTTCTCTTGGAATTACATCATGTTAAAGCGTAGCGTTGTGCCTGACGAGGTTGGGGTATTGCTGCTTTGTAGACACAATCTAACCACCGTCTTTGGGGTTCTGGTTTGGTCATGCTCACCATAATGTCTTTGCTTGTGGTGGCTGTCTGGTGCGGGTCACTCCCTTCACTCCAATATGGTCGGAGTGATGGATGTTTCAGTAGTCAAAAGGACCTATTACCTGGATGAACACATAGAATACTTTTTATCCCGGAAAATGTAAGGTCCTGTCTAAAGTCAACGCGGGTAGAAACTGGTAATATAATAAATGTGAAAGTTTGTTGTTTGGATGTTTATTACACAATTGCGCAAAAAAACGTTGAACGGATTGAACAAAATTTGGCACATAGATAGTCTATTATCTTAATTTACACATAGGCTACTTTTTATCCCGGAAAAATGTTAAGTTCCTGTCTAAAGTCCACTCGGAGGAAGTCGCGGACAGGAACTAGTTATAAATATTTATTGCATATCAAAAATACATTTTTTTATTTAGTCTTATAATGTATATGATTTAATAGTAGGAAGTCAAATAATTAATTAAAATGCGTAATATAATGCAAATTGTTACGCAGCAAGAAATGTTAATTAATACAAAACTAAAAACGTGTTAATAAGGTGTGTTTACGCACACGTGGATTCAAGTGTGACTGTACAAGGTACAATTTAAAAATAACCCCAATCACGGTCTGAGACGTCTGTTAGGAAAGAACCTGTTCTCTTTACCCTCTGCCTACCCCACAAGGAATCTGGTGTGATGATATTGATAGATAGATAAATAGATAGAACATCACGTCTACATTCCAAAAATTTCCCAAAATATGGTCACAGCAACCGGCTTTGAACTGCGGGGCAGATAGGGGCAAAAAGGTTCTCGAGTGGCGACCTCGTACCGGAAGACGTGAAGTGGGCCTCCCACAAGATAGAACGCTGTTAACAATCCAATATTTCGCGAACGCGTCCAATCTTAGGAATCCGCTAATCGTAGCCGCCGCCGACTACGAAACTAACTCCCCTCCTATCAGCTGCTACCGCCGTCCACGGCATGTTCTTACCGACTTTCCCGATGCCCTTACATCCCTTCTTTCGGGTACAGATGCCGCACACAGGAGTAGACACCGACCTCGCCGGCGAGGTCGAAGAATCCCTGGCCCGCCGGCCGTAGCAAAGCACCACGGCGGCACACCTAGTATAAGTCCTCCCTCATAGCGACTGCCCAAGTCGAGGCCGTTCATCCTTGGGGCGCCCTTCAGTTAGTTGCCACCTTGCCCTTCTGGCTCGAGCATAGTGGTTGCACGCTCTTGCCGGTGAAGCTGTAAAGGCCCCGCGGGCAACAGCGTAGATCATTCACACACACACAGAAAAGGCAGAACGATGACCTGGTGAATGTTGCGGTTTTAAAAGTTATACTGTATGCACTCGAAACGTCGGTAACTTAAAAATCAAAAATTAACCGCGAAAAAATCCGAAAATTAGATTTTTTTCTTTAAAAATAACGTAGTTTCACACTATGAATTATTCCGGTATCGTGGGTGCGTTTACAAACATAAAATTTACTTGAACAGACCCCCAGATGGAAACAAATATTTGTGGGTCACAGAAAGATTTGTCCCGTGCGGGAATCGAACCCGCAACTTCTCGATCCAGTAGACGGAGCAGCATAATCTCTTAATCACTACACCGAATCGTCTGCCATGTGTATGCATGTCTGCATGTGTAATATTCGTGTAAATCTAAGAACTCAATATGTAAACCATATTTTTGTCTAACCCAGAACCTCATGATCATTCGAACTATGCGCTAAAACAACGGGGCAGTTTAGGTAAAACCTTTACAAAATTTACTTATCCCACTTATATTATAAATGTGAACGCTTGTATGTTTGGATCTTTGGATGTTTGTTACTTAATCACGCAAAAACGGCTGTACGGATTTGGGTGAAATTTGACACACAGATAGTTTAGTACCTGGATTAATATAAAGGAAACTTTTCATCCCAGAAAAATATTAGGTTCCGGTCCTAAGTCCACGCGGGCGAAGTCGCGGACAGAAACTATTTTCATAAAAAAAAAAAACGCCGTCTCGCCAATATTCCCAAAGCGGGGGTGGCAGAGCTGTACTGAGTACACCTACGTTTCGCCGACGATGTTAGGTCCCATGTAATAGGGAGCGAACCTATTGCAATATACCGGGCACAATTCCAGACTCCGGACTCATACTGGGAAGTTTTTCGTTAGAAAAACTACATTTGTCCGACCTAGGATTTGAACCCAGGACCTCGTGATCACAAAGCGATGCGCTTCTACTAGTTTCATAATAATTTTAACGTGTCCGTTGTACGCGGTTTTCATTACCACCCAATAAGGAGCAATAATTGATTGCGTAAACTGAAAATTAGTTAAACGATAGGTATCTTTTTCCCCAAGCGGGTGTGCGTGAACTGTGTTCACCCAAATTGGTAGTGCCTAGTATCATTATACCGGGCACGATTCCAGATTCTGGACTGTTACTGAGTGTTTCGATAGACATTTTACACTTTGTACGACCTAGAATTCGAACCTAGGACCTGATCGCGGGTTATTCCCAGACTTCAAAAATTTTAATCCCACCACTTCTATGACTAATATTTTTATATTCTACGACTTCCAAGAAATATGCAGTACGTTCAACATGAACAGGGAGAGATGTTGCATTGTCGAAAACTAGACTGGAAGTTGCTGGATATATTTGGATTAGGTAGCCAGTTTTTTACTATTCATAATTCATTTTATAATAATCTCCAGTAAAATAAATACACATAAACTTGGTTGTTAAAAACACTACCCTAAAAGATTGCTACTCCATAAAAATATTTTTTCTAGTTGACCATAGTTTAATCTTATAAATGGATTTCGTTGGAAAGAAAATAGACTGTCGTGAAAGTCGAGGGATCTACTATATGCAAGATTATTTTTTCGAAAACTATGGGTTTTGTCTGGAAATAACCCGTGATCATCACATGCACTATGTGTTACTACATCAATGAGGCAGTCTAACGCAGCTGCCCTGAGTTAACGTTATAAATAATCTATCTATCTATATCATCACGCCAAATCTCCCGCCGGGCAGGCAGAGAGTACAGAGTTCCAACAGGTTCCTTCCCTACAGACCTCTCAGGCTTCCTTCATTATTATAGTTCGTCTCATAGACGCTCGCCGTTTACGGAGACTCTTGAATTGCCCTTCAGATAAGACACGGTCTATGACTATTAATAATTATATTAATATCAGCCTATACTGTCCCAGTATAAAGAAAAGGCCTTCTCTTACAAATCGAGGTGAGAAAGATTAGGTCATACTCTAAATCGTAGACCCAGTGCACTATAAATAAGATGACACTAATTGTTACCCGCGGCCGCGCACGCGTTTATTTTGTAATTTGACATAGGTAGGTCTTTCAAAGATAGCATTCACACCTCCGTGCTAAGTTTCTTTTAAAACCATTCAGCCGGGTAAATATGGAGAAACAAAAATTAGGTCGCGGGAATCTTGAATTTTTTGAGCTAAAATGCAGCTTTAAACAATCTCTAAAAAATCTTAATTTTTCAGTGATAGCCTAGCTAATATATAGCATATTGGCGTCTCGAGATTAATACGTAAATTATTGGCTATATCTGAGCCATGTTTTTATTATTTTATTGTACAGGTTCACCAGAAGCATAAGAAAAACCTTACAAAATACACTAGTTATATAATAAACCTACTTGTCAGTCACCTTTGGTTAAGTACAAGGTTTTTCATTTACATAACGCAACAGGATGTTAATTGATTGTCTAAACTGAAAATAGGTTGAAAAAACAACGCTTAGCGGGATTTCCCCAAGTGGCTGTGGCTGAGGTATACTGTGTACACTAACATTTAGCCAATGATATAAGGGCACAGTCCAGGGGGCTAGTCTATCTATATCATCACGCCAGCTCCCTTGCGGGGTAGGCAGAGAGTACAGAGTTCCAACAGGTTCTTTCCTTACATACCTCTCTGGCTTCCTCTACTCTCATATTTCGTCTCATACACGCTCGCCGGTTACGTATTGTATATTTGTTTTGTCATTCTTTCTTCTGACATTCTTTCTATATGCCCGAACCCATGAAACATACCCTTTCTCATCTTTACACCGATACTATCTTTCACACCTACTCGTTTTCTTACTATGCTGTTGCGAATATTCAGCTTCACTCCGCACATCTTCCGCAGAGCTCGCATTTCACTTTCTTACATACCCAGCTCTCGCTGCCATATAACAACGTTGGGCGGGTCTATTGCCATTATACCAGCTACTAATGACGACTTGGTCTTGTGGTGACATCGTAACCCGCTCCGCTCCCGGAATCTAGTAGTCGTGGGTTAGATCCCAGCACAAGTCAAATGACATTGTCATGTCATGACACAATGTCGTGCGATGACATTTTTTTTTATTTCCCCTGAGCCCGCTGTGTTTCTTCGCCGGATCTTCTCAGTGGATGCCGCGTTCCGATCCGGTGGTAGATGGGTAGTTAAATTAGATACTAAATTATTTGAGTTTGAGTTTTTGGTCTGGATGTTTATATATTTTGTTCAGCATTTTTTTAAGATAACCCCATACTCGGAATAATTACTGTGTCGTGTGTGCGTTTACAAACATTAAATTCATATGTACAGACACCACACACCGAAACAAATATTTGTAGGTCACACCTAGATTTGTCAAGTGCGGGAATCGAACCCGCAACCACAGATCCAGTGGGTGGGGCGGCTTAAGCTCTTAACCATTGGACCAGGCCGTCCATTCAACATTCCATTTTTTTTTCGTTGGAAATGTAAGTAAAGGTAGTCCTTTAAAAGAATTGTCATTGTATTAAATTTTAATTCCCAAAACAAAATTATGGTAAAACAAACCATAATAATAATATCAGCCTATACTGCCCACTGCTGGACAAAGGCCTTCTCTCACAAATCGAGGTGAGAAAGGTTAGGTCTTACTCCACCACGCGGACCCAGTGCGGATTGGTGGAGGCAGGTTTGTGGCCACCTGCTGTTGGAACTTATCAAGCCGCCTTTAAGGCTTCCAACTCGGCTTAACGACTACCACATTAAGTGGTAACCGGGACCAACGGCTTAGCGTGCCTTCCTAAGCACGGAGACGCTCAAATATGTATATGCCACAAACGGTCACCCATCTCAGGCCGACCGAGTCCAACGCTGCTTAACCTTGGTGATCGGTAAGAACACCGCGGTCGCACAGCGCTACGAGCGCCTCCATAATAAGCAAATATGTATATAATTGTACCAAATAGAAAAATAAAAAAAAAGAAACTCGGTCCCTTTAAAATATCAACATGATAAAGTAGACAAACAAATCATTATGTAATTCTGACAGCAACAGAAAATGTTTTGTAAAGAATAACGTTTGTCGCTGATTTTATTTCATGTACCATTTTGATTCTTTTGTAGACAATACCATTTGATAACTGAATCACAAAAAGTACGTAAGGCGGCGCACACATAGCGAGAAATTATTGTAGTTCAAAATTAAATTCTGCGTCAAAGCGGCTAGTTTCCAGACTTACCTACAAAATTTCACTACTGACCTTTCCATGATTTTTACTTCGGTATACCTACTATGTAATTCCCTCGATATCCAAGAAATATTCATTACAGTTACCATGAGCAGGGAGAAAAGGTGGGTTGTCGATACTATCTATCCATCTATATCATCACGCCAGATCCCTTACGGGGTAGGCAGAGAGTACAGAGTTCCAACAGGCTCTTTCCTTTCATATCTCTCTGGCTTCCTCTACTCTCATAGTTCGTCTCATACACGCTCGCCGGTTACGGAGACTCCTGACTTGTCCTTCAGATAAGACCCGGTCTATTTGGTCATGGTAAGATAGTCTAGGTCTTCCCCGGTACCTACATCCTTCCATTTTCGCATTGTATATCTGTTTTGTCATTCTTTCTTCGGACATTCTTTCTATATGCCCGAACCAACGGAGCATACCCTTTCTCATCTTTACACCGGTTGTCGATACATAGAACGGAATTACTCGGATTAAGTAGCCATTTTTCATACTTTTCGTTATTTCTCTCTTTGTTATAATCGCAAGTAGTATGCGTGGATTTATACGTTAGAAATGGTAGTGGGTAAATTTTTTTAATTTGTTTTAGCTTCGTGCTTGTTTTAATAATAATAATAATATTTAACCATGGCAACCGCTGTCAACGACATGTCGTTTTGTGGAAATAAAAATTTTTTTTGCGAAGAAATATAGAAATTATCCGTTTAGACATTAAAAAAACAACAAAAAACAACACAGTTCAAGAGCAAAATTTTACAATGCGAACGTGGGTTCGCAAAATGTGGTATTGGAAGAAAATACATATAACATCTGTAAATGGCCGAGCCCAGCCGAAGAAACCCCGTGCGGCTGTGTCGGCAGCGGGATGCCCGGTCACCTAGCGCACGCCCAACACCTTTGCCCGGCTCGCCCGCCTCGCCCCAGCCTTCGGAGGATGAAGATTTTTTCACACCGCCGACATCTGGGGCCTCTAGCGACGATGCCGGGATATCGGCGACTCCCCTACATTAACACCTGCGAGGAGAGGACGCCCACCGCTGCCGGCACGCCTGGGACCAGCGGGACATTGTGCTCCGCCCACGGCCCCTGCTACCGGTGGTGTAGTGCGCCGCATGAGATGGACTCCGGAATTAAATCTGAGTGTCATGCGGGCCTACTATGGTGCTACAGAGGGAGGAACCATCCTCACCGCTTACCGTCCGAAATTGTTGTCTCTGTTTCAGGGGCTTCACCCGACTGTCGCCGTTACTGCGCAACGACTATCGGATCAAGTACGTGCCATCCAGCGGTGCAAGTTGTTGGATGACACAGTGCTTGAGCGACTGCGCCGCGAAGCACTTCCTGCTCGTACTGACTCCAACGTGCGAGGTGTTGAAGAACCTATCTCTTTAAATAACTTCGCACGATCGGAGGAGGTAAATAGCGAGCAGGTAAGTGTTAGTGACCAGCTACAGGAGCAGGTGAGGAGAGCTCTGGAGGATGCATTTGCGGAGTATCGGTCTGCACCGATTTCCCTAAGACCATGCCTACCCCGTTTGCCCATGCATAGACGTAACATTTCGCTTGTGAGTGCCCTAGACAATGTTTTAAAGCCACACTGGGAGACCAGTGTGGACTTATGTGATACCCATTCTATTTTGTACTGTGGAGCGGTGGCGGTGTGTCGGGTGGCAGGTGTAAGATTTCCTAATCTACATCGAGCCACTCAACCCACAAATACTAAACCATTCTGGCAGTGCAGAATAGAGCGGCGTATAAATATGGCTAGGACACTCATAGCGAAATTGTTGTGCTTCCAGGCTGGAAACAACCGCCCGAGAGTTATGCGTTTCGTGGCCCAAGCCTTTGCAGGCACAGGAGTGGCTCCTGTGGACTATGTGGCAGGGGTCGCGGAACGCATAGACTACTGGAAGCAAAAAGTTTATGCATGGGCGAAGAGGATTCGCAGGTATAAGGCGAGAGCAGATAGATACCACGTGAATCGCACCTTCCAGACGAATCAAAGGAGTGTATACCAGGCTTGGGAGCGCCCCCAAGAGAGAGTGAGTGACGTGCACTTGCCAAATGCGGCCGTGATGGCCGAGTTTTGGCGTAAAATTTGGTCAGTGCCCGTCAGTCACTCCGAGGGCGAATGGTTTGATGTTGTTGGACGATCCTGTGGGCCCATTCAGGAAATGGAGCCCGTAGTCATAAGCCGTGAAGATCTGGCCTTTGCGGTTCGTGCGGCGCCGAACTGGAAAAGTCCGGGGCCGGATGGACTGCACGCATTCTGGCTAAAGAGGCTCCAGGGCTCACATTCTCGTCTAGCGACTCAATTCCAAGAAGCTCTTCAATTGGGATCGCTCCCTAGCTTTATGACATCGGGTGTCACTCACTTGATTTACAAATCTGGCAGCACTTCGGAACCTAAAAATTATAGACCGATTACATGTCTACCTACGGTCTATAAACTCCTTACATCCATTCTGAGAATAAAAATCAATAATCACCTTAAGGCACAGCATATTCTATCGCCTACTCAGAATGGTTGTAAGGGGACCCCCCCCCCGGGGTACAAAGGATTTGCTCCTCATTGATATGGCCATTTGCCAACAGGTGCGACGATCCAGAAAGAATGTCTCCATGGCCTGGATTGACTATAAGAAGGCCTATGATTCGGTGCCTCATACATGGCTGGGGAGGGTGCTAGAGCTGTACAGAGTACACCCGGCGCTGTGCTCTTTCCTCGGTTCGTGTATGAGGCAGTGGACCACAGTTCTTCGTCACCCAGGCTGTGGAGGCCTTTCTGGTTCGTCGGACTTGATAAAGATAAGCAGGGGTATCTTTCAGGGCGACAGTTTGAGTCCGTTGTGGTTCTGCTTAGCTTTGAATCCATTAAGTGCTATACTTAAGGATTCAAAGCTAGGTTACCATTTGCGGAGGGAGAGTGAGCCTATATCTCATCTACTGTACATGGATGACCTCAAGTTGTACGCTTCGAAGAAAACAGACCTGATGGAGTTGCTCAAAATAACCGGCAATTTTAGCAACGACATCGGAATGGAGTTTGGAGTAGACAAGTGTGCGGTCATCCATGTACAAAGAGGGAGAGTTGAAGATTCTTTTAATCTACAGCTCTCTGAAGATAAATTCCTTTAGGTCTCTCTCTGAAATGGATTCTTACAAGTATCTTGGTATGTCACAAGCCTTAAGTATAGCTGAACAGGATATGAAACAATCATTGAAAGATCGGTTCTTTGCCCGCCTGATAAAAGTGTTAAAAAGCCTTCTATCAGGTGGAAATAAGGTCCGAGCTTTCAATGGTTGGGTCATGCCTGTTCTTACATACTCTTTTGGCATACTAAGGTGGACTCAGTCTGAACTGGATGCCCTGGATAGAAAGGTCCGTCGATTGTTGACAGCGTATCGTATGCATCACCCGCGGTCATCTGTTATGAGGTTGTACATCCCGCGGAAGTGCGGTGGTCGTGGGTTTTTAAACGCTAAGACTCTACACAACCGCGAGGTGTGCAATCTCAGACAGTACTTTTTGAGTGTATCCGTGGTGATGTATCGAGATGTTGCCGCAATCGATAGAGGCCTAACTCCGCTTTCCTTGGCAAACGAGAACTGGCGAAGGCCCCAGGTATTAGACCTAATAATGAGCGTCTCGGCGGTTATAAGCCCCGCACTTTTCCCCAGAGTCCGCGAACTCGCACTTCGACTTCGCGCCGCCACCAACTTGGCGGACCAGGTTCTCCTGGCCGCGGAATACAGGGACGTATATGACGTCCTGGCGTCCCTCAAAACCCAACCCCCCTGCACCCAATAATGGATCTACGATCTCCCCGCCAAAAGCCCCACAACCTATCCCTGGCGTTCTTTAACGCCGATGGCCTTCGCTCCCAGCGAGATCAGGTTGCTGATTTCCTCAGAGATCACCAACTTGATATCCTCCTCGTGCAGGAAACCTTCCTGAAGCCCGCACAACGCGATCCTAGGATCGCAAACTATAACCTCGTGCGCAATGACAGAATCGGCTCCCGCGGAGGCGGTACTCTCATTTACTACAGGAGGTCCCTGCACTGCATCCCTCTCGATCCCCCCGCGCTCACCAACATCGAAGCCTCGGTCTGTCGCGTCTCTCTCACGGGGCACCAGCTCATCGTGATCGCCTCCGTTTACCTTTCCCCCACTAAATCCGTTCTCAGGAGTGACTTTGAAGCACTCCTCAATCTGGGAAGCGTCGTCATTCTGGCGGGCGACTTCAACAGCAAGCACGTGGCCTGGAACGGTCTCACCACTTCCCCTAATGGTAGGAACCTTGACGCCCTGGTCGACGTTCTCGACTTTGACGTCATCGCACCTATGCACCCTACCCACTATCCTAACAATCCCAATCACCGACCCGACGTCCTGGACATGGCGCTTCTGAAGGGTGTCACCCTACGGCTGCACTCCTTGGAAGTAGTCCAGGAACTCGACTCTGACCATCGACCTGTAGTCATGAGACTCGGTTCCCCCCCTTCCGCCCCTCAGCGACCCAAAAAGACGGTGGTGGATTGGCATGCGCTAAGCACGGCCTTGGCGGATGCCGACCCTCCTCCCCTGCCTCTCAGCTCGGACTCCATCCCGTCCCCTCAGGACACCGATCAGGCCGTAGATGCCTTCACCGAGCACATCCGATCGGCTGTCAGTCGATCGTCGAAGCAAGTCGAGGCGGAAGATCTCTACCTCAACCGCTTTCGGCTGCCGGACGATGTTAGGGATCTCATTCGTTCAAAGAATGCTTCTATCCGAGCGTACGACTCCTACCCCACCGAAGCCAATCGGGCCCGGATGCGTGCTTTACAACGAGAGGTAAAGCGTCGTGTCGCGGAGGTCCGGGAGGAACGGTGGGGTGTCCTCCTAGAGGGCATCGCGCCGTCGCATCTGGCCTACTGGCAGCTGGCGCGTAGCCTCAAATCCGACTCCACGACTGACATGCCCCCGCTGTCCCGCCCTTCAGGCGCAGCACCCCCAGCCTTCGACGACGACGAAAAGGCCGAGCTTCTCGCCGACTCCCTCGAGAGCCAGTGCGCCCCCAGCTCTCAGTCCGTCGACCAGTCCCACGTCGACGCGGTAGACAGGGAAGTCGAGCGCAGGGCATCCCTTCCCCCCCGTCGATTCCTTGCCTCCTATCACGCAAACGGAGGTCGAAGATCTGATTATGGGTCTTAAATCTAAAAAAGCCCCCGGCCCTGACGGCATTTCGAATCGCGTTCTGAAATGCCTGCCCGCCCAACTCATCTGCCTCTTGGTGGCCATCTTGAACGCCGCCATGACGAACTGCACCTTCCCCGCTAAGTGGAAGGAGGCGGACGTCATTGGCATTCCCAAGCCCGGCAAACCTCGCAATCTCCCCGCGAGCTACCGCCCTATCAGTCTCCTCAACTCCCTGGCCAAGATATACGAGCGCCTCCTTCTGGCGAGGCTCAAGGACTTCGTAACGTCCAGGGGTATCCTTATCGACGAGCAGTTTGGCTTTCGAGCCAAACACTCTTGCGTCCACCAAGTGCACCGCATCACGGAGCACATCCTCTCCGGTCTCAATAGACCCAAACCCATCTACACGGGCGCCCTCTTCCTAGATGTCGCGAAGGCATTCGACAAAGTCTGGCACAACGGCTTGATCTACAAGCTCTACCAATTGGGTGTGCCGGACAGACTCGTGCTCATCTTACGAGACTTCTTGTCGAATCGCGCCTTCCGTTATCGCGTTGAAATGACGCGCTCCACTTCCCACTCCATCAGTGCTGGAGTTCCACAGGGCTCAGTTCTCTCTCCGCTCCTGTTTAGCCTTTACACGAACGACATTCCTCGTTCGAGTAAGGCGCATCTAGCCCTATTCGCGGATGATACCGCTCTCTACGTCTCGCATAGGAATAAGGGTTTCATTACCAGAAACCTTCAGGCATCCGCCAATTCCCTAGGGAATTGGTTCAGGAAGTGGCGTATTGAGGTGAACCCGGACAAGAGCGCTGCGGTGTTCTTCTCCAGAGGTGCCACCCCGCGCCACTCCCTGCGCCGCCCTAGAAGTAATCTCGGCCAAGTGACCATGTTCGACCGACCCATTCCCTGGGTCAAAGAGGTCAAATATCTAGGGGTCACCCTAAACAGTACCATGTCCTTCGGCCCGCACATCAAGCGGGTCCGTCACCGAGCATCATTTGTGCTCGGTCGTCTCCATTCGTTAATCTGCAAGCGGAGTAAAATGTCCCTTAGAAATAAGGTGACACTTTACAAAACTTGCGTTCGACCCATCATGACTTATGCGTGTGTTGTGTTCGGGCATTCGGCCCCCTCTCACATCGATAAACTCCAAGTGGTTCAAAACCGCTTCCTCCGTAAAGCCGTAGGAGCCCCCTGGTTCGTACGGAACGTCGACCTCCACTCCGATCTAGGTCTCGAACCTATTCGCGCCTTTATTAAAAAGGCGTCAACACGTCACTTCGCGATCGCATCTACCCATGCGAATCCGTTAATCGTAGCCACCGCCGACTACGATCTCCCCCCCGACCCCTGCCGCCACCGCCGGCCGCGACATGTTCTCACCGACCCCCCCGATGCTTTATCATCCCTTCTTTCCGCTCAGAATACGGGCGACGACGACGACGTAGTAGTAGTAGATCCCCTCCCATAGCCGGCGGTTGACCGGTGCACTTAGTAGTGCACCCGTCCCCCTACAGCGACTGTCCCAACCGAGGGCGCCTCTTCGAGGCGCCCTCGAGTATGTCGCCTCTTGCCCTTCTGGCTGGCTAGAGCGTAGTGGTTGCACGCTCGCCTTTAAGTCCGGTGAAGCTGTAAAGGCCTCGCGGCCAACAGCGTACATCATTCACACACACACACGCCCCAGGTATTAAGTATTTCGGACCGCACAGCCATATGGAAGGGCAAGGAGCTACACGGACGGTTCTATCGGGCTCTTACAGGGCCTGATGTGGATCAGCTCGCTTCCGTGAACTGGCTACGCTTCAGCAACCTTTTTGGGGAAACTGAAGGGTTTGTCTTTGCAATTATGGACGAAGTTATCATGACGAACAACTACCGGAAGCACATCCTAAAGGACGGCACGGTTGACATTTGTCGGGCATGCCACCGTCCCGGTGAGTCTATGAGACATGTAGTTTCCGGTTGTTCTCGTCTTGCTAACGGAGAGTACTTGCACAGACATAACCAAGTGGCTAGAATTATCCATCAGCAACTTGCTCTTAAATATGGCCTTGTGGACTCTGAAGTACCGTACTACCAGTACCAGCCTCTTCCAGTTCTCGACAGTGGTCATATCACGCTCTACTGGGATCTATCTATTATCACGGACAGGACTATTGTAGCCAATAAACCTGATATCGTGATAATAGATCGATCGATGCGTCGTGTAATGCTAGTTGATGTCACCATTCCGCATGATGAGAACCTTGTGAAGGCCGAAAAAGAAATATTATCTAAATATTTGGACCTGGCCCATGAGGTTACCGCCATGTGGAATGTTGATTCAACTATCATTATTCCGATGGTCGTTTCAGTCAACGGCCTTATAGCGAAGAGCTTCGATAAACACCTTGAGAAGCTCTCGCTAGGCAGTTGGGTGAAGGGCCTGATACAGAAGGCAGTAATGTTGGACACGGCACGCATTGTGAGGAGGTTCCTCTCTTTGGAGCCCTGACCACCGGTAGCTTGGGTCGTAGACCTTGCTGTCGGTGGAGCACATTTTTTTTTTTTTATACAATATATATAAGAATATTTGTATTTTGTATTTTTATATATATTTAATAAGAAATTATACTTAATAAATATATACATAATAATATTAGCCCTGTTAAGAAACTGTCCCACTGCTGGGCACGGGTCTCCTCTCAAACTGAGAGGGTTTAGGCCATAGTCCACCACGCTGGCCTAGTGCGGGTTGGCGAACTTCACATACCTTCGAGAAACTCTTAGGCATGCAGGTTTCCTCACGATGTTTACCTTCACCGTTAAAGCAAGTGATATTTTTTTTTTTTTTAATACGCACATGCTTTCGAAAAGACAGAGGTGCGTGCCTGAGTTTGAACCCGAGATCTCTGACTTTGCAGTCCAACGGTCTAACCACTAGGCTATCACTGCTTTTTGTTTTTAATGCTAGTTGTATTTAATAATCTGTTCCTAAGTTGGTATACACATTAAAGTTACTCTGTTTTTCCTTCTACAATCGTAATACCAATAATTTTAAGCCCTTTAAAATTAGTAGCACTCTTGCTTAGCCTTGTGGTGTTGTCTAACAGTACATTTTAGTATACACCATGAAAAACCTTTGAGGCCTACCTGGATGCATCTTCACTTGTGATTTACATAAGGGTTTACTTGGATAGGCTGGCATGGCAATACGGCGTCCATCTTGCATGCTTGCCGCGCGTAATGGAAACCAAGTTTTAACATTTTGACCCATAATATTAAGGGGTTTTATGATTAAAACATTAGCAAAGCTCACTTTGTTCACCTACTGTTCTTGATCTAGTGATGGCTTTATTTAGTGTTTAAGCATAAGGCGTTGCGTAGATGCAGGTTCCCGCACGGGATAAATCTTTGTGACCCACATATGTTTTTTTCGATCTGGGTGGACACACAGGGATCACGCCTAATGTGGAGCTGGACTTAAAAAAAACGTATAAGTCAGATTTATTGAGATTTTTTTTTGTTAAATATTTGACGGCCATAAGCGACTCTACGTACAATATTTGTCCTAAATTAGTACGGACGCATTGTAAGTCGGAGTTTTTATTCCTGTTCTTTACCATTAAATGTTTTTTTTTGTTAGACTAAATTACGTAAATACATATTCGTTATCTGTAGGTTACTAATGTGTATATCTAGAAGCTTCGGTTGAAATATGTCTAGTGGTTTAACGAGTTTTAGTGACATTAAAAGATAAAAGCTAATTTTTAATCGAGAAAAATATTTTCGTCGTGGGTTCCATACGATTACGAAATTAATTCACATTAATTAAGTTTCGTAATAGTATTTTGATTCAATCAAAGTTTAAGGAAGACATTGAACAGGAGAGTAAGGTACTAATTATTTCATGGATTTGAGTTCAAATTCCTTAACAGAAGTTTGTATGAACGAAACATGTTTTCAAAACATTATTTAAGGTTTCTATCTAGAAAGAATGACATAACAGATATACAATGCGAAAGTGGAAGGATGTAGGTACCGGAAATACCTAGACTATCTTACCATGGCCAAATAGACCGTGTCTTATCTGAAAGGCAAGTCAAGAGTCTCCGTAACCGGCGAGCGTGTATGATACGAACTATGAGAGTGGAGGAAGCCAGAGAGGTCTGTAAGGAACGAACCTGTTGGAACTCTGTACTCTCTGCCTACCCCGCGAGGGAGCTGGCGTGATGATATAGATAGATAGATAGATCTATAGTGCTTGTCAAGACAAATCTAACGAGCCCAAACTCGATAAGGCTGTCCCGGTTAGTTGACGAGTCTGAATGGCTACCTTCCGGCTCCATCACCAGATCGGTTCCATGGTACCATATCATTGCAGTTACATAGGTATGTCAAATATTAGCTGCATTGGATGACAGTGCTTCAAAATTGGATGACCTACTGAACCAGCAAGACAGACAGGAAGATAAAATGGTATGTAATGTATAAATGACGAACGATCGATTTCGGATTTGACTGTTAAATATAACTTGTGACTTCGATTTAGCGCAGTAAGAGCTTAAACCGCTCCACCCAATGGGTCGAATAGTCGCGGGTTCGATTCCCGCACGGGATAAACCTTTCTGTGACCCACATTTATTTGTTTCGGTCTGGGTATTTGTTTATGTATATTTTCATGTTTGTAAACGCGCCCACGATACAGGAACAAATGCTAGAGTAGAAAACGTTTTTTTTAAATTGCTTCCGTCTTTCCGTTAGAAAATTTTTCAATCCATTTTTCTAGTATTTACTATGATCCGATTAGGTTAAAATAAATTTTGGAGCCATGGAAAAGATTTTTTTAAATTATATCTATCTATATCATCTTGCCAGATCCCTTGCGGGGTAGGCAGAGAGAACAGAGTTCCAACAGGTTATTTCCTTACATACCTCTCTGGCTTCCTCCACTCTCATTGTTCGTCTCATACACACTCGCCGGTTACGGAGACTCTTGATTTGTCGTTCAAATAAGATTCGGTCTATTTGGTCATGGTAAGATAGTCTAGGTCTTCCCCGGTACCTATATCCTTTAACTTAAATTATAATTACAATTAAATTTATCTGTGGAACCCCTAGAAACAAAATCGTGGAGCGGGTGGGATTAATCCGTCAATATTTGGGGTATTTATGTAAATTAGGTAATAATAATAATAATGACCGTCACGCCTATATTCCCCAAGCGGGGGTGGCAGAGGTGTACTGAGTACACCCACGTTCCGCCGACGATGCTAGGTCCCATGTAATAGAGGGCGAGCCTATTGCCATATAGCGGGCACAATTCCAGACTCCGGACTCGTGTTGGGAAGTTTTCGCTAGAAAAACTACACTTGTCCGACCTGGGATTTGAACCCAGGACCTCGTGATCACAAAGCGATGCGCTTTGCCACTAGACCAACGAGGCAGTGAATAGTGTAAATTAGGTGACATTGCAATAATATGGTGGATTATGAAACTGGTCTAATGTCGGAGCCGGGAAGTGGTTGAACCTAATCCAGGGACTCATTATTTCTCAAGTTTAAATTCTCAAGAAGCTAACAATAAAACGCTTAGAAATTATGGAAGAATATGCCGCATAAACACTTATTTAAATTCTAAGAATGTACACCGATACCGATTTGATGCAAATTTTATCTTATTCCGTTGTAATAAAGATAATAATCAGTTGACCTATTGTAGCCTTGGTTAAAGGGATTTTCCCTACAATTCCTATTGTTTGAACGTGTCAGAGCGCTGATACGAGTATAATGTGTTTTGCGATGGATGGGTTTAAATAATAAGTCTTTTGTTGTTGTTCAAGATTATGTATGGTGTGACGGTGTATTGGGTTACGTGTTTACCCTGATTGTGGGTCTGATGAAAGCGTGCTATTGACCCTCATGTATAGTATAAATAGGGTATAAGATCACTTAGTTTATTTAATTATTTTTTTATTTATATATATATTCACTGATTCGTCGGTCTAGTGGCATCGCTTGGTGATCACGAGGTCCTGGGTTCAAATCCTAGGTCGGACAAATGAAGTTTATATAACGAACTTCTCAGCATGAGTCCGGGGACTGGAATCGTGCCCGGTATATGGCAATAGGCTCGCCCACAATTACATGGGACCTAACATCGTTGGTGAAACTTGGGTGTACTCAGTACACCTTTTCCACCCCCGATTGGGGAATATAAACGTGATGGTGCTTTTTTTTTAATAAAAAAATATCTATTCCTATGTGGTAGATGCGTTTGAAAACATGAAAATTACATATACAAACAACCAGACCGAAATAAATATTTATGGGTTACACAAACATTTGTTCCTTGCGGGGATCGAATCCGCAACCACTTAATCCAGTGGGTGGCATAAATTCTTAACCACTGGGCTAAAACGGACGATTTAGCGCAGTGGTTAAGAGCTTAAGCTGCTCCGCCCACAGTGTCGAATAGTCGCGGGTTCGATTCCCGCACGGGACAAATCTTTGTGTGATCCACAATTATTTGTTCCGGTCTGGATATTTGTTTGTGAATTTTCATGTTTGTAAACGCACCCACGACACAGGAATAAATCCTAGTGTGGGGCTACGTTTAAAAAAAAAAAGTAATTTCTCGTACTGTTATTATAATAATAATTATAAACACTCATAATTTAGTAACACTATCACAGAAAAAATTATTAAATATACTGAACTAAAAGACGAAATTGCTAGAATATGGAAAGCCAATAAAGTGTGAGGTGAGAGAGATTGGGGCATACGCCATCACATGGGTCTAGTGCGGATTAGTGAAGGCAGGTTTGTGGTCAGACTTTTAATTGACACCCAGCTATCGCATTGAACACCATATTAATGCAATTTCGATCTAGTTGTAACAATTCCCACAAACACACTTTTAGCAATCACCATTTTGTTCTATGAAGGGTGGTAACGATGATGATAAGGATAATATGCTTGTCCCCTATTATACTGGGACTTAATATCGTCAGCGAAATATGGATATACACATTACCTCTGCTAGATTAATATAGACATCGTGGAGTTTATTCAGAGATTTTTTTTTCGGCTATATATATATATACCTCTTCACTGACGTCTTCCATCGGGTACGTCTCGAAATAACTCACAAAAAACATTTACCTTCAATGGAAAATTTTACACTTTTGATGCCAATAGAGATAAGCAAAAAAAAATATTTGGCTCAATATACGCAGTTTTTGCGAACGATGCCGTCTAAAAAGAAACTAAAAAAATATACTTCGTTAATTTCTATTTCAGAAGCTATTTATAGAATCATATTAAAAATAAACATCTTGAGACTTATGTTATATATAGTATATTAGTAATGTATTTGCGGGGTTCGATACGTATGTACTGTGTGTAAATAAGACGATATCTTAGATATAAATAACACTGTTTGTTGGTTATTAAAGTGTTATTACGCATAATTTTAAGATCTAGTTGCGAAGTATTTATTTTGATTATGTTCTAATGAACGTGTAAAATAATTTTTAAATTAGAGTCCTTGCTTTACACACACACCGTCCCGCCTATATTCTTCAAGAGGGGGTGGTAGAAGTGGTCTGAGTACACCCACTTTTCGCCGACGATGTTAGGTCCCATGTAAAATGGGGTGAACCTATTGCCATATACCGGGCACAATTCCAGACTCATACTAGAAGGGTTTTTTTCGTTAGAAAAACTACATTTGTCCGATCTAGGATATGAATCCAGGACCTCTTGATTACAAAGCGATACGTTTTGCCACTAGATCATATTGCATGCACGTACAGACAAAATTTCCCCTAATTGCATTTATATATATATATATATATATATATATATATATATATATATATATATATATATATATATATATATATATAGATTGACCTGCGTACAAAAATTAACTTATACACGCAAAAACCTAGTAAAGGCCGAGGGTAAAAACTGGATGGCTATAGCATAAAACCAGTCGTCGTGGTTATCTCTTTATCTCTGGGGGTGGTATTTGTCTTGCAATAGACATCTTTCGGTTATTGATGAAAAGCGCAAAAAAAACTAAATTTAAACCATTCTAACAGCAGACGAAAAAGTATGCAGCAATTCATACAAAACTGTCTTTACCGCGCGATTTCGCTATTGGGGTAGTACATTTAACGAAGGTTAGTAAACTTACTAGACTGCCTCATTTGTCTAGTGGCAAGGTCCTGGGTTCGAATCCTCGATCAGCCAAATGTAGTTTTTCTAACGAAATCTTCCTAGTATGGTTCTGCAGTCTGGAATAATCTGCCTAGTATAATGGCAATAGGCTCGCTCCCTATTACTATTACACCCATTTGGGTTTACTCAGCCTCTGCCACCCCCCTTTAGGAATATAGGTGTGACGGTGTTAGTAAATATCGCAAGCAAGAAATTTTATATTTTTTATCATTTATTTGCATGTAAGTTTGTAGTAGTACATATTCAATGGTATTAAAATATAGAGTTTATACAATTACATTAAAAAAATGACATGCAAAATATTCTTCGTAATTGATAAAATATTATTAGTGAAATATTACGAGTATGATAGGTAATTTGAGCAACTAGCACAATTTAAATTTATTCTATGTCAACTGCAGAGTATCAGCACTGTTCTATTAGCCACGTTTTAATTCTTTTGATAATCTCCTTTCCTAAGTGGAAAGGAAAGTGCTAAAAGAGGAAGGAATGGAAGTTTCTCATATTTTCCATTTTTTCCATCCTATTGTAAAAATTTAGCTATGATTAATACATCTGGCCTATTTATATCACAGGTAACATTAAAACTCAATTTACATAATTTTCCACGCGTTTGTAATTCTTGTTAATTACATTTTAATTGGTCCCCAACGATGTTTATGGAAAATAATCAATTTAAAATGTCTTAACATCAGGTTCTGTAAATGTGTTATGTCGTTAACATATTTGAGAATTTACCAACATATGCGTTTGGAATTATTTTCTTAATAGCGGTATTTTCCACCTGATTGACGTCAAACTGTAATAAAGGTTTAATGAGATTATAGGTGGTAATAGCGTCAGTTCGATACGGATGTCGCATCCCTGTGTTTGTTAGAAGGGATGACGCAACATGCATTAAACTATTAGAGGAATCATGAAAACTCATGACTTGTTACACACCGCCATCATGAAAATAATTCCTAGTACAGGAACACGGATATTTTTAAGAAAGGAACATAGTATTGTTAGATTCTTTCTAAATAAAACGTAGCCCTACTATAGTATTTTTCATCAAGGATGGGCACTGTGACAGTTCTAAGTGTCAAAGAAAATTATACTTTATTCAATGGCAATAAGAGGCATGACCTGTTTCTATACTTATGGTGTCATGCTTTAATACCATTCAATTAAATATTAATTTTGTTTGGGACTTAGAACTGTCACTACCCATCTTATGTGAAAAATATTATAGGAATTTTTGGTGTGCCGTGGGTGCGTTTACAAATATTAAAGGACATTGTCGAAAATTGCCCTGACCCATGCCATCATTATTTATCTATTTTATTAAAATAATGGCTAATATCCGTATCTACCGGACAATTTGCAATCTAAAACGAGTATTTCAAAGTATTGTAAGTACTTATATCGAAGTCGCCGACATCTTTACTGAATGTCAACACACAATATAACCTCATATGTACTAATGGCTACTGAATTATAACCTTAAAATCTAATACTTTTTGTGCAATATTGCGATACAGTTTAATAATAAAATGTCTTAAGAGAATTTATGGGTGATTTGAAATCATACAAGTATTTTTCATTGCTGTTGGTTCTGGGGAAAATTATGAATGGGCGCAGAACAATGTTCTATATACACAAACGATTTGTCCCGTGCGGTGATACCCGTGACTACTTGATAACGAGACCTTAAGAGCTTAACCAGTGGTAAAGAGCTTAAGCTGGCTTAAGGCATGTTGCGTCATCTGTTTCAACATCTATACGGCCGCAACATCCACATCTGAATCAAATAGTCCATCCGTAGAGGTTTATTCTTCTTCTTCAGCCAAAAGACGTCCACTGCAAGACAAACGCCTCCCTTAAAGGCCACGGCTACAACGACCAGCTTTGTGCTGCACGCATCCAGCTTCTACCTGTGATCTTCACCAAGTCATCGTTCCATCGCTCGTAGAACTGACGGCCGTTGGGGTAGAAAGGTTCTCGAGTGGTGACCACGTACCGGAAGATGTGGAGTGGGCAGGCCCCCTACAAGATGGACCGATGACTTGCTGAGTTTTATTAATACAAAAAGATTGTTAATACTTCCCCGTGACTGCAAGTTGCGCAGCTCTACCACGGTAGAGCTACTTAACTTAGTTAAGTTAGTTTCGATAGGTATTGGTTTCGGTACAATTTTATATATCTATCTATCTATATCATCACGCCAGATCCCTTGCGGGTAGGCAGAGAGTACAGAGTTCCAACAGGTTCTTAAATACCACTCTGGCTTCCTCCACTCTCAAAGTCTCACGCTCGTCGGTTACGGAGATTCTTGACTTGTCCTTCAGATAAGACTCGGTCTATCTGGACACGGTAAGATAGTCCAGGTCGTCTCCGTCGACAGTATGACAAAACAGATATACAATGCGAAAGTAGAAGGATGTAGGAAGAATTTTAATTCTCCGATTATCTACTTAATCTTCTGGACACAACTTCATACATAAATACTTATGGTATTACGAATTAACTACTAATGTTCTTATCTACTAACCCCTACAACTCTTGGTAATCGTTCACATACTAATGTGTATGCTGTATTATAAAGCAACTTTTTCACTGAATGAATAAAAATATATATATACAAAAGTAAATAAAAACTCCGTCACGCCTATTTTCTCCTAGCAGGGGTAACAAAGGTGTACTGAGTACATCCACTTTTTGCCAAAGATGTTAGGTGCCGTGTAATAGAGGAAGAGCCTATTGCCGTATATCGCGCACAATTCAGGGCTCCAGACTGCTACTGGAAATTTTTCCGACCAAGGATTTGAACCCACGGCCTCATGATCACAGAGCGATGCCATCCCTTCTTTCGGATAAAGATACCGCACACAGGATCAGAAGACACTGACCTCGCCGGCGAGGTTTATGCGGAATGTCGATCTCCATTCCGATCTCGGTCTCGCACCTATTCGCGCCTTTATTAAAAAGGCGACAACCCAATGATTTTGCGAACGCGTCCAATCATAGTAATCCGCTAATCGTAGCCGCCGCCGACTACGAACATAACTCTCCTCCTATTAGCAGTTACCGCCGTCCGCGGCATGTTCTCACCGAGCCTCCCGATGCCCTTACATCCCTTCATTCGGATACAGATACCGCACACAGGATCAGACACCGACCGCGAGCTCGAAGAATCCCTTGCCCGCCAGCCGGTGCAGATCACCACGGCGAGACACCTTGTATACGCCCTCCCCCATAGTGAATGCCCAAGCCGTTCCTCCTTGAGGCGCTCTTGAGCTAGTTGCCTCCTTGCCGTTCTGGCTCGAGCGTAGTGGTTGCACGCTCACCCTCTTGTCCGGTGAAGCTGTAAAGGCCCCGCGGCCAACAGTGTAGATCATTCACACACACACACACAAACACAAAGCGATGCGTTTTGCCACTACACCAACGAGCATGTACAAAAGTAAAGTATTGAATCACAGTTAAATATTTGTGTATTAAATTTGCCGCTATAATCTGTCAGAAGACGTCATTACTATGTATCCAATCTTTCGCAACGTAAATATAATAATACCTCCGGATTATAAATCGATATGTATGAAATAACAGAACAAAAAGGACTAAATGAATTTTGTTTGCCATATGGAACAGATAAAAAAAGTGAATTATTATAATTCTTGAATTAAAAACGTTAATGTTTATACTTCTAAGGCCTGATCTTTTAACCTGCTCAAGGGCTATTTTTACCCTAAGTTACTTTAGACAAACTGAAAGTGAAGACAGTCATTTAAGTCTTCACCACAACTTTCATCGGCCTTATCTTTTAACCTGCTCAAAGGCTATTTTCACCCTAAGTTACTTTAGACAAACTGAAAGTGAAGACAGTTTTTACCTAAGTCTAAACCACAACTTTCATCGGCCTAATCTTTTAACCTGCTCAAGGGCTATATTTACCCTAAGTTACTTTAGACAAACTAAAAGTGAAGACAGTATTTACCTAAGTCTAAACCACAACTTTCATCGGCCTAATCTTTTAACCTGCTCAAAGGCTATATTTACCCTAAGTTACTTTAGACAAACTAAAAGTGAAAACAGTATTTACCTAAGTCTAAACCACAACTTTCATCGGCGTAATTTTTTAACCTGCTCAAGGGCTATTTTTACCCTAAGTTACTTTAGACAAACTAAAAGTGAAGTCAGTATTTACCTAAGTCTAAACCACAACTTTCATCGGCCTAATCTTTTAACCTGCTCAAGGGCTATATTTACCCTAAGTTACTTTAGACAAACTAAAAGTGAAGACAGTATTTACCTAAGTCTTAACCACAACAATCATAGGCCTTAACTTTTAACCTGTTCAAGGGCTATTTTTACCCTAAGATATTTAGACAAACTAAAGACAGTTATTTACCTAAGTCTAAACCGAGTTACGTAATGTTCATGTTTGTCTACGTCTAAATTCGTGTGGACAAAAAACTGTTCGAATTAAAAGAAGATAAATAGTTAAATTTTTTCGTAATCCTTGTAACGTTGCCAAAATGGATTTAGCTGGCTAACATATTAGGTCGATGTTCCACTGAAATATTAATATTCTCTGAATAAATATTGTTATCTCTATATAAAAGGGCGGTATGACAAGTTAAATTAATTAATTTTGTATCCTTATACTAATTGGAGTTGCGTTACTGCCTAATTAATAATCCTACTTATATTATAAATGTAAAAGTTTGTATGTTAAGATATTTGGATACTTCTTACTCGATCAAACGGTTTACCGGATTTGGATGAAATTTAGCACACAAATAGTTTATTACCTGGATTAAGACATAGGATACTTTTTATACCTGCAAAATGTTAGGTTCCTGTCTAATGTCAACGCGTACCAAGTCGCGGGCAAACGCTAGTTCATTAATATGTTTAAAACACGCTGTGGTCAATTAAGTTGATGGCTATACTTAACAATTTAAATAATAGGATATATTTAAAAAAATAAAATAAAATGTCCTTTACAATCACGAGGTCCTAGGTTCAAATCCTAGGTCGGACCAATGTAGTTTTTCTATCAAAAAACTCCTAGTGTCAGTCTGGAATTGTGTCCGGTATATGGCAATAGGCTCGCCCCCTATTACATGGGACCTAACATCATCGGTGAAAAGTGGGTGTACATAGCACACCTCTGCCACAGTGTTTTTTAAATAAAATTTCAAGGACACATGAGAAGTACATATGGTTACAAAAACTAATTGGGTACCGGTTGTTTATTCTGATCAATGGCTTACACTTGAATGTGAAGAAAACCAAGATTATGGTTTTTGAAAGGGAAGAAACCAGAACGAATGTAAGGATTGTGGTTGGTAACGATGTGCTGGAGCAAGTGAATGAGTTTGTATATCTTGAATGCGCCTTCAGTTATGATGGGAAATACACCGCTGACATAGAGAGAAGAGTGAGTGCAGGGAACAGAGTGAATGGTGCGATGGGAAAGATACTCGGGAGCCGGCACTTAAGCCATAAGGCGCAGCTGGCCATACATAACGGAGTTCTTGTCCCAACGCTGTTATATGGTAGCGAGAGCTGGGTATGTAAGAAGGAGAATGAAAGTAGGATAAACGCGGTAGAAATGCGAGCTCTGCGGAAGATGTGCGGAGTGAAATTGACCGACCGCATTAGCAACAGCGTAGTAAGAAAGCGAGTAGGTATGAAAGATAGTATCGGTGTAAAGATGAGAAAGGGCATGCTCCGTTGGTTCGGGCATATAGAAAGAATGCCAGAGGAAAGAATGACAAAATAGATATACAATGTGAAAGTGGAAGGATGCAGGTACCGGGGAAGATCTAGACTATCTTACCACGACCAAATAAACCGAGTCTTATCTGATGGAAAAGTCAAGAGTCTCCGTAACCGGCGAGCGTGTATGAGACAAACTATGAGAGTCGAGGAAGCCAGAGAGGTATGTAAGGAAAGAACCTGTTGGAACTCTGTACTCTCTGCCTACCCCGCAAGGGATCTGGCGTGAGGTTATAGATAGATAGATAGGTTGTTTATTAAGTTTTACGACTATTTACATATACTAATGGTCGCCCATTGGTCGAAATTCGACCTACTCTTTCATCGTTTGCTGGTTATTTTTGACATTCAGTAAGACTATAGACATTTCAATATTAAAGACAAACAATATTAATCTATTCGCAATTTGACCACAGGCTTAACAATAAACAAAAGAGTATATATGCGTGTGTGTCAAGTACATGGTAGTGTGTGTAATGTTGTTTTTATTGATTTAATGTTATTTTTTTGCATAATTAAAAAAAAATATTAGCATTCTGCACTCCTTCTCTATAAAAAATATAAGTGTGGGAAATTTTATACTCCTCCGTCCGCGCAATTTTCGCAAAAAGGGGTACAAAGTTTTTGCATCACGTATTAATATAATGATAACCAAGAACGGGTAGCCCATTGAAATATTCTGTTTGTAATTAATTGTATTGTTTATGAGTATAAATAATAACGTTTCGTGGAAGGCGTTTGAAAAGATTTTTATTATTTATTAATTGTTAGTACTTAAAAAAAACAGCCGTAGAAACATTATTTGATAATAACAGTTTGTGGGTAATATTATTGATACTAAGAAAATGTGTTCTGTACTGATGTAGTTGTAGATCGTACGGGTTTTTAAGAACTCTTATTTCTTCCTCGTAAGGCCACGTTTTCATATGAAATACAGTTTCGTTTTAAATAAACAAGGTGGAAAAACAAAAATATAAATAATTTTCGAAATGGGTTAAAAAATTTCGCAGATTGGATGTCTGGTATATTCTGGATTTTTCTTCTTAATAGTTGGAAAATGAAATAAATTTTAACAATAATATTCAATTCCTCTTTCATAGCAACATTCTTTATCCGAGTGACTCTATACTTGCATGATTTTGTCAAGATTTAAAACGAAAATCGTAGGAGCCACATAGGACGCATGTGTAGAGTTCGAAGCTGCTTTAGGGGCCGAAGTTGCTCGCATCCGTAGGATTTACTCTCGATTCCCTACACCCGTCTATAATTATTAATATAATATTAGCCCTATTAAATAACTGTCCTACCGTTGGGCACGGGCCTCCTCTCAAACTGAGAGGGCTTAGGCCATAGTCCACCACGCTAGCCTAGTGCGGGTTGGTGAACTTCACACACCTTTGAGAAACTTTTAGGCATGCAGGTTTCCTCACGATGTTTTCCTTCACTGTTAAAGCGAGTGATAATTACTTTTTAGTACGCACATGCTTACGAAAAGATAGAGGTGCGTGCTTGGGTTTCAACCCGAGACCTCTGACTTTGCTGTCCAACGGTCTAACCACTAGGCTATCACTGCCGCACCCGTCTATGGGCAGTGCTAAACTACCAGCGCCATCACCGGTGGGAGGCTACGGCCGTAGCTTGTCAACACCCTCCCAGTAAAGTCATGTCGCAAAGGGACCCAGTCTTGTTCCGGATGGTGCCAGGAATTGCCTTAGGAGGAGGCGGGTCTTCCGAGGAGCAGGGCGGGGTAGAGTGGCCCACATCGCCGTGAGCACCGTTTCGGTACAGGGAGAAACGTATCATCAAGTCTCCCCCGAAGGCGGGCTCTTCGGAGCGCGGCAGAGGGGCACCGGTACGTTCCATACGGATGGTGATGTCGGCCACCTTGGGGTTCGTAGCCGCTAAGAATCCGACACGCCCCGCGAGCTTCCCCCAAGGCTCGCAGAAGTCCTATGTAGGATTTTCCCCAGGGAAAAAAGGAGGAGGTGGGTCTAGCCCTATCATTCTGATTTGGATCTCGGTCTAGCTTTCGTCTCCTCAGCCTATTTATTAGTGGATAAGCTATTACTGAGTCAGCGAGCTACATCTTCGGCCCAATCGTTACTTTTCATATGGTAAGATAGGGGTAAACGCTGACGAGTCTTCAACAATATAAGTCTATCTGATAAAACTCAATACAAATTAACCTTAACATTCTACATATTACATATTTAACACATATCACAGCTCATAATTACCCATTTGAATGACTTCTATTCATGCGTATTTTATTGAATTAGGTGTTAAAAACACCAAGTTTTCATTAAATCCTCGAATCGTTCATATTTGCGGTTGCAAACTATGTTTAGTTTTCTAATATTTTATGTTTAGTTTTCAAAAATACATGTTTTTATCAGTCTAGATTTCGTATATTTAAATTAATTAGACATGTTTTTACTCCGTCAAGTTAAACAACCCGTCAACATTTTCCCCCTAAACCTAGGCCGCAAACTTATAATTTTCTATTACTATAATTAATTAATATAGACTTTATTGTGAACAAAACATTCGTAAAATACCATTAATTTATTGTAGAGATCATGTCACTTAGGTAGAGAGCTCGTTTTGCGTTGTTCTTTCATACAGTATACGAAAATAAACGCTAAGCCCTCATTTTTAAAAAGAGTAACCACAAAGGTTCTTGTCCTTCTTCTCTGAATAACATTCCGAAAGGGTGGTAGAGTCTTAAGCCATATAAGCCTTTTCTTTCTTGACTATTCATAAGTAGTTTTTGGTCTACATGAATAATAAAAAAACATTTCGATGTTTTCTTTATAGTAAGTCGTTACGTGGGTTTATAAGACTGTGCACAGCATAGCCAGTGTATAAAACAATAATGTGTTACCATATTTCTGAAGGACAAGCTTGAAACTGGTTGGAAATGATTTCAACCCGTTTCCAAGTACATACTTAAGGTGACTGACATTTAACATATCAAGCGTTATAAAAAAAAATGTAGAACAACTTTCTACTTTTGTTGGAAATGTCTTATATTTTAATCTGAAATAATTTTTATTGTGTTTAAACTGTGCGCGGGTACGTCTTGCGCGACCACTGTGCGAGGGTACGACAAGCGGGTTCCAACTTGTCGATTAGATAGTATATTTTATTATTTTTAACGATCTACGATATTTATCTAAAGCGTAATTGTATCGCATTATCGCAAAAAAACCGTAAAATTCCTATAAAAATGGCAAATTGAGTTTATGGCTTTGCGAGCACATGAAAATTTTAGTTTACTAAATATGGTTTTACGAGGTTAGTTTATTTGATTTACATTACTCATAAAATCGTAAAATACCTTTACCCTTATAAATACTTGAGGAATACGTCCGTTATGATGGTTGAATAATGCAGCCCTAATTCTCTCCATAAGATTGAAATATTAGACAAAAAATAATATATTGCTTAAATTAATAATATATATAATACACACTCTCTACACCCCTGAGCCGCTCACACCGGTATTGCCCTCAGTTATCCTAGGACGACCGTTTGAGGGCCCATCTAGTAAGCGGCGAGTCACCGCCGGCCACGGGTAATTAGGTATCACTAATTATGGCCGGTGTCCGTCCCCTTTGAAATAGTCCAGTTTTTGTCCATCAAACCTCATTTACATAGCCCTTGTTTTCTTTCTATAATTTACAATAGTCCTTGCACCTGCCGGGGTCAGTTCGCTGGTTATGTTTCTTTATTTTCAGCAAGTGATCTCAGCAGGTGGCTTACATAACATTAACTACTCGCAAAGGGCCTTTACGTGTTGGACCCATGTTCCCATGCAAGCCTTTCAAAGGTCCGGGTTAAGCGCGTGAATCTCAGCGAGATACATATATATAATATAATATCTTTTTAGTTTTTACTTTACTCTCTCTTTCCATTTAGACCATGTTTTACCAGAAGGGCAGGTCAAGAGACTCCGTAACCGACGAGCGTGTACAAGACAAACTGTGAGAGTGGAGGGAACCAGAGAGGTCTGTAAGGAAAGATCCTGTTGGAACTCTGTAGTCTCTGCCTACCCCGCAAGGGATCTGGCGTGATAATATACACTAACTGTGGTAATTTATGTATATTTTTACCTATTATAATAACGTTGGCCGAATGTTGAAGTGACACAATATAAAAGTATTATTATTTGAGTTAAGTTGAGTACTCTAAT
This sequence comes from Phalera bucephala, assembly GCA_905147815.2. Taxonomy (NCBI): domain Eukaryota; kingdom Metazoa; phylum Arthropoda; class Insecta; order Lepidoptera; family Notodontidae; genus Phalera; species Phalera bucephala. The sequence goes on from LR990612.1 coordinate 30,676,878, forward strand.
ATCATAAAAATAAAGCTTTATTTCCTCTGTTTCTTGTGCTTTTTTATTCGTTTTTTTGTTATTTATTTCAACCTACGATATGTATCTATACAAATTGAAGTCACCTGCCACTTTATTTCTATGGAAGCACGGGTTAATGTCAGAAAGTCTACGGAGTGGATTTTAAATCAGTGTCAATAGTGACCTCACTATTGATTTACTAGCAAGGTTCAGGATTATAATTTACTAATATTCTGAGCAAATTAGCAGAACGATGATGATATTTGTCAATTATGTCGAAAAAATCGTGGCTCCTGTGAGCTTAAATTTAAATGGTGTGCGTTGCGTAAATCGATAAAGTAATATAAAAATAATAGCGCACACACGCTGAAATTATTCCTTTCAAAATGTAAAAAAAATCGTTTTGTAATATATAGGGCGAAGCCGGACCGGAGCGCTAGTATTATATAAATTAGCTTTATTATAAAATGAATAGTTTCAAAAACCAGTCGTCCAAAGTGTAGGTGTTATCACTATAATAATCTTTGTTCAGGAATTGGAGCTTAAATAATTTAATAATCTTAATGAATCTTTAAAGTCTTAAGAAACAACTTCGACTGTGAAACTTTATTACAAAGTTTTATTTTAGCATTTACTCCAGTAATTTAGGTTCTAAAATTATCTAGATTTAGACTTGAAAGTTTAACAGTGATACCGCAGAGCTAAACCCGGTTGCCCAATCAGCATCAACATATCTTGAGATATATAACTTAAGGTGAAGGTCGCGGGTTAAATATGCATGCGTACATACAGCACAAGAGACCTTTGCTGATTTATATAATATATAATATTTATCATAATATTTATCATGTAAGATGGGTACTGTGACAGTTCTAAGTGCCAAAGGAAATTATGCTTTATTCAATGGCAATAAGAGGCATGAACCGTTTCTATAAATAACTATGGCTATGCCTTAACACCATTGAATTAAAGATAAATTGTTTTTGAAAGTAAGTACTGTCACAATACCCATCTTAAGTGAAAAATATTACAAGATATATGCATGTGTATATAATAGTTTATTATAAATAGAGTAATTTCAGACGACTTAAAACATTGTATACAGAATGACCTTTGATGAATTTGATTGAATTACACCCGGTTTCCGAAGGTTGATCAACGTAAAAATCATTTGATCTCTTGTTAAGGAACATTATAGTTTCTAAAAGCTTAGTTAAGTTCATCTTGTCAGTTAACAGAGCTGCAGAATTATGCTTCATAATCGTATGTCAAAAGCCATTTTGAGTATCTGAAAGGCTATTATGATTTTTGCCATTATAATGCATCAAGCAAATGTCAAAAGCTTTGTTAAGTAATTGGAGCCTATGGGCGAATTTAAAGCTGAGATCAATTACTGTGTCTGTTAGAGATAAAATTGCTTCTTTGTACGTAAATCTATAGGTGTTGTCTGAAGTTTGAGATACCCCAGGGTGCATATAAATTAGGTGTCAGCTTGAGCAGATTACAGAAGTGTATAGGAACAAGAAGATTGGCGGTTGATATTTAAATATAAGATTGCTACATACGTATATTCACGCTTATATCCCATAGAGGTAAGCAAAGGCTTCCCAAATGCTAAGATTCTGATACACCTCTTTCGACTGCACACTTGAGCCTTTTCAAAGATACTTTGGTCGTGGTAGGTTCTCTTTGGGCGACCTGTTTCGACGTTCCCACTAACATTTTTATTAGACACTCATCCTGTCCACATGCTCATACAAATTCAACAACTTGTATATTAATATTAAAATACGTATCAGGTCTACCTACTATGCTCAGCGTTAATAGATATTTAACTATCTAGATATAATTTGTCCTTGAAACTTAACTTTAGTACAGGTTTTAATTCGAAGCAGTAAAACGACACATTCCAGAAATCTTCATTTATTAGCATTTAATTCCATAATCATTAAGTTGATTTTAACTCAAATTGTCTCCACGTGTACGTCGATTGCCACCGAACCGGATCGCAAATTTGCTCTACCTGTAGACAAAAGAAAGAAAAATTAGAATTTCATCGGATAGATGTTTAGTTTGACAGTCTCCCTTTATTTATGGGCATTGTTTAAAACCTTCAGTTAATGAAATTATCTTTCGAACGGATGCCAATTTAGTAGCATTTATTATTCTGATTTTATTATTTATTGCAATATCTGCTTATTTTGCAGATATTAATAACATTGCCTGCATGGCGGAGTGCTTCATTGGTCTATACCGTCTAGTATTTATACCTTGCACCGCTAGTTGTGCATGAAGACTACATATGAAGACTGGCGATAATGAGGATTGGGATTTTAGGTTGGACAATGTATTATTAAGGTTTCTCTATCGAACAATCTCTGTAGCAGTCCAAATTTTGGAATGGTATAATATACTTATGCTATAATGGCAATCAGCTCGTTGGACTGTTGTATTGAGACCCGAAATCCGCGGAAAAATGTAGGAATGGAATAGTATGTACATCACTGCCATCTCAGCTTGAGAAATATAGGTGATTTAGATATAGTAATAAACACCTTATTTAGTTACATTTCAAAAGATCTTGAGTTTCTGGTTTCTACTAACATCTATACCCCATTAGCTAATTCATATATTCAAAGTTCAGTGGTTTAAAACAAAAATATTACAGCAAAAGATGTGTTTTTAAGACGAGGAAATTATATGGTAGCTGTATTTAAATCAATACATAAATTTTACAAGCTTTGATCGCTTTTAATACACATACAAAAATCAAGTATTTCTTGTTTCTGAATTGAATAATACTTTACAAACAAAAACAGTTTCTAATGCGCAACTTGTGAAACATCTTAATTTAGAAACTAACAGTTAAAATAAAGAAATACCAACCTGATAATTTAGTAGAATCCGCAACATTATTTCACTATCACAATAACACACACCGTTCTCTTCACCTTTTCTCATTAAACTTAGGTTTATAGTCCATTGTAGATGACGCCATAGAAGATGTGCTTCCAACACTACTAGTCTTCGACAAGTCCGTCTTCTTCCTGAAGCTGAGTCTCGTTTCGCCCCTGATAAAGCGGTCAAGGGCCTGCCTCAACGAGGAATGCTTTCTCTCAAATGGATTTGTGTACATTTTTGTTTGAAAATTAGATTGTTCCAAAGTTGAACACGTCCGTTCGCTACGAGTGTTGAATCACTTCTGGCGTATTGCACTTCCTACTCTTTTATAAGAGGCGACTCGTGCGCATGGCCCGGCTGGAGTTCAAACACTTATGGGCAAACGCAGACGTCACGACCGGCGTTTTGTTTTGATGCTTTGTAATTGGTTATGTTATTATGAAAACTATACGTGCGTTATTGACGTTCCACGGTTTTTTTTGTAGTTGTTAAAGTTGTACTACTTTGTGATTGGAAATTGATAATCGGGTTTTAGATTATATTTTATTAGAGAGTCAGATATTCTTGGAAGTTAATCTAATATACATACTTATTTATCAACAAGCGAGTTCTGTATCCGCATTCTATAGATTCCATAGAAATTTTAATGATTTTTGAATTAATTAACATTAGTCATATCTCAATGAAGTGTTTAATTTCATTTTAAAAACAACAACACATCATCACGCAAGATTCCTTGCGGGGTAGACAGAGAGTACAGAGTTCCAACAGGTTCTTTCCTTACATACCTCTCTGGCTTCCTCCACTCTCATAATTCGTCATATACACGCTCACCGGTTACGGAGACTCTTGGCTTGTCCTTCATTTTAACGAATTCTGTAATAAGCATACTAATGTTTCCAGTTCTGTTTTTAAAATTTCAATTAGTAGAACTTCAAAACCTCGTATTCAATTAAGAGTTATGATAGTCCACTTTCGTATCTTTATTGATTTGATGCGTGGGTTCATATATTATCAATTTCTTTTATACATTACACAGAGTTCAGGAAACCAATTCTTATAAGAGTCGACTACAAGCATCCTCAATGCTACAAAATTATTAGCTGTAAAGTATTATTTCTGTTTATTTACATCAACGTAAGTATTTCATTAAAAGTAGAGTAAAAATTTAACTGTAGAAGCCTAGAAATTGTTTATAAACTAAGTATCTATATATAATATTATTAAAATTTAATTGATTGACGCTTGGTGTAGCTAGATCTGTGTTCAAATCTTAGGTTATTCTCGTTTAATACGTGACGAATTTGCATATAAAGTTTCTTAATATTTCCTTAGAATACCACACCAAGGGATACAGTTTCCTGTCTATTAAGACTTCCTGTTCTGAAATAATAATCATATCAAAATTAAACTGGACCAAACGCCCAACGGCAAAGATAAATTAATCTATGTATGTCAATAAGTAATGAGAGAAAGAAGCGTGCGTTAAACGAAGTCATGACCTACTGTCGACATGTTATGAGGTTTTTCTTAAATAATAAATCATTTATTTATGATGTTGCCTTTTTGTGTGCGATTGCGGATTGTCTGTGTACGTGCTTGTGTGTTTTTGTGCGTCAGAGCAAGTGTATTCTCGTACGAGTGCGTTTGTATATGTATGTGTATTTGTGTTTATGTGTGTGTATATATGTGAGGCAGGGTGTGTGTATATGAGTTAGTGTATGTGTGCTATGCACTGATGGGCACATGCATTGTGTTCTTTAATTCTGTTTTTTAAGGTGTGTGTATGCGAATGAACTACGCTGTTGGCCGCGGGGCCTTTTCAGCTTCATCGGACATGAGGGCGAGCGTTATACCACTACACTTGAACCCGAAGGGCAAGGAGGCAACTAGCTCAAGGGCGCCTCAAGGAGGAACGGCCTCGGCTTGGGCAGTCGCTATAGGGGAGGGCGTATACTAGGTGTCGCGCCGTGGTGCTCAGCACCAGCCGTCTAGCAATGGATTCTTCGCCCTCGCGGGGGAAGTCGGTGTCTGATCTTGTGTGCGGTATCTAAATCCGAAAGAGGGGATGTAAGGGCATCGGCAGGGTCGGTGAGAATATGCTGCGGACGGCGGTTGTGGCCCATAGGAGGGGAGTTAGATTCGTAGCCGGCGGCGGCTACGATTAGCGGATTTCTATGATTGGACGCGTTCGCGGAATATCGGGGTTAGCGTCTGATCCTGAGTGCGGTTGTTTATGCAATAGAATAAATCTGAGATCTTGGAGAGGATCGCACCCACGACATAAATTAGATTTTAATATTAATAAAAAAAGATATACAAGTTGATGGACATGGGGATACACACATATGTAGTTAGCCAAGTAAATTTTATTAGTTACTATTTTAGCATCATAAAACAGGACCGATGTGTATATTTGAAGGTTTTATAAATTAAATTAGGTAGAAGGTTATTCCAAATAGAGTTCAATTGAAGCGGACCCACGACACGGGAATAATTCCTAAAGCTTTTATTTAAAAAGAGAAAAAGATAAATCAGCTGTCCAGTATTGATACATAATTGGTCTTTTAAAAAAACATTATGTTAGCAGTGTACAATGACAATGAAATCAAAACAGTCACTTTGTTTGGCGTTCACCGTACACTTATGTTTGATAGTTAATAAGTAATGAAATGCTAATATTGCAGTGATTATTATTTTATTTCCTTTTCCACAATGTTAAATTTAATCTATCTATAACCTCACGCCAGATCCCTTGCGGGGTAGGCAGAGAGTACAGAGTTCCAACAGGTTCTTTCCTTACATACCTCTCTGGCTTCCTCGACTCTCATAGTTCGTCTCATACACGCTCGCCGGTTACGGAGACTCTTGACTTATAAATTAACTACGAATTTAATACTATATGATAATGATTAATTCAAACGCTACTTAAGTATTTTATGATACGGTTAATGATAAACGTTTGAGTGCTACGCGGTCTGATCGAACACTAACTTGAATTATATACTATGATGATCGCGTAAAAGACTGCATTGGCGAAAATGTGCCACGCGAGCTCGGTGTTCGATTACCTCGAGCACACTTAATGAACGGATATGCGTTTATTTGTCTAGCGGCGCACGCTCACGCACTTCGCATATTTAACACATTATTATAATATAATATTGGCCCTGTTAAGAAACTGTCCCACTGTTGGGCACGGGCCTCCTCTCAAACTGAGAGGGTTTAGACCATAGTCCACCACGCTGGCCCAGTGCGGGTTGGCGAACTTAACACACCTTCGAGTAACTCTTAGGCATGCAGGTTTCCTCACGATGTTTTCCTTCACCGTTAAAGCAAGTGATAAATAATTTTTAATACGCACATGCTTTCGAAAAGACAGAGGTGCGTGCCTGAGTTTGAACCCGAGACCTTTGACTTTGCAGTCCAACGGTCTATCCACTAGGCGATCACTGCCTATCAACACATTATTAATTCAATATATTAACATCACTCATTCGGACCAATATGCATATTTCAAGGGTAACAAGTCCAATAAGAAATCAATCGAAGGAGCTCCGCATTGACCTTTGGCATTGATTGTTAACATTTCAACCCTATCATTGATATGACATTGATAGCCATTATCGTGGACGGTATGTGTCTAGTGAACGACGAGTGTTTATAGATTCATGAAGTAATTAATAATAATAAATTCATAATGCGATTAATTCCGAATAATGATTAAATATGAAAGAGGAGTCAATTAATGAGGTTTGGCGCAGTGGTTAGGAGCTTAAGCGACTCCGCCCACTGGGTCGAATAGTCGCGGGTTCGATTCTCGCACGGGACAAATCTTTGTGTGACCCAAATTTGTTTCGGTCTGGGTATTTGTGTTTGTGAATTTTCATGTTTGTAAACGCACCCACGACACAGGTATAAATCCTAGGGCTGGGCTACGTTTATTTAAAACATTGAGGTAAATACATAGAGAAGCAAACGTCACTTCGGCGCGACGTAAAAAGTGTAACGACTTAAAAGTATGCCGACGTAGCTTTGAATACAATAAATAATTTGGAGTAAACATATATCCATCTCTTTTACTCTTGTTCCCCACCATACCGACATTACGTCGATCCGATAGAGGTAGCAATATTACTAGTAGTAAGAGGCTCAGTGTTGCTTACTATATGATTATTTCTCACAATTTAAATGCAAAATGAATATAAATTATTAATGATGTTATGAATATAATTTTTTTATTATGTATTTTTTTAATTAACTTCGTTATATTTCAGATAGAATCCAATACATGAATTATTAAAATAAATTATTATAGTACCTTATTCATTTTATTCTATATGAAATTAGAATTGTTACACAGATTATTTGGATATTAGTTAATAGTGTCCATTAGGGTATGTGGTCAAACTATGATAATATTAATGAATGAGTAATAAACAAAACATACCTAATGTTATCTATTGCATTAATTTCAAAATATTCAGCTTGATGGTTGCAGTCTATTCAGAGCGGGTAAAATAAATACAAATTTACAAAATACGTATCTCTTCAACAAACTCAATAAAACGTTGTTGCCTATTTCCTGTTTCCACTTCTTTATCCGGACGTTAAGAGTGGTAGACCACTCCAGTTACTAGACTGAATAGTTGCGGGTTCGTTTCCCACATAGTACAAATCTTTGTGTGACTCACATATTTTGTTTAGGTCTGGCTATTTGTTTATGTAATTTTCATGTTTGTAAACGTACCTGTACGGGCCAGCCCGTCCGTTTGCATCATCAGCATTTTTACGTCACATGCACATTATATTAATTAAAATCATTAAATCATAGAATAGTAATAATTTGGACTATCAATAAACGTTTTAATTATTACAATATCATTTATCATCTTCAAAAATCGCTGTACGAGTACAGTCTAACCCGCACAGTACCCACGATATTGAATAATTACCAGGTGGCGCTTTTTAAAAAAAAAAGGATAGAAAAAGTCTTGGTTAATTCCCCAATTGCTTTCTACGACACACGTGAAAACAAATGGGGTGGAGCTATTCTTTACCGGATCCATTAGGCAATTATGTAACAAAGAATTGTGTACAATATTCGCTTTGAGTAAATAGCTTATTTATTTTCATAATATTCTAATGAAATTTTTGGAACTCTATACTTTCTGTCTACCCCGCAAGGAATCTGGCGGAAATTGTACCAATTTGGAATCCAAAAAAATTAATGAAATAGATATATAGTAGATAGTATAGTACATAATTATAGGTGACACAATTATCCAACATTTTCCCATAAAGACGGGAACACTAAATGGTGTTTTAATTGCCAACACTGCGTCTCAAATTTATTTTTGAAACTTGAAATCGTTTTTTTATTTTATTTACTAGTAAATATATGAAAAAACAATAAACTTATGTATGGAAAGTCATTCCGCTTGCGGTATAGTGATTTTGTGACCTCAAATCGCGTTCTTACACAACGCATTTACCTATTTTGTGATTTTTTATTAATACGTGTTACTCGAGAGATGTCAGGCAGGCCAATGAATGACAGAAGCTTGAAACTTGGCTGCGGGCTTATTCTTATCCGTCATACTTTTACGCCAATACTGTTAATTTAGTGCTATGTATATCAATGATTTAAAAAAAAACATGTAACCATTCTCCATTCCGATCTCGGTCTCGAAACTATTCGTGCCTTTATTAAAAAGGCGACAACCTGATATTTCAAGATCGCGTCTAATCCAAGGAGTCCGTTAATCGTAGCCGCCGCCGAATACGAACCTTACTGCCCTCCTATCAGCTACTACTGCCGTCCGCGGCATGTTCTCATCGACCCTCCCGATGCCCTTACAGCCCTTCTTTCGGATACAGATACCGCACACAGGATCAGACACCGACCTAGCCGGCGAGGTCAAAGAATCCCTTGCCCGCCGGCCGGAGCAGAGACACCTAGAATGAGGCTTGGGCAGTCGCTATGGGGGAGGGCCCCCATAGCGACTGCCCAAGCCGAGGCCGTTTCTCCTTGAGGCGCCCTTGAGCTAGTTGCCCCTTGCCCTTCTGGCACGAGCGTAGTTGTTGCACGCTCGCCCTCTTGTCCGGTGAAGCTGTAAAGGCCCCGCGGCCAACAGCGTAACTTATTCACACACACACACACACACACAACATGTAACCACATTCCGTAGATATATAAGACCTCAGATACCTCAATTAAATCAATGGTTTACAAAATTTGTAAAAAGAAATAATGATAAACAGTAAGGCCAGTCCAAAAAAGCAATTATTTCAAAAGACTGGCCCGCTGAGTTCCTCGTCGGATGTTCTGTGTGAGGTCGCGTTCCGATTAGGTGGTAATTGTAAAAGTTGTTATAGTTTTTGTTGTTTGTAAGCCCTCTTGTTGGCCTATACAATAAAAAGAGTTTTGACGATTGCCTTTTGAGTTCCGTATGAAATCCAAGCTAATAATAAAGGAATTTACTTCGCTGTCTGCCTTGTTGGCATAGCGGCGCATAGTGCCGATCCTAGTTTAAAATCCATAATCCTCAGACAAAATGCGGTCTTTCTATGGAATCTCTCTCTACCAAATATCTTAACTGCAGTCCGGAGTCCGGAATTGTGGACGGTATAATAGCATTAGAGTCGCCCCTATTGAGTTTATACATTTCTCTGCCATCCCTGATTTGGGAAAATAGGCGTGACAATATTTTTTTTATTTTAAAAAATGTCCCAAACTTAATAATATTCCTGTGTCGTCAAAACACCTAGACTGAAATATGTGGGTCACATAAAGGTTTGTTCCGTGCGGGAACCGAACCCGCGGCTACTCAATCCAGTAGGCGAAGCGAATCGAGCTCTCAACCACTGGATCAGACCTTTTAATTACTATATTTCATTTTATTTTTACAATTTTTGGAAGACTATCAGCTATTATGGTTATTCATATAAGTCCCCACTAATAGAAATAGAGTAGAATTAATCGATCCGACAGAAATACCAGTGTAACAAAAAAATATACCTATGTATAGTGACAAAACAAAATATAAAGAAAAACAAAATCATTCAATGAATATTAACTGCTCAACTAGTCGAACTACTTCAGTTTGGTGTAATACTTCTCGTCAAAAAATATCGATACAAGGTTATTCCTGAATATTGATAGGGTGGTACCTATATTATAACTAATAGGTACTTATTTCCTTTCAATTTTATCAATTATGAGTTTAATATGGTTATTATCGTTTTGATTAATAAATAAATAAATAGCCCATGTAGGTCCCGGCAATTGTATGAGGAAATATACATTATTGTGTTCGTATATCATCTAATATTACCATATATCACTTGTCGTTATTAAACCACGGCAAAGACGTAAAACAAAATTATTAGAAGCGATACGCGTTCGTCATTACGACGCAACATAATGAATACTTAAAATAATTGAACTCAGTTAAGTGTGTCAATAATTAAGATATTTCGCTGAAAATTGACATTTATTACTACTCTATTAGAGTTTCAATTCAAATGTAGCGTTGTTGGTTTGTTGACATGCTTTTGGTTTTTGAAGTTAATAGGACAAAGGTTTTGTACTAAGCTGTGAATTACATTCGTGAATCACTTAGGGAATTGCTCTACGTTGGTTTTGTGTATTACCAGTAATTAGGTAAATGTATAATTACTCATACTTTCAACTTTGCGGTAGAACAAATGATACGTCAACAAGCAAAATGTGGTAACAGAAATAATTAAAGCATTCCAATTTCCACTCTGAAGCTAATGATATAAAGTAGAATTTCTCAGTATTATTAAGATTGTGTATTACGTTATTGTTTAATTGATTGGTATTTCAGAAATTTTACCCCTGACGTAAAAAGTGTAGGTAATGGACATTTGTAGGTATTTTGTACGTAATTTCTGCGTCAGGAACAGAACTGTGTGTACAACAACACGTAGAAACCTATTTGCGTTCATTCATTCGTTCCATTATGTTGGAGAACATTTACCGTAACTTTCCGAATGCATTTTTACCCAGAAACTTTCCGACTTAGGAATATTTATAAAGCTTCGGTCACATAAAATATGATAAAATTTAATTGACAGAGATTAATCACTAACAAGTAGTGAAAAAAATACTTCAGATAGTCAAAGAAATTTATATAGAAAGCTGTAGAATAAAGACTGCCTCGCTGGTCTGGTGGCAAAGCACATGGCTTTGTAATCATGAGGTCCTGGGTTCAAATCCTAGGTCGGACAAAATTCCCAGTATGAGTTCGGAGTTTGGAATTATGCCCGGTATATGGCAACAGGCTCGCCCTTAATTACATAGAACCTAACATCGCTCAGTACACCTCTGCCACCCCCGCTTGGGGAATATAGGCGTGACGGTGTAGAATTGAAAAAAATGTACTTACGTATGTACTGAATAACACTAATGTTGACTAACAGACAATTTATAGCTTAAACTAGTAGATCTAGAAACATTAATTTTTACACACGAGTATCCTTTATAACGCACGTGTACGAAGAAAGGATCTATGAAAATTCATCCCCAAAAGTAGTGAAATAGGGGTTTAATTTTTTTTTTCTTATGAACTACCCTATTGTGTCCCACTGCTGGGCAAAGGTCTCTCCTCCTTCTCCTTCCAAAGAGTTCTATCCTTGGCCAATGATGGCCATTCAGGCTGATATGCATCGAGATCATCGCGCCACCGCTTTTTAGGCCTACCACGACGACGATGTCCGTGTTCCGGGACCCATTCAGTGCTAATTGTAGCCCACCTGTCAGTGTTTATACGGGTCATGTGACCAGCCCAATCCCACTTAAGTCTAGCGGTTTTAACACGGGTCGTAGAATGCAGCACAGAGTTCTGCATTTGATCCATGCGTTTAACACCCAAGATGCTGCGCTCCATTGCCCTTTAACAAACCGATAAAAAATTTCGTCGAGTCCACAGCTTGTAAATCTATAAGCTATACCTACCTACACACAATCAGGTGACTTAAACCGGATATTCTCATACGTCAAATAGGACATAAATGTTAGTAAGCTGATAATTAAAGTACTTAGAACTTTAGCTTTGTGTTCATCCTAATAAGTATACGCATTTTTATTTCTGTCTCTGTTATAATGACATAGATCAACAATTTTAACACCTTCATATCAAAAGTATGGTTTGAAAAATTCCGATGATCTCAACGCACATCGGATGACATTGCCTAATAAGAAATCCTTGAAATATACTTGGAATTGCAATGAAGGTGAAATATTACGTCAACAAATACGTCAATTTTGAGAAGTGACTTCAAAAGGACTTATTGTGCGGCAAGGATCTTTTGGGCCATAGATGTCATTTACAGGGGGGCGTTGGTGTGAAATTAGGGGTAATATTTTATTAATTAAAAAAGAACTTGGGTAAATTTTATAGCAAACGGTAACTTTGCTACTGCACTTGATGACAGTGTTAGTTCCGATTTTGGCCGCGGGTCTAAAGATCCACGTACGACTGCATTTTTTCTTTCAATCTATCTATTTATATCATCACGCCAGATATCTTGCGGGGTAGGCAGACAGTAAAGAGTTCCAATAGGTTCTTTCCTTACATACCTCTCTGGCTTCCTCCACTCTTATAGTTACTCTCATAGGTTACGGAGACTCTTGACTTGCCCTTCAGATAAGACACGGTTTATTTGGTCATGGTAAGAAGTCTAGGTCTTCCCCGGTACCTACATCCTTCCACTTTCGCATTGTATATCTGTTTTGTCATTATTTCTTCCGACATTCTTTTTATATGCCCGAACCAACGGAGCATACCCTTTCTCATCTTTACACCGATACTATCTTTCATACCTACTCGCTTTCTTACTACGCTGTTGCGAATACCGTCGGTCAGCGTGACTCCGCACATCTTCCGCAGAGTTCGCATTTCGACCGCATTTATCCTGCTTTCGTTCTCCTTCTTACATACTCAACTCCCACTGCCATATAACAGTGTTGGGACAAGCACTCCGTTATGCATGGCCAGCTGCGCCTTTTGGCTTAAGTGCATTTCTTATTTTCCATAAACAATGTTCCAGTGCCATTCTACTTTTATATGTTATTTCGGCCTAATCTTATCTCAGGATGCTCAGAACCCTTTCGGCGTTATTTGGTCATGGTAAGATATTGAAAATCGTCATCAAAAGTGTTCCCCTTTACAAAACGACTTATTTAATTATATACGTCCATGTTTTTTGATTTTCTGAAGAATGTGTTAGAATAATAATTTTTAAACCTTTTGGAAAGTCATATCCTTGTGGAAAGATACTATTAGGAAAAGAAAAAAAATATAACCATATCCGCAATTTACTGACTCTTAAAACCTACAGGGATTTGATTAGCACCAACCGAAAGGTATTATTAAAAGGTTCATTATTCATCGCATGTAGAATTTAGGTATTTAGTGTGGTATATAAATACATCTAATAATACAGCTGTGAATATGCGCAAAGTGTAGAAACGCCTTTGAGAATGATATTTCTTTGCTCAAATCTGCATATCTGGCCGTCTCATTAGGAGGTGAAGTGCATGAATCAGATCCAGAATCTTTAATTTTTTAGTTCCTGGGATGCTAGCAGTTATAGGATATAAAAATATCTGAAAAGATGTTTCAAAAGCCTCGTAAATACGTAAAAATCGTTTAAGGTCAATCTGACTGGACTAGCCTCTTGTCCAATAAGGTAAGGTTATTTTGGTGTAGTAAGAATTTTTGTATAGATGAACGCGGAGAGGAGGCTTTGTTATGAAAAAGGTTGGGCTGTGTGACGCAAAAGGTTGCGTGAAAAGGGACGAATGTACTTTAAATGGTCGGAACCAGTCCAGTTTACTTCTGATCCGGCGACGCATTTGAATTACGCACGTTCTTGGAAGTTCAGCAGTTTACTTCGCAGTTTGATGATGTAACACGTTTTTGGGGCGCAGGTGGGTACATACTATAGCGACCTGTATTAAATACTGGTTTTAGTTCTTCGTTTTTCAAAACAGTAATTTGGTATATGATTACAGGTAATGATAGTAAAATTATGTTCGGTCTACAAAAAATAGTATGTTATGATCGAGACAAACGAGCTATTGTTTTATTTTGATGTTTTTTTACAGTTGTTTTAATACTTGTTGAGTCCCCGTCTTATGATTTAAGGTCTTAGCAGAACTGTAACTAGTTGCAAGTCACCGGGTATATTAAATAGAAAGATATGAAGTAGATGTAAAGAATCTGTGATAAGTACTTACGAGAATGTGAAAGATGCCTGCTTTGTCGTATAGCATTTTCCAAATTGAATCGTGTCAATCAAAGTATGGTATGAAATACTGTATAGAATTTTGGAATACTGTTCCTATTATAGTATTAGATCAACAAGGCAATCAAGTAGAAACACGAAATTCCTATTTTTTTCAGATCAATCGTTAAGGATACCTCGTAAATGCCCCATGGGCAAAAAACACAATTCCAGCAAGGTCATCCCTACTACTGCCTCGTTGGTCTAGTGGCTAAGCGCATCGCTTGGTGATCACGAGGACCTGGGTTCAAATCCTTGGTCGGACAAATGTAGTTTTTCTAACGAAAAGCTTCCCAATATGAGTCTGGAGTTTGGAATTGTGCCCGGTATATGGCAATAGGTTCGCCCCCCATTACATGGGGCCTAACATCGTCGGCGAAAATTGGGTGTACTCAGTACACCTCTGCCACCCCCGCTCGGGGAATATAGGCGTGACGGTGTGTTCATCCCTACAGACTTTTCTCACTTTCTCCATTTTCATAGTTCGTCTCATGTATGCTTTACGATAACGGATGCTCTTGACTTGTTCACCAGATGCAAAATGATCAATTTGAGCTCTAGCCAGTCTGAGTCTCCACCGGTACCTGCATCCTTCCACCTTTGAATTGTATATCTGATTCGGTATTTTTTCTTCGAACATTCATTCTATATGTCCGAACTATAGGAGCATACTCTTTTCCATATTTACACAGATATTTTTTATGATACTCACATGTTCTCGTAGCAGCATGTTGCGAATGCAGTAGGCTTGTATAACTCTACATATTGAATTTTTGTCTGTGCCGTGACGCATCTAATTTGAACATATGTACATAATAAAATAAAATTAAAATATTAGGGTAAAGTTTTAAAATATTTCCTGGTGGTTTTCCTATGGTTTATATTAATATGCAAATAAGAAAAAATATACAACTTGTGTTAGACATTCTAGTAGGTATAATTTGTGATTTAAAATGTTTATAAAATGTGTTGATAAACAGTTCATTCGGTGAAGTCCCGCGTACCGGAATTCACGAGAAAGCAGGTCTACAAGAATTATGTTAATATTATTTTTTTGTTACAAATAAATTATTCACGCGTCATCGATGTATGTATCAAGTAAATTACTAAACAATTTCTTATAAAGTGGTTAATGTATATTAAAATTTTGCAATGTTCCTTTAATGGGGCTTGTGTAATAGTGACTTGGTAGCGGGTTATTAAAGCTCGCATTTAAATATACCTACACTAAACAATTTGTTGTTTTGTATTAACACAGAATTTATGGAATAATATAGTACTTGGAGACGCGGTTCTCCCAATCCCGAAAGCGGCCGCCGCCCGTGCCCACAAAGTGGACTGTATTGCGGAAGATGGTAACTGTTATATAAATATTCGACTGGGGGCTTATGCAATCCACGTACCTTTTACTCTGGAGATCCACCAGTGCGCCTGGCTATAGGTGACGGCCTAGCGCTCGGAGACCTCACGCGGCTCGCTGATTGTTTGGCACCCCGGGGTGGACGCAAGCGGTGCTAGCTTTCGGAATCCTTCCTTCTTCGCGTTTTCGACATACGAAGACAAAGGCTCTTCGTATGCTCGGAGTGTGCGCGCGGGGGTCAACACAACAACACGTCCAACGAGAAGGATGCGCTGTCGCACAGATCTAGGCACACTGATCGGGCTGCTCCGTCGGAGGGGGTAGAAGCAGCTTAGGCCGCCCTACGCCAGATGGCGCGCAGCGGTGGTGACACAGATGTGGTGGAAACATAAACCCCGATCTAATTACCTATGTAGCTAATAGATGGCGCTAACATTTCCCCCGCCCTTAATGGGTTGCCATTAAAGTTACCTATTCACCAAACAATATCCTAAATTCGCGGCGGATATCTCAATTAAATTATGCAGATATTGCAGAAATAAAATACTGCACGAATATCTAATAAAACTATTTCTACGCGGTTATAAATTAGCCTACTGGTTCGGCAACGGACACAACCGTACAACCGGACGCAAAAACGTACCTTTAGCGGTACGGACTGCGACAACGCGAACAGTACCATCTTTGGACGCGTGAAGCTTTTCCACTACGCCTAGTGGCCAGGCGAGAGGTGGCGCGGCATCCACAATAATTATAACGACCGTGCCAAGAGCTATAGGGACAGCGGGCGTGTTCCACTTCTCTCTGGTTTGCAGCGCATGCAAATATTCGAGACTCCATCGCTTCCAGAATGACTGAACTAACATATCTAATAAACTATAACGCTGAAGTATACTAACGGCTTCAACTTCAGCTGCCGGAAACGAGCACAACGGCGCGGTGTGCAGAAAATGGCTTGGTGTTAACGCGGTCGGTTCAGTTGGATCTGAACTTAAAACCGTGAGAGGACGCGAGTTGAGTATGCACTCTATTTGTGCAAGAACTGTAATAAGCTCTTCATATGACAGAAGCTGTTGACCGATAACCTTAAACAAATGCGTTTTAATGATTTTGACCATACTCTCCCAACAGCCTCCAAAGTGTGGTGAAGTAGGCGGGATAAATTTCCACTCAATGCGGTTCTCAGTCAACTCTTCTTCAAAACGCGGGCGAAACTCCGAATTCAAAAATTTATACAGTTCTTTCAGATAGGAATTAGCGCCTACAAAGTTTGTACCGTGGTCAGAATACAAGACCTTGACAGGGCCGCGGCGTGACAAAAATCGTTTTAGAGCAGCCAGAAAGCTAACGGTACTAAGATCTGTTGTACACTCAATGTGCACAGCACGAGTGGTCAGACAGGTAAATACGCAAAGGTACGCCTTGAGTGCCTTAGCTCCGCGACGTCTGATAGGCGTATAAGAGATGGGACCTGCGTAGTCACAACCGGTGTGCGTAAAAGCTTTAGCTACCTGTTTAACTCTACTGTCTGGCAGATCTGCCATCAACGGAAAAGATGGTCTGGGTTTCATTCTGAAACAGACATTGCACTTATGAATACGCTGTCGAATAATACGTCTCGCAGACAAAATCCAGTATTTTTGCCTAAGCAAAGACATCACTAACTCAGGACCCGCATGCAAGTACTTGCGATGGTAATAATCTATAAGCAAGTCGACGACGTGACCTCGACGCGGTAACACCATAGGGTGTCTCGACGAAAATTTTAAATCAGAATTCGCGAGACGACCTCCAACACGAATCAATTCATCTTCTACAAATGGTCTGAGCTTTATTAACGCGGCTGAACAATTCTCATTATTTCGTAAATTAATAAAATCATCATAAAAATACTTCCTCTGTAAAAAATGTAGTAATTTCCTTTCAACAAACTCCAAATCAATTGCGGTAATAAACAAATTCTCTCGGCGAGGTAAAACTTTCAAAACACGGTACACCAAACTAAACTTCGTAGTAACTTGCTCCACGATGAGCAGCGGTTAGCTAACGCAAGTATATCACCATCTTCTTGAGGCGCGGAAGACGTTACAGGATGTGCGAGGATCCTCTGCTCAGGGATATCTGCAGGTATATAATCGATGTCCTTCAACGGCCACTGCGTAGAGTCTAACAGAGCCCACGGCGGTCCCTGGTGCCACAATGGGTGTGAAACCAACTTAGCAGGCGTCAATCCGCGAGACAGACAATCCGCTGGATTATCTGTTCCGGATACATGATAGAAATCGCTCGCGGGTATGTTATCGGTTAGCTTCACAACGCGATTAGCAACAAACGTCTGCCAGCGGTGGGGGGAACCTTTTATCCAATACAGAACGACTTTTGAATCTGTGAAAGCATATACTTTCAAGCCGGGAACGCGGGAAGAGTAAGTGTCCACGACGGTGCGAAGCAGCTGCGCCAGCAAGCCTGCAGCGCACAGCTCTAGTCGTGCCACGGACAGCGGCTTCATTGGCGCGACTTTAGATTTAGCGCACACCAGGCGGATGGTGTTGACGCTCGCGGAAGAAACATGCATGTACACAACACCTCCATATGCATGTTCACTCGCGTCCGAGAACCCGATCAACGTGACGACACAATCGCTGCGCACACCTAAATGTCGCGGGATTTTAAGTTCGTTCAAAGATGGTAACTCTGAACAAAATTGTTTCCATCGTCTCACGACATGAGGTGGCGGTTCCTCGTCCCAGTCGAGATTCAACTGCCAAAGCTGTTTGATCAGCAGTTTAGCATAAAGAATTGCGGGGGCCACGAATCCCATTAAATCCCAGAGGCGGGCTACGGTTGACAAAATGGAACGCTTAGTACACTTACCTGTCAGCGGCGACACTATAAAATGAAAAGTATCATTTTCTGTCGACCACCGCAAACCTAACACTTTGTATTGGTCGGACTTATCAAATTCGACGTCACGGCGAAGAACATGTGTCCCAGGTAAATTTTTTAAAACAGATAAGGTGTTGCTGTTCCACTTGACTAGATCAATTCGTGCGGATTCAAACAAATCGATGAGCTCGGTGGCCACGGCGATGCCTTCTTCGTCCGCGGGGACGGAGAATGCGACGTCGTCCATATAAAGCGAGTCGGCGGCGAGCGCGGCGCGGGCGCGTGGGTACCTGTCTCCTGCATCGCTTACTAACTGCGCGATGGTGCGCAGCGCATGGAATGGACTTGATTTCACTCCGAAGCAAACTCTATTGAACTCTAATAAAATCAGCGGGTCATCTGGGCTAAACCGGTATAAAATACGCTGGAATCGGCGATCTTTTTCCTGCATGATTAATTGTAAGAACATTTGCTTGCAATCTGCGGTCAGTGCTACAGCGAATAACCTAAAGTTTAAAATAATCTTAAAAAGATCACCCTGTAGATTCGGTCCGCTATGTAAAATGTCATTCAGTGACACTCCTGTGCTAGTCCTACAACTAGCATCTAAGACAATCCGTAACTTAGTTGTGACTTTATCCTTGCGGATAACTCCGTGATGTGGGATCACATACATCGGAGCGGATGGGTCGTCATCGGTCACTTCTCTTAAGTAACCTTGATTAAGGTGATCGCGAATCACTTGATCGTAAGCGGCCCGCAATGTAGGGGAAGACTCGAGCTTTCTTTCTAGACAAAGAAAGCGCTTACGAGCTGTCTCGTATGATTCACCCGGCATATTAACCGAATCGCGGAATGGCAATGCCACAATATACCTACCGCTAACGATATCGCGTGTAGTGGTAGTGCGGTAAAACTGTTCACACTCATCATCTGCCGGATGATGAGGTTGCGGGATTTTCAGCTCCTCTAGCTCCCAAAACCTACTAATTAGCTGGTCTATAGGCCGCTCCGGCGCTACAGAACAACAGCACGCGGTAATAGTACAAGAGGCGCGGTGTGCGCACGCGGTCGCGCACTCACCTCGCCCACACGCACTGATAATCGGCACGGCGCCCATTACCACAAAACCCAAGACGGTTTCTATTGCTACCAGTCCGGACGCGTCCCCTCTGACGACGCCTGGCATCAAAAGGTGCGGGAAAACCGCTGCACCGAGCAGCACGTCCACACCGCGGGGCGTGCCGAGCGTGCTGTCTGCGAGCGGCAGATCTTCCATCGGCGGAAGCGCGGACATATCTACAGACGCGGTCGGCAAGTTGTCCGTGATACGATCTAATACCAACGCGGTAATCTCAAATTTCACGTTCCTTTTGAATCGTGAATAAATCTCAAAGTTTGCGGAACCCTTAATTATTTTTTCCGAACCACCTATCCCCTTAACTACGGTACGCGGTATATCGCTCGGCCTAAGACCTAAACGATTTAAGCATTCAGAAGTAATGAAATTGCTCTGAGATGCACTATCAAGTAAACACCTAACTACATGTTCACGACCTGCACTATCGAAAATAATTACTTGCGCGGTCGCAAGTAAAACCGTTGTGTTCGCATTACATTGCTGGCTATTAACGGCCGCGGTATGATGCGCAGGCGCAAGTACCGAGTTCGACGCGGCAATGGATGTCGTACATAACGACACGTCCGTTCGCTGTTTCACTGTAGGCGGCCGCACACCACTTGCCTCACTCGCACGCACGGGTGACGGACCCGATGGCGTAGTGGTTAGCACGGAGAGCGCTTGGGAGTCAGAGTTCGATTCCGCTTTGAATGGTGGTTTTTCAAAATGAAGTGAACTATGATGCCTGCGTTTACATAACGAACAAACACTAGTGGAATGACATTCTGAAGCCATATGTTTCAAACTTAAACAATTAAAACAAGCATACAGCCGTTTTGCAGTTTTAAAACGAGTCTCTGGCGGCATTTTATTGAACGCGGGACATTTATACAAATGGGAATGTTTAACTGAGATACACATACATTTTTTATCGTCGACAACGTTTACAAATGTATGCAACTTGGGTGGCTGATTACTAACGCGGTGCCTACTACCTTCTACTTTTCTTGTAGAATTTGACGCGGGAGTCCGTTGTAAAATCTTAGATTGACTTGTTACAAACTCAACCAAGTTCTCAAACGTAGGTATAGCAGTCGAACTAACACTCATCTCAAAAGAACGAACAGTCTCATGGTCAAGTTTTTTCAACGCTACTTGCAAAAGAATTAAGTTTGACAAATCATCTAATTTAAGATTATTTAAGGCTCGTACGGACGTTACAAACTTATCGAGAAATAAATTAAAATTATCAGCAGAAGCACAGTTTAAAGGCTTAAAATCAAATAACTGATTCAAGTAAGTAGAAGCCAGCATACGTTTGTCTTCGTACTTATCAATTAAAATTTGTAAAATAAGTGCGTAATTATCTGCGCTGGGTGTAATGCCAGCACAAACTGCTTGTGCTTTGCTGCCTATTTTACCTAATAAATAATATAACTTTTCCGAGTCTGTAAGCGAGGGATTATCGTGAATGGTAGACTTAAAGCTTGCGTAAAACAAAGGCCACGAGCGAATATCACCATCAAACGACACTAAATCAATGGGCGGCAGCGAGGGCCGACCCTTAAGTGGCGAGTAACCACTCGCTGGCGACTGAGAAGTTGTGGAGAACTGTGCCTTACAGCTCTTGACACGGCTATACAGCTGTTCAAATGCGATTAAACATTTATAATTGGGTTTAGCGGTTGGATTGACGGAAAGCAAACGTTTGTTATAACTATCCAATACCTCGATGTACTCTGTTCTCATGTTATCTATATTGGAAACGGTACATAAGAACCTGTCCTTTGCAGGTTGATCATTATCTTTTATCTTCTTGATCGAATCATAAATTTCTTGAAAAAATTCAAATATCGCGTTACGTTTGCATTCTAAAATAGTTAATTCGCAATCAGCGGTTTCACCTTTCGACATTTTGAATAAAATAAACTAATAACTACTAAAATCCCAATATTAAACTCGAAGATTCTACAAAGGTTCAAAGTACAACTTGTGACCTACTTAGCAATGACCGTGCACCGGTCGTGCACGGCGCGGCGCGATACACAGAACTACCTACAATTAAATTTAACAAATTCAAAAATATTTGTTAATTCCCGAAATATCTGATAATAATCTATTCAAACGATATAAAAAAATATTATTATATGTTACAAAGGTGGTGGTAACTATAAGTTATAATTATATTGCGATATCTCACAAATAACAAGATATTCAAACGGTACCTACCTATGGTACGTAACAAAAACAGAACAAATATTACTATTATTGTTACGAATATGCGGTTTAAACACTAACTACTAGTTGGCAAACCCAATAAGACCGTAGGAAATATAACAACGAGAACGGTTCTCGTCGTAGGGCAACACCTAGCGCGGGCGCAACTAACTAGTCGCGGGACCAACCTAACTACTGTGACCACGGCGGTCAGCTACTGCAAACAATAGTCCTCAACAATCCGGCTCGAAGGACCACAAACAATGGAGACGCGGTTCTCCCAATCCCGAAAGCGGCCGCCGCCCGTGCCCACAAAGTGGACTGTATTGCGGAAGATGGTAACTGTTATATAAATATTCGACTGGGGGCTTATGCAATCCACGTACCTTTTACTCTGGAGATCCACCAGTGCGCCTGGCTATAGGTGACGGCCTAGCGCTCGGAGACCTCACGCGGCTCGCTGATTGTTTGGCACCCCGGGGTGGACGCAAGCGGTGCTAGCTTTCGGAATCCTTCCTTCTTCGCGTTTTCGACATACGAAGACAAAGGCTCTTCGTATGCTCGGAGTGTGCGCGCGGGGGTCAACACAACAACACGTCCAACGAGAAGGATGCGCTGTCGCACAGATCTAGGCACACTGATCGGGCTGCTCCGTCGGAGGGGGTAGAAGCAGCTTAGGCCGCCCTACGCCAGATGGCGCGCAGCGGTGGTGACACAGATGTGGTGGAAACATAAACCCCGATCTAATTACCTATGTAGCTAATAGATGGCGCTAACAGTACTTAAAGCTTGCTTTGTTTGTTTTTACCCAATATTTTTATTAATATCTGTTAATTAAAATAATCCTTACCCCTCATTTGAGCGCTTTGTCAATGCGCGTTTATAAAGAGCTGGAATGTAAGAAACGGTTAACAGTACGTTTCTCTTAAAAGCGTTCACAGCGCTTCATTAACGCGCGTTGAAAAAGCACCCGTGCTTTGCGGGGTTAGTTGGTGCGGAGAATCATCTATCACGCGGTAGGTATGTGAGATACAATTATTTTAATTTGTATGTCATGTTTATTTTTCTATTTCTATCTATATCACGCCAGATCCCTTGCCGGGTAGGCAGAGATTACAGAGATCCAACAGGTTCTTTTCTTACATACCTCTCTGGCTTCCTCCAGTCTCATAATGCGTCTCATACACGCTCGCCGTTTACGGAGACTTGCCCTTAAGATAAGACACAGTCTATTTGATCATGACAAGATTTGGGGAAAACCTAGACTGGTTTTCCCAAATACCTACGTCCCTCCATTTTCGCGTTGTATATCTGTTTTGTCATTCTTTCTTCCGACATTCTTTCTATATGCCTAACCAACGGAGCATACCCTTTGTCATCTGTTAATTAAAATAATCCTTACCCCTCATTTGAGCGCTTTGTCAATGCGCGTTTATAAAGAGCTGGAATGTAAGAAACGGTTAACAGTACGTTTCTCTTAAAAGCGTTCACAGCGCTTCATTAACGCACGTTGAAAAAGCGCCCGTGCTTTGTGGGGTTAGTTGGTGCGGAGAATCATCTATCACGCGGTAGGTATGTAAGATACAATTATTTTAATTTGTATGTCATGTTTATTTTTCTATTTCTATCTATATCACGCCAGATCCCCTGCCGGGTAGGCAGAGATTACAGAGATCCAACAGGTTCTTTTCTTACATACCTCTCTGGCTTCCTCCAGTCTCATAATGCGTCTCATACACGCTCGCCATTTACGGAGACTTAAGAAGGAAGGAGAAGTAGTGATGCAGTAACTACAAGTTAATAAATACGAAGTAGAAGCTTTTATAAGGGTTTTGTCTGAGCCTATATCCGATGCAGCAAAATATCTTTATAATATGGTACGATACGCAGCATATATATATATATATATATATATATATATATATATATATATATATATATATATATATATATATATATATATATATATATATATAGTAGTATATATATATATATATATATATAGTAGTTTCTGCATTACTACTTCTCCTTCCCTCTAGTTCTTTTCACATTCCATCAGCAAGTGTTGGACATTTTCAATTTTACCACATAATTCGCAATCAGGCAATTCGACTTTTTTCATCAGATATCCAAACTTTCTAGATGGAAAGTGACCAGAACGCATAATAACGTGCCATAATATGTGGATATCTTGAATGCGCCTTCAGCAAACATGGGAAATACACCACTGATATAGAGAGAAGAGTGAGTGCAAGGAACAGAGTGAATGGTGCGATAGGAAAGCTGCTTGGGAACCGGCACTTAAGCCAACTTCAATCAAGCTTTTCTATTACGACATTAGGTACGCTTTTCAATAGGCAATAGGATTTAAACACCTCTGATAATCTCTCCTGTGAAAACAACCGTGATGACATGGCGTACGTGCTATCATCCCTCTCTTAGTAACACAACAAATGTTAAAGGGCTTATAGTTAAAGATATCAACGGTTTAATAAAAACAATAAGATAAGTAACTATTTTTAATGTTGTTTTATTGTTTGTCAACAATTTTACATGAGGCAAGTCACGTCTGCATTATTACCGAACAAACGCCTTGACACATTCAGTATGATTGTTATGGTTTTCTTTAATATAGTTACGTTTTATGCTGTTTGTTTGAACTTTTTACTCTATCTATATCATCACACCAGACCCCTGCGGTGTAGGCAGAGAGTACAGAGTTCCAAAAGGTTCTTTCCTTACAGACCTCTCTGGCTTTCTCCACTCTGATAGTTCGTCTCATACATGCTCGCCGGTTATAGACTAGTAAGGCGCTTGTAGCGCTGTGCGACTACCGTGTCCTTAGCGATTACCAAGGTTAAGCAGCGTTCGAGTCGGACGGCCCGAGATGGGTGACCGTTTCATAATCGAGTGTCTCCGTGCTTTGGAACGCACGTTAAGTCGTTGGTTCCGGGTCCCACGTAAAGTAGTAGTCGTTAAACCAAGTTGGAAGCCTTAATATAGGCGACTTGATAAGTTCCAACAGTAGGTGGCCAGAAATTTGCCACCGCCAATCCGCACTGGGTCCACGTGGTGGAGTCTGACCAAATCTCTCTCAGCTGGGTTTGTGGGAGAAGGCCTCTGCCCAGCAGTGAGATAGTAAAGGCTGATATTATAAAATAGACTAGGTCTTCCTCGGTACATATCGTTCCATTTTCGCGTTGCATATCTGTTTTGTATTTATTTCTGAAATTTAACAATTGACCAATGTAACACGTAACGCAGCCCGTTTACCATAACTTCGTGAAATGATCGTTTAGTGGTAATGCAGTTGCATACAGAATACCATGTCGAAGATATCGGAACGTGCCACGTTAGGACATAGCAAATAAGGGTATGGCTGTAGCTAAGTGGATTTTTACAGTTGTTTATGCTAATAGATGACGAACAAATATACGGGAATGACATTTTACATTAAAAAAGTCATAAACAGTCCGAAAAGATTTTTTGGCCTGGGGTGAAAATCGGAACTTACGTTGTCATCAAGTGAAATATTACTTCAGAACAGTCGTGCATTTGCCGTCGGCTATGAAATTTGCCCAAGTTCTTGTTTTAATTAGTAACCATGCGGACCCACCTGTGGAAATACGAGGAGGGATCAAAAGTAGTGAGAATGAGATAGAATATAATGACTATTGATAACTTAATAATTTATTTTTCTACATAGTTTCCGAGTCTCTCTACACACCGAGTCCAGCGCTTTTCAAAGGCTTCAATCCCTTTCACAAAAAAAGTTTTGTCTTGGTCCTGCAAAAATCATCGGGATCAAAATGATGGACCCATGTTTCGTCCATTATTACGAAACGAAACAAAACTTTTTTTTAAATTAATATTACAAATATGTATCTGAGCTATGCCTGCCAGTATTTTTTTTTACTAAGGAGTATGTCGTTCTCACTACTTTTTGATCCCTCCTAGTATAACCTTGGAACTAGAAAATTATATGAAATGTTAACTACAATTTCACACCAACGCCCCCTGTCAATGTTATCTACGGTCCTTGTTGGACTATAGTCAGAGTAATGCGCTATCGATTGTGGCAAAATAATAAAAAGGCCCTCTGGGCTCTTATCTGTTAGGGCCAATGGACACGTAACGCGGCGTTTAATGGGGCTCCAATGGCAAATAGACGACGATGGCCATTACACAATCGTTTCACGAAGATATCATACCGTGTTTGGTCATAGCCCTAGGCCTTGTGCCTGTAGCTAAATGGAATCTATAGTCATTCACGCTAATAGAAGACGAAAAATGTACGGGGATGACATTTTACATTGAAAAGTCACGTGGTCGGAATAAGGCGTTATCGATTGCGCAAGAGAATAGAAACAAAACACTTGGCTAGGCCCTCTGGGTTCTTATTCGTTAGGACCAATTAACACATAACGCGGCGTGTTACGATAACTTGGTCTTACTCCAAGGCCTTGTGCATGTAGCCAAGTGAACTTTCTACAGTCGTTTACGCTAATAGAAGACGAAAAATGTACGGTAAAGACATTTTACAACGAAAAGTGACGTGGTCGGAACAATACTCTATCGATTGCGGAAAGAGAATCAAAACAAAACAATTAGTAGCACTTGGCTAGGTCCTTTTAGGGAAGATATCGTACCGCGTTTGGTAATAGCGAATAAGGGCCTTGCTGTAGCGAAGTTGACTTTCGACTTACGTTTCCGCTAATAGAAGACGAAAAATGTACGAGAATTATACTTTACAACGAAAAGTCACGTAGTCAGAACAATGCGCTATCGATTGTGACAAGAGAATAGAAGCAAAACGCTTGTCACTTGGCTAGGCGCTCTGGGCTCTTATTCACTAGGTTCAATTAACACGTAACGGGACATGTTACGATAACTGCGTGATATCATCATTTAACGATGCTCCAATGGCGTACAGTATACCTCGACACAACCATTTTACGAGGATATCGTACCGTGTTTGGTTATACTAATTAATGGTCCTGTGCCTGTAGCCACTACAGTCCGCGTCTTCTTTTCTTTTCCTTTATATATAGCTCTACACTAGGAATCATTCCAATGTCGTGAGTGTGTCTACAAACATGAGTCATACACAAACATCCAGACCGGAACAAATATATTTAGGGCACACATTGATTTGTCGCGTGCGGGAATCGAACTTGCAACTACTAATTTCAGTGAACCTAGGCGTCTATCCATGTGTGTTGTTTTAATAAATATATACTAACTAATACCTATTTCATCAACTAAGTGTGTAATATGTTAATACTCCTTTTGATTAAATAAACTAATAATTACCCTATATAAGCCCCGGAAATCGTATGGTGATAATATGCAAAATTGTGTTTGTATATCATCTAATATTACCATATATCACTTAGCCTTATTAAACCACGACATAGACGTACAACGAAATTATTGGAAGCAAAGTGCGTTTGTCATTAACGCCCGAAATTAATAATTGATCCTGATCCAATTTTTTTCAATCCATATTTTGGGTAAAGCATGCTAATAACCCTTCAATAACCAATCTGCTGATTGAGTTTGCAATCATTAAAATCTCCCTATCTTCGGAAGGGCGGCTCACAAATTAAAGTTTGGTCTCTCTATGAAAATGACAGTTTGTGCGTGTCAATAACCAATCTACATGGATATATTACCCAAAATGGATTAAGCACTCTGCGAAAAAAACGTGACGACAAGAATACTCACATAGAGCTCCTCGTCTCTTTCTAAGTAGGGTGACCAAACATTGATACGATTATGGACTTGTTGACATCTAACTAACGTATAATTCTGAGGCAGTATTTATCGCCGTAATTCTTTCTTTCCATGCATATGCCACATCTTCAATAACCTACTGTTGTATCTTTACATTTATTAATCCGTACGTTGCTGAAAACCTTACCCCTTAATAATCTTTCATAGTGCTGTCATATTTGCAGATTTATCTGAATGTACTCATATGTATGCAAATTGCAACTATTGCAGTGTCAAGTATATGGTCACCGTACTGCATCGTTAAGGGTGTGAACGAGACACCGGGCTTTAGGCTATAGCTCTCACTCATCATGGTTTCTGCAATTGTTTAAATCATAGAAAATTCAGTGTTGTGTCTGTGAGTAATAGTCTAATTTTCCTTACCAAATTTTTTTGACGGTACTCAATCCGTTTAGGGTAATAAATTAATGCCAATCTATTGATTTTGACATCGTTCGATCGGTGAAAGCAATCGCAGATTGCAATCAAACAATTTCCTGGACTTCAATATTAATTTACGTTGAACAACAAAAAGAAATGGCATTCTCGGTATTTTCTAGTGATAGTGACGAAAATGATATGGAGATGCTGACTTAGTTATGCGACTGGGACACTGATAACGACGTTAAAGATGTAAGACAACGCGTTAGTTCAAAAAAAATTATTACGAGTAATTACATGCAAAGTCTCGATGATGCCGAGTTTACCTTTAAGATTTATGTTATCTATATCTGCAGTAAACTCGCTAAAACTATTAATGCCATTTGTGCGTGTAGCTTCAACAAGGTAAATAATTTGAAATGACACATGGCACATGGAACAAATCAGCTTTCTCCATCTATCACTTCTCTGTCCAATTATCCTAGCAAGCTATGTCAAGTCACTAGATCAAGTCAGAATTAACTCAAGATTATGATCACAAAAGTATTTACGCCGTATTTATGATTTTTTATATACACAGCGAGGTTATTCAACTTGGTACTGATACAAAATTTGAGGTTAAGGTTGCCACGATCTTTTTATGATATGATTTTAAATATTCGGTGTGAAACGAAAGTTTACCAACAGCCATTTTGGTTGTTCCAGATTTTGCTAATCTTTTTGGAAAGTCCAAGTAATGATACATAATATCATTTTGTTACCAAAAAATAGGATATGTCGCATTCATTTCGGCAGAAGTGAATGTATGCAGTATTATGATTAAGTATGTACATAAAGATATAGTTTAACAGACGGACGATTTAGCGCAGTAGTTAAGAGCTTATGCCGCTCCACCCACTGGGTCTAATGGTCGCGGGTTCGATTCCCGCACGGGACAAATGTTTGTGTGATCCACAATTATTTGTTTTGATCTGGGTATTTGTGTATGTGAATTTTCATGTTTGTAAATTCACCCACGGCACAGGAATAAATCCTAGTGTGGGGCTACGTTTAAAAAAAAAAGAAACAGTTGTCCATATAGTACGTTAGTATCGTGTTGTGTTGGGGTTGGAGATGTGGCCAAAAGCGCTTACCTTTTCTCTCCTCGGGAGCGGCTGCCTCGTCGCCGACTCCTGCAGGGGCTTAGCTATCTGATGTAGCCACAATACAGCATCTCGAATTGTTATACAGTCTTAATGAGTAAGACGTAGTGATTATATTCTCTTTGTTAATGAGTTAACGGTCGTGCAAATTTTGCGGTGCGGTGAAAAGCGGTGAAGACCATAGATGTGGTATGAATGGCAATTACGGCTATGAAAATATTGACGAGTGTGCCTTTTTTAAATTTTATTATTTCCTTTTTCTTACCTGCATAGGCGACAGCATGAAGGTCAAGAAGCGTTACATATTCAATCAATCAATCAACCTATCGCAGTCCCGTGGACATAGGCCTCTCCTAACACGCGCCATTGCACACGGTCCTTCGCCTTCCGCATCCAGTCTGTCCCAGCGACTCTTTTTAGGTCGTCGTACCATCTAGCTGGGGTCCGTCCTACCTTGCGCTTACCAAGTCCCGATTTCCACTCTAGGACACGCTTGCTCCATCGGCTGTCGGTCCTTCTGCACATGTGACCAGCCCATTGCCACTTTAGCTTACTGAGTCTGCGAGTTATGTCGGTAACTTTGGTTCTTTGTCGGATTACCTCGTTACGAATTTTATCTTTCAAAGAGACGCCGAGGATAGCTCGCTCCATAGCCCGCTGTGCGACTTTGAATCTGTGGACTAGTCCCACTGTGAGTGGCCACGTCTCGGCCCCGTAAGTCATAAGTTACATATTAATTATTTTGAATTTTGGTGCGACTGGCGTCACCAGGGGTAAAAATAAATGTCAATGTAATTTTCTTCTTTTTTATATAAAAACTCTTGTTGGTCTTATAGCGCATGGTGTGATTAACCTTGAAGTTTTGCGTTCGATTTGTAGATTGCGCAAAGCGTGGTTGTTCCATTAAAAATCCTCAAAAGCAATCTGGCATCTGAAATTGAGCTCGGTATAATGGGAATAGGCTCGCCCCCGCAGAAATCGTTATAAGGATTATTTGAAATCGTTATAATAAATATTAAGTCGTAATAATAAATATTATTACGATGTTTGTGTTCACCCTCTATTATATTGAGACCTAATATCGTTCGCGAACTCTGTTCACCACTGTCGCCTCCGCAATTTTATTTTATTTAAAACTAGCGACCCGCCTCGGTTTCGCAAGAGTGAATTATACACAAAAAACTTCCTCTTTAATCACTCCGTCTATTGATGAAAACCGTATGAAAATCCGTTCGGTAGTTATTGAGTTTATCTCGTTCAGACAGACAGGCAGTTCATTATAATTGATATAGGTGCCAACCCTAAGACATACTTTCACGAGTCACGTGTTTAGTTTTGATAAATACTGCTGTTTTATTGACCTGCTGTTTATGTGTATTCTTGTTTTGTCGTAACACACAATCTACATATGGGTGTCTTAACAGTTAATTCAGAAAGTTTTAAATTCATTTATCAAAAGCTGTGAGGTCAGAACTCAGTTAATTGAATGTACAGCAGAGTATGTAAGAAAAGAAAATGTTGGAACTCTGTACTGATGTGACTCTGTACGGATCTGGCGTGATGATAAAAATAGATTTATTACTAAGTATATAAATGTCACGGATAATCCAGTTTTATTTATCATGTATTACATAATTGTGTTAATTTCAGAATTTATTTTATTATTTAATATGCTGTTGACATGGATTTATTACGCTCTGAAGCTGTATGAGATACCTAATGTTTGTGTAACATGGTTTTGTGTAGAATATTTTAGTGCAAAATTAGCATATTTAATAGTTTCTTGGAAATAGTGAAGTCAGGATACAGGAGATATAATTTTTTTTTAAAATTTAATTGTATGATTATTGTTTGATCTAGTAACGCATTACATGGCTGGCAGTCCTGGGTTCGAACTTATGTCGGGTAACTACAGCAAAAGAAACCGTCAATACCACATCCTCATTTCGCAAGGGTTGTTTAGAAGTGTCAGGCAGTGATAGCCTAGTGGATAGACCGTTGGACTGCAAAGTCAGAAGTCTCGAGTTCAAACCCAGGCACGCACCTCTGCATTTTGGAAAGCATGTGCGTATTAAGAATTAATTATCACTTGTTTTAAAGGTGAAGGAAAACATCGTGAGGAAAACTGCATGCCAGAGAGTTTCTCGAAGGTGTGTGAAGTTCGCCAACCCGCATTGGGCCAGCGTGGTGGACTATGGCCTAAACCCTTTCAGTTTGAGAGGAGGCCCGTGATCAACGGTGGGACAGTTTCTCAACAGGGCTAAACAATATAACTAACTATAGACAATAAATAAGATAGAAAAAACATTACCTAAGAACAAAAACAAGTCTCTGTTTTGTTTCTTGTTTTCGTTTTTTAAAAACAGATAAGATACGATCTATTCGGTCATGGTAAGATAGTCTAGGTCTTCCCAGTTACCTACATCCTTCCACTTTCGCATTATATATGTGTTTTTAAACTCTTTCTTCTGACATTCTTTCTATATGTTCAACCAATAGAGGAGGAATGGAATACCTTTTCTTATCTTTACACCGATACTATCTTTTATACCTACTGGCTTTCTCACAACGCTATTGCCATTACGGTCAGTCAGCTTTACTCCGCACATCTTTCGCAGAGCTCGCATTTCCACCGCATTTTTCCTACTTTTATTCTCCTTCTTACATACCCAGCTCTCGCTACCATATAACAGCGTTGGGACCAGAACTACGTTATATATGGCCAGCTGCGCCTTTTGGCTTAAGTGCCGGCTCCCAAATAGCTTTCCCATTGCACCATTTACTCTGTTCCCTGCACTTACTCTTCTCTGTTGGTCAGCGGTGTATTTCCCATCCTTACTGAAGGCGCATCCAAGATATACAAACTCATTCACTTGCTCCAGCACATCGTTACCAACCACAATCCTTGCATTCGTTCTGGTTTCTTCCCGTTCAAAAACCATAATCTTGGTTTTCTTTACATTCAAATTTAAGCCATTGTTCATGCAGTCGTCTTTCATAACTGTTGTTTGTGTGTGTAACAGTATTTGCACATCAGTGGCTGTTGGCGTTATTAAAATCTCGTCATCTGCATATAATAGATGGTTTACCACTAGGTCACCCATTTGTACACCTTCATTCATCGCTTTCAGTCTTTGAAGACTTTTATCCAGATATATTATAAACAGTCTAGCGGACAACACACAACCCTGCTTGACGTCGATTTCAACATCAAACCAAGATGGCCTGTTCCTACATAAGTGGACTGGACGGCTCGCAACAGAGTGCCATCTATACCATACTCTGGCAAAATGTCCCAGAGTTTCTTTCGCACAACTCTGTCAAACGCCTTCTCCAGATCCACAAAACCGCAGAGAACCTTCCGGCCCACTGCCAGATGCTTCTCTACGATGTTGCGGAGGGAGAAAACTTGATCCGAACATCCTCTTCCGGACCTAAAATCTCCTTGTGCCTCGCACAACATTCCATCGGACTTCTCGCGCATTCTCCGTTTAATAATTTTACCAGACACCTTGGCTGCCAAGCTGATCAAACTGATGGCTCTGTAATTGGCGCAGTCGTATTGTGAACCCTTGCCTTTATACAAGGGTACTATGACTGCGCGGCGCCAATCTGTAGGGACTCTACCGGTCCTCCAGCAAAGGGTTGCAAGGACCTGAAAGGCGTCCCGGACACAAGTTCTAACATATTTGATAATCTCGGCAGATATCATGTCCACTCCCGCAGCTTTACTATTTTTCATACTTCCTATCACCTATCCAACTTCTTCCGTAGTGATGTCCTCATCTGGTGCCGCAAACTCACCTCTGGGCTCGTCTGTGGCACCATTATCCGGGGAATCTCCATACATTTCTCCAAAATATTCATTCCACCGGCTTAGCATAGCTTGTATAGCTGCAAGAATATTACCATCTTTAGATTTTATCCTTGCCAGTCTAGAGCCTAACGAATTATCTCGAGCCTTTCTCACTTTGCTCCAAAAGAGTTTAGTGTTGTTGTCGAAGTTCATCGCCAGCCTCTCCTCCTCAAACGCACTGGCTCTTTCACGCTTTTCTTTCAGTAAAGTTTTGGTGGCATTCCTGCATCGCCGGTATATTTCTTTCTTCATCTCTGTCATACTGGCATTCAGGTTCAAAGAAAAAACATAGTCCTGCCACGTTACTTTCTACGGAGCTTTGCAACTCCGCATCCCACCATGCATCACCTTATGCTGTACTATGCTTCTTTAAGCAATCACATACTTATTTCGCGGATTCTACCAAACCCTCTTTCAGGATATTGTAGCATTCATCTACATTTGAGTCCGAACAACCTGGAGTCAAAAGCTTGTCCCGGACTCTGTCTTCATACATTCTCCTCACGCTCTCATCTTGCAACAAACCAGGACATTGCGAGAAAATACAACCCGACCAAGAAACGATATAAATATTGAGGAAATATCTTTTATGCCTGCTTATACGTCTAATATACCGATAAGTGATAGAAAAAAACAAGATCTGTTAGAATTGGTTCAAAAAAAAAAAAATTGTGCTGCGATCATGAACATTTTTATAAGCAGATTTAGTTTGCTTATTCTGATTTTTTGTTATGAGAACTGTGACTATTAAATGTAAAAATAATTAGGTACTAAGTACTCGTACAACAACAAAGACATTAAGAATGCTAGAATTGTTATAAACTAGTGCAGTTAATTTTTTCTACAAATTTTATATCTAGCGTATTAGTTTCTCATAAAAGTCTGATTCCGGGTACTTAAATATAAGAAAATATTAATAATTCTGTTAGATTTTTATATGCCGTTTATTTTAATAATAATGTTGATTATTGTTACCCACTGAAAAAAGTAAGTGAAGGGCTATTTTATAAATTAAGAGTTGGATTTTTCGTTTAGTTTAGCCTTTATGACGTTATTGCACAGCAAAGTTCTACTTTTAATTTAGCTTCCTGCGCAACAACGTCAAAAATGTAGGTATCGTGATTAAAAACAATAAAAATATGCCACTTACTCAACGGTTTTATTTCTGAAACAACCTTAATTTTAAAATATAGAATATAATCAATGTTTTCATCATCGATTTATAATAGGACAATAAATACATTTCACTTTAATAAAACGACAACTTTTAAATCGATCTCCTGAAAAAACATCATTTGTTACTTATGACGTTGTTGCACCTGGTGTGCGATAAGTAGTTATAGTTATGATATAAACATAAATTAGGGCTTGTTACTTATTCGTATCGCTTAAAGCTGTTTTTGTAAAAAAGCGGAAGCCTGTTAATTTTTTATTACTTTCGGCTGCCTTTTGGTGAAGCCATTTTACGTGCGGCGAGCGTGTATATTTGATTGATGGCTACGTAGCTGTATTTTGTCATCGTTACCTTTTGTTATTATTCCTTTCCTATTAGTGTTATTTCTTTCAAACACTAACCTCTGCTTTCCCTTAGCGGTTGAGGCTTCTAAGTCATCATCATCATCATCTCAGCCTATACTTGTCCACTGCTGAACATAGGCCTTCCCAATCGCTTTCCAGCGTAACCGGTCCGATGCCACCTGCATCCAACGACTTCCTGCGATTTTCACAAGATCGTCGGTCAATCTGGCAGGCGGTCGTCATACGCTGCGCTTGCCAATACGTGGTCTCCACTCTAGAATCTTTCTGCCCCAACGCCCGGAGAGATCTAAGAACCGCCCAAGTCTCGATCGAATCGAAGGCTTTCTCATAGTCCACAAACGCCAAGCATAGTAGCCGACTATACTCCTCGGTCTTCTGTATAATCTGCCGCAGCGTATGTATGTGGTCTATGGTATTAAAGCCTTTCCGGAAACCGGCTTGTTCGGGAGGCTGGAAGTCATCAAGCCTGCGTTCGAGACGATTCGTGATGACTCTCGAAAACATCTTATAAACATGGCTCAGCAGTGTGATGGGCCTATAATTCTTCAGTAAAGTGTTATCACCTTTCTTGAAAAACAGTACCACCACACCCCTGTTCCATGCTTCCGGCGTTTTCTCTTCGAGCAAGACGGAATTAAACAGCCTCTGAAGGACTTTCAGTACCGGCGTTCCGCCCGCTTTCAGAAGCTCTGCGGTAATTCCGTCTTCGCCTGGCGCTTTGTTATTTTTGAGTTGTTTGAGAGCCAAGTCTAAGTCAATGCAATCAAAATAATAATATAAACCCACCCGTTGATGAGTGACAAGGGGCAAGATTTCACAATACAATTGTTATTAAAAATATCGTCGAATACCATTGGAATCGTCCAATTAGATGAGTAACGAAAATAGTGAAATCTAGGGCCATTTGTGTAATTTTTAAAATTCCTGATGTTAAATCAGTACAGTCCTTTCTTTTGCCGGTGCTGTAAATCATTCTGAATATCGGAA
This sequence comes from Phalera bucephala, assembly GCA_905147815.2. Taxonomy (NCBI): domain Eukaryota; kingdom Metazoa; phylum Arthropoda; class Insecta; order Lepidoptera; family Notodontidae; genus Phalera; species Phalera bucephala. The sequence goes on from LR990612.1 coordinate 30,712,358, forward strand.
TCATCCCTGTCTAGGCCATAAATGAACCAAGGATACCTCTACGTCTTCCGTTTCTTTTTAGTTTGTCTATATTCGCCCCTATTTAATCAAACTGACAATGCATCTTATTTCACATAAAATTAGATTTATTACAGTCAGATAGTCAAGATTAAAGTGTAATCGTAATCGTTGAAGATTACAAAATGTAATTGTAATCATTAATCGCTAATACACCGACCCACCTAAATTTCCCAAGCGGGGGTGGTTTATCAATAATCTGATTACATTTTGCCCATCTCTGCCAGTGGACTATGTCGATAAGTTTGATTCTCTGTCGAATGACTTCGTTCCGGATTCTATCTTTCAGAGGAAATCCGAGCATAGCTTTTCCATAGCTCGTAGAGTGACTTTACATTTATGGACCAGTCCAACCTTGAGTGTCCACGTTTTGGCTCCGAAAGTCATAACGCGCATGAAGCATTGATTGAAGTCTTTTATCTTTAGGCTTTGCGAAATAGGCGATGTAAATACTCGACGTATTTTACCAAATGCCGCCAAGCCCAGCCGTATTCTACTGTTGATCTCTTTCTCGAAGTTGTTTTTCCCCAACTGCAGAGTTTGTCCTAGGTAAACATATTCTAGAACAATCTCGAAATTAGCGCCATGTATTACAACAGATTTCGGTACTACATGTCGGTTAAACATTACCTTGGTCTTCTTCAAGTTAATGCGGAGACCTGTGCGTTCGGAAAAATGGGCTAGGCTGGTCAATATCTGTTGTAAATCCTGCAATATTTCGGCCATAATGACAAGGTCGTCTGCAAATCTGAAGTGTGAGATATGAATGTCATTTATGTTTATGCCTTGGCTTTTGCGGTTTAGCGTCTTAAACATACCCTCCAATGCATTTGTGAACAAATTGGGGGAAATAATGTCCCCCGAGCCTTCGCGGAAGATGGTTCGTGGTAACTCTTGAAAACGTCGCTCAGAAACGAAATAGGGCGAAATAGGGAGGTAGTTCTCCAGTTGGATTTAATCACCCTTTTTGAAGAACAATTCGACCACGCTCCTACCCCCAGCCTCAGAAATTCTCCTGTTAAAGAGGACAGAGTTAAAGATATTTTGGAGCTCCTTCAGTAACGGTTTACCTCCTGCTTTTAGGAGTTCAGTTGTAACTTCTTGAGTGGGCACTCAAGGGTCTTTTCCATTCTTTAGCCGCTTCATGAATATGTGCTTCTTATCCGTTATGAAGTCAGTCAATCTCATTTTTAGTCCTAGTGTCGGGGCTTTGCCATGTCTACTTTCTTTGGGGCTGTGTGCCGATCCTTGCAGGGAACAAATCTTTGTGTGACAAACAAATATTTGTTCCGGTCTGGATGTATGTGTTTGTGAATTTCGTGTTTGTGAACGCATCCACGACACAGGAATAATTTCTTGTGTGTGCTACGTTTTTGTCTGTTTTATTAAAAAGACAGTAAAGTTTGTTTTCTTATAGCAGCTATTATAAAAATAATACCTTAATATTTGTATCAAATATTAAAACAAAGTATCTAATTTATAGAGGTTAAATTAGGTATGCTGTATTGTAATGTCTGTGTATATCAATAGATGACATAATCCAAAAGTATAGTTAACTAGATGAACTCGCAACTTTGTTCGCGTTATTTTCAGGTGTATATTTCACACCCTAATTATTTTAAAACAAAAGTCCTTCCCTCGGATAAAATCTATGTTCTAAGAATTTTTTCAGCGGTTTGGGCGTGAAAATAAAACAGACAGATAGAGCTACTTTCGAATTTAAAATATTAGTATGGATACCTATAATCTAGAAGCCGGAATGACTTTCAAATGTCAGTTGCATTTAAATACCTTATATTTATTTAAAAAAACGTTGCTGCATATTTTATTTTAAAGGTGACCACTATAAATTAGACGTGTCCGTATCATAGGTGTTTAGGTTATTTGTTTTAAGTTTCGCTCTAGTCTTGGGGTGTTATTTTTTCAAGCTTTTATTTAACTTGCAATGTCTGTATGTCTGTCTGACTTTCCGGTTTAAATCATATTATCCATTTTTCAAGCACTTGCGGGCATCCTACTGAGCTGAAATTTGGTATACGTATGCAAGTTTCGTGGCAATGCAATAATATGATACTATGGAGCTAGTTTGATGATGGAGTCAGAAAGCGGCCATAGGAACATGTAAATCAAAAAATGTAACCGCCTCGTGTTAAGGCTTGTTAGATTGGTATTTCAAAGTACCATACAACTAGGTAGTGTTCAGGGTCTGATGATGAAGTCCAAAGGTGGCCAATGGAACCACCCGAACATTACTCAATATTACACCGCTGTGCCCAAACACAGCGGTGTAATAGTCTCGTTAGATTCGTCTTGATGAGTACTTTAGACCTGAATGGTGTCCGAGATCTGATGACGGAGCCAAAAGGAAGTTATAGGAAGTTATCTAATAAAAAAATAGAAATAAATTGTATTAAGAAATTGAAATGCGGGGAAAGAGTATACAATAGTATTAACAAAGTAATTTTAAACAGTATACTTTGATCTTGAAACGATTTAAATTATATATTTAAATTAAGATAAATGACCTTTTGACTAAATTTCAACGTAGTATATTGCATTATTATATTGCATTCTAATGATCAATAGTGGGACACTCAAACAGGGTAGAATAAAATATAAATTATGTAAGTTATTTATTATATTATCTCAATATTTATTGTGGAATGTGTTGAATGCCCTATGGCGGAATATGGCTGAACTCTGTAACCACTTGTAATATCACTGTATACTCATGTTAGCAATAAATCAAGTTTCAATTTCAGAATCAGAATATTTTTTATTCATGTAAACCATTACAGTATTTATGAATCGTCAGAATAGTAACAGACTCTACCGCCACTTCGGAATGTCATTCCTGTGGAGAAGTTCCATTCAATCTAAATACAACAAAAATTATATACCATAATAAAATACATCAAAAAAATATGTACGTAGATAACAAGATAACATACGTGTAATTCTTAGTCGCTAGCATTTTTTTATATTAACAAGTTTTTTTGAAGCCACATACAATATATGGATAGACTTCGTAAACAGTTTGACGTAATTCGTACTCGTAATGATGTTGGGTACACAAAGTTTTATTGGTTTATAGAACGAAATGGCGAATTCTAAACGTGACCTCTAGGGCTAGACCACTTATTCGCTATGGTCAAACTCGGCGTATTACAATTACTGCGTGAGATGTTGTGTATGATACTAAAGTACCACTAAGTGATAATTTCCCGAAGTTATCGTAACGTGCCACGTATCGTATACGTGTTAAATTGGTCATAGTGAATGAGGGACCTATATTTTTTTTTCTTAAACATTTCCCCAAAATTTTTTCAGCGTCCCTGTCCAAACACACCCCCCACACTAGGAATTGCTCCTGTGTTGTGGGTGCGTTTACAAACATAAAAATTCACATACACAAATACCCAGACCAAAACAAATAATCGTGGATCACACAAAGTCTTGACCCGTGCGGGAATCGAACCTGCGACTATTAGACACAGTGGGCGGAGCGGCTTAAGCTCTTAACCACTCCGCTTAATCGTCCGCTAAATTTAGTGAAATTTTGAATTTATACATTTATCTATATCATCTCCGTTATGTATGGCCAGCTGCGCCTTTTGGCTTAAGTGCCGGCTCCCAAGCAGCTTTCCCATCGCACCATTCACTCTGTTTCCTGTATTTACTCGTCTCTTATGTCAACGAGTATTAACTCGTATTAAAAAAAAATTCTGTGCAATCGCACACAAACAAAAATGTTTTATTCCAATTTATTCATCTGGGTGATCAATAGCGACAAATTAGTGGCCAATGATCACCCAGCAGCAGATCATCCAAGCGATTCCATTTGTTTTCATTTTCTCGTTTTTGTATGTATCTTGCTTATATATTTTACAAATTAGGTATATAAGTATCAGGTAGGTAAGCATATAGAAAACTGTCCCTAACACCCTATATAAATACGATATTAAGTCACATTACGTCAGAAACCAATAATTTACAACAAATAGGTACCTACTTCAAAACTTCCAAAAAATCCTTGCCTTAAAGTGCTATTATATTCCTAGCAGATATAAATGAGATGAGATTTATAACCTGACTTTATAGTGTAAAGATAAATAACGTTAAAAACAACGTTATTTATTTAATATATTTAACGAACAAATTCTAAACATTGTTCTTGCCATGTGATTTCAATTTTATTGCGACATAAAATGCAGGTTTTCTATCACGGAAGCTATTTCAAATGTATTACATTCCAGCTATTTATTTCTGACACAATATACCATGTTAATAATATTTAAAATAAAATTGCTAGTTAAAAGATGAAGCATTGTCTATCTATCTATTTCATCACGCCAGATCCCTTGCGGGGTAGGCAGAGAGTACAGAATTTCAAAAGTTTTATTCCTTACATACCTCTCTGGCTTCCTCCCCGCTCATAGTTCGAGATTTGTCTATCTATCTATCTTTATCATCACGCCAGATCCCTTGCAGGGTAGCCAGAGAGTACAGAGTTTCAAAAGGTTTACTTCTTACATACCTCTCTCGCTTCCTCCACTCTCATAGTTCGAGATTTGTCTATCTATCTATCTTTATCATCACGCTAGATCCCTTGCGGGGTAGGCAGAGAGTACAGAGTTTCAGAAGGTTTATTCCTTACATACCTCTCTGGCTTCCTCCACTCTCATAGTTCGAGATTTGTCTATCTATCTATCTTTATCATCACGCCAGATTCCTTGCAGGGTTGGCAGAGGGTACAGAGTTCAAACAGGTTCTTTCCTTACATCCCTCGCTGGCTTTCTCCACTCTTATAGTTCGAGAATTGTCTATCTATCTATCTATATCATCACGCCAGATCCCTTGCGAGGTAGGCAGAGAGTACAGAGTTCCAACAGGTTCATTCCTTATATACCTCTCTGGCTTACTCCACTCTTACATTGCGCGAATGACCCACGAGCGATGGACCAGAAAGGTTCTAGAATGGAGACCAAGAGAAGCCTCGTGGGGTAGAGGCCGGCAACCTGAAATATGGTTTAACGACATCCGGCAGCACGCGGGTCCAAATTGGATACAAGTGGCACGGCACAGAGCGACTTGGAAGGTTTTGGAGGAAGCCTATGTTCGAAGAATGACTATAGAAAGGCTGTGATGATGATGATGACTTTGTGTGTGCGTGTGTGTACGCTGTTGGCCGCGGGGCCAGCTTCACCGGACAAGAAAGCGAGCGTGAATCTACTACGCTCGAGCCAGAAGGGCATGGGGCTCGGCTTAGGCAGTCGCAAAGGGGGATTAACGGGTACTGGCCTTCACCGATCTGCACTAAGTCCGTGTGGTGGAGTACGGACCTTATTTTCCTCGCCACGTTGTGTGAGCAAAGACTTTTGCATAACAGTATAACATAATATACTTATTTATTAATAGTATAGGTATATAATAAGTATTTTTATTATTTACCATATTTTCTTGTAATCTAAATACGACAAAAAATATCGTTAAATAAACGCATCCCTAAACTTTGAGGTACACGTATTTAAAAACAATGTCCAATTAATCATCTCATTTTAATTACTTTTAAATATTTTTTATTTAAAAAGCCTTTTTAAAAACAAGTTTTTATAGTAAACACAACGAAAATATCATGCTTAATTGAGGAGTTTCTATGGCTTCCTTCCGGCTCTATCATTAGACCTTAGCCAGCATACGGGTCTAAAGTACACGTCAAGACAAATCCAACGTGCCTAAATACGGTGCGGTTATATTGAGTACTCGGGTGGTTCTATTGGCCACGTTTTGGCTTCATTATCAGACCCTTAACACTATTTGGTGGTAAATTACTTGTCAATACCAATCTAAGGACCCTAAACCCGAAGAGGTTACGTTGTATAGTTCCTATGGCTTTCTTCCGACTTCATCATCAGACCGGCTCCATGGTACCATATTATTGCATTGTCACCGACTTTACACACATATGCAAAAATTCAGCTCAATCGGATATCCGCAAGTGCTTGAAAAATAGATCACAAGATTTGCACCGAAAAGACAGACGAAAACGCATCCATTGGTATAATTTCTAGTAGAGGGCAAATATTTTTTTTAACAACCTCAGATTCTATGACGCTCTTAATAGATATTGGTGGGTGGTTTTAGCAACTGTAGTAAAAGAAAAGAAAGGTCGAAATATTATTATGAAAAACGCCGCCCGAAGGGGTCGTCATGTGATGTTTTTTAGCTACTTTTTAACCCCTCCCCTGGTAATATCTCGTGAGGCTTAAGAATAACCACTAACCCAAAAATCACGTTTATTTTATGGTACCTTAAAAATTTTCAAGGCGAGTCAGGGTCACGCGCCTCTTTTCGGTTTAAAACTCGCGCGTTCAACGAAAAAAAATAATCCATCCCCCCGCCCCCTTGTGATATTTCGTGATCTTTTCCGAACCCCCTCCCCCCCTTTCAAGCCTTACGTAATTAGAAGATCCCTTACTCGGAATGTATTTTTAAACGCAGCATATGCACTGTAGGTACCATAATTTGCACATAATAAAATAAGTCAGAAATTGTCCTGAGTGACGTGAGATAAGCTTGTAATTGCGTTATTCATTTTCCTGTTTGTTATTTGCTATTTATATACGAATGAATCACTGAGATTTGTTATTAATATAATATTTCTTTTTCTTTGTAGCCTCACGTAGAAATCTAGTGCCATAGGTGCGTTTTCAAATATGAAATTAAATACTAAAACATTCAGACCGCAACAGACATTTCTGGGTTACAAAAAGATTAGTCTCATGCAAAAAAGTATCCAGCGCTGTTCGATCCAGTGGACTGTCATTAAACCGAGCCGTTATCACATTGTTTAAGGCTAAATATTACCGCTTCTTTGTGTATCGCGGCGCAAGAATCTTCTACAGACTCTCAGTCCTCAATGTACTCCTCAAGGAAGTAAGGCGTGTGGAACTTTATCATCATCATCAATCAGTTCGTATCTACCCACTGTTGAGTAGGCCTCTCCTCTATCTCGCTATTCGTTCCAGTCCTGAGCTAGTTTATTCCACAATTTTATGGCCACCTTCACATTGTCATCGCTCCATGTGAGACTTACACCGTCATGACTGTCTGCTTGGTCCAGGTCCTACTGTGGCTAAGAGCATCAGCCGCTCGGGACAGATCATAGTGTGACCCACAATTATATGTCTGGGCGTTTGTGTGTGTGTGTGTGTTCATGTTCGTAAATGCACCGGCAATACAGGAATTACTAGTGAACGGTTAGGTTTCTTTTTTGGAAAAAAAAACATTGTCGTCCCTTGATTTGACTCTCATACGCAAGTCTTGTCTATGTCAATATACTAAAAACGACTATTATTATTCATAAACAAGTTTTCTCAAGTCAAACTGTGGCGCTGCCTGTACTAGGTCTGCTGGTGCCACCCACATATAGATATCAGCGAAAAATGGTATTTGGACTAATCACATTTACATTACTTGAGAAAAACTGTTGTTTAGGTCCTACGGGCACAATTTTACTCTAGCCTCTTTCGGCAGGTAAGGTAAATATTTAAAAACAAATCTCAGGGTTTTCCCCACCACCTTAAGCTCCCGGGTGGTAGGCCTAGAACAAAATACCCCTACGGGATTGTACCCATAGGACAAAGGTCATGATACAGTCATACATATTAGATGCATTTATCTGGGGACTTTATTACATATCTCATCAAATTATACCTAAACATCAGATAGAGCACGTGGCCGCGAATAGTGTAAAGCCCGTCGTCCACGACGTTACTCAAAGAAACCAGTTACAAACTCAAAATACCAATGAGTTGCCTGAAATAGCACTAATATTTCCATGGCGGTCGTACAAGAAGCTACCAATTTTAAAATAATTAGTAATTGGTTAGTTATTAGTCAGACTCGATGCTGGTCGCGTGCTACTGGTTTCTAGGAAACTGGTGGGAAACTGTTATGGTAATGAACAAGCAAATAGTAAACAAAATATTCGTTCAAGAAGTCGCAAAGAACTCGAGTTTGTATAATTACAATTGAATGCAACATATATTTGAATGAAAACGGTTCTGGTATTTCTGCATCGTCCATGACAGTGGAAAAGTAACAAATTCTCTTCATTGTTCGATAGACGATATTATTAATGTCGTATCATTTTTTTCTATTAACAATACTTTTGACTGCCTGCATTGACTGCCTTGTTGGCGTAGTGGCGAATCATGCCCATAACGATCACGAGATCCCGAGTCGGGCAAAATGTAAATTATCGATAATCTAATTTTCAGAATCAGTCCGGAGCTTGGCATTACGCCCACTATAATGGTGATGGGTTCTCCCCCTATTACATAGGACATAATATTGTCGGCGAAAAGTGGGTGTACATAATGTACCTCTGTCAACCACCGACTGGGTAATACAACAACACTTTTTACGCAAAATTGTGTACTTGAGTCATTCAGCGTTACTAATTCGATTGTGACTTGAATTATTAACCAGGGCTTAGCATGAAAAAATTGACGTTAGCGTAACGTCAATCTTTTCGTGTTAAGCTCTCTATTGAGTCGGTTTTGAGTAGCATCGTGGACTGTGGGCCTAAAGATGTCTAATAACCTAATACCTACTTATAATGTACGCCGGGAAACGCGAGGGAATAACTTGGGGAATAACTTGTTTCTTTAAGTAATAATGTGTTAAGCTGACCTTTATACACATTCCAACTGGAACTTTAAATATAAGATCATAAAGTCACAATTCTAGTAACAACTTTACGTTACATAACTTTTTATAGTTAGTTTAATATTGATGTGTTTTTCAATACAGAGATAATTGTACTTACCCTCATCCAAACGGTATGTTTTTACGAATATTCAAATAATATATAAGACGGATGCATTGTGAAATTTACAGTTCACATTTATTGATTTAGTTCTGAAGAACTCTATCTCTGTTGATAGTATATTTATTAAAAAAAACTGTTTGAAAAATGAAGCTAATTTTATTATCTATGTGCATCGTACAACTCGTTGTTTACGTAAAAGGTAAGATTATTAATGTAAGCTTGATACTTCTCCCCCACCTGGGTTCTTAATCGCTATGACAAAACGCGGTGCGTTACGATATAGTTGTGTAATGGCATTCTGTATACCATTGGAACAGAGTTGGGCAAAAATTAATTGTGAGAAAATTAAATTGCAATTTTAATATTTCGCATTTTATCGCGGCTTATTTTTGGTTTGTAAGTTCCTGACGTTTCGAGTGCTCTCAAGCATCTATGGTCACGGGAGGGACTGAGGCGTTTGACGTCCAAAACTTATTGCTATACCGAAGTACCTTAGGGTGATTAATTTAATTTCAATTATAATTTCAATTGACTACAATTAAAAAATGATTGAATAATGCCCTGTTAAGAAACTGTCCCACCGTTCGGCACGGGCCTGCTCTCAGACTGAGAAGGTTTAGGCCATAGTCCACCACGCCGGCCCAGTCGCCAACCCAGTCGCCAACCCGGCGAACTTCACACACGTTCGAGGAACTCTTAGGCATGCAGGTTTCCTCACGATGGCCAACAATGCACCGGGGTACCATTTACCGATCATTTCCCGAAGTAATCATAACGTATCGCGTTACGAGTTTTGGTTGGTTTGGTTATAGCGAATAAGGGCTCTTTCTTTGTATTCCTTTAATTAACACGCTAAGTTATCTCTCAGATGTGGCCAATATTTGAATGTGTTAATCAGTATTTGGTATTATTAATCTCTATATCTATTATTAATAACTATATCATCACGCCAGATCCCTTACGGGGTAGGCAGAGAGTACAGAGTTCCAACAGGCTCTTTCCTTACATACCTCTCTGGCTTCCTCTACTCTCATAGTTCGTCTCATACACGCTCGCCGGTTACGGAGACTCCTGACTTGTCCTTCAGATAAGACCCGGTCTATTTGGTCATGGTAAGATAGTCTAGGTCTTCCCCGGTACCTACATCCTTCCACTTTCGCGTTGTATATCAGTTTTGTCATTCATTCTTCGGACATTCTTTCTATATGCCCGAACCAACGGAGCATACCCTTTCTCATCTTTACACCGATACTCTCTTATTAATGACGTAGAATTTAAGCTATAACGGTAATAATGTAGCCAATCGTTTTATGTATTATTTTTTTAATATTGAGAGTAAAGAGTAACGCGCGGACAAGTGCAGATTGGTAGTTTTGGGGCCATTTGCTATTGGAACTTATCAAGCCGCCGATATTACGAGTAAAACTAAGTGCCAATTAATTTTCAAAAGATAAAAATTCCACGCAAGATTTGTTGTAGATTTGTGTATATAAATTTTCATGTTTGTAAACGCACCCATAACACAGGAATAAATTCTAGTGCGAGGCTACGTTTTAACAAAAAAAATAAGGAAAATATATATATCTATCTATATCATCATGCCAGATCCCTTGCGGGGTAGGCAGAGAGTACAGAGTTCCAACAGGTTCTTTCCTTACATACCTCTCTGGCTTCCTCAACTCTCATAGAAAAAAATATATTTTTTGAAAATGAATTTTAGTACATCAAACTAGACAGTTAACATTCTAGTTCAAAAAATATTCGTTTTACATATACTCTTAGAGAAATAACTTTGAAATCTTTGTCTCTTTTGACTTTCAAATTTGAAACCATCAAAATGGGTAGGTACTAAAGTGTCACTTCCAAAGAATCCTTTGTTTCAAAGAGTCAACCACATGATGTAAGCTTTACTTGCATTTATATGATTTAAAATGATAGTACAATTTTGTATTATGCTTTATTTGTGTAATTATATTGTGTAATTGTTTTGTTTAGTAGTCGGCTCAGGTTTGTCATTAACTAAAGCAAATATTTTAATTTTACAAGAATAAAAGCCCGAAAATAACTGACACACCAAGTATGTTTAAATAGCATCTTTTGAAAACATTTCACTGTATTTCAAAGTTAAATAATATCTATATCATCACGCCAGTTCTCTTGCAGGGTAGGCAGAGAGTACAGAGTTCTAACAGGTTCCTTCCTTACAGACCTCTCTGGCTTTCTCCACTCTCATAGTTCGTCTCATACACGCTCGCCGGTTACGGAGACTCCTGACTTATATCTATTTATTATTATAATTAATATCTACAATGTGAAAGTGGAAGGATGTACCAAATATACCGGGTCTTATCTGAAGGACAAGTCAGAAGTATCCGTAACCGGCGAGCGTGTATGAGACGAACTGTGAGAGTAGAGGAAGCCAGAGGGGTATGTAAGGAAAGAGCCTGTTGGAACTCTGTACTCTCTGCCTACCCCGTATGGGATCTGGCGGGATGATATAGATAGATAAATAGATTAATATCTATTTATTATAATTAAAGAATATATATACTCCACCAATCTGCACTGGAACCGCGTGATTGACCTATTCACTCTGACCACAAACTGTGACAGGAGACCCTAGACCAGTAGTGAAACGGTATTGGTTATTTATGATTCTCATACTAAGAAAACAAGTCCGTTGAATTTCGTTGATCTTCTTAGTGGAGCCCGCTTTCCGATCTAATGGTAGATTAGATTTAAAAGAAGCAGGGTTTACAGTTTAAGTTTGGTAATTAAATATTACAATCTTGTATGAAATTATTACTAACTAGATTCTACTCGCGATTTTGTTCGGGTTGGCTTTAGACAGGAACTTACCATTTATACGGGATAAAAAGTATTCTATGTGTTAATTCAAGTAATAAACTATCCGTGAGCCAAATTTAGTCTGAATCCGTTCAGCCGTTTTTGAGTGATTGAGTAACAAATATCCAAACGTACTAACTTTCAAATTTATTATATTAGTAGGATACTAAACATTAATATACAATTTCTGTAGGTACGCGTGGAATAATGAGAAAGAGTAGTTATCTTCTTAGTGAGGAACTAGCCAGTTCTATCATTCGATAATTCTATTAGTTCGGCTGTTATTTTAATTACAACATATTATAACGTAGACTATACCTATATAATTTTTAAACACTGTGGCCATAAACGTTAGTCCCTAGATATTTTCATGATGTAAATATTAAAATTGCCATCAAAATCATTTCAAACAACTCAAGACCTACTAAAATTTATTTTTTTCAGGGCACAGCTGCGGTACGGTACCAATAACAGTATGGGGTGGAACTCCGCTGAAACGGTCAGAGGTTCTCCCAGGGCCTGTGAACATAGTAGTTATACAGCATACGGTGACTCCTGAATGTATGAGTGACGAGGAATGTGAGGCGATGGTCAACGGCATCCGCAGTTACCACATTTGGCATCTTGGCTTCGACGATATTGGACAATCGTGAGTTTTTCAATCTATACCATCACACCAGATCCCTTGTGGGGTAGGCAGAGAGTACAGAGTTCCAACAGGTTCTTTCCTTACATACCTCTCTGGCTTCCTCCACTCTCATAGTTCGTCTCATACACGCTCGCCGGTTACGGAGACTCTTGACTTTTCTTTCAGATAAGACTCGATTTATTTGGTCGTGGTAAGATAGTCTAGGTCTTTCCCGGTACCTGCATCCTTCCACTTTCACATTGTATATCTGTTTTGTCATTTTTTCATCTGGCATTCTTTCTATATGCCCGAACCAATTGAGCATGCCCTTTCTCATCTTTACACCGATAATAACTTACGTACCTATTTGCTTTCTTACTACGCTGTTGCAAATACGGTCGGTCAGCTTCACTCCGCACATTTTCCGCAGAGCTCGCATTTCTACCGCATTTATCCTACTTTCATTCTCCTTCTTACATACCCAGCTCTCACTACAATATACTACAGCGTTGGGACAAGAACTCAAACTCCCAAGTAGCTTTCCCAACGCACCATTCACCTTGTTCACTCACTTTTCTCTTTATGTCAGCGGTGTATTTCCCATCCTTACTGAAGGCGCATCCAAGATATACAAACTCATTCACTTGTTCCAGCACATCTTTACCGACCACAATCCTTACATTCGTTCTGGTTTCTTCCCTTTCAAAAACCATAATGTTGGTTTTCTTTACATTCATGTGTAAGCCATTAACCATTAATTGTATTTCTATGAATACTCGTATCTATTTAAATAACGGGACTGATCTTTTTGTGCCTTCACAACAGAAAGCCGGCAAAGCGTCTTATTTTGTAACGTAATTCGTATTAGACAAAAGATGCTAACATTTTTTTAATACGTGTAAGGTCTAAAAAGTGTTCCGTTACTAAACTCCGTTACCGGGAAATTCCCAATTACGAAGTAAATGCAGTTGGCAATGAGAAAGGTAAACGCGAAAGTTTTCAATGGTCTAAAAGCGGCCAACTATAGTTTATCCGTACAAAAATAACGGAGTTTGACGTCATCAGCGACTTTAACGCGGTCAAAAACATTGGCAATGATTACAGAAAATCATTTGTGTGCACTCATAGTAAAAACCTCAAGGCGCTCGTAGCGCTGTGCGACCGCGGTGTTCTAATCAATCACCAAGGTTAAGCAGCGTTCGACTTGGCCGGCCTGAGATGGGTGACCGTTTGTGGCATTACCGAGCGTCTCCGTGCTTCGGAAGGCACGTTAAGTTGGTCCTGGTTACCACTTAATGTGGAAGTCGTTAAGCCGAGTTGGAAGCCTGATAGGCGGCTTGATAAGTTCCAACAGCAGGTAGCTACAAACCTGCCAATCCGCACTGGGCTGCGTGGTGGAGTATGACCTAATCTCTCACCTCTAATTGGGAGAGAAGGCCTTTGCTCAGCAGTGGGCAGTATATGCTGACATGATTATATATTTATAGTAAACACCGATACAGAATATTCCATTCACACGGTTCCGTCTCGAAATAACTTAAATAGACGTTTAAGGTAGTCTAAGGTCATAGTTCCAGATAAAGTTTATGAATGTTCGTTGAACATGCAGTTTTCGTATGAATTATGAATATGACGAAACATTCAACCTTATTTGTTGAGATGTTTATTGAAGCTTGTGACCATTGACTGTTACGATTATAGGAATAATTATAGTTGAGTCAGCAAGTTCATGGGCTAGGTCGGAATATTTTTTCGTAGTCGTCCTTTCCAAACTTTTAGGAGATTATTATTATGCGAAATGGTTACATGAACTACTACTATATCATCACGCCAGATCCCTTGCGGGGTAGGCAGAGAGTACGGAGTTCCAACAGGTTCTTTCCTTACATACCTCTCTGGCTTCCTCCACTCTCATAGTTCGTCTCATACACGCTCGCCGGTTACGGATACTCTTGAGTTGTCCTTCAGATAAGACTCGGACTATTTGGTTATAGTAAGATGCTCTAGGTCTTCGCCGGTACCTACATCCTTCCACTTTTGCATTGTATATCTGTTTTGTCATTCTTTCTTTTGACATTCTTTCTATATGCCCGAACCAATGGAGCATATCCTTTAACATGTTAACACCGATACAGATAGTATCGGTGTTGTATATATGAGATAGATCATAGATATATTATAACTATATCAATTTTATTGACTTGTTTTTGTTTTGTTTCTTGTTTTCGTTTTTTTAAAAACGTCGCCCATAACGTACGTATAACTAGGATTTATTCCTGTGTGGTGAGTGCGTTCACATACACAAATACTCAGCGGAAACAAATATTTGTGTATCACACAATGATTTATCCCGGGCGGGAATCGAACCCGCGACTATTAGATACAGTGGGCGGAGCGGCTTAAGCTCTTAACCACTGCGCTAAATCGTCCGTCAACAGCAGCAACCTTCAATTTTAGTGGCGTCAAAATATAAATAATAAATATATCAACCTTTACCCTCTCACTGCTGGGCACAGGCCGTCTCTCACAAATCGAGGTGAGAGAAACTAGGTCATACTCCACCACATGGACCCAGTGCGGATTGGTGGAAGCAGGTTTGTGGCCACCTGTTGTTGGAACTAATTGAGCCTCCTATAAGGCTTCCAACTTGAATTAATGACTACCACATGAAGTGGTAACCGGGTCCAAAGACTTAACGCTGCTAAACCATGGTGATCTCTAAGACAACCACTGCCGCACAGCTCTATTAGCCCCGCATCTGAATGGTCGATAAAAAGTCCTTCAAAAGTTTTACTTGTATTTTGCGAATAAGCTATGATCGATTTTACAGAATAATTTATTTTTAAAATTCTTAATTTTTTTATATACTTAGCCTCACGCTCGGATTTATTCATGTGTCATGGGTGTGTTTACAAACATGAAATTTCACATACACAAATATCCAGACCGAAACAAATAATTGTGGATCACACAGAGATTTGTCCTGTGCGGGATCGAGCCCGCGACTATTAGACGCAGTGGGCGGAGCGTCTTAAGCTCTTAAACAATGCGCTAAATTGTCCGTCATATTACATCTTTAGTACTTATTAAGCGGGTGATATATTGCTGTCAATCTCACATAAGGAAGGGCTGAGGAAAAACAAATGTTCGTTTTGCTAACTGAGCGAAATTAGCATTTATAATATTCAGATTATGCTCTAATTTCCTTACAAACAGCTTTTTTGTTAGAATTCTTTCAGTTTGCTGGTATTTTACTGGTAATTAATTGCCTTGAAAGGTTCTCGAATGGCGACCACGTACCGGAAGACGTGGAGTGGGTAGGCCCCCTACAAGATGGACCGATGACCTGGTGAAGGTCGCGGGTAGAAGTTAAATGCGTACAGCACAAAGCCGGTCGTTGTGGCGGTCTTTAGGGGAGGCCTTTGTCCTGCAGTGGACGTCTTTCGGCTGAAGAAGAAGAAGAAGAAGAAGAATTGCCTAGTGAATACCGCTCTTTTGCGCTTCAAAATCTATTCATTGATTTCCCAAAGGGGTTTTACAGGTGATTTAATCATTTAGTATTGTTCCAGGTTTCTGATCGGTGGAAATGGGAAGGTGTATGAAGGAGCTGGGTGGGACTTTGTCGGAGCCCACACACGAACATACAATAGAAGAGCTATCGGGATCGCTTTTATTGGTGATTTTACTTGTAAGTATCGTAATTTGGTGGATGGCATGGGCCAGCTTAAGAGCTATTGCCCCTGCCCCCCGGATTAAGTGGTCGCGGATTCGATCGAGCGACAAATCTTTGTGAGACGATTTAGCGTAGTGTTTAAGAGCTTAAGCCGCTCCGCCCTCTGTGTCTAATAGTCGCGGGTTCGATTCCCGCACGGGACAAATATTTTAATATTTGTGTGATCCACAATTCTTTGTTCCGGTCTGGTTGTGTATGTGAATTTTAATGTTTGTAAATGCACAGGATAAATCCTAGTTTGGGCTACGGCTTTTGTAGAAAAAAAAAGATTAAAAAAACTTAAGTATTTGTAAATGCCTCCACAACATGGGGCTGCATTATTTAAAAAAAATGAATATAAATTGTTAGGTTACGAACTATGAGAGTGGAGGAAGCCAGAGAGGTATGCAAGGAAAGAACCTGTTGGAACTCTGTACTCTCTGCCTACCCCGCGAGGGAGCTGGCGTGATGATATAGAATATACATTTTTTTAAAGAAATAAATGTAAACACTGCTTTAATCCCTAAGAAGATAGTGGCAAAGGTGCAACGTGCACACCCATCTTGCCGATGATGCTAGTCTCATTATAATAGAGAGCAAGCCTATTGGTCGGACAAATGTAGATTTTCTATCGAAAATTTCCCAGTGTGAGTCCGGAGTTTGGAGTTGTGCCCGGTATATGGCAATAGGCTCGCCCGCTATTAAATGGGACCTAACATCATAGGCGAAAGGGGGGTGTACTCAGTACACATCTGCTACCCCGCTTGGGTAATATAGGCTAGAAAAATAACATTTTCGGGTGACTTAAGCTACGAATCCAGGACCTCGAAATCGCTACGCGCATTATTTGCCACTAGACGAACGATTCAGTCTTATAATGATAAATTAGTCTCGACATCACACAAAAAAAGAAAATTTTATTTGATGAAATGCATTTTGAATGCTAAGGTTGTGGTTTTGATTCCAAGGAAGAAGCCATATTTAAGACAGTTAAATGATTTATTCGTCCAATTTAGTCTGGTCTGAATTAATTATATGAAAGCAACACGTCTTTTTATTAATCTTATTAATATAAACGTAAAAGTTTGTGAGGATTGATGTATGGATGTTTGTAGATCAGAATAACACATAGGTTATTGTTTTTATATTATTATCTAGCCGTTGGTGTCCCACTGCTAGGCAAAGGCCTCTCTCCACACTTTCCACTCCACTCTGTTTAAAGCAATCGAGGGCCAATCACATAAAGGCGTCCAGTTCGCCATCTCTTCCTGGGCCGGCCGCGATGTCTTTTAAAATTAGGAGGGAACCAGTTGGTTATTATTTAAGCCCACGATTTTAAAGATATGTATCATAAATTGAACGCGTGCAGCCGCAGGTTACGGCTAGTAAGCAATATAGAGATAATAAACAAAAATATACATCGTCAGGCCTATATTCCCGAAGCGGGCGTGGCGACTTTTAACTAGTTATCTCATTATACTGCCTCATTGGTTTAGTGGTATTTAATGTGCGTTGCAATCACAAGGTCCTGGGTTCAAATCGTAGGTCAGACAAATGTAGTGCCTCTATCGAAAAATTCCCAGTATCAGTCTGGAGTCTAGCATTGTGGCCGGTAAAATGGCAATAGGCTCGCCCCCTATTACATGGGGCATTACATCGCCGACGAAAAATGAGTGTACACTGCACATCTCAGCCCCCCCGATTGGGATATATAGGCAGGACGATGCACTTATTATGTTTTTATTTCGTAGCAAAGCTGCCTTCTCCGTTAGCCTTAAAAGCGTTTCGGAGTCTTCTATCGTGTGGAGTTCAGAACAAATACTTGACGGACGGCTACCACCTGGTGGCCCACAGCCAGCTCTCCAACACTCAGAGTCCAGGGGCTATGCTCCAGAAACACGTGAAACTTTGGCCTCATTGGCTGGATCATGCTAAGGAAATGTTGGATTAGAAAATAGAAGAAACAAAAATGAACCCGAACTAATTTAATTTACTATAGTATAGTATTTTTCATAAGATGGGTAGTGACAGTTCTAAGTGCCAAACGAAGTTAATATTTCATTAAATGGTATTAAGACATAAAAATATAAGTATAGAAACGGGCTTCTTATTGCCATTTAATAAAGTATAATTTTCTTTGACACTTACTACTGTTACAGAATTCATCTTACATGAAAAGTAATATAAGGAAGTTAACTGTTATTACTTACTACATACTCTTTAAGCAAGTTGCCAATTACAAGCTTCCTCAAATAGAAAGGAAAACTTAATAGGCTTGACTAAGGCATACTTGCACGTATGAGAGCTAGCGTTACGTATTGACTAACTCGAGGTTATAATGTTAAGTAGAAGTCAATTTAACGTTACAACGTTAACTTTCGTGTGTACAAGTAGGCCATAGTTTGCTAAATTAACTCTCTGCCTATCTAGCACGGATCTTGCATGATAATATAGATATACTAAATTAGTAAGGCGCTCGTAGCGCTGTGTGACCGCGGTGTTCTTACCGATCACCAAGGTAAAGCAGCGTTCGACTCGGTCGGCCTGAGATGGGTGACCGTTTGTGGCATTTTCATATTCGAGCGCCTTCGTGCTTCGGAAGGCACGTTAAGCTGTTGGTCCTGGTTACCACTTAATGTGGTAGTCGTTAAGCTGAGTTGGAAGCCTTAAAGGCGGCTTGATAAGTTCCAACAGCAGGTGGCCACAAACCTGCCTCCACCAATCCGCACTGGGTCCGCGTGGTGGAGTATGACCTAATCTCTCTCACGTCGATTTGTGAGAAAATGCCTTTGCCCAACAGGGGGCAGTATAGGCTGATATTATAAATCAGTAAATAGCTAACTAGTATGCAAATACAATATTATTGAAATTTATGTACGTTGGAAGCGCAGAAATGATTTATACAGCATAATAGATAAATCGAATGATATATTGCAGGTTGATATAAAGTATTCGACTCTCAACACAAATTTGCAAAAAATAAATACCTGTTTATGAGCAACAAAAACGAATCCGTACTGGGTCTGCGAGTATGACCTAATCTCTCTCTTTCCACGATTTGTAAGATAACATCTTTACTCATCATTGTAACGTACAATTCGATTATAATTAATCAATCAGCTTGCAATAATTAAGCAATCAATATCTCACTATTCACGTTGGCCAAAAAACAGAAGTCAAAATGATTATTTTTTACCTTTTGACCTGTGGATGACATTGATAGGGGGCGTTAGTGTAAATAAGGGTTACTTTTTAGTAAAATATTCCTACTTCCAGGAAAATATTTCAACAGGTGGCACGGTTACTAAATAGAAAAATAATGTGGGTAAATTTCATAGCAAACAAGGGCAAGGCAACTCTGTGACTATTATGAACGTGCCAAAAAATCCTTGTGGGACTGTACCATGATTGGAAGTCTCAACGTATTTTCCAGTCTCTTGCATTGAATAGTTTCAGTGATACCAGACTGCTAAGGTTTATTCAGTGGTAACTGAATATTGATACAGTCGTAAAAATTGAAAACAATCCAGTCATAGTAAACGAATATACTTCGTTTTCTGTTCCGATGATGGCGATCGAAATTTTTTGCTAGTAAAAAATATTTATGTGTTAAGACTGAGTTGAACCATCAGGATTTACCGCCAAATAGTCCGTTAAAATAATGAAACATGAATTAAAATTTTGAATAGAGGAAACTTAGGAAGGCAGACCCCACCTTGATTCAGATGGGCATGATAATTGCCAAGGAGAGAGAGGGAATTCTAAAAACTCGTGACACAGAATAAACTTTAACGTGCTTTAACCGTACAACTCAGATTGGTTTAGAATTTGTATATAGATGTGTGTGAAAATGAGAAGAAAATTTGTGTGTATAGACGTTGAGACATCCAAATTTAATAGCCTGCGATTGCGGTGTGTTGCACCTGCTTGCAACCTGTGGCCCACCACATGTACAAGAAAAGAGTGAAGCGCGACTACGGATGACGCGAAGAAGGCCACTTAGTTGATGGGATAAATATAAGTCCTTGACACGAAAAGATCTGGTATAGCTTAGCATAAATTGTTTCTGAATTAATCTAACTCTCCCCTAATAATGATGATAGCTATGATAAGGAAATCGACGAAATACAGAAAAGGATATGTCGTCAAGATTTAGATACAATGATATCTACATAAATTATGATGATTATCCCTTCAAAAGTAATTTGAAATCAATAAAACAGACTTCTGTTTCATTGATGTCATATGACTTTTTAATAGTTTAGCAATTTTTTTTACGTTATTCTCAGGAAGAAGTGGCGCTATTTTATTTAATCTTCATATCCTACAAAATGTTGTTATTTTTCTTTTAACTAGTAATTTAATAGGTTCAAGATAGGTTATTGCTTGTAAAGAAAAAAACAGTTCGGAATTCCGCCAATAAACACAAAGATGAGCAATTTAAAGGTTAATAAATATTATGATTTAAACTCTTGATTACTTTAACGCCAAAGATAAACGTACTTGGTTTTTGCTAGTTTGTTTGTAAATATAATAAGATAAGTAATTTATTTCCATTGATAGGTTCTTAATTTAATTACTATAGTCTATTCCAATCAAAGTTTATAACTATTTAAAACTTTTCACTCAACATAAAAACGTCGGTTTCTTGCTAACAACATGTTAATTTCGATGTCTTCGGTAATACTGTCGCCTTCATATTACATTTGTTATAAATTGCAATCACTACTAAAACATCTAAAAATGGTGAGGGTTTGTTCACAAAATTTTAAAGTTTGATTGGCACAGTCTTTAGAATTTTGTTTTTGTAAGGGCTATTGAATACGTAAGTTTTAGCAATAGTTAATTATCAATTTTGCAATCGTAACGCATTTTGACCATTCTTGATGTTCGGACGGGCGCTGATTTATCGCTTTATACTGAACCGCTTAAGTGCTTATTAAGAAAATGATCTGTTAGTCGTTTGTTTCATTCCAACGATTGTCTATTGTGCGTTGGAAAGGCGCTAGTGCGAACGTAGAGTAACTGGACCTTATTCGCTATGACCGAACGCGGCGATAACACAACATCATGAAATATTTGGATAATGGTATTCTGTATACCACTGGAGTATAATTAAACTATCATTTCACGAAGTTATCGTAACTTGCCGAGTTATGAGTTTAATTGGTCATATTGAATAAGGCAGGGCCTTTCGATCACAATTTCAAAGTCGTGCACTTAGCAAAGCAGCATCCAACTTTTTATGATGAAATCATTGATGCTAAAACATTATGTGTACTTTGGCCCTAGTAGAATTTGTATTGTGAGTTGCCGTGAGGAGAATAAAATATAGAGAATTATTACTGATGCGTTTTTAATTTTGATGATATCGGCATGCTGAGAACGTACCTCCGTCCTCTCCACAGAAGGTTGAGAATTTTTTGAAGTTTTTTACCTTGTCAACTATATGTATTCTATGAATAGTCTAATAGGCACTTTCGTGGTCAATAGGCATACTGCATACTAGATTAAACGATCCAATTCATAGGATTGGCTGGTCCTGGGCGAGTAACATAAACTCTAAAACTTCTATTATAAACCTTATTTACTGTAAGAAAGAGATTTCTACATATACAATTTACAGATCTGTCTCTTTTCACAGGTAAGTAAGTCTAAAATAGTTTTGTTAAAAAGGTAAGGAAAGAACTTGTTGGAACGCTGTACTCTCTGCCTACCCCACAACAAATCTGGCGTGATGATAAATATAAAAAAAGATAGTGGTAACTTCTCTGGGCGCCAAACGCCGCGCGCCGTCGGTCGCGCCAGCGTGGCGCCACCTGCGCGGGCGCGTCTCGTATAAAGGTTTGGTCAAACAGTCGACGGAGCGTGACGGAAGCGTTCGGCAACGCTCGGTCGGCGGTCGGTAGTGCGACGCACACGTCACGCTGCGGGAGCGATGTAAGGCCGATCGGGCCCATGCCCCACACTAGCTTCTCGCTCGCATTCGTATTGGCGTCTCGGTCCCCCGTGCTTCGCTTGTAAGCGCGACGGCGGCGCGTCATGACGTTTGCCGTCGCGCTGAGCGTGGCTGCGCTGTGTGGCGTTTCCCGTACATTTAAGTACATTATAAATTTCCAGGTCGCGCCACCGTCACTCTTCCGTCGCGCTGCGTCGGCTATGTGGCGAAACCTTAAATGTTTTAAACGTTCACCGCAAACGCAAGACCTAATGACGCACTCAGCAAAGATACAGGTTCAAACACCTAGTTTATGAGACAAGTTTTCAATTGCTATAGCCTACTGTTTTTATTGTACGTATTATTTTTGTAGAATCAGAATATTTTTAATTCATGTTAACCATTAAAAGTAACAGACTGTATAACCACTTTGGAATGTCAATCCTAAGAGAATAAGGGCACGAAAGTCCACGGTTACTCTTTTAAAACACTATTTTTACAATTTTTTCCATCAATATTTTGTTGTGGCGTATGGGAATTCCATCTACCTTTTGTAATAGGGGTGTAAGTTTAAGATTTTGGTATAAATTGAAAGAGTTATGGGTCATCCCGGAAAGGTTTGGGCGAGGTTATAGTTCTGACATGTAGAGCCCCTTTGAGAGAATGCCGTAAACACGTCGAGGTTTTTTGAAGGAATTTAATTTTACGTAGTTCGCCTACCATGATCAATGGCTGAAAATGTAGGAACATGGACTGATCCCGGCAGGCGAAACGGCTATTCTAAGTTTATAGAAAGAGTCATTCGGAAATAAGGATTGGAGGAACATGAAACTGTAGGGCTAAGACGGGCGGCGAGGTACATAGGTTGCATATATATGGTGTCATTTTAGCCGTCCTGGAGCGTAAGCCCAGGTGATATATCCAATGCGTACTGAAAAAAACATTTCAATAAGTAACATGCTCAATAAGCAACATTTTCCAAAGTTATTTGGCATTATGACCCTCTAATACTTCGGTGCCTGGACAATATACCTCTAACGGCTCCTCTCTAAACATTATTATTATATTATATCCTTTAAGAATATGCGTTCGTAGAGATGTGCGATCGGGGTGTTCTTAGTGATCATCAAGGTTAAGCAGCGTTCGGCTTGGTTGGCCTGAGATGGGTGACCGTTTGTGGCATTTTCTTATTCATGCATATCCGTGCTTCGGAAGGCACGCTAAGCCGCTGCTCCTGGTAACCACACAATGTGGTAGTTGTTAAGGCAAGTTATATTCGTAAGCTTTGTAGTCGGCTTAATAATTTTGAACACCAGGTGACCACAAACCTGCCTCCACCAATCTGCACTGGGTCTATTTGGTGGAGTACGACCTAATATCTCTCACCTCGATTTATGAGAGAAGGTCTTTGCCCAGCAGTGGGACAATAGAGGCTTATAGGTAAGGCTCAGGCTATATGCTTGTGGGGACCAGTCATCATTAGTAATTAGTCTCATATCTCGGTCGTACGGCATCACACTGGAGCTAGATCGTAAACTATTTAATTGTAACTTAAACATTGTATCCACATAATATGATTAAAAAAAATAGAAATGAAGAGAAAGATAATTAAATAAAAAAAAGGCAAGCCCGCTGAGTCTCTTCGCCGGATTTTCTCAGTGAAAGTCGCGTTCCGATCCGGTGGTAGATTAGTAGTTACATTAGATTTGAAAAAAAATGTAAATTGACTATTTGTAAGCGCCCCCGCAGAGCTTATACCAAATAAGTTATTTGAGTTTGTGTTATACGTTTTATACGGTGCCCTCAAATTATTAGCACTTCACAGATTTTTTGTTACATTTTTTCCAACGGTCACATCCGCTTATACGGGTTTAAGTAGACTTCAGGTTACGAAAACCGGTCGATTGACGTCAAAGCCCAGTAGGTCTACCATGAAATGTAATTCCGAAGTTTCGGATCAATTCTTACCACGAAGTACTTTCGTTCCGAAATCGGTCCCGAACGCGGCTTGTGACGTTTCGTCCGTCTTAAAATGCTACCATGAAGTGATCCGAAAAAACGAAGTTTCGTCATTTAGATAGCACTTCTTTTGTAATTTTAACCTTAATTACACGAAAACTAAAGAGGTAACTTTTTACTTTCGTAAGTGTGAATTTTATAATTTTGGGTGTTTTAATTTGAACAAGAGTGGTTTAATGCTGATTTTGTTGATATTTTAAAGCAATAAATGCGTTTAAACTGGAATTAATGGTGTTTTTATAATATTATTATTGTTATTTTAATATAGAGTACAAACATACGAAATATCAACATTTTTCTAAAAATCCTTTCAAAGATCGAAAGCAGAAGGGAATCCGCCTAGGTTGCATAGGCTCGTTTCTCATAATAAATCTTGTCGATTCGAGTTGCTTTTCTTAAACAACCAAAAAGCCTTTGTTGCCGTCCCCGTATAATAACAATACATAAAAATTGTGAAAACACAAAAAGAAAAGACCAGTAGTCAAGGGTTCGAACTCACATTGATTACCATTGCAAATATGATAATAAAAATTGCATTATATCAGCTTCGCCATGAATTGCGAAATTTTGGAACATTATATGCAAAGTATGCGCCTTTATCTCATTATGACAGCTTGACATTCAATAATTTTACACGACTTACTTGGAATGTTCATAAGTTACCATGTGTCTAATAAGAATCGAATGCACTTTTTATTAGGTTGGTTTATACTAATTCATTTATTACTAACTTTTTTCGTAAACGGAAACATACTTCTCATCTGTCATTCATTCACGAACACAGACTATGGTGCCCGACCGAACAAATCCGATACAACTTCATGGTAGGTACACGCATCGTATTTCGTTCGTGTATCGTTCGGCTCCGAAGTTTCGGATTGAAACTTTCATGGTAGACCTACAGATCATTTGCGGTTGTCCAACATTTTTCGTTAGATTGACGTTCTGATCTGAGTTTAATGATAATAATAATAATAATGTTGTATGACTGATTGTGGACTGTTGCTTTGAATTGACGCTGAATTTATTGAAGTGAAAACTTCTTTAGGTGCGTTGGGCATTTTTTGAGATGGGAAAAACAATTGAACTCGTGACACTTTTACCGTTTCCGATACTTCTGTCGGCGCTCCCGGAATACAATTGTTTTTTTTTTTAATACACCATCGACGAAGTACGTATAGAACTCTACACTATTTAAAATTAGCTATGTTAGTTTTAAGCCCATATTTTATTGGATATTTTGACCCGGGGACAGAATCGCAACTAACGCTGTCATCAAGTAAAATGTCATTTCATTACTGTCGCAGAGCTATGCCGTTTGCTATGAAATTTACCCAAGTTCTTGTTTTAATTAGTAACCGTGCAGAGTAGACTGGTCAAACACAAGGGGCAGTAGAACAAGATTTTTTTACTTTAAAAAATAAAATAAAAATATAGTATTTCTATTTTTGTTTTTAAGAATTATTTTCTGTATCACCAGGTATTCTTGCAAATTCCACACACGAGGGGTAATAGGACAAGATTTTGTTTACTTTATAAAAAAAACATTCTATGGTTTCTTGTTTTTTTTTAAGAATTAATGTTCTGTATCACCAGTGAGCTATTCTCGCAAATTCGACCAGGATAAAATACATCGTTTGTTAGTGAGTAGTAGTGATGTAAGTAGTGCTTAACGATAATACGGAGTTCTTCTCACTAGAGAGATAGGCAGAGGTACATATATCTAAATAAACATACACCTCATCATCTCAGCCTATACTTGTCCACTGCTGGCCATAGGCCTGCCCAATCGCTTTCCAGCGTAACCGGTCCGATGCCACCTGCATCCAACGACTTCCTGCGATTTTTACAAGATTAACATACACCTACAAACAGCTAATATACTCTGAAAATTATAAATATCCTTCAGTTTTACCTACATGTTTAACTTCTAGATTTGCCTTAGAAGGGACGGATGCGTGTTCTAGTGATTTTTAGTAAGATTATATACACCGTCACAGATATATTCACCAAGACGGTGTGGCAGACGAAGTTAGGTACTTAAATAACAGCGTAAAACTCTGTATCCCTTATACCTGACACAATTCCAGACCTTACGTTGACCTTAAAAGCTGACTTCGTCCAACGTAGGATTCGAACCCAAGACCTCGGGATTACTACTTGCAGTATGCGCTACTAGATTAAAGAGGCAGCGCGTTTTTATAAGATGTACTAAATTGTTACAATTTTCAGCATAAATATTTTTATTAACCTATATTAGAATATTACCGTTAATGTAGTCAATTTAACCGTATCAGACAGTAACAAATACAGTCCCGTTAAAGTTTTATATTAGTACCTTTACAGTCTGTTATTTTGCACTCTCGCGGAGTAGCTACTTAATACTAAACACGAACTCGTTTAAAAAGGAATTATAATGTTATTTTTTTAATAGCCTATCCTGTATTCCACTGCTGGGCTAAGTAAGGCCTCCCCCTGACGTCTCCACATAGATTGGTCCTGGGCTACTAGTTTCCACGTTTTTCCGGCAAAAGTGTCCAAGTCGCTTCGTCTCGTTATTTACATTTTATAATTTATTCTTACGAATAATTCACGTTCGATCCCAAGAGGCAAAGAGTACAGAGTTCACACATCCTTACTGATCTAGCTCACTTTCTCCACTCTCATAGTTTCTCTCATACACGCTCTTGACTTGCCCTAGACAGGCAATGGGAAGTGGAAGGATGTAGGTACCAGGGAAGACCTAGACTATATAAAAAGCGTGTGTGGTAACTCCCTCGCGCAGTCGGACCGAGTGAAGAACACTATTAAATACTGTCTACGACTGCCTCGTTGGTCTAGTGGCAAAGCGCATCGCTTTGTGATCACGAGGTCCTGGGTTCAAATCCTAGGTCGGACAAGTGTAGTTTTTCTAGCGAAAACTTCCCAGTACGAGTCCAGAGTCTGGAATTGTGCCCGGTATATGGCAATAGGCTCGCCCCCTATTACATGGGATCTAACGTCGTCGGCGAAACGTGGGTGTACTCAGTACACCTCTGCCACCCCCGCTTGGGGAATATAGGCGCGACGGTGTTCTACGACTCCTGCGCGATTGAGTATTCTTCACTTCGCCTAAGGGTTATTTTGATTTACTCTCTACTAAGAATTTTAGTAAATCCTAGGCTAAAACAAAGCGTGCTTTAAATTATGTTAAATAACTAAGTTTTCCGTCTATGTTATATATGAACACTAGCGACCCACCCCGGATTTGCACAGATAAACCTTCCTCTTGAATCACTCCGTCCATTGATGAAAACCGTATAAAAATTCGGTCGGTAGTTATCGAGTTCATCGCGTTCAGACAGACAGATAGACGCGGCGGGAGACTATGTTTTTTAATATGTAGTAATAAATTTCGCAAGAATACAAAACAACACCTCGTATAGGCAAATTCGTACATTCTTTAAGGATTTATCTCAAATAACAAATTAAGAATGGGTGTACGTGCTTAACTGCTATTATTGTATTTTTAGGTATTATTTCCCCTGACTCAGAGGCTTATTTACGTCATACAAAACAGTAAACCGCATCAATTACAGCACTAGTGCATTGTAAACATGTTTGTATAATAATCTATCTATCTATCTATCTATAACCTCACGCCAGATCCCTTGCGGGGTAGGCAGAGAGTACAGAGTTCCAACAGGTTCTTTCCTTACATACCTCTCTGGCTTCCTCGACTCTCATAGTTCGTCTCATACACGCTCGCCGGTTACGGAGACTCTTGACTTTTCCATCAGATAAGACTCGGTTTATTTGGTCGTGGTAAGATAGTCTAGATCTTCCCCGGTACCTGCATCCTTCCACTTACACATTGTATATCTGTTTTGTCATTCTTTCCTCTGGCATTCTTTCTATATGCCCGAACCAACGGAGCATGCCCTTTCTCATCTTTACACCGATACTATCTTTCATACCTACTCGCTGTCTTACTAATTGTATAATAATGAACGTAAAAACCTATACAACACGATGTGGGCCACGTTTTGTTAATAGCCCACGTTTAGCTATTGTATTGTAAGCTGTTATTCCGAGGTTTAAGTCCATGGATCAGAAGGTTCAGTCTGATGGCAATTATATTATCTATGGAAACTTTACGCTCGTACAATGACGCATTTTATATATTCTATAAAGATATGGATAGCAATATTTATGACACACATTCACACACACACGTTCACAACACGTGAACACTTGACAAAGGCACACTAATAAGGTATATAACATTTGATTTTCCGAGCTATATTTATTTTTTATTATTAATTAATACTGGGTTCCTCCCAATTTTAAACGGCGTCGCGGCAGGCCCAGGAGTAGACGGCGGGACGAACTGCACGCCTTTAAAAGCGATTGGTGCTCAATAGCCCTAAATAAAGTAGAGTGGAGGAGATGGAGGGAGTCCTTTGCCCAGCAGTGGGATACTGAAGGTAACTAATAATCTACCTATCTATCTATATCATCATGCCAGCTCCCTCGCAGGGTAGACAGAGAGTACAGAGTTCCAACAGGTTCTTTCCTTACAGACCTCTCTGGCTTCCTCCACTCTCATAGTTTGTCTCAAACACGCTCGCCGGTTACGGAGACTCTTGACTTACCCTTCAGATAAGACGGTATATTTGGTCATGGTAAGATAGTCTAGGTCCCGGTACCTACATGCTTTCACTTTCGCATTGTATATATGTTTGTCATTCTTTCTTCTGACATTCTTTCTTTATGCCCGAACCAACGGAGCATACCCTTTCTCATCTTTACACCGATACTATTTTTCATACCTACTCGCTTTCTAACTAGACTGTTGCGAATACGGTCGGTCAGCGTGACTCCGCACATCTTCCGCAGAGCAAACTAATAACAAAAATTATTAATTGATACTGGCCAACTAAATGACATCTGTAAAGACTCGGCAGGGTCCAGATGAAAATTAGCGCCTAGCACTTGTGCCTGGCATTAAGCCGATGTGGATATCTATTTGGCACAGCCGAGAGACGCAAACTCATGTGTATTTGCTTGTTGTATATATTTTGTTTTTCTGATGATGTTAATTTATAGATAACTGAGCAATTAGTTAAAGACCGTTCTGTGGTTGAATGGTGGCTGAATGTTTTTTATGTATTAAATATTATGATGAAAGAATGACAAAACAGATATACAATGTGAAAGTAGAAGGATGTAGGTGCCGGGGAAGACCTAGACTATCTTACCATGACCAAATAGACCGAGTCTTATCTGAAGGACAAGTCAAGAGTCTCCGTAACCGGCGAGCGTGTATGAGACGAACTATGAGAGTGGAGGAAGCCAGAGAGGTATGTAAGGAGAACCTGTTGTAAGTCTGTACTCTCTGCCTACCCCGCAAGGGATCTGGCGTGATAATACTGATAGATAGATAGGGGTATGTATAATTTTCTGAACGTTCTGTGGTTGAATGGATCAATACTTGATCTGAATGTTTTTTTGTGTACTAAATGTTGTCTCTTGTGCTGTAATAAATAAAATTATTTCTTTCTTTCTTTCAATTAACGCGTTTTCAGTATATTTTTTTAATTGATAACATTGTTGCCGATAGTAGGTTACTTCCGTGGCTGGTCACCACCCTCCCAGCAAAGTCATGCCGCCAAGCGACCCAGTCGTATTCCAGCAAGTTGCGCGGATTTTCCTTGCAAGGAGTCTGGTCTAGCCCGACCATACCGATTCAGAACTCAGTTTAACTTCGGTCTCCTCAGCCTATTTCAGAGTGAATAGGCTATTATGGTGTTATTAAAAGAAATACATAATACGTAAGACTGCCCCGTTGGTCTAGTGGCAAAGCGTATCGCTTGGTGATTACGAGGTCCTGGGTTCAAATCCTAGGTCGGACAAATGAAGTTTTTCTAATGAAAACTTCCCAGTATGAGTTTGGAGTCTGGAGTTGTACCTGGTATATAGCAATAGGCTCTCCCCCTACTACATGGGGTCTAACATCGTCGGTGAAATGTGTGTGTACTCAGTACACCTCTGCTACCCGCGCTTGGGGAATATAGGCGTGACGGTCTTGTTTTTTATTTACAAAACAATAATAACAACAAAATACCCAACTAACCTAAATGCTAATAAAAATTTAAAACCTAAATACCTTTACCTTTATAAAATCACTTTTGTTATTATTATCTTAACACACGTCCACTTATTTTGGGTTATTCCAGATCAGCAGAAATCATTAGTAAGATGACGTTGCGATCGCCTCTCACTCGCTGTCGCAGGGACGCAACTTTCTTTCGAATAATCGCATGAAAGTTGCATGTGTGAGCCTCAGAAGCAGCAAATATCTTAGATACGTTGCGTTAAAAGCAAGGCGTCAATATACCAAAGATGGTTTATTGGCAGCAAAGCCCAGGGTGGACTTTTTGGCAGGAAATCGAAGAGTGATGTCCTCAATTTGTTTTAATTTCCAAAACTCGTGTTATTTCGAATTATAATGTGTAATGTTGGTGGAATATTAACCATTATGTATTCCTATATGTGGATGAGAGAAGGTAATTGTAACAAAGTGATAAAACGTGCCTTTTCGATTTCCCTCAAAACGGCCGTCGCAATTGGTATGTAAAGTATCCATCACTTTACTATCCAGGGTGGGGCACTTCATCAATTACATTATCATATTTGTCATCAAGTTTATAGGGGAGTTAAATTAATGTAGAAATTATTATTCGTACACTTTGTACAATGGCATAATGTAAACGCATTGGCCTCGAAAAAAAAATCCCAGGGTGTAGTTTACCAGCATATTTAATTAGTTTACAGTAAACGCAATTTCTTAAATAAACACCTTATTATATATAAAAAACCTAATTATATATAATCAATAAAATTAATAAAAATAATATTAATAATAATAAAATTGATCTAATTTAACTTCAAACGGTAAAAAATTATTTTATAAAAACGTTTTGTTAGCGACTGCCCTTGCGTGGCCGCCGAGAAGTTAACTTCAATCAGGCCATATTAAATCGCGTTGGCTGTACTATAGGTACATACATATTATAACTTACGTCCAATTAAAGTGTCTGATGCATCTACAGCTTTAATTAACCTCCGAGTCATTGACGTCACAACCGCATGTAAAAGATATCGGTACCTACCAGTTTTTGTAAAAAGAAGACGTTCAGGTCAACGTACGCTGTAACCAAATGCACCTAAACCATGCCTTATCAAGAGTTAAAGTCATTTATATCGGCAAAAAGAATAGGATGGTTATAGCCGGTATTCACGGCAGCTGTTTCTTTTTCTTGAGAACTAAAAGCTTAGCACGAGAAGATTAACGTTACTGGGACTCTAGTTAGTTGATATGCCATCCTTGTCACACAAAAATTTACTAAATAAACATGAACCGGACAGCATCTAGTGCTAGCGTCACGTGAAATTCAAATTATTCGTGTCGTTGACTCCTATCTCATCAGATAGTAAGTGACGACGGAGCCAAAGATGTAGCTGCTTAGTTATAGGCTATTCATGAAATAAGCTGAGAAGACAGAAGTTGGAGCTTTGTATAATCGGGCTAGACCAGCCTTCTCGTAAAGCTCGTGTAATGTCAAATTTAAGTATCAATTAAAGTTGAGCTTTAAAGTTTAAGACGAACTGTCAAAGATTCTACTGGACCACGAGTTTTAATGCCCGAATCCTAGATTGACCAAATTGTTATTGGAGTTTCCCAGCGAAAAAAATCTTAGTGGCAGTCTGTATATTTCTCCGTTGTTGGTAAGTTTACATCGTACAACTCGGCCACCCACGTTTGAGCGATGTGGGCGTGAGGGAATTTATTTTTTCTGTCGTTCTTTCCAATATTTGTGCCCGAGGTTAAGTTATGTTCCTAGCAGAGCATGTGTTGGACAGCCAAATAAATGGCTGATCCATTTTCCAATTTGAAAGATAAAAAATTTCAAAACATCTGCCAGAGCGGTTTTATGCGAAATTTATATTAGAAATCATGTGAAAACAAGTTTTGATCATATCGGAGTACGTATATACATATGTAGACTCTCGACTGTATGCCATAGGGGTAGTCAGAGACTACAGCTGGCCGTTTATACTGGTTTACAAAATGTTTACTATTCCAAGCCTTTGAAAGATTTGTCCTGTGCGGGGATCAAATTCACTAGGCGGAGCGACTTAAGCTCGTTTTTTTTATGTGATGTCGCCCCACCTTAGGATTTATTCTTGTGTCGTAGATGCGTTTATAAACATGAAAAACACATAATTGTGGTTCACATAAAGATTTGTTCCGTGCGGGAATGGAACCCGCGACTATTAAACACAATGAGCGGCGCGGCTTAAGCTTTTAACCACTGCGCTTAATCGTCCGTCTTAACTACTGCACCTATCTTGCTGATATTTACGGGTTTTACCCGGATCTTTGAAAGGCATGCAAGGGGACACGTGTCCAACACGAAGAGGCCCTTTGCGAGACGTTAATGTTATGTAAGTCACCTGCTGAAACGAAAAAAGACATAAACAGCGAACTGACCCCAGCAGGTGCAAGGACTATTGTAAATTATGGAAAGAGAACAAGGACAAAATCTGTTCAATTTCAAATGGGGCGGGTACCGGCCATAATCAGTGATACCTAACTACCCGTCATAACCTATTATTATTTCTGTTCAATTCTAAAATCAATCATATCGTTGAAACTTGTAGTAGTTTTGACTTTAATAGCACGTTGAATGTTTGTTTATTTTTTGCTAACCTAATTTAGAATTACGTAAGTTTGTCTTATTATGCCATGTTACGTATTTAATTATACATACTTTTTTGTAACTTTGGCGTCATAAAACTTAATTAAGTTGATTGACGTGATATTGATTATTGTTTAGGGATTTATAGCCCAACAATAAAACACCTCTATTTCTGTCTATCTCTGTCATCACTTCAGTTCCTTATTTAGTGCCTATAGAGTTTCAACAGGCTCTTTCCTTACAGACCTCTCTGGTTTCATCCACTCTCACAGTTCCTCTCATACATGCTCGTCGGTTATGGAGACTCTTGACTTGCTCTTGAGATAACACCCTATTTAACTCTCAATTACCGTATGGTACTTTAATTTGAATGTTGTCATAGTGGGGTATCCTTTATTGATATAGAATATATTTTTGAAGTGTTTATAGCATCACAATTTTAAGATTTTAAAAGTTTTCCTTGTATAGAGTCATGTTTGATATCACTTTAAGGTTTTTTAACAAACCGGGCACGGTTTTATATACTTTTTTATAACTCTGACGTATTTAAATTGGAACCTAACATTGTCGGTGAAATGTGTGTTCATAGTATCATGTTTTTTTTAAATTAAAATGCTAAATCGCTATGTCGGCTGCTCTATGATGTATGAATATTAACATAAGTATCGTTAAAGATTGGATTTAAGAGCAC
The DNA here is from genome assembly GCA_905147815.2 of Phalera bucephala. Classification (NCBI taxonomy): domain Eukaryota; kingdom Metazoa; phylum Arthropoda; class Insecta; order Lepidoptera; family Notodontidae; genus Phalera; species Phalera bucephala. The sequence continues at coordinate 30,745,830 of LR990612.1, forward strand.
GTTTATAGAAAAAAACGTGGCGGTGTCACGCGGCTCGGCAGGTGCCTTTAAGTTATTCTTCATTAAGGTTACAAATGTCTTATAGGCATCCAATGTATAAGACTTTCGTAGCCCTGCGAGACTACGGTGTTTTTAGCGATCACCAAAATTAAGCAGCGTTTGGACTCTTTGTGGCAATTCCACTTTCTGTGTTTCCGAGCTTAACATGGAAATCGTCAAACCGAGTTTGATAAGTTCCAACAACAGGTAGCCACAAACCTGCCTCCACTAATCCACACTGGGTCCGTACTCTAGTACGGACTAATCTGTTTCACCTTGATCTATGAAAGTAGGGCTTCGTTAAGCGGTAGAATATTATAGACTGATATATATTATTATTACCTACCATTTAATTCCTACTTTCCTAGTAATATAAGAGTGGAGGAAGCCAGAGAACTCTGTAAGGTTAAAACCTGTTGAAACAATGGTACCCTGTAAGGGATTTGGCGTATTTTTTTTAATACACGTAGCCTCACCCTTGGAATTATTCATGTATCGTGGGTGCGTTTGCAAAGATGATATTCACATGCACAAACATCCAAACCGAAACAAATATTTGTGGGTCACACAAAGATATGTCCCGTGCGGGAATCGAACCCGCGACTAAGCCGTCCGTAATCATGTATCGTATATAAATTCCTAATTACTCAAGACTTCTACAGTTGATATTAATCTCTTTGTGACGTACGTAGTTCGTACGGACAGATTCACCACAGTATAATTTGTCTGATATAACCTGTTATGGTTTCGGTTAAAAATGATAGGATTTTTTAATTGTTTGGAATTATTGGCTTACCAAAAATCGATTATAAGACGAGAATTTTTAGGGAACAAAATTAAAATTAATTTCAAAATCACGACCATAAACAAAACAAACGTAAAATGGCCGTCTTCCCCCGCCTATTAAATGTTGGCACTATTTACACAAATGGAATAAAATAACATTTTTAAAGTTTGCAAGTAAATATTGTCTGTGCCACGAAGCTCACGCACACGCTCTATGAAGTGGGCGCAGAAAAAATATACTAGTAAGATTTAAAATGAAAACGTGGGGTGCATGCGATAGATAAAGTAAGGCGTGTTTGAGTTTCGTTGAGCAAACTCACACAGTTCATATAAATATTGTTGACTAATTCCTGCCCGTGACTTCGTTCGTGTTGACTTTAGACAGCAAACGTATATTTTTCCGGGATAAAAAATATCATATGTGTTAAAACTGTGTGCCAAATTTCATCGAATTCCAATTAGCCGTTTTTTCGTGATTGAGTAACAAACATATAAACATCTAAATACAAACTTTCACATTTATAATATTAGTAGGATGACTTAGGTCAACAATTCATGCAAAAAATATATAAAAACAAGTAAATAAAAGCGTGTTAATGTGAAACAATTTAAAATTAAATATGTATACAAAATTCCGGGTCTATGCTGTTGACCGTTGAGGAGTTCCTGCGTCTGGAGTCAATCCTAGGCGTAGATTCAGGTCATGCTTACCATAAAAATGCATTGTCATTGGAACTAAAACAAACTGTCAAATTTCAACTCCGTTGGATTAGAGGAAGTATTTCTAATTTAGCCTGCAAAAGGACATTGTTCTGCGCCCATACATGATTTGCCCCAGAACCAACACCAATAAAAAATACGTGTATGATTTAAAATCACCTATAAATTCTTTTAAGGCCTTTATTATTAAACAGACAAGCGGGGGAATCGCAATATTGCAAGGTATTAGATTTTGAGGTTATAATTCTGTAGCCATTAATACATATGAGGTTATATTGTGTGTGTTGACATTCAGTAAAGATGTCGGCGACTTACAATACTTTGAAATATTCGTTTTAGATTGCAAATTGTCTGTTACATACAGATATTAGCCATTATTTTATTAAAATAGATAAATAATGATGGCATGTGCATCAAATGTTTGTTGGTTCTGGGGCAATTTTCGATAATGTCCTTTGACCTAAACAAACAAAATTTGTAAGTAAATAAGAGCTTGTACAAAAGAGGAAATGCGGTGGATTAGACATTTTTTTATTGAATCATCAAATTTTAAATATTAAGCGTACCTTGTAAAAGATAGAAGCGCGGCTTTGTCCGGCATAGCGATGTGTCTAGGGGTGAGTGATCTATGGGCCCGAGCGAATTGTCGTGACAAGCTATTTGATTCATGTTAAATTAGTTTTCTCCTTAAGGGTCTGTTTACATAATCCTACTTATAGAGCATGGGCGAGAGTTTATTTTATCACAGACATTGGACGCAAACGGAGACGGTCGGCTTCTGCTTTGTCTGTACAGAGTTCCAACAGGTTCTCTCCTTACATACATCTCTGGCTTCCTCCATTCTCATAGTTAGTCTCATACACGCTCGCCGGTTACGGAGACTCTTGACTTTTTACCGCTACAAATAAGCGGAAATCGGGCGACAAGGGCTATGCGGGAAAAGTGCAAAAAATACAGTGTGTGAATAGAAAAAAATGAAAAAGAATCATATTTGTATGATAGTTAAAGAAACATGAAAAAAAAATCCAGAACCGTACGACAGGATTTAATGAGAGAATTTCACTGATACGTCACAATGGTCACATTAAAGGTATAAAAAAGGTATCGAAATTACGCAGCCGCTCTATGTTAACGGACCTTAGTCCCTTTCTTTGACATCTGCATAAGACTGATGGCATTTTACTACTTAATCTTTGCTGATAAGATAAGTTTAGACTTGACATGAACTTCGTACACATATTAAATTTACTGTCAAACATCTGAATTTAATTATCTGTAGAGGGCTGCGACTGCTATTAAAAGTTTTACTTAGTTTAAAGCTATTATATGCCTACATGTGCCTCCTATAGCTGTTCTCGCCTGTAATTGTCCTTTACTAAGACTATACTCATGTAAAATGATTATAATATGCAAGTCTGTAGATGGAATCAATGAATAAATAAATGTATACCTAAGTAATAACAATGGATCGATATAATAGACCGTGTCTTATCGAAAGGGTGAGTCAAGAGTCTTCGTAACCGACGAGCATGTATGAGACGATCTATGAGAGTGGAGAAAGCCAGGGAAGTGTGTAAGGTAAGAAACCTGTTGGAAATTTGTACTCTCTGTCTGCGAGGGATCTGACGTAATAATATAATGATATAGATATATCTAAGTACTGGTGGCTTATAAATGTAAAATACAATATGAGACTTCTGCGAGCCTCGGGGGAAACTCGCGGGGCGTGTAAGAATCGTACCGACTAAAATCCCACAGTGGTTGTCATCGATACATCGGACTCCGGGCTCTTCGTTCGGAATACACTGGTTTCCTTTTGCGTCGTGCTCCGAATCTGGGAGGGGGAGATTGTACTTTCCCCCCCATCCCCCCTGCATCAGCGTGCTACTCACGGCGATGTAGGCATCTCCACGCTGACGTGGGTTGCGTGTGAAGGACGCTACGGGTTTCTACCTCACGCTTTCCGTGACTCCAAGATCTCCTTTGCAGATGCTGATTCCAAGGGAAGGGTCCCACCCCAAAAGTACAGGGCTCTTATTCGCTGTTACCAATTAAACATTAACGCGGCGCGTTCCGATAATTTCGTGAAATGACCGTCTGATGGTACTCCAGTGGCATATAGAAAACTATTAAACGATCATTTCACGAAGTCATCGTAACGCGCCGCATTCGGTCATAGATAATGAAGGCGCAGGTACCAAAACGTCAATATTAACTTATTGATGATACTTTTTTACTAGCCTATTTAACGGTCCCAATCTTGGACAAAGGCATACCTACCGAATGCCCTTAAATTTCATTGACTAGGTGTTTTCTTTTAGGTAAGTATATAGTGAATATCCAAAGAAAACGAATTCATACTATGCAATCATTGAAGAATATATAAGTTCTTCATACTTTTTTATCTAAAAATAGAATTAATGCATTTTCTATCTATATATCTATATCATCATGCCAGATACCTTGCGGGGTAGAGAGCACAGAGTCGCAACAGGTTCTTCCCTTATAGACATATCTTGCTTACTCCACTCTCATAGTTCGTCTTATGCACGCTCGCCGGTTACGGAGACTGTTGACTTGCCTTTTTGATAAGGCACTGTCTCTTAGATCATGATAAGATAATCTAATACAAAAGTGATTTCATCATTTTCTATGTGTAAAAAACGATATTTTTAATTCATAAATTTGAAATTGTAGCCAATGTCAGCTTAATTAATTTGCAAAAGAGATATCTTTACACTCCTTTTTTGTTATTTACAAGCCCTGTATTTTAAGTAACCTATAATAGAAAAGTTTTGAGATACTACAATTGGCCTTTGCAATATTAGTATATATATATAGTCTTTTTCACAAGACAAGAGTACGGTTTAGAATTTAACGTTTCTAGAAATATGGTGATGATAAAATTGAATGAAATAGATTCGATTGAAAAGCGAAAAATGAATCGATGTTAATAAAAATAATTTAGGAGCATAAAGAAAACAAGACTGCCTCGTTGGTCTGGTGGCAAAGCGCATCGCTTTGTGATCACGAGGTCCTGGGTTTTTCTAACGAAAAATTCCCAGTATGAGTCCGGAGTCTGGAATTGTCCCCGGTATATGGCAATAGGCTCGCCCCCTATTACATGGGACCTAACATCGTCGGCGAAACGTGGGTGTAGTCAGTACACCTCTGCCACCCCCTCTGGGGAATATAGTCGTGACGGTGTTTTTTTTTTGTTAAGAAAACAAAATACAAGAATTTTATTACTTATTTACGAATCAAGCGATTGGTTAGAAAAATCATCTGACAAATCGCTTGATTGACGAATCAAGCGAATTGTCAGACGATTTTTCTAACCAATCGCTTACGTGAATTAATATTTAAAAATCTATGAATCTGTCTATTTTAATATGTCAAAATGGCGTATTAATTTCCATGAGTACATGATTTCCATGAGTGACCATAAGTATACTATGTCTCTCAATTAAATATATACGAGTAGAATAATATATTCGTAAAGAAATCGGTAATCGATTATGTACATTTTATAAAACAATGTATCGATTATAACGATTCCATGGTGTCAGTACCTAAAACGTGCACCGTTCCAATTTACGTAATTAAGTGATAGAGTTTTATTAAGATTTAAGTTTTTTTATTATTATTACGCCAATTTATAAACAATATATTATCTAAATGAAAATTAAAGTAGATTTTTGATTTATTTTTATATTCTTGTTTATTTTTTTGGATTCCCTGTTTAATATTCTTGAATACAATATGCGTGAAATGGAATTTGATCAAATGTCACCGTACCCATGATTCCTGAAAAAGACTATAGTAATAGGTACCGACATAATTTTGAAATGAGAATGCAAATCAACGTTTTCATTTTGTTATGACAATTTGTTCTATATATTATGGTATAATAATATTCATCATCACCATCATCTCATCATCATCATCTCAGCCTATACTTGTCCACTGCTGAACATAGGCCTCCCCAATCGCTTTCCAGCGTAACCGGTCCGATGCCACCTGCATCCAACGACTTCCTGCGATTTTCACAAGATCGTAGGTTCATAATATATTAAGAATTATCAAAATAATCTACACTCCAATCTTGATGTCACTCATCCGAGATGAAAAAAAACGTTGAGTCACTTATTCCTGTCATTACTTTTCAACGTTAGCAGCCGCCGAATAATTTACATTAATTTCTGTGTGTGTGAGTGTTATGATGGCCACTGGCGGGACAAGTATGAACTGTTGGCACGGAAAGAAGAAGAAGCGTTTACCCCTGTAGAGAGTTAACTTGGCTAAATGAGCAATTTCTGCCCTGGACTTGATCTCTCAGGACTTGTCTTCAAATCTTACGTAGAACATTTGGATGCTCGTATATAAGAGTTCTCTCAGCAGCTTTTTAGAGCATAAAGCACGATTTATAAAGAAATTCGCTCCATTGGGACCTATATATAAATATATATCCATGACGAAATATTAACCTAACATCGTTGAACACATTAATGTCTGTTTTTTTCTTAAGTACCCAATTTTATGAATAAATATTCACACACACACACCGTCACGCCTAATCCCCAAACGGGGGTGGCAGAGGTGAACTGAGCACACCCACATTTCGTCTACGATGTTAGGTCCCATGTAATAGGGGTATTAGGTGTTAGGTGCCATATAACGGGCACAATTCCAAACTCCGGACATATTGTAAATTTGTCGTTAGAAAAATTACATTTATCCGACCTAGGATTCGAATTCAGGGCTTCGTGATCAGCAAGCGCTGCGCTTGAACATGAACAAATATGGTGTAGCAATTAAAGATTTATACTTAAGTCCATCTACTTAACTCGTTCTAAATTGTTCTCCCATACCCCATTAATAGGCATTTAGTAATAGGCATCAATAGGGCAATATATACAAAACGAATTGTAAAACTCTCATTTTTAAAGGAGTAACTGTGGAGTTCCTTGCCCTTCTTTTCCACAGGAATGCCATTCCGAACGGGTGGTAAAGTCTAAAGTAATCACTTTCTTATTCTTTCTTGACTAATTATAAGCACGACTGTACTACTGAAGTCTACATTAATGAAAAACTTTTGATTTTTTTTTGAAAAAAAAAAAGACGCTCAAATTGATATGGTAAAAAGAGCAAAAACAACAAAGGTATAAAGATGGGAAATAATAAATGAAAAAAAAAATGATTAATTGAATGAACCGTATCAATTTTACTGTCTTTAGTTATCACGAAATATTTATTTATAAAATTGGCTACTTAAGATAAAACAGACATACATCTCTTCTTGCCCCGCTTGGAGAATATGAGGTGTTTTATTTTACTTTCGGTAATTTGGATTTTTCTCAGAAATATTCGATGAGTACATTTTGAGCTCTTGACTTCACCATCATAGACACGTAGTTGATAAATTTATTGCTATCTTTGTCATTGTATTCTACAGGGTTGACCGTTGAGTGGACCATCCCTTAGGAGCCGTTAAGACCTCTAACAAAAATATTTGACCCGATTCTTTCCAAATAATGTTTTAGGTCTTGAAAAAATTCACTTTGAGAGAAAGTATATTATTCTTGTGATGTGGAAGAATTGTATTAGTTTATTTTACGATAATAGAAAAAAATAGGGCTACTGCTTCAGTTAGAAAGGTTCATTATACGTTGATTTCCTGTATGATATGACCTGCGTGATCATCTCACGGGAAAACACTCAGGTTCATATTCCACGGCTCGCCCCCTATTACATGGGATCTAACATCGTCGGCGAAAAGTGGGTGAACACAGTACACCTCTGCTACCTTTGCTTGGGAATATAGGCATGAAGGTGATCATATTCCACTTTTTTTTCTAGTTTTTGGTATTCTGTCGCACATGGGGAAAACACCTAGCTAATAAAATTCCACCCAATTCTTAAACTGGCTTTGGTAACATTTTATCACTTGCGTCAAATATACAATATTATCACTTAAATTTAGGTATAATTTAGGTGATAATATTGTATATTCTCTATTTTCTAATTGTTTTAGGTATCCTATGGTGAAGTAGTGGTAGCCTAGTGGTTAGATCGTTGGACTGCAAAGTCAGAGGTCTCAGGTTCTAACCCAGGTACGCACTTCTGTCTTTTCGAAAGCATGTGCGTATTTAAAATTAATCATCACTTGCTTTAATGGAAAGCATCGTGAGGAAACTTGCATGCCTGAGAGTTTCTCGAAGGTGTGTGAAGTTCGCCAACCCGCACTGGGCCAGCGTGGTGGACTATGGCCTAAAACCTCTCAGTTTGAAAGGAGGCCCGTGGCCCACGGTGGGACACAAAGGTGATTAAAGTGGAACAAACCGTTAAAAGCAACCTTACATTTGAAATTGTAATAAGTAACGTTTACGGTTGGATTAAGTTATTTTGTAGCAAATGTCGAGTGGTAGAATTACGGGCTTAGATGTTTTAGAGCTCTTGTAGTTTATTGCTTTAATATTAAACTTTTCTCACATTCCGAAACTTTAGATATAAAACACACGCCGCACATCTTACGGTGTCGTTTTGTCTTTCTTTAGTCATTGCTTTGAAAACTATTATTGTTAACAAATTTATATTATGTTATTGCCACCCAAACTTAAATATATTCTAGGTATAAGGTATTATTGAGGAATTGAGAGGAAAAAATACTTATTGAATTCATAGAATTACATAAGTCAGACTAAGCAGTAAAACGACTCCATACTTTCAGTAAAAAGTGAGACAGCTCGAGTTATAGCACTCTTGATATTTTTACACATCAGAAAAAACTCCGCTATTTTTCATTCTGATCCTCATGTTCCTAAGAATTAAAATAAGATTTTTTTCTGCATTTTTTTCAGAATTAACAATGTGTAAGATGGTATTTTTTCAATTGTCACAAAGTGAACTGAACTGATTGATCGATTTTTTGCAGTACTGATTCAACTTAAATTAACTCCTTTCCTTCCGATCAGCAGGGATAGATTAAAAACGATAACATACATATCATTACCATTAACCCATTTTTAAATAGCGTTTCACATGTGAAATACTTATATCATTCGACACCACTTCGACACTAAATCCAAACTAATTGTGTAATGATTCATCTAAATTAACATTAATTTACACAAAAAAGTATGAAGAGAAATCATCGTGTCAAACAATATAAGTGTACATTTAAGTTAATGTTAAGTAATAATAATAATATTATTAGCCCTTTTAAGAAACTGTCCCACTGTTGGGCACAGGCCTCCTCTCAAATTGAGAGGGTTTAGGCTATAGTCCACCATGCTGCCCCAGTGCGGGTTGGTGAACTTTACACACCTTGAGAGTCTTAGGTATGCAGGTTTCCTCACGTTGTTTTCCTTCACCGTAAAAGCAAGTGATAGTTATTTTTAGTACGCACTTGCTTTCGAAAAGACAGAGGTACGTGCCTTAGTTTGACCTCTGCCTTTGCAGTCCAACGGTCTAACCACTAGGCTATCACTCTTTTCAACTTACTCCTTTACATATTCAAAATCGGAGTGGCCTTAGTCTATTGAATGATATTTTATTTTGTGGAATGAATCGCAAGGATTTTATATGTGTCTCTTAGTTAGACATAATAAAGTAATTTTTCATGAGAACTTTTGATGAATTGCCCGTTATTCCGCTCAACGGCACAACGTGAACATGTTTTGAAAACTTGTAGATTTTTTTTGAAGCTAGAGACAAAGCACCCAATGGTACGTATATTGTGTGATCGAGGTTTTGTAATCTTACTAGTTATTACATAAGTTTATCATTATTATACTGTCACGCCTGTATTCCTCAATGGGGAGTAGCAGAGGTGTACTGAGTACACCCACTTTTCTCCGACGATGTTAGGTCCTATGTAATACGGAGCGAGCCTATTGCCATATACCGGGTACAATTAAAGACTCCGGACTCATACTGGGAACTTTTCGTAAAATAAACTACATTTGTCCGACCTAGGATTCGAGCACAGGTCCCGTGATCACAAAGCTATGCGCTTTGCCATTAGACCAACGGCACTTTATTACAATTAACCGAACCAATAAACAGGTACCAATTTCAACTTGGAAAAACAATAGATAGATAGAATACTCTTTATTGTACACACCAAATACATTATAACAAAACAAAGTAGTTGTGTGCACAAGCAACAAATGTACAATCCTACAAGAATCTTTTGGCCCGCGGCCGGAATTCGAACTAACGCTGTCATTAAGTGAAGTGTCACTGCATGACAGACGCAGAGTTGCCGTTTGCTATGAAATTTACCAAAGTTCTTTTTTTATTAATAACTGTGTGGACAAATACTAGTTGAAATATTATCCTGGAAGTAGGAACGTTTTATTACATGGTAACCCTAATTTCACACCAACGCCCCCTTGTCAATGTCATCCAAAATATCCCTGTCGCAATATAGTCATCAACCGAACAAATAAATAGGTAACACGATACCAATTTCAACTTGGAAAAATAAAGGTATTTGAACTTAACAATATTATTTTGTTTTCAAAGCGCCTGCACAAGTTTTTATAGCATCAGTTTAGTTAGTTCTATAAGTGTTTTGATGTAAGGCGTTTTTACAAGCTATCGTAAAAACTTTGTGATAAAGACGCTAACTAATAATGAGATTAATTCGTTGGTCTAGAGGTACACGAGTCGGTTGGCGATCAACAACTCTGCAGTACGGTAGTCATTAAGCCAAGTAGGGAGCGTCATGGGCGTCCTGATAATTTCTAATCTAAAGCAGATGGTCACAAACTTGCTTGTACCAATCTGTCTTGGGTCCGCGTGGTAGAGTATGATTTATTTTCTTTTTTTTTGTGTGTGAGAATAATCTACGCTGTTGGCCGCGGGGCCTTTACAGCTCCACCGGACAAGAGAGCGAGCGTGCAACCACTACGCTCGAGCCAGAAGGGCAAGGGGCAATTAGCTCAAGGGCGCCTCAAGGAGGAACAGTCTCGGCTTCGGCAGTCGCTATGGGGGGGGGGGGGGGGGATACTAGGTGTCTCGCCGTGGTGCTCTGCACCGGCTGGCGGGCAAGGGATTCTTCGACCTCGCCGGCGAGATCGGTGTCTGATCCTATGAATTATTCTTTTTTACCTAGATTAATGAGAAAAAGCAGAAGTACGACGAAATAGGTTAATATATTATGTCGGTTTAATTTCCAAAAAAAGTTTCTAGTAAATACATTTCTGCTTGACTTTGGAACATGTGAGAGAAGGCCTTTGCCCAGCAGTGGGATTATATAGGTTGATATTATTATTACTCTGTTGGTTCGGGCATATAGAAAGAATGTCAGAAGAAAAATTGACAAAATAGATATACAATGCGAAAGTGGAACGATGTAGGTACCGGGGAAGACTTAGACTATCTTGCCACGACCAAATAGACCGAGTATTATCAGAAGAACAAGTCAAGAGTCTCCGTAACCGGCGAGCATGTATGAGACGAACTATGAGAGTGGAGGAAGCCAGAGAGATATTTAAGGAAAGAACCTGTTGGAATTTTGTACTCTCTGCCTACCCCGCAAGGGATCTGACGTGATGATATAGATAGATTATTACTATTGAAAAATGTATAAAACATTTTATTTTTTTATTTTTACACATGAATTTTGGCATTTAGTGAATGAAAATTAATCCTACTTCTTTATTTACCGCAACTAAGAAGTCGTGTTTTGTGCCTGGTGTAATAGTAACAGGCAATATATAATAGCAACATTAAGATACTTTGTATTTTCAATAATTTGTAACAATCAGTGCGTACAATAAAGAATTAAGAACAGGCTCGCCTCCTACTAAATTAATACCTTACATTGTTGGCGAATGTAGGCGTACGCACAGTATCTACCACCGCTTGGGGAATATAGGCGAGATGTCTTAAAAAGTGATTAATAATTAGAAATTTAGGTTATCGGAACTGACTGCGATTATTTTGGTTACAAAGTTCGATGTGGTAATGATATTTAGGGATCTATGTCACTTACTGAACGTACGTACTACTACAGCTACAATATATTATATAAATACTTTTTTTGCTATGTGGTACTACAAGATTTTCTCATTCTTCTTTTTTTCTTAAATAAAACGTAGCCTAACACTAGGAACTATTTGTGTCGTGGGTGCGTTTACAATCATGATACTCTATGTGAGTCCAGACCGAAACAAATAATTGTGGGTCACGCAAAGATTTGTCCCGTGCGGGGATCGAACCCGCGACTATTAGACATAGGGGGTGCAGCGGCTTAAGCTCTTTACCATTGCGCTAAATCGTACGTCAATTACAGGTCCGGTAATAAAACAAATACTGTCACACTTCTACAATTTATTTATAGATATGTACATAGACATTATTCAAGCATCTAATTTTTTTGTATTTTTTTTTTTAAACGTAGCCCCACACTAGGATTTATTCCTGTGTCGTGGGTGCGTTTACAAACATGAAAATTCACAAAAAAATACCCTGACCAGAACAAATAATTGTGGATCACACAAAGATTTGTCCCGTGCGGGAATCGAACCCGCGACTATTCGACACAGTCGGCGGAGCAGCTCAAGCTCTTAACCACTGCGCTAAATCGTCCGTATTGATAATATTCTCCCTTTTAATATATTTAATCAATGTAACACAAATAAGTATGTATTCTTATCGTATCCGTAATATAATAAATGTGAAAGTTTGTATGTTTGTTACTCAATCACGCAAAAACGGCTGAACGGATTTGAATGAAATTTTGCACACACTTTATTTCCTGGATTAACACATAGGATACTTACTGAGTTCTTAGATTAACGCGGATATTACACATGAAATAAAACTATTTTTTCTGATTTTATCGCGGTTTATTTTTGATTTTTAAGTTCCCGACGTTTCGAGTGCTTTGCAGCAAATGTGAATGTGAATGTGGTCTCTCTTACATAGGACAAACAAAAAGACCAGTAAAAACTCGGGTTAAAGAACACATAGCTGACCTAAAACACCGTCGCTCAAAGAAGTCTGCAGTCTGTGAACATGTCCTTGACTGCACCCGCCATAACATCAGATTTGATAGACCACAAATCCTCGTGAAAGAACACCGATTCCTACCAAGGATGGTTCGGGAGGCTATTGAAATTAAAAAACATCCTAATTTCAATAGAGAAGATGGCTGGGTGCATCGACTTGGGATCCAGTAATTAATATAATCAAATCCAAAACCAAGCATAACACTGCAAGACCTCAAGACACCGTGACCTCATTCTGCGTAGATCGGACCAACTAAAACACAAATAATTAAGTAGTTTGAGGGTACCCTGGAACAACAATGGCTTTTGGACGTCTAACACCTCAGTCCTTACCGTGACCATGGGAGCTGCAAAGCACTCGAAACGTCGGGAACTTAAAAATCAAAAATAAACCGCGATAAAATCCGAAAAAATAGTTTTATTTCACATAGGATACTTTTTATCCCGGAAAAATGTTAGGTTCCTGTGTAAAGTCAATGCGGACGAAGTCGCGGGCAGAATCTAATAATAATATAATAATAATATGTATACTAACCGCACTTTATCATGCGCGCGAGTTGATTGACATTTGCCCTCACATTCTGTTACACAAAACATGTGTGCCTCGCATTTATTTAAATCAAAAATTGTATAAACCAATTGTATCTTAATTGTATAAATTTGTTATATATTTTTTTAAATGTATCCAAATCCGTTTAACAGAAGACATTCGATGCTGTGGCAAGTGTTAGAAAGATTGTTTTTTAAAGAAGTACGCAGTAAGAGAAGAAGGAAGATTGGTTGATGACACTTAGTACATTGTGATAAGTAGCAGAATGGATTGCAGGTATGTTTGTCGTTTACAACCTTTCTATCTTAAGTTCTATTTTCCAACAGTTAGTCAAAGGCAGGTAAAGGACTTCTGGTATAATGCCAATCAAAACTATTATAAACAGAAAAACACACGCACACTTTCATGTCTATATTGGAGTGGAGGTGGCAGATGTGTACTGAGTACACTCATTTATCGCCGCCGATGTTAGGTCCCATGTAACAGGGGGCAAGCCTATTGTCATATACCCGGCTTAATTCCCGACTCCGGACTGATATATTGGTAATTTTTCGAAATAAAAACCATAGTTTTCCAACCTAGGATTTGAATCCAGGACCTCATGGTTGCAAACGCGCGTTATTCGCCACCACACCAAAGAGGTAGCAAAATTGTATGATCGTAAACATAGTGTAATAAGGAAGTATGTATTCTAACTCTAGTAGGTAATAATGAAGCTGATAAAATGAAATGAAACCACAAGTGGGGAAGTACCAGGATACCATAACATTATATGCGGTAGTATTGAGATCTATCGACGTTAAACTACGTACACATTTCGGCATAAAATGCTACACATTAAAGTTCAGTAATTCCATCTAGTCTTACAACTGTGAAAATATCTTGATGTGCTCTATTGCCCTAGTACTTTTCTCACCGTAAACAAAATTAAACAAGGCAAGTTACATTAAATATATACAATGAATTTGTACAGAGATGGTAGGTCAAGGGATGGTAGGGTTTGGATAATTTTGTAGCTGCTTTACTGACCAAATATTCAATTTTTATTTTTCTAAATCTTCTTTTTATACAAAGAGAAGAGGAGATTACCTCTTCTCTTTGTATAAACCCTGCAGGGGCACTTATCAATATAAGCGCACGCACGCTTACAAAATCAATTATTTGCGTTTGTAAGATTTTTCGGCGCTCGTAGCGCTGTGCGACCGCGGTGTTCTTACCAATTGCCAAGGTTAAGCAGCGTTCGATACGTTTGGCCTGAGATGGGTGACCGTTTGTGGCATTTTCTTATTCGAGCGTCTCAGTGCTTCGGAAGGCACGTTAAGCCGTAGGTCCCGGCTACCACTTAAAGTGGTAGTCGTTAAGCCGATTTGGAAGCCTTAAAGGCGGCTTGATAAGTTCCAACAACAGGTGGCCACAAACCTTCCTCCACCAATCCGACTGGGTTTGCGTAGTAGAGTATATCTCCCACCTCGATTTTTAAGAGAAGGCCTTTGCCCAGCTGTCGGCAGTATAGGCCGATGTCATATTATTATGTAAGATTTTGGCGGTTGGAAATATTTCTATCTCCACGTAAAGTAAAAATTTTATATTATACGTATAAGCTATTTCGTCTTAATATCGCTTCATGTATAAATTAGTAGGCATTAATGTTAAAAGTTTTAATTTAAAACTAGTGTTTGTTGTCTTCAGTATTCTGTTATGATAAGGATTGTAGTATGTAATACTCTACATAATTTAGTATCAAGTATTTGAGTTCCGTGACGGATGATAAAGACCTAAATTGTATTTTTATCTCGTTAATTGTTCATGTTAAGTATAGTTATGTATATGTAGATGTTCTGTACATGTTGCGATCATTCATTTGTAATTGTAGGTTCGTAGTCCGTAAAGACAGCCCACTTTTTCTACTAATCGTTTAACAGTAAACTCATATTTATCTATTCAATTTAAATACAAAATATTTATTGCTTACATGTGTGCATAAGTTGTTACATTGTTTTGTCTAAACATGAACCCCGTCAGGGCGCAGCAAAAGGTACTTAAAACTAAGATTGATAACAATTTGAAATGGATTTGATACATTCAGAATGATTGGGAATGGTTTTAAATAGATTTGATACACTGAGAATAAAGATAAGTTTAAATAGATTTCAGGTAGATATAACATAAATTATTTCCTTCTTATAGTGTTGCGTCAAAAAGCTCTTGCAGCCTGTATTAGGATTTAGCCAATAGATATTTTGTTAGTGTATATTTGATGATATTTATTTGAATTATATTTTTTATTATTATTTAAAATACAATCATATCTAGAAAAAATTACGAAACGATTTAGCGCAGAGGTTAAGAGCTTAAGGCGCTCCGCCCACTGTATTTAATAGTTACGGGCTCGATTCCCGCACGGGACAAATCTTTGTGTGATCCACAATTATTTGTTACGGTCTTGGTATTTGTGTATGTGAATTTTCATATTTGTAAATTCACCCACGACACCGGAATAAATCCTAGTGTGGGACGTTTATAAAAGAACATGAAACGCCAATGACGAAGTTTGGAGATTAGCAGTAATTACTAATATTAATCCTTAGTCGAAGAATTGGGGCAGACTGGTTCTTGAGTGGAGACCGCGTGTCGGCAAACGTAGTGTAGGGCGCCCTGTAGCTAGGCGGGGCGACGATATTCGTAAGGCAGCGGGCAGAGATTGGAGAAGGAGAGGTGAATATCGAGCTCAGTGGCGTGCCATGGGAGAGGCCTACGTCCAGCAGTAGACTGACATGGGCTGATGATGATGAGTCGAAGAATTAGGCCTTGCACGAACCAGGGTCAGCGCTACCCACTGACCAACTCAAGGTTACAATGGTAAATCCCGAGCCAGTCAACAGCCAACAGGCATACGCTATAACAATTAAAAATGTAACGCGGCGCATAACCAAAACTTCGTGAAATGATTGTTTAATGCTGCTCCTGTAGCACGCACGTTACACGATCATTTCTTTAAGTTATCGTAACGCGACACGTTTTGTGTTCAGTTGGTCATAGTTCGTCATGCCTAAGAGTTTCTCGAAGGTGTGTGAAGTTCGCCAACCCGCACTGGGCCAACGTGGTGGACTATGGCCTGAACCCTTTGTTTGAGAGGAGGCCCGTGCCCAACGGTGTGAAATTTTCTTAACAGGGCTAATATCTCGGAACGATCTGTCTTTCTTTTCAAACAAATTGTTCCTGTGTCGTGAATATTTTTCAACAGATAACAGTTACAGAAACAACATAGGCCGTTTTGGAAATCAGTGGCGAAAAAATAATTGAAAATCCATCTTCCGAAATTCGGATTCTAAATAAGAATAATCACCTAGACCGAAACAAACATTTGTGAATTACACAAAGACTTGTCTAGTACGGGCATCGAACTTGTTATTTTTCCATCCAGTGAGCGAAGCGGCCTACCCTCTAACTGCTTGACCAAGTAGTCTCCACATAATCGTGACAATAATAAGTGATCAAACGAACTTACCTGAAGTGAAGTTCGATCATTATTATACGAAGTTCTTCGTTCGAAGATTTAAACTATATTAGCAGCTCTCTAGAGTCGCTTGGCAACCGCGCGTCATTTAGATACTTCAAAAGTCAACGCCGCCTCTATGGTATCTGTGGACATAACCTCTGGAACCATTCCTTTTAGAAGTAGTAATTTCAACTTTACCAACGGGCAGGGCGGGTTGGGTACTTATATCTTCGAACGAAGGACTTCGTATAATAATGATCGAACTTCACTTCAGGTAAGTTCGTTTGATAACTTATTATACTGTGTCCTTCGTTCTCGATATAAACTATATTAGCAGCTGTTTAGAGCTATAAGGGTAAAGTTGAAGTATACCACGTAAAGGCTTTTTTTTTTTGAGCGTGACCTCTAAAAGATAACATATCATGAGTATATTGTACTATAACACATTCCCGTTCTTTGTATTGCCATACAACACAAACACAACAAATATATACACCTATATTGGTTCTTACAACCAGTCTGTCTATTACATAAACTTATTTAAAATAAATTTATATAATCAAATTCTATAACATGTTATGTAGTGTAGATCCATCCCAACAAAACCTTTAAAGCACCTGTTATGTACCTTTATACCACACCTGTTGTCCAAAATTCATTAATAATGGGTAATATTAATCAATCATTACTTATCAGATATCAGTGCAGTCTCCATCTGTTATGTCTTCTATAGAGATCTTTCTTCTATAGATATCTTCTATATAACAAGAGTTGAGGAATTGCCCATCTAGAGTATTGTTTATATAAAATTAAATCCTTTATAATAATTCTTGTATCATTGACAACCATTATGAGACGAACTATGAGAGGCATGCAAGGAAAGAACCCGTCGGAACCTTGCACTCTCTGCCCACCCCGCAAGAGATCTGGCGTCATAATATGGATAGAGATAGATAGATAGCTAGAAACCCTTACTGTGTACTAGACCTGAAAACAAAGTCTGTTAGTACCCAATCTATAACAATATGATACAAATATAACAGGGAAACCTATTTCCCCACTAATGTGTTTTCCAACAGGCATGTGGTTCTTTTTTTTTTTTTTTGTCAAATGATCTCTTTTTGAGTACAGTACCAAACAAAGGCTATGAATTAATTTGGTGATTATAAGAATGTTTTGCTATCATTACACATTTAATTAATGTTTTTTTTTTATATCAACATTCTGCTATATTTAATGTTAGTTATATTTTTAATCTTTAAAGATGTACATATATCAAAATTTAACATTTTTGTACTAGAGGCCTTTGTACTAATGAGCTTATATGGAATTATGGAATTAAGTCCGGTGAAGCTGTAAAGGCCTCGCGGCCATTAGCGTACATCACTCACACACACACACACACACATCTTATCTGGAGATATTCTTCACATAAGGCTATGTGCTTTACCTATATAATCTCGCCCCCCCCCAATTTTAGAGTCTGGAACGAAGGGCAGTATTAATGCGTGGTAAACAAACATAACCTACCCCAGTGTTATTACTATACCACTATTATTAATTCAATTTAAATTTCGAAACTATCACGGAATCATTTCCATGTTCTGAGTGTGCGCCGATAAATAAATCCTTGGCTACATAAATCTTTATGTATTACTTAACGATTCGTTCCTGCGCAATAACGCCCGCGAACATTCGTTTTGGCAATACGATCGGGCCACACCTGAACCAATTAGTTACTGATGAAAAAATACAGTCCTAATTTAGTAATAACTTCATCATCATCATCATCATCATCTCAGCCTATACTTGTCCACTGCTGAACATAGGCCTCCCCAATCGCTTTCCAGCGTAACCGGTCCGATGCCACCTGCATCCAACGACTTCCTGCGATTTTCACAAGATCGTCGGTCCATCTGGCAGGCGGTCGTCCCACGCTGCGCTTGCCAATACGTGGTCTCCACTCTAGAATCTTTCTGCCCCAACGCCCGTCCGATCTACGCGCTATGTGGCCCGCCCATTGCCACTTCAGCTTGCTAATCTTAACGGCTATGTCGGTGACCTTCGTTCTTCTACGAATCTCCTCATTCCTGATTCGATCGCGTAGAGAAACGCCGAGCATAGCTCTCTCCATAGCTCGCTGAGCAACTCTGAGCTTTTTTATGAGACCCATTGTAAGAGACCACGTCTCTGATCCATATATCATCACTGGTAACACACATTGACTAAAAACTTTAGTCTTAAGGCACTGAGGTATTTTGGATGAGAAGATGTTGCGCAGTTTCCCGAACGCTGCCCAGCCGAGTTGGATTCGTCGATTGACCTCTCTCTCAAAGTTGGACCTACCTAACCGGACTACCTGTCCCAGGTAAATGTATTCGTCGACAACTTCAAGAGTAGAGTTCCCAACGGTGAGTGCGGTGGGTACGACATGGACGTTACACATTATTTTCGTTTTGTCCATGTTCATTTTAAGACCCACTTGTTGAGATACTCTGTTGAGGTCACCGAGCATTCGTCCTAGATCTTCCAGCGACTCCGCCACGACCACAATGTCGTCGGCAAATCGAAGGTGAGTGATGTATTCGCCAGTCCTCCAGAGTTGATGCCAAGTCCTTGCCATTCCAAGAGCTTGAAGGCGTCCTCTAAGGTGCCCGTAAACAGTTTCGGAGAAATGACGTCTCCCTGCCTTACTCCTCTTTTTATGGGGATCGCCTTCGTGCAATGCCCCTGTACTCGGACTGACATGGTGGCGTTATTATACAAGCACTTCAACACTTCAATGTACCGATAGTCAATGCGGCATCGCTGGAGAGATCTAAGAACCGCCCAAGTCTCGATCGAATCGAAGGCTTTCTCATAGTCCACAAACGCCAAGCATAGTGGCCGATTATACTCCTCGGTCTTCTGTATAATCTGCCGCAGCGTATGTATGTGGTCTATGGTACTAAAGCCTTTCCGGAAACCGGCTTGTTCGGGAGGCTGGAAGTCATCAAGCCTGCGTTCGAGACGATTCGTGATGACTCTCGAAAACAACTTATAAACATGGCTCAGCAGTGTGATGGGCCTATAATTCTTCAGTAAAGTGTTATCACCTTTCTTGAAAAAGAGTACCACCACACCCCTGTTCCACGCTTCCGGCGTTTTTCCTTCGAGCAAGACGGAATTAAACAGCCTCTGAAGGACTTTAAGTACCGGCGATCCGCCCGCTTTCAGAAGCTCTGCGGTAATTCCGTCTTCACCCGGCGCTTTGTTGTTTTTAAGGTGTTTGAGAGCCATCCTAATCTCGTACAGTACTAACTTAAGAAGAGTAATAACTTAAGAAGCGAATAAGTTACAGTCTACTAAACCGAACCACGGGTTACAACTGTATCATATTGGGAATCCTATTGATAACTGAATTATTTCATACCATGAAATTTTCATTTCATACCACACTTCCTTTGCTTCTTTGTATGTGACTGTATTTATAAGTAAAATAAAAATTGCAATGCGTAACTTTCTAGTTAGTTCTAGATGTCCAACCGTGAGAATCGAGTGCTACTCAACTTATTATTATGTATCCCCCATTAATAATAAATAAATAATATCAAGTTCCTTAGGACTTAGATTATTGCTGATACTACATAATATTTATCATACCTGTGATAAGCATATGCTTTTGATTATTCTTGTTTAAGATAATCCATACTTTCAAATACTGTAACTCAATATTTCATCCACCGTAGCATGTCAACATAATATCATTAAATTTTCAAATGGATATTATTATCAAGTCATTTGCATGACTTTATTTTCTTTTTATATATAGATACCTATTTATAAGATACATGTAACATGTGGATGTAATAATTTAAATATAACAATACCAAAATTGCAAATTTTTGTGTGATATCTCAATCCAATATTTTTTACTGAAACACCTTTAAATAAATTACAACATATATAGTGCTCTAAAACCAACTTGTTACTTTAATGGTAGCCGTTTGTGCTTGTGTTATCATAACTATACCAGAAACATCACTAGTGTTCAAAATAACTGTACACATTCCAAACTAATTACAAAACTATTTTTTATAGTTATTAATTTCTTGAATAATCTTATTTAATTACATATTATTTATTGATTATCATATGATCAAACAAAAATACAGTAAAACCATCTAATTCTCCCAATGATGAATTGATGTATAGCTTTCCATTGTGTGTGCCTCAAATTTCTAATATTATTAAGTACACTATAATTGATGCAGGAAATAATCAAAAACCCAAAACCATTGAACTCATTACATGATAGACAACTGAATAGGTACTAATAAATATTTTATTAGTATATTTATTATGACTGTAAGGTCTATTGCTAGCATTAAGATTTTGTTTTATTGTTTTTTTTTTATATATATCAATTATTAAACAATAGTGATTCTAATAATAATGTTTCTATACATAATGTTAAACATATGTAGGACAAGATTGACTTGTCTGAAGTGCAAGTACTTGCACAAACCCAATAAAATTATGTTTGTCGTTGAAGGTATTATTAGTGTCATAGATACATACCAAAGTCAGTGAATACCCTTAGCCTCCAATATTATGGTTTCTTTGTAAAACCCATGTTGTATTCCTGATTGTTTTTCTGAATTTTTCAGCAACTTAAAAACCAAGTCCTTGTGTAAAATGCCTATCATGCTTTTTGTACCTCACTTTCTTTGGTAGGAGATTTCCAATGTCCAACGTGATGTTGTTTTTGGTAAACTGATAGGTTACACATACATAGGGTACACTGTGACTTAATATTTTCACACCCAGGATGAGGATTGTTGTTCTATATTGGTTACAACGGTGGTCGTTTTATGAAATTTTAACTACTGGCTATGACTAGCTAGTTAATAATTCCATATTGATAATCCACTATATTAACACTCCTTTTATGCAAAATATATACTGCTGACCTTAAAGGTTCTTATCTCAATAAAGGTTTCATGACTGTATTGTTAGGATTCATCTTTTCTGGCTACCCTGCAAGGAGTCTGGGTTGATAATATTGATAGATAATTATTAGTTTTATGTTAACTGGATAGACGAGGTATTTTATATTATCTTTTAAGTATCTTTGTGCATAACACAAATTATCCCACAACCTGCCTGCCGCAGCATCCGTAGGATAAGATATTATATTTGGAATGTATCTACAGTCCTGTTGCTTGTCAGTTACAACAGGCATTGCCATTAGTATATTACTTTGGCTTATTTGGTTATAAACCCTGTTCAGGAATAAGTATTGCTGGATTTAACTTTTTTAATACAAGTACTCATAATTTTGCACGATTCTTTGTGTAATAAGCTCCAGTTTGGGCTATTTCAGTATTATTATACAAGTATGTCTAATAATGAAATCAATAAAAACACTATGTTTCTGCAAAGGAGTGACTTTTGTTATTAATAATGTATTGTTATACATAAACAATGTCACTTTAATTACCCTTTCAGTAAGTCTCCTTTTGGAGATATAATATGACAAATTGCATATAGTTTATAGCAATAGTCTTTGTATTTACTGTGTTAGGCATGTTTAAGGTATGCATTTTAGGTCACATTTTTGATTCTTACCATTGTAGAAATGTGAACTGCACAGGAACACCTCATGGATGAAACCTATGAGTAGTATGACCTTCAGCACATATCTCGTATGGGCCCCAAGTCTTGCGGATCACGCCGATGTATCTCGTACACCACTCGTGTCCTTGAATTATCGTCAAGTCTTGCGGACCACGTCGATGTATCTCGTACATTACCCGTGTCCTTAAAATGCCATCGATCCTTAACAATCATCATAATTGATGAACGTCCCCCTAATTTCTCTTATTGGAGGTATAACATTGCCAAATTAATAGACGGTTAATAATCGTTTTCAGGTATATTTTGTGTTAAACTGTTTGTACACGAATAGGGACATAGACTTCATAAGTTTACTTTTCGGGCGACGAAGCTTTCCCAAATTTTAATATGACGAAATTCACTACTCCAAATATTAGATATTATATAAATAAACAAGTTAAGCTGAAAACACCACACATAAACAACTATCGGTTGATCTTTTTAGAATGTACTCCTTTGCCAGGACGTAAACTTTTCTAAATTTGCCTATACGATGTTTTAAATTTATTTCACACGGTCACTTGAGTATATTACAACCTTTTTATTATATAATTTCAGTGCCATAACAAAATTATTATATTAAATGTCGACCAAAAACTTTATTACAAAGCATCGGCTGCCGCGCTTTCAAAAGTATGGTTCCAGAGGTTATGTCCACAGATACCATAGAGGCGGCGTTGACTTTTGAAGTATCTAAATGACGCGCGGTTGCCAAGCGACTCGAGAGAGCTGCTAATATAGTTTATATCGAGAACGAAGGACACAGTATAATTGTATAAATTGCTGTATTTTTCGAGAAAATTAAAGTTACATAGTACAACTGCCTCGTTAGTTTAGTGACAAACAATGAGCGTAGCGATCATGTGGTCCAGAGTTCAAATTTTAGATCGGATAAAATTTTAATTTTCCAATTGAAAAATTTCCAGTATCGGTCCGGCGTTTGACATCGTCACTGGTTGTTCTCACCGACCCTCCCGATGCCTTTACATTCCTTCTTTCGAATACAGATACCGCACACAGGATCAGACACCGACCTCGCCGGCGAGGTCGAAAAGTCCCTTGCCCGCCGGCCGGTGCAGAGCACCACGGCGAGCACGGCGATCAATAATTTAATAGTATACGCCCTCCCCCATAGCAACTGCCCAAGCCGAGGCCGTTCCTCCTTGAGGTGCCGTTGAGCTAGTTGCCCCGTTGCCCTTCTGACTCGAGTGTAGTGGTTGCACGCTCGCTGTCTTACCCGGTGAAGCTGTAAAGGCCCCGCGGCCAACAGCGTAGATCATTCACACACACATACACACACCTAAAAATCGTCACTGGTGAAATAACAATAGGCTCGCACCCTATTACATGGGACCTAAAATCGTCAGCGAAAAGTGGGTGTACACAGAACATCTCTGCCAGGCCCGGTTGAGGAATATAGGCGTGATGGTGTTTATGTTTATTTATAATACAAAAATATATTTCGTACCATAATACATAAATCAAGAATTTATATAAATGAGATCACTAATTTAATAATTTTCTTTTCAGGAGCACATAGTGGAATAATCTTATTTTACTCGGACGACGTGTCACTCCAGTATTTATGAAATGAAAACAGAGTTTCACCATTTCTAAAGATTTTTATCAGAAGGCCATTTCTCGGAATTATATGGCACTGAGACTGAGTATTGACTGAATTGAGATTTAATTATGAACTGACTCACACATGGTATTCTGCTCCACTAAAATGTCGATCCCATTTCAGTATAATTTCAGTCTAATTTGGATATTATGCCCAGTTATTTAATTTAAAATATATTGTTGATCACATGCTAATCTAACTGCCACAGTCTAAATAAAACATATGTGACTGAAATCTTTAGTTTGATGTTCGTTTTGTATATTGTTTATGTCGGTTCAAAATTTTATTGGAATACCGTTAATATTTTATTTAACTTTTGGCCCGATCTCAATTTAGTCGATGTTTATATTTTACGACAATACCATTTGTGAGATTTATGACATTGAGATTAGATCGCGACTGCATTTTGAACACTTTAAATTACGAGAATTGGCCTTCAGTTTGTCATAAAATCCAAGCTATTTTTGATAGAGCTTGTTTTTCTTATTGTATGTACCTATGTTGCGATATTTTTATAGATAGTTATCTACCACCAAAAAATTTCGAACATCAATATGCCATAAGACCCTGAACAAAAATAAATAAATATTTAAAATATAATTGAAAATCACTTTGATTATTTTATGTCATCAGTTAATAGCAGTTTACTCATAATTAAAGAAATAAAATTCATATTCGACATTAGAAATTGTGATTGCGAGCCGTGGACATATTGATCAGCTATTTTTGTACCTAGTTCCATAATATCAAGTTTGGTTGATCAAACTTGACAAGCTTGACTTAAAAGTTAAAAGCTAAATGTAAAACAAAACTATTTTATTAGGTACCTAATATTTCGTAATACTGTATCATAATACTGTCACAAGTCAATAGTTCGGTCAGTTAAATTAGAACTTTGATTTCAAAACTAAAAAGCTTGATTTTCTCTGTGCTTACTTCTAAGTTGTGTCAGTATTCCACTCACAGCGATTTGTTTAAATTGAAAAACGAGAATTTTATATGAACTTGAGTTATATTTGACTTTTATATTGTGAATTCTTAATGTGTAAGTTTTAATTTTAATACCATTGTATTTAGATAAACTTATGGTTAATATAGTTGCAAATAAAATTACGAAAAGCGACGATTTTATTTATTTTAATTTAATTCGTAGTTTGACAAATAAAATTAGAGTTACTACTTACTCTAGAGGGGATGCAAGAGGTAATTAGTGGAATTAATAATACATAGACAACCACGACCATATCGCTGATATTGTAAGATTAGATATGTAATAAAATCTTCCATAGTTCACCAAAAAATATTGAATAGTTTACGTGATGAACGGTGAGCTAGCGATCACGAGGTGTTGAGTTTGAATCCTAAGTATGATAAAAAGTTCATGGTAACACTTTATCGAAAAATCTCCACGACTACCCTGAAGTCTAGAATTGTCCTAGGTCTAGAAACGAACATTGTTACCGAAATGTGGGTGTAAAGAATACACCTTTGCTACCCCCGCTTGGGGAATTTAAGCGCGTTTCTTAATATATTGATTTTTTTTTTATTGCGAGAATAGACTATAGTATTTCAGACTCTATACTACTATATGTCCATATGACTGTATGTACATATGATTGTATGTACTGATCAGCCGTGATGCATTTTAGGCATTCTGCTTGTTAGTTATGATCACGGAAATCGTAATAAGCCACAATATGCGAGTCACCGCCGGCCACAGGTAGTTAGATATCACTAATTATGGCTGGTGCCCTTCCCCTTTGAAATACTCCAGTTATTGTCCATCAAACTTCATCCACATAGTCCTTGTCCATCCACCGGCCGGGGTCAGTTCGCTGTTTATTTTCAGCAATTGATCTCAGCTTGTGTCTTATATATGGTATAATTTTAGTCGTCCTGTATCGTAATCCCAGGTGATGTATTCAATGCCTACTGTTTACTGATATTAAGAAAACTTAAAAGAGAAATATTTTTATAAGTACCATCTATACTAATATTATAAAGTGGTAAAGTTTGTGAGTTTGGCTGTCCGGGGTAATTTCCGGCACTACTGATCCGATTTTAATGATTCTTTTACCATTGGAAAGCTTCCTCATCCAGAAGATATATAATATAGACCCGGTAGGTAGCGCTTTTGTTGACCGGGTACGAAGTCGCGGGAAACTGCTAGTATACTATATAATAGTACTAATTTAGCGCATTAAAAACAACTTTTCAACCTATATCAAGCGCAAAATGACATTGAGAGGCAGCGCGGCTCGTCAGCTGGCCAGCTACCTTCGGTGTTTCGGATTTCCACCCTGGCTATGATATCCGGATAGATCATCAGGTAGCTGTCACTAATTTGTTCTATTTATTCATTTTTTATTACCAGTGAACACTAGGCATTGGAGACTTTTGTGTGTACGTGAATAATTTACGCTGTTGGCCGCGGGGCCTTTACAGTTTCACTGGACAAAATGGCGAGCGTGTAATCACTACGCTCGAGCCAGAAGAGCAAGGGGGCCACTAGCTCAAGGGCACCTCAAGGAGGAACGGCCTCGGTTTGGGCAGTCGCTATGGGGGAGGGCGTATATTAGGTGTCTCGCCGTGGTGCACTGCACCGGCCGGCGGGCAAGGGATACTTCCACCTCGCCGGCGAGGCCGGTGTCTGATCCTGCGCGCGGTATTTGTATCCGAAAGAAGGGTTGTCGGGGAATCGGGAGGGTCGGTGAGAACATGCCGCGGACGGCGGTAGCGGTTGATAGGAGAGGAGTTGGGTTCCTAGTCGGCGGCGGCTACGATTAGCGAATTACTATGATTGGACGCGTTCGCAAAATATCGGGTTGTTGCCTTTTTAATAAAGGCACGAATAGGTTCGAGACCGAGATCGGAATGGAGAAGCATTGGAGACATCACCTGGGCCTTAGCTCCAAGATAAAAGAAAATTACACCATGTATACATGAACTTCTCGTAAAGGTTCTCTACGTTTCGGAATCATGCCCCCATGCAAGCCTTTCAAAGGTCCGGGTAAAGGTCGTAAATTTCAGAGAGACACAATATAATATAGTGACTGTCTTATTATTGTGATTTCTGTGGACATAATGCATTTTAGGCATCCTGCTTTTTAGCCATGACGCATTTTAGATGCTTTTTAGGCATTTTGCTTATTGAAAACTCACTCCTAACTGATTTCGATAAACAGGCTTAAGGACAGGAAGGACATAATGTTGTGTTGCTCTGTATTTTTATGAATAAAATATTTTTCCACATGTTTCACGAACGATTACTAAGTATTAACGTCCTTTATGTTTAGTCTAGACACATTTATTTTAGATAAGAAGCAATTCTCCAGTATCAATATTTTTTTATTTGTTTAGGTCTATTCGGTTTAAAATCACATACATACTCATCAAAGAAGAAAATATAAAATGATATTTGCGCTTAAAAACGCAGTGCTACGTCATTTTTTAGGGTTTCGTACCTAAATCGAAACCATTATAGGATCACTTCATCTATTCAAAAGGATATATTTAAACAAACCAAGGTTTTTTTTAAATATAATACTTGTTTATTGTATATTTTTACTATATTGTAATTACTAACTGTCACTCTCTGAATAATCACTAGGTAGGGGTTGCTTTACATCACGTAGATTTTTAATTTTATTTGGAATATTTTAGCTTTAGTTTTGGTATTTGGTTGTTAGTATTGAAGTAGTTTTTAGTTTTACATGTGTTCTAGTTCTATTTATTCTTATTTTAATTAATTTAATTGTATATTATGATTTCTTTGTTTGTTTCTTGTAGTTTTCCGTATCCTAATTATTTTCTCCTATTTGCCATTTTATTTATTTCATAAATAAATAAAATGACAAAAAATAAAAAAAGCCTTCTTATATTTAGTTGCACGAGTCGGAGTACTGGTGATTTCTTTGAGTATATCGGATGCATCTCGTTTTCCAGCTTTCCGTAACTCAACCTGAGCAGCTTGAATAATAACATCCTTCTCCAAAGAAGACCGTAAATCTTCAGTTTTCCTCCTTAGATCTTTCGCTTACCTCGTTAAATAATTTTGATGGTCGTCCTGGTTTTGGATTTTGTTTAATATTTTGCTTCTAGCTACGAATGATTGATTTTGATAAATACCTCTGTGGCAGGAACGTTGTGGCAGGATTTGTCAAAGGGAAGATCTTCCAGCCAGACGGGTGATATGTCGGGCGGGGCCTGCCACTCTCCCCCGAGAGTTGTTGTCGGGGGCTTGTATATATGTTACGCGTCGTGCGCACTCTAATATCGTGTTCAAGACATGTATGGCGAATCGTTAGCACCATCTATTGGTAGGTAGTCGCAACTCTGTAGCGATGTATAGGGGTCGCTACATGGCTCCCCTCCGAGACCGGGGGTCGTGATTCTTTTGAAGTCGCTGCGTCGCGCTTGTAGTGATGAGCTTGCAAGTGCCGAGTTGCGCGTAGTCTGCGGTGAGTCGAGACTGTGTGCGCAGATGCTTGAAGTCTTCAGGAGACTGAGCTTGGAGTGTCGACTGTTGGTGTCGGAGTCCATGTGATGACTGTAGTCCACTGAGTCGGTTGAGTGTCGAGAGTCGCCGAACCATGTCGCCTTTGAGTAAGCTGCCAATGGCCCGTTGAGAATGATGAGTGGCTTGCTGTGTGACTGCTGCTGTTGAATCTGAACGACCTGTTGTGGAGGGATGTACGATGACGATGACTCTGCAGAAGGCTTGCTCGATGTCCATGTCGGTGGTCACCAATGTGGCAGGAACGTTGTGGTAGGATATGTCAAAGGGAAGATCTTCCAGCCAGACGGGTGGTGTGTCTGGCGGGGACTACCACTCTGCCCTGAGAGTTGTTGTCGGGGGCTTGTTTATATGTTACGCGTCGTGCGCACTCTAATATCGCGTTCTACACATGTATGGCGAATCGTCAGCACCATCTATTGGTAGGTAGTCGCAACTATGTAGCGATGTATAGGGGTCGCTACACCTCTTTCTCCTAATGGGCTTTTAACCCAATTTGCTTAATTAGTGATTTGATGAGTGCAAATTTGGATTTTAGTTCTTCATTTCATTTTCTTTATAATTTTCGCACGATATTAGTTGACTTTCCAATAAATTTAATTTATCTTCTATATTCTTCAAATTAAAACTCTGCATTCGATCAAATAAGTATTTACGGGTTACGACTCTTACTCCTGAGGCACCTTGTGTACTTAAAACCAAATAGTATATATTTTAGAACGCTATAAGTTATAATTATGTTTTTTTTTGTATTTTAGACAAAAAAGTTCAAAGCACGTTTTTTATTTGTAACAAGTCAAATGTTCAAACTTTTTATTACATTCGATATTATGACAGGATCTAACAGGATAAAATAACAAATATTTGATTCAATACAATATTTAAAAAAAAAATCACTCTCTAATATATAGATGTTTTCAAAATACCATATCTAAATGGAATAAGAGTAAAAATAATGGAAAACATTGTAAAGTATAGCTTTCTTACCTGATGTATTAGGATCCATCACACATTAATAATTTTTACGAACGCCGAGAACAGACCATACCACAAGTTGAACAATCAAATTCCGACTAAATGTACAGAGAATTGTTCCCTGAACTCTCCCCTAACTCAGGTAGTCGTTTTTTTATGGAATGTGTACTTTATAAATTTCACTTATGGCCGCGTAGATCGTTCAAATACCCGTATGTGCGACGGTTATCACCTTTTTTTCTCAGGAACGGCTAGAGGTATTAAGTTGAAATTTATATCAAATACGTCGGTCCCCTATTTGTGTAGAAAATGAAGGTTCTAAGTAAATCCACACAAAAAATACGGCCATTTAAAGTAACTTATCAGAAATTATATGCCACTTCCTGTTGACCTAGAACCATGGAATTTGGCAAAAAGCAAGTTTTAAAGTACACGTAAAAAGAAACTTCGATAATTTTTAATTTATAACTATTATAACTATAACATATTTTTATATTATTAACTAATTATTTTCCCTCAAATCCGATGGAAAATTTAGATAGCGCTGTCTAGTGACATTTTATGAAACTATGCTTCAATGTCTTCCCGCAAGCTCTGGCGCGATGATGTGTATTACGTAAATTTGATCAGATTGTCGATTTCTTCTATTATGTTTACATAGTTATAATGAAAATGAAATGTAGTTTATTTAATTACAGCTAATGTTAAAAGAAAGACGGATTTTTAACGTCTGCCTCGTGAATCCAGTAGGTAACGTATAATGCGCTTAGAGATCGCAGAGGATCTCGCACAAATTGTAGTTTTTCTTTAGAAAAGTTCCCAGTATCAGTCCGAGGTCTGAAATTGTGCCCGGTATAATGGCAATAGCTTTGCCCCTATTACATTGGCACATACTATACGCGCAATGGTCGGAGGTTAGGTGGCCAACGGAACTACCCAACTACTCAACATAGCTCCACCGTGTATGGGCTAGTATGTATGGGCTACCTAGGTATATGGTATTTGTCTGGATAATTCAAACGAGCTCAAATACAATAGAGTTACGTTATATATTAGGCGAATTCCTATGGCCACTTTCTGTCTCCACCACTAGACTTTGGCAACTGTAGTCTATAGAACTTATCAAAACAAATCCAACAAGCCCAAACATGATGGGGTTATCTTGTTAATTGAAAATGTTTTAGGGCCACTTAAAGTAACTTATCAAGACAAATCCAACAGGCTCTAACACGAAATCGATTCCAGTGCAATCAATGAGAATTTATTCAAAAATAGATTTTATTAAAATAAATCGACATGCCGAGACCATAGTCACTTGTTTTAACTCGCCTATAGCGCCCAAAGGCCACCGAAAGCTCACGAACGAATTTTTCGGTTTCGGCCCTCGTTTCAGCTGGATTTCTGCTGAAATTAAACTACAATTTTGTGCTGAAACTGGCCGAAACCGAACCCGGTACGAAACTCTCAGAGCGCGAGTCCTAATCGCACTTGTCCAGTTATTTTCTATTTCTTTAGGTTTTCAGTTTAAAACCTTACTAATTCATGTATCTATCTACTAGCGAAATATAATATTTTCTGTTGAAAGTTTGGACCTTCGTCAGATTTAAGACAAGATTAATAATCTTTTCTACACGAAAATGTGAGATTAGAAATCTTTAACTAAATACGTATTTTGAAATTGCTTTTGTGTTTGTAGTTTTCGTGTTATTTGTGTTTTTTTTTTATTTGCCGGGACTAGCCATGATATAACCCAACTTGCCTTTTTTCGTTAATGTTCTAATTATGAGAGTAATATGACTTAAGAAGAAACTTATAATTTTATTGTAAATAATTTTTACCACGTTTTTGAAACGGACTAAAAAGTTAAAAATAATTTAAAATGGAAACCCGATTTTAAAAGTGATTAATAGTCCAGGTGTGGTCCAGGGCGGGCTCCTCAGTTTAATTGAAGTGACAATGATAAGCAAAATGTGGCAATGTGACAACTTGTCAAATTTGCCTATAATAAGCTCTACAAAACTAGTTTCTTAAACCAGTTTTAAACAACATCTGTTGTGACAATGTGACAATTTTGTTAAATTGTCAGTTGTACTAAACAGAACCCTCATTATGCATTTGTAATTAAATACTACATCGAACGTGGCTTGCAAGTTAATGTCTAATTAACGTCTGTTTACTAGCCTGAAGCTCTACCTTCAACTTTGTTAGTGATCGAATTAAAACAGATTTATTGTATATTAAAACACATTACATCCAGACTCTCATATTTTCCAAACAGTAATGGCAGATATGTAATGTGAACCCACACATTTTGCCAACGATATCAGGTCCCAATGTAATAGGGGGTAAGCCTATTGCTATTATATCAATGTCAGATTCTGCCAGTGATTAATTACTGACTAATTTTTTGATAATAGTGCTACAACAACACTGTTCGCTAAGAACAAAAACTAGTACTTCGTGGTAGTCATTAAGTCAAGGTAAGCGTGTATGAGACGAACTATGAGAATGGAGGAAGCCAGAGAGGTATGTAAGGAAAGATCCTGTTGGAACTCTATACTCTCTGCCTACTCCGCAAGGGATCTGGCGTGATGATATAGATATAGAAAAACCTTCTAAGCGGCTTGATAAGTTTCAACAGGCCACGAGGCCACAAACCTGCCTCCATTCGCACTGATGGTGCGGTGAGTTATGATCTCTAATCTAAATTTGTGAGAGAAGTCTTTTGCTTAGCAGTGGAAACAGACTGATATTTTATATTATGACAAAGTACTATCATTTTTGTAGCTAACAAAATTAGTTTCAGTTTAAACTTCTATAATAGTATAAAATTTCGTAACAGTTTCAGTAAAGTCTTTAACGGAATCGCAGGTGTATGTGTAATTTAGAGACGAGCAGAATTGAATTTCCAAGTCAAATTATACTAGAAGAACTTTTAAGTTTAATATGTTAGTGATGTTCGGAGCACAAACACGATTAGCGTCAGTAGCAAAGTTGACTTTCTACAGTTTTAACGCTAATAGAAATGAAATGATATTTTACAATGAAAAGGCATGTGGTCAGATAGATAGATAGATAGGTTAGTAGCAAGCAGGGATAGCCTAGTGGTTAGACCGTTGAACTGCAAAGTCAGAGGTCTCGGGTTCAAACCCAGGCACCTCTGTATTTTCCAAAAAACATGTGCGTATTAAAAATAAACTATCACTTGCTTTAACGGTAAAGGAAAACATCGTGAGGAATCCTGCATGCCTAAGAGTTTCTCGAAGATGTGTGAAGTTCACCTAGCCGCACTGGGCCAGCGTGGTGGACTATGGCCTAACCCTCTCAGTGTGAGAGGAGGCCCGTGCCCAACAGTGGGATAGTTTCTTAATAGGGCTATTATTATTATGTAATTATTCATATAGGTTAGTAGTTAATTTACAGGAAGATTTTATCCCAACAAAATAGAAAAACTTAAGAACAACTATTATATGTAGGTTACATTGATAGTCCATTATTTTTTAAATTTAGTAACCAAGACTCTACCACCCTCAGAGAAAAGACTAGTATATGCTCTAAGGCACTAGCATAGTCCTTACTCTAAGGATACTACCACTCTGGAATATCATTGTTTTGGAGAAGGAGGGCAACAGAATTCACCCTTACATTTGTAAAATAAACTAAAACATTTTTTTCCTATCTATATTATTAGATTGTGGGATATGGGACATTAATGTTGACTTATCCATCAGAGAAGTCAAATGAAATAAATAAAATTATATTGTTTTTGTGTATAGCTAAGTATTAGTATTCACACAGTAAATATTTGTAAACGGTAGAACACCTTAGTACTAACGGCCCATACATTAGAGAGGCGCGCTCTACGCGGCTACTCAGCATTTTAGCGGCTGACTCACCGCTGAAACCTGGATTCTTATTTGGACCACTAGTAAAGCTTTTCTTGGGTTTCCACGGCCAAATGTTGTAATTATCTGGTCCGGAACGCAGCTACATTGACAGTAGACTTTTGCGTGTGTGCGTGCGTGCGTACCTGAGTGTGTGTGTGTGTGTGTGTGTTTGTGTGTGTGTTTGTGTGTGTATGAGTGTGTGTGTGTGTGTGTGTGTGTGTGAATGATCTACGCTGTTGACCGCGGGGCCTTTTTCAGCTTCACCAGTTTTGACAGTAGACAAAGTCTTGCAGGCGTTAAGGCATGCAGAGCGTGATACAAGAAGATGGGACATCGTTTGAGTTACACCGCATAAACACCCTAGTACTAAATGTTCTACTGTTTACTGTGGTATATGTAGGCGAACTAGTGTACCCCAGTTCTTAATAGTATGTTTATTGAGGATATGAATTATATTATCAGTTTATTATCAATTACGGAGAAACATTGACCTTGTGACCGGAAAATACAATAGTGTCATTTTTGCAATCAGCTGCAAGTGGCTTTAGCATTTTATAACTGATGATAAGAACGCGACGCATATAAACTAAAAGGGGGCAATCTACAAAGCACTAACATTTAAAAATTAACTCTAAAATCGTATATTTAGAATTTAATTTTGTTCTGTCGGTTGGATCCCTTTGGTTTCATTACGTCCATATGTCCATTTGTATTTGCCTGTTTATGTTGTTTAAAAGGTATCGCACGATAAAAGAATAAATTAACACACAATGATCGTTAATATTTAGGTTTTTTCGGGGAGTCCCAGGAAGCGCTTTAATTGTCTTGTAACTTTTTGAGCATTCTAATGACATAATTGTGAAATATTGGCAATCTTCTTCTTTATGGGATATGGCTTGATTCGTCTTCTTTTCAAGTCAATGGTTCATATCTGTCCCGCTATGAGCGGCTAGCTCAATCGCGCCATCCGTAGCCACGGTCAGCTCTGCCTTTGTACAGGTGGTGGGGCACAAAGGTCAGATCAGCAATTGCGACAAAGCCTTTGAGGTCGCACCACAGTCACAGGCTGTTGAATTTGGGTCTCTGAACCATATGCACAAATTTTGCCTGCCTACCTAAGTGCGAAGCCGATTTAAAGATTTCCACATCGGTTATGGCAGTTAGTGCCCTTGCGGTAATTGCTCCTAACATTGGACAAAGTATATGGCGTGATGATATAGTAGTAGTCAGTCTTCTTCTTCTTTTTGTGTCAATGGTTCAATTTGTCCCGCTACGCGAGCTAGCCATATCATGCTATGCTTCTTTCGTTCACCACAATGGTTCCAAATAGTCCCTTACACAACAACCCTTTTTATGGCAACCACAAATACGACTCAGTGCAATCCACGCTAATGATTATTTATGAATGAACGTGAAGCGCTCGTAGCGTTGAGTGACCGCGATGGTCTAAGCCCCTAGTTTCCCAAGTAGTCCAAGTGGACCCCAACCTCAATTTAATAAAAACAAAGGGTGTTATTTCAGCTTTTCTTGGAAAATTAAAATTTAAGAAGCAAAATATTAGTCGGCGCGAATTTTCCCAGTTTTCAAAATTGTCACAGGTAGAATGCCTTGATAAGGATATTCAGACATACGTTCAATATTTTATTGCCCTGCGTGATGACTTTAAAATCAGATTTAAAGATACTCTGACGATGGAAATACTACCATGGATCATAAATCCATTTGATGAAACGGAAGTGGAGAATGTGATATTACAAGAGGAGCTACTCGAGCTTAGCACTAATGAGGAGCTGAAGGTGAAATTTAAAAGAGGGTATCAAACATTTTGGCTGCAGGCAGAAATACCCGAAAAATATCCTGGACTGTGCGAAATTGCTAGGAAGCTTTTGATAGCGTTTCCCTCGTCATATCTTGTCGAAAAAGTTTTAGTGTCGTTACAGACCTTTTAACAAAAAAAAAGGGAGCAGATTGAATATCACGGAACGGAGAGATTTGCGGTTATTCCTAACAAAACTGAAGCAAAATATTAATCCATCAAGTACATCCCTCCCATTAAAATTATGACTATTTTGTGATTGTCATTGTAGAAGTTACGTTACGTTATTAATGTTTAATTTTAATTGTATTACGACTATTATCATATTACAATGTAATATGATAACAATATTAATTAATAGTGGAATAATTACATATTTGAATAAATACAACACAAAAAACATACTATTTTTCTTTTTATTTTTACCACTCCGAATGGGGAGTTTTCTAAACGAAAAAAGGGAGAATTGGTTACTTCCTTGTGCTGTGAGTAGATGTCAAAAAAGTAAAGTTGGATGGAATCACTTTTTGATTGGCCAACTTTACTTTTTTGACATTCACTCACAGTACAATCAATTAATTAATTATTTGATTGTGCTAATCAATTTTCACTTTTTATTCGAAACTTTTGGTTGGAACTCAGCCGCAACGCAAATTTTCATAGTAAGATCTAATCTTCACATTTTTTGTCGAGTTTTGGGAATATGGTAGAAATGTAGCTGCAGGGGGTCCACCGGAACCAGCTAAACTTTGAAAGTGGTCTATGAGAAAAAAAGTTTGGGAACCTCTGGTCTAAGCGATCACCAAGGTTAAGTAAGATTCGGCCCGGTCAGTTTGAGATGGGTGATCGTTTATGGCATAACCATACTTGAACGTCTACGTATTTTAGACGGCACGCTTAGTCGTTGGTTTGGGTTAACACATAATGTGGAAGTCGTTAAGTGAAGTTAAAAGCTCAATAGGCGGCTTGATAAGTTCCAACATGAGGTTGTGATAAACATGCTCCACAAATCCACACTGGGTCCGCTTGGTAAATCTATCTATATCATCACGCCAGATTCCTTGCGGGGTAGGCAGAGAGTACAGAGTTACAACAGGTTCTTTCCTTACATACCTCTCTAGCTTCCTCCACTCTCATAGTTTGTCTCATTTACGCTCGCCGGTTAAGGGGCCTCTTGACTTGCCCTTCAGATAAGACACGTCGTAAAGTATGACCTAATCTCTCGATTGTGAGATAAGGCCTTTGCCCAGCGGTGGTATAGTATAAATGATATTAGCCCTGTTAAGAAACTAAGCGTTAGTACGCCGCGCCGAACGGACGTGTCCTTGTATCTCCGGTCAGTTCTAAGCTCACCCTTTAACCTGATTGGTCTACGACCACTATTTCGATTCCTTGTCGCGCTTGTGGCTATTAAACGTAGTGGCTCCTCCCCGTAGGCGTAGCACGAAAGGGATAAACATATTTCTGCAAATTTCGCTGTGAAAAAGACGTGTTAAAAGTATCCGGTCGTCAGGATTTGAACCGCTGGCCACACCCACCACCACCGGCCGCCGCTACCGCCGAGTCAACTATACATTGCCCCGGCGCAGCAAAATACGTGACCTTGTAAAGTGAAAGTACACCGCGCGCATCGCTTTGCTTTGCTTACGCTCTCGCTTATATTAATTGCAATGCCTAAAACACGTCGCACTCCACCGCCAACTGCACGGAACGTCATAGAGCAAGCTTTTTCGGACTCCGAACTCTCAAAGGATAGCGCAGTAAGTAACGAATCTCGATCTATACATACAAAATCCCGAACAACATCATCTAAACGTCCACGTCAAGACTATGATTCCCCTCCCAGGAGCGAGTTAAACTCTCTCAGGGACGAAATTTTTGAAAAGCTGAATATATGGAGGGCGGAACAGGAGGCTACTCTAGCAAAATTTTCGAAGGAACAATGCACCAGTTTGTCTAAATTAGCTGCGGATTTAGCAGAAATTAAAAGTCAGAATGACTATATTCGAAAAACTAATATCGAAATTGAGAAGTCAGTAGCATTCCTTAGTCAGCAATACGAGGATATTACGAAGAAAATCGAAAATCTGCAACATGAACGTAAGAAAGACTTGGAGTATATACGAATGCTTGAAGAAAAGATTCGAGATCTACAACTAAGCTCGAGAATGTCTAGTATCACTATCAAAAATATGCCTTCAAAAGACAGAGAGATAACAAAAGACCTATTGAATGTTGTGACTACCATAGGGAAGACTGTAAGCACTGATATTGCCTCGACGGAAATCCGAGATGTTTACCGGCTGCCCGCTAAAGAAGGCTTACCCAAGACTATTGTCGCAGAATTTACCAGCGTACATATGAAGTCCACCTTTCTGTCTTCGGTGCGTGAGTTTAATAGAAAAAAACCCACAAAATAAGTTGAACACTGAGCTTTTAGGAATTCCCGGTATTAAACGCCCGATATTCATTAGCGAACATCTAATGGTGGGGACAAACAGTCTCTTCAACAAAGCGCGAGAATTTGCCAAACAAAATAACTTCAAATTCTGCTGGACATCGAATGGCAACATATACCTCCGTGAAAATCAGGGTGCTAAACACATCGTAGTACGATCTGAATCAAGTCTGCAATATATTCTAAAAGAAAAACAGAACGGTGTTATGCCATGACTACCTAGTTACTGTACCGATGTATGTCTTGTATGTAAGTACAATATTTTATACTCGCTCCATGCATTTGTTAAGGTTTGTTACATAACACATAAATTTATACCAGTCTGTGACTATCACATAAACACTTTACACACATTTGATACATTACACAACCAACCATCAAATTTATATACAAACAACTTACACAATAAACAAAACTCCATAAAATTTTTACTAAATATATTTATGTCAATTACTATGGTTATGTTTGACAGCCTATATGTTTGGTTGTTTATATTATCTTTCCTGGTAACAAATTCTGGATATAACTGTATTAAGACGTGTTCGATTTATTAGACATAGACAATGAACTGAACGTTTTAAATGTAGGCAAATCTAGTTTAATCACGCCCGATAATTGTTTTAAATACTTAGGTAATCCGAAGACCACTTTAAATATACTCCACCTAAACATACGTAGTGTTAGTAAAAATTTTAACGAATTAGTAGTATTATTGCATGATATCAAAGTCTCATGTGACATAATTATTCTGACAGAGTGCTGGCTTTCTAAGTCTTCAAATGTTCCACAACTCGATGGCTATAAACATTACGCGACTACTAGAATACATAACCAAAATGATGGAATTATTATATACACCTCCCTTAGTTTAAATTGTGTTTTCCAAGAACCATCTTTTCAAGATTCAAACTGTCTAGCATGCCAATTAGATGATAACGCTGTCGTAATCGCTATATATCGCTCACCGTCTGTTAGAAATACTGATAATTTCATTGATAGCCTTAATGATTTACTTACTTCTCTATCTTCTAAACAGGATATTATGATCGTAGGCGACATGAACATAGATATTAAGATCGGTAATGATGACAGCCGCAGCAACGAATATCTTACTCTCAACGCCTTACATGGACTCCTACCTACTCATCTTTATCCCACAAGAGGTACAAGCTGCCTAGATCATGTTTTCCTAAAAAGTATGAAATTATCAAGAACATTAGTTATAGAATCGTGTATTACTGACCACTTCCCTGTTTTATTAAGCATTTGTTGCGAAAGGCAAAAAAGAATTCATAATGAATATACTACTGTAATCGACAATAATTCTATAATCCAAGAACTTAAACAGAAAGACTTTTCTATTGTTATAGATAAACAAGACCCTAACGAAGCCACTGATACTTTACTCAATCTTATCCTGTCTGTCATCACCAAGCACACTACTAAAAAAAACCTCTCAAGGACTAAGAGAAATATTAAACCTTGGATCACACCGGGCCTGTTAAAATGTATTCGTAATCGGGACAAAATGCACAAAAACTTAAAGAAGACACCTGACAATACTATATTAAAGTTGACATACACGAGATACCGTAATTTTTGCAATAGATTACTAAAAAAACTAAAACGTGCCTACGAAAAAAGCTTGCTTGACAAATGTAAAAATAATATAAAATCAACATGGAGGGCTGTCAAACAAATAACTAATATGAATACCAAATGTGAACCACCGACTGAGCTCTTAGACTTTACTAACGACCCTACTCTTTCAATAAACGAGATCAACAATTTCTTTGTAAATATAGGAAAAAATGCTGCTCCTACGATGGACCCTTCTTCCTCACAAGCTTCTATAGTTTCTCAACATTCTTCGACGACTTTCCAGCCTCACTCACTAGCCTTATTGGCTGCTGACGAGACAGAAATTGAGTCCATAATTGTGTTGCTGCGTAGCGACTGTGCCGTTGGATGGGATGGTATCTCAACGAACCTTCTAAAAGCCTGCCGAAGTGTACTAATCAGACCAATCACACACATCTGTAATCGCTCGATACTTACGGGAACCTTCCCACTTGCGTTTAAAAAGGCTATTGTCCATCCAATTTTTAAAAGTGGAGATCGCAAGCTCGTAAATAATTACAGACCTATTTCTGTCCTGACGTCACTATCTAAAATACTTGAACGCGTATTGAATAAACGCCTAACAGGTTTTCTCCACCATCACAACATCATAGCTAATAATCAGTATGGCTTTCAAGCGGGTACGTCGACGGAGGATGCAATAGGGGACCTTGTTGACTTTACAACTAGGAAACTGGATAAAAAAGAAAAATGTCTAGGTATTTTCTTAGACATCTCAAAGGCATTCGATTCGGTATCTATTCCCATCCTTTTGACACAACTTGAATCGAATGGAATTCGAGGCATAGCCTATGACATCTTTAAGGACTATTTAACCAACCGTTCTCAATGCGTTAAAATCAAAAGAATTTTCAGCGATGATAACTACACCACTCAAGGTATCCCACAGGGCAGTATACTAGGACCAACACTCTTTGTGATTTACTTAAACAACCTGTGCAAACTTCAGATCCCTAACTGTAAAATTTATACCTATGCAGATGACACTGCCCTGCTTATACATGGGAAAAGCTGGATCGAAATTTTTAAAACCGCGGAATACTCATTAAAAGTTGTTATAGATTGGCTAACGCATAATGCCCTTACCTTAAATCCAAGTAAAACCAAATATTTGCCCTTTTCTATATTATCCACAAATTTACCCCCTCAAAATATGCGCCTCAGAATACATTCTGATGATTGTACCTTTCTAAATTGCCCCTGTCCCACAATCTGCCGAGTCTCTTATATACGCTACTTAGGAGTAGAAATTGATGAACGCCTAGCATGGCACAGACACCTCGAAACTGTCTCTTCTAAAATCAGAAAGATGATATATATCTTCAAACAATTGAGACATGTTACTGACAAAAAAACCCTAACATCAGTCTATAAAGCTCTGTGCCAATCAATAATTGGATATTGCATACCAATTTGGGGTGGTGCATCAAAAATTGAATTTTTAAAATTAGAACGAGCTCAAAGAGCTATCCTTAAAGTGATGCATTCCAAACCCTTTCGATTTCCTACTAAGCAGTTATATGTTCTTTCTAGCGTACTTACAGTTAGGCAGCTCTACATTCTTCGTTCCATTCTACGTAAACACTCAAGCCGACCCATACATAGTAACCCCCGTAGACGAAGCAACATAAACATATTCCAAATAGATCGGTATAGTACCGTATTTTATGGTCGACAATATACGACACTAAGCTCACGCCTTTATAATACGGCCAATAAATTACTTGATATTGTAAATCTCACAAAATATGACGTAAAAACAAAAACTCAAAATTGGTTGCAAAACCTGGACTATACTGAAACTGAGAACCTCCTTACGTACATAAAATAAAAGACAATTTTGTTCCACCGCTACACACACACACACACACACACACACGCACACATACACACTCACACTAGCGCACTCTCTTATTTTTCCTTTACATACATACATACATATATATATATTTGTTATTGTTATCTTATTAATTTTTAAAAGATCTTAAATGGAAAGAAGCATGAATTTGTTATATTATAAGGCTTCGCATTATTGTATCACGTGGAATCACTTCCCTCCAAGATACAGGATGTTGAATCCTAGTTTGGAGGAAAGGGACTATATTTTACATTGATAATTAATTGTAAGCCTATTTCTTAATCTAATCTAAATTTTAATGTAACTATTTCTGGCTTTAATAAACGATTTTATTATTATTATATTATTAAACTGTCCCACTATTGGGCATGGGCCTTCTCTCAAACTAAGAGGGTTTAGGCCATAGTCCACCACGCTGGCCCAGTGCGGGTTGGCGAACTTCACATACCTTGGAGAAACTCTTAGGCATGCAGGTTTCCTCACGATCTTTTCCTTCACCGTTAAAGCAAGTGACAGTTATTTTTTTTAATTCGCACTAGTTTTCGAAAAGACTGAAGTGCGTGCCTGTGTTTGAACCCGAGACCTATGACTTTGCAGACCAACGGTCTAACCACTAGGCTATCACTCCTTGCTATAAAACCTGATACGTATTAATGGCTACTGAATTATAACTTCAAAATCTAATACTTTTTCTACAATATTGCGATTCCCTCGTTTGTCCGTTTAATAATAAATGCCTTAATGGACTTAATGGGTGATTTGAAATCATACAAGTATTTTTCATTGGTGTTGGTTCTGGGGCAAATCATGTATGGGCGCAGAACAATGCCTTTGCTTTGTTCGTATGTTTGGTTCAAATATTGTGATCCATTTTTCAAGCATTAGCTACATACATCCGATTGAGTTGAAATTTGGGATACGTATGCATATTCGGTGATAATACCATAAAATGGTACCGTGGAACTCGTCTAAGAATCCGGAAGGTGGTGATAGGAACATGTTACCTAACTATCTATCTATCCATCTATCTATATCATCACGCCAGATCCCTTACGGGGTAGGCAGAGAGTACAGAGTTCCAACAGGCTCTTTCCTTACATACCTAACTACATAACATAAACCCCTTAGATTTGTCTTGTCAGGTACTATAGACTCATGGTGTCTGATGCTGAAGTAGGAACGTGGCCATTAAATGTCTTCTAAAACCTAAGTACTGAACATAACCCCATCGAATTTCGCCAAAAAGCTTGTTTTAACATTATAATTATGGTTGAAAGTCACACACCAGTTATATTAAAACCGGTGTAACCACTATGATAGGTATGTAAAGAACCGACTGTTATGCTATAGTGTTATTTTTTTAAGTTTTATCATTCAATTGTTTATTTCAAGTAAAGGAATCCCCGGCTCCGTCTCGATAGTAGGACGCATTATTTAAATGAAACGTTTAGGGTACTGCAATGACGAAGCATTTTCCTGTTTATAAGACTGCTTATTTCCTTGGTTCTTATTTTCGATTATGAAAAATATCTTTATAAATTAAAGCCTTTTGTGTTATTACCATAGTAACACAGTATATATTACAGTTTCTGTGGTTGTTGCGTGAAAGAGTAACAAGTGTACATCCATCCTCACAAACTTTCACATTTATAATATTAGTAGAACTTAGAAGTATTTCCTTATTAATCCTTTATTTTACGTCCTTAGAGGTTAAGTTTTTATGAATCCTGTCCTAGTGATCATTAGGAAGAGCGCTTCTAGATGCACTGGTTTGTTGAAAGTAATTTGTGGATCCATCACTGGATTTGTGTCGATATTTGATATTACGAGTACATTTCTATGAGCTACCGTGTTAGCGCCCAGATCAATTATTAAGGCCTTTGTTTCACACATTGAACATAGTAGGCACGTCGAAGTTATCTGTAGCTAATTAAATTTAAATAAAAACAATTTTGAAAAGAAACTTTTAAATGTTTAATCCATACTAATATTATAAATGGGAAAGTAACTGTCTGTTATCTTTTTACGCCTAAGCCGCTGGACAGATTTTGATAAATTTGGCAAGAAGATAGATTGTATCCTACGAAAGGACATAGTCTACCTTTTGTCTAGAAAATAATGCAGACGAAGTCACGGGTAACAGTCAGTATAAAATAATATAAATAGTATTTGACAATAAATAAAATATCAGATACGGAATCCAATAAAATATGTCGATACTTCGTAAAAATAATTATTATTTCGTTTGAATAGCATCGTCGGGTCATAACAACAAGACATTCGCTTATCTCGTTTTTGCAATACAGTGTACGAGCGAGATGGAATGAGGATTCCTCCTCGGTTATATAAAGTTCATTGCCAGTGTCAGCTGTGTAGTTTAGTTTAAGTTTTAACGTAGGACGGAATAGTTGCATTTACTAAAATGAAATTCATAATTACTTGTTTATTTGCTTTGATTTTAATTCACGTTATTAAAGCGGGTAAGTTTTGTCTCATGTTTTGTTTTTAATTATTAAGTTTCATTGAGTTCAAAGTTGCGAGCTATGGCAAAAGCTATGCTCGGCGTTTCTCTACGTGAATGAAAACGATCACGATCAGGAATGAGGAGATTCATAGGAGAACCAAAGTCACCGACATAGCTCATAGGATTAGCACGCTGAAGTGGCAATAGGGATGTGACACAATTGATAAAAATTGATTTTTGCATTATCGATTTTTTCCTTTACCTAAAAATCGATTTTCATAAAGTCGATTATTTAAAAAAAACGTTCTTATTGAAAGTAGTTTTTTTTTGTTTCATGTAGAAATATATTAAGAAGTAGATAGGATGGCTCTTTTCTCTTATAAATAATCTCAATTAGTCTAAAAATAATAGATTTTGATAAAAATCACCGATTCTGTTAGGTGCCGACCTACGTTATTAAATCGCCAAATCTACCATGAATTTCCT
Source organism: Phalera bucephala (assembly GCA_905147815.2). NCBI lineage: Eukaryota > Metazoa > Arthropoda > Insecta > Lepidoptera > Notodontidae > Phalera > Phalera bucephala. Next base: position 30,789,828 of record LR990612.1, read on the forward strand.
AGCCAAGAACATTGAGTTATTGTGAAATACGTACTAGAGAAGAAATTTAAAGTAAATTTTCGTAACGTACAGTAATGTTATAACGTGTGTATGAGTGATTTACGGTGTTGGTCGCGGGGCCTTTACAGCTTCACCAGACAAGAGGGCGAGCGTGCGACCACTACGCTCGAGCCAGAAGGGCAAGTGGGCAACTAGCTCAAGGGCACCTTAAGGAGGTACGGCCTCGGCTTGGGCAGTCGCTATGGGGGAGGGCGTATACTAGGTATCTCGCTGTGGTACTCTGCACCGGCCGGCGGGCAAGGGATTCTTCGACCTCGCCGGCGACGTCGGTGTCTGATACTGTTCCCTTTGTTCCAGGTGGTTCCCATAATATGACACCTTCGATTGCTAAGTTTTATTTCAAAAATATTCCTTCATGTACACTGGGATACTGTGTTAAGAACGACACAAACAAATAAAAATATTATCAATGAAAACACAAACATCCCCGCGAAACCCGAGGTCATCAAGTTACACGCCATTTTGTATTTAGCATAGCTTTTCTAGTACTGTAGTGTATAATAACACAATGGCAAAGAATGTAAAGAAATAAGTTTTGTCAAATGTTTACCAAAGATACGGTTTCTGGATTTGCGTACGATGTTACCTGCTATCGAAAATAACCTTTCGGCTGCAACATAGGCATGTCGATTTATAATCAATTAATCGATAAATAAATTTTTTCGAGCCAAATAATTTATATTTTAGATCGATCTGAATTGATTCAGTAGATTGATTGCAAAAGCCGTCGAATCGAATCGATTCACAATCCAATCATAAAAACAATTGGTAATCGAAAATATAACTTAAAAGTCGTTTAAATCAGGGATATAAATAATAGCAAAACACATTTATTATTAAGAATACTACATACCAAACATGAGTTTATTTTGAGTCAGTTGTCTTTATGATAATCTCTGAATTGAACGTATCAAGAAATCATAAAAAAGGACAGATCTATAACAAAAATAATTTATTCAATCGACAAATTTATAAGAATCAACTTCGAATCTATTAATCGAGAATCGATCTTTTAATCAAGTATCAATTCTTGCGCGTTCGTTTCAGATCGATTTTTTTTAGAATGAATCGACATGCCTGCTATAGCAGATGATATGATAAATAAATCGTTTAATTAAAAATAAACGATTATTACTCCATTAAAAAAAATAAAAATCGACGATTATTTTTAGGTATTTTTTCGAAAAAATAATATTTTTTTTAAAATTCGATTATTTTTTCACATGCCTAAGTGGCAATGGGCGGGCCACATTGCGCGAAGGTTGGACGCAAGGCGGGGCAGAAAGATACTAGAGTGGAGACCGCGAATTGGTAAGACGTGACGTGACCATGGGTGCTGCAAAGCACTCGAAACGTCGGGAACTTAAAAATCAAAAATAAACCGCGATAAAATCCGGAATAGAAATAGTTTTTTTTCATGTGTAATATTCGCGTAAATCTCAGTACTCAGTACAATAATGTGATATAACAATTACAGTACAAGTGCTGAAACCAAGGATGCACTAACAAAGGGCATTTGTACAAGGTTTTATGCTTACAGAAAATCCCTTTGCCATATTATTCCTACTATAATGAAGGTTTTGTAGTATTCAGACAACACAGACCGTGCAAAGACGATTGCACAAAAGCTAATACTCTAAGCTTCAAGGATGCGGTGCATTACTTATGAAAAGCCTTTTTTATAGCACATAATATACTTTACTTTAGGATTGGGGGCCTGAAAGAGCAGTAGTGTAGCTTCTAAAATGCTATTGTTAGGACCATTATTTTGTACCCCAAGCGTACTCACGATAACAATGTCCTATTTTGACGCTACTGCCTTCAATGGGTATCGCTCGTACCGCTGTGCGACCGCGGTGTTCTTACCGATCTCTAAGGTTAAGCAGCGTTCGACACGGTCGGCCTGAGATGAGTAACCGTTGTGGCATTTTCATATTCGAGTGTCTCCGTGCTTCGGAAGCCACGTTAAGCCGTTGGTCCCGGTTACCGCTTAATGTGGTAGTCGTTAAGCCGAGTCTTATAGGCGGCTTGATAAATCTGCCTCCACCAATCAGCAATGACCTAATCTCCCTTACCTCGATTTATAAGAGAAGGCCTTTGCCTAGCAGTGGGCAGTATAGATTCATATTATTATTATATGCTTTCAATGGTAGTTCTAGTAGTAGTATTAGTAACACTAATACCATTACAGATACTAACGACATTAATGTTTATTTTTTTAGAAAAAACTTTTTCCTTATTTATAAAATTATCTACTGGCGTAGTGATTATGGGTTTGCCAAAATAATATAAAATAGGACTAGGAGAGCTTTTATGCCGCACAAAATATAACCTCTCGATATCTAGTACTGAAGAGAGGCAAACACAACCAGTTATAACCAATAATAATCACTTGACGAAAAAAAGATCTTCTCTTTCCAGATTCTGCCACCTTAGTTCATCCCGTTAAGAAACTGTCCCACGGTTGGGCACAGGTCTCCTCTCAAACTGAGAGGGTTTAGACCATAGTCCACCACGCTGGCCAGTGCGGGTTGGCGAACTTCACACACCTTCGAGAAACTCTTAGGCATGCAGGTTTCCTCACGATGTTTTACATTACCGTTAAAGCAAGTGATAGTTAATTTTTAATACACACATGCTCTCGAAAAGTCAGAGGTGTGTGCTTAGGTTTGAACTCGAGACCTTTGAATTTGCAGTCCTATGGTCTAACCACTAGGCTATCACTGCTCTTCCTAATCCTACAACAGTTTTAATAAATGCCATGTATGTCTTTGTTTTATCTGTCTGTACCAAGATTTAAATGTTGAATTTTTTAGATTGTGACGTAGTCTCCAAGGCTGATTGGGATGGCCTCAATCCAGTCCACGTGGAATACCTCGCGAGGCCAGTAAACCTGGTCATCATCCAGCATACTGTGACCTCCACCTGTAACACCGACAAGCGATGTGCGGAGATCGTGCGCGCTATACAATCCAATCATATGGAGAACTTGAACTACTGGGATATTGCGCCTTCGTAAGTATTCTTCGTGTATTCCCCGTAATACTACCACTTGGCACCAGTAATGTTATAAGTAGTACAACTTAAAGCTGTAAAAGGGCAGTTACTTCCTCTATTTAGCAGCAGTTGTGCTTCTTGAGCGGGAGTTTTATCCCGCTACTTTGAAAATTACAGTAGTCATACAGATTTGATTCCCTTTAGTTTACGAGCAGACCCAAGACGACAAGATTTATCCCACCCAGCGTGGCCATTTTAATTGCGCCATCTAGGGTTACACTCAGCTCCACTCAGGGGTGGGTAAAAAACATTGTAAAACCAATTAAAATGTTTCAGATTTTATCGCGGTGTATTGTTGGTTTTTAAGTTTGAGTGCTCTACATCATTAATGCTCACGGGAAGGAGTAAGGCGTTTGACGGCCAAGTCTTTGTTATTCCGGGGTACTTTAAGGGGAGGGCTAATAAATGAATTGTAATTTAAATTTCAATTAATTGATTCTTCTATCTATATCATCACGCCAGCTCCCTCGCGGGGCAGACAGAGAGTACAGCAGGGAGAGTATCTGGCTTTCGCCACTCTCATAGTTCCTCTCATACACGCTCGCCGGTTACGGAGACTCTTGACTTTTCCATCAGATAAGACTCGGTTTATTTGGTCGTGGTAAGATAGTCTAGGTCTTCCCCGGTACCTGCATCCTTCCACTTTCACATTGTATATCTGTTTTGTCATTCTTTCCTCTGGCATTCTTTCTATATGCCCGAACCAACGGAGCATGCCCTTTCTCATCTTTACACCGATACTATCTTTCATACCTACTCGCTGTCTTACTATGCTGTTGCTAATGCGGTCGGTCCGCTTCACTCCGCACATCTTCCGCAGAGCTCGCATTTCTACCGCATTTATCCTACTTTTATTCTCCTTCTTACATACCCAGCTCTCGCTACCATATAACAGCGTTGGGACAAGAACTCCGTTATGTATGGCCAGCTGCGCCTTATGGCTTAAGGGCCGGCTCCCGAGTAGCTTTCCCATGGCACCATTCACTCTGTTCCCTGCACTCACTCTTCTCTCTATGTCAGCGGTGTATTGCCCATCCTCACTGAAGGCGCATCCAAGATATACAAACTCATTCACTTGCTCCAGCACATCGTTACCAACCACAATCCTTACATTCGTTCTGGTTTCTTCCCTTTCAAAAACTATAATCTTGGTTTTCTTCACATTCAAGTGTAAGCCATTGATCATGCAGTCGTCTTTCATAACTGTGACTAGTGTTTGCAGATCAGTGGCTGTTGGCGCTAATAAAACCGCGTCATCTGCATAAAGTAGATGGTTTACCACTAAGTCACCCATTTGTACACCTTCATTCATCGCTTTCAGTCTTTGAAGACTTTTGTCCAGATATATTATAAACAGTCTAGCGGACAACACGCAACCCTGCTTGACGCCGATTTTAACGTCAAACCAGGGTGACCTGTTACCACCCACCCGTACGCATGCCTTGTAGTCCACATAAGTGGACTGGACGGCTCGCAACAGAGTGCCATCTATACCATACTCTGGCAAAATGTCCCAAAGTCTCTTTCGCACAACTCTGTCAAATGCCTTCTCCAGATCTACAAAACCGTAGAAAACCTTCCGGCCCACTGCCAGATGCTTCTCTACGATGTTGCGGAGTGAGAAGACTTGATCCGAACATCCTCTTCCAGACCTGAAACCCCCTTGTGCCTCGCACAACATTCCATCGGACTTCACGCGCATTCTCCGTTCAATAATTTTACCGTACACTTTGGCTGCCAAGCTGATCAAACTGATGGCTCTGTTATTGGCGCAGTCATATTGTGAACCCTTGCCTTTATACAAGGGTACTATGACTGCGCGGCGCCAATCTGTAGGGACTCTACCGGTCCTCCAGCAAAGGTTTGCAAGGGCCCGGAAAGCGTCCCGGACGCAAGTTCCACCATATTTGATCATCTCGACAGATATCATGTCTACTCCCGCAGCTTTACCGTTTTACATACTTCCTATCGCCCATTCAACTTCTTCCATAGTGATGTCCTCCGTTGATTCTGGTGCCGCAATCTCGCCTTTGGGCACGTCTGCGGCATCAGCATCCGGGTCATCTCCATACATTTCTCCAAAATATTCACTCCACCGGTTTAGCACAGCTTGTGTGTCTGCAAGAATGTCACCATCTTTAGATTTTATCCTTTTCATTCTGGAGCCTGACGAATCACCTCGAGCCTTTCTCACCTTGCTCCAAAAGAGTTTGGTGTTGTTCTCGAAGTTCTTCGCCAGCCTCTCCTCCTCAATCATACTGGCTCTTTCACGCTTTTCTTTCACTAAAGTTTTAGTGGCATTCTTGCATTGCCGGTATATTTCTTTCCTCATCTCTGTCATACTGGCATTCAGGTTCAAAGAAGATACATAGTCCTGCCACGCTTTCTTCTTACTTTCTACGGAGCTTTGCAACTCCGCATTCCGCCATGCATCACCTTTTGCTGTAATATGCTTCTTTGAGCAACCACATACATCTTTCGCGGATTCCACCAAACTCTCTTTCAGGCTATTCCAGCATTCATCTACATTTGAGTCCGAAGAGCCTGCTGTCAAAAGCTTGTCCCGGACTCTGTCTTCATACATTCTCCTCATGCTCTCATCTTGCAACTTTTCAACCTTTATTCTTTCAAGGTCTCCGAAGGGGAAACGCTCTCGCCAGTGCCTCCACTTCCTGAACAGACCATTAAACCGCGCAACTACGAGATAGTGGTCTGATTCCAGAGTGGGGCCTCTATACGCACGCGTATCTTGTAGTTTGCTTCGGAGACGGTTATCAACCAGGATCAGATCTATCATGCTTTTTTGTTCATTCCTTCTCCACGTATACATATGTATGTCCTTGTGCTGGAATATCGTATTAGACACAAGGAGAACCCTTTCCAAACAAACAAACAAACAAACTCGACAAGAATTATTATGAGAGTCATCGCAACCTTTCTGCTTTCGATCTTTGAAAGGATTTATAGAAAAATCGTGTTTTTGATTTGCTTTAAGATATCAACAAAATCTACATTAAACCATTCGTGTTTATATTTAAACAGCCAAAGAATTAAAATTCATACTTACGAAAGTTAAAAGTCACTTCTTTAGTTTTCGTATAATTGAGGTTAAAATCATGAAAGAAGTGCTGTCAAAATGCCGAAATTTCGTTTGTTCGAATCACTTCATGGTAGCATTTTACGACGGACGAAACGTCACAAGCTGTCTTCGGGACCGATTTCGGAACGAAAGCACTTCGTGGTAGGAATCGCCCGAAATTTCGATCCAAAACTTCGGAATTACGTTTCATGGTAGACCTACAGCTCCTAATAAAAACCTCCGCCGCCTTACTTGGTCCCAAATTAAGGCGGCGGAGGTATTTTTCTACACATTGCTTAAATCTGGCCACTTTTAGGAGATCCTGCACGATCTAAATGGACTTTAAATTGCTTCCATAATGATTTTAACGTATGTAGTATGAAGCCGGAGAGGTCTGTAAGAAAAGAACCTGTTGGAACTCTGTACTCTCTGTCTAGCCCGCAAGGGAACTGGCGTGATAATATAGATAGATAGTATGATATTCGAATGTAGTTCTAGGTGTTACCCACATAAGCGCAGGCGTTTTATAATTGATTTTGCAATACCTTTAAATTATAGCCTAGGTGTCGTTCTGATGTATAAGCTATATTTTACTGTAAAGTTTTATCAAAATCAGCTCTCTGATGTTGCGTGTAAGAGTTAACATCCATACATTTTTCCTCACCAACTTTCACGTTTTTAATATTAGTGTTATATATTAATGTATATATCAATGTTTGCCACACGACGATCACACGGGACCTCCACACAGTGTTTAATCACAAACTTGTTTTTTTTTTGTATTCTCACCGGGATGTAGGCCAATTAATTCGTCCGGTTAACTGCCTAGGACATATTTTAACCTAGCTCGGTAACCGAATTAAAATGTAGGTTGATGGAACACCACTACCGGGCGGGTATAATTAAGTTATCTGCTTATTCCCAGGTTCATAGTTGGCGGAAACGGGAAGGTGTATGAAGGTACTGGGTGGCTGCATGTTGGGGCACACACTTATAAATACAACAGCAGGTCGATCGGCGTCACTTTCATTGGAAATTATAATAGTAAGTTCAGAATAAACTACTTAAATAAAACAAAAATAAAATCACCATCACGCATATCTTCGCCAAGCAGGGGTGCCAAATTACACCCACTTTTCGCTTACGATGTTAGGTCCCAAAATAAAAGGTGGCAATCCTGTTAAAATTATAATGGACACAGTGCTTAATTTTTGAATGGTACTGGGAAATTTTTTATTCGAAAAATTATATTTTGTCCGACCTAGGATTCGAATCTAGGACCTTGTGATCACTGCGCGCGGTATTTGCTACTAAATCAACGAGGCAGTGTAATAGGTACTCCTACTAGTTGAAATAAACTATTGAAAAAGTCAGAAATGATCAGACCATAGACCCTGTAAGATTATCGTGCTTACATCGTACACGTGTTTTACTTTGATAGATAAGAAAGGTCAGATCTAAGTCTGGGTTTGAATATTAATTAGATAATATTAAATTAGAATCAAGAGTCTCCGTAACCGGCGAGCGTGTATGAGACAAACTATGAGAGTCGAGGAAGCCAGAGAGGTATGTAAGGAAAGAACCTGTTGGAACTCTGTACTCTCTGCCTACCCCGCAAGGGATCTGGCGTGAGGTTATAGATAGATAGATAGATAGAGATTAAATTAGATGACGACAGCTTGATCCAGTGGTTTAGAGCGCAGGTCGTTGCGGTCACTGTATCGAGTAGCCGCAGGTTCGATCCCAGCACGGGACAAATCTTTTGTGCCCCAAAAGTGTTTGTTTTGTTCTGGGTGTTTGTATGTGTGAATTTCATGTTTGTAAATGCATATTTTTGTTCTACATTCTTTTAAAAAAAGTAGCCAGGGCTGTAGGCAGAGCTCCAACAGTAAAAGTCTTATTAATAGTTTATCTGATTAGAAACATTTAGGAGTATTATCGGAAGGGTAAGTCTAGAGCCTCTGCAACCACAAGCGACAAGAATTTATGGCAGTGGAAGAAGCCAGGGAGATCTGTAAGGAAAGAACCTGTTGGAACTCTGTACTCTCTGCCTACCCGCAAGGCGTGATGATATAGATAAAAATAAGGGGCATATATTGCTTATATCCCTCACAACAGTGTAAAAGCGACACTGCGGTCTATAAAATTAATCAGATCAAATGTTTTTTTTTTTTAATTTGTTTAAAAGAACGTAGACCCACATTAGGACTTACTCCTGTGTTGTGGGTGCGTTTACAAACATGAAAATTCATATACACAAATACCCAGAGTAAAACAAATAATTGTGGATCACACAAAGATTTGTCCTGTGCGGGAACCCGCGACTATTAGACACAGTGAACGTAGCGGTTTAACGGCAGCTCTTAACCACTGCGCTAAATCGTCCGTCATTATCATCAGATTAATATATTTTTTTATGCGTCCTACCTGTTATGACCTCCGGGGCCGAGACGTGGCCACTCACAGTGGGACTGGCCCACAAATTTAAAGTCGCACAGCGGGCTATGGAGCGAGCTATGCTCGGCGTCTCTTTGAAGGATAAAATTCGTAACGAGGTAATCCGACAAAGAACCAAAGTTACCGACATAGCTCGCAAACTCAGTAAGCCAAAGTGGCAATGGGCTGGTCACATCTGCAGAAGGACCAACGACCGATGGAGCAAACGAGTCCTAGAGTGGAGACCGCGACTTGGTAAGCGTAAGGTAGGACGGCCCCCAGCTAGATGGACCGACGACCTCAAAAAGGTCGCTGGGACAGACTGGATGCGGAAGGCGGAGGACCGTGTGCAATGGCGCGTGTTAGGAGAAGCCTATGTCCAGCAGTGGACTGCGATAGGCTGATTGATTGATTGAATATTTTACCACTTTATTTATTTTCCCCAGATGATGTACCAACTCCCGCATCACTGGATGCAGTGAAGGCTCTTCTACAGTGTGGCGTAGAAAACGGCCACTTGACTCCAGACTTCCATGTGGTTGCCCACAGACAGATCATAGCCACTGAAAGCCCTGGCAGAAAACTCTACAACGAGATAAGGAGGTGGCCCCAATGGTTGGAAGATGTCAAATCTCTGAAGCAGTGAAGTTACGAAGAATAGTTTTCAGCTCAAAATAAGTGAATATGTGTCTTATATGTATGTGATGAAGAATTAAGCTACAGTGGCCAAATACTACTAAATAAATACATCAACTTGCCACACTTTGACATGTATATCTGTCAACAACGAATCTCTACCAAAGTCATTTTGTTATCTCTACCAGGGAGCCCTATGATCTCCACCAAATCTCTATACAACTCTACATGATTACTTTTTGGTTTAAGTAAGTTAAGTTGGTTTGGTAAGTCTCTACTGAAAAAACTGACATGTTTTTGTGCTAATTGCGGTGACGCTATACTTTTACTATAGTAACTTTTATGTGAAAATTGTTTCTTCAGTAGTTTTACCTCTAAATTATCAACAATACGAATAATCAATATAATAATCATTATATAATGTTATCATCTTAACTGGACTTCCATATTTTATTTTAATAATAGTTCTTAAAGTTTACAAAAAATAAAATACTATATGTACACTACTTTGTACCATCGTGTATTCGATATTAAACGTATTCGATTAAAAATGCATTATTACTGTAATATTTTTGTTACTTTAATTGCATGGGAAAACAATAATAGTAAAAATTTAAACTTATGTATACAGAACACCGTAAGTATCTTTTTTAAACTTTGCTGCATAGCTGACTCTACAAACTACACTTGAGCTTGGTGGGGCTTGCTGTTATCAGAAACATAACAAAACTTTTTAATTGGTGGTAACCGTGGGAGACTATGCGACGCCCCTGCACAGCGCAACATGTCACTGAAAAACCATGTTACTTCAGTAATAAATTAAATGTATTATACAATATAATGTTAATCTTTAAGGCATACATATATTCTACAGGCCAATAAGAAGTATAGAAATATTTTTGACAGTTTCTGTTGCAAGAATTATATAAATTACTAGCAGAGAAAAAAAAATCCCGCGACTTCGTACCCAGTCGACAACAGCGCCACCTACCGGATCTATGTTATAAAGCTTATGTTACTTCTGGACGAAGTAGCTTTCCAATGGTGAAAGAATCATTAAAATCAGATCAGTAGTACCAGAGATTTTCCCCAACATCCAAACTCGCAAACTTTACCTCTTTATAACATCAGTATAGATTATTGTACCTCGAGAACGATTGACGGCTAGTAGATTTCCGGTTGTTAAACTACTTCCTAATTAGCAATATGTCTAACAATAAATAAAAAACTTTGTGCTGACCGCAGACTATGACCCCAGGCGAATGGGAAATGATAAGGACTATGATGATGTTGACAGATAGCAGTTGTTCGGTTCACTAGATCGAGTGGTCGTAGTTCATCTTTGCACAGGATAAATCTTTTGTGTGAGCAAGAGACATTTCTTATGGTCTGTGTCAATATATCAAAATGGGTATCAGAGTTTGTTCTCTGTCTAAATGAGGACTAGACTGTGTAACTAACTTGTTGAAAAATAAATAAAATGTTTTTCTTTTTTAAACTAATTTCTACAGTTGCTAGCTACGAGTATGTATAGATGCGTAAGTATAGTGCTACAAGGAAATAGTGTCCCGTGGATGACATTGACAGGAGGCGTTGGTGTGAAATTAGGGTTATCATTTAGTATATAGTATATCAATCTTCCTACTCCCAGGGAATGTCTTTTTTTTTGTTGTTTTTTTTCTGCGACTGTCATGAAGGGACATTTCACGACAACCCTAATGCTATTATATCGGGCACAATGCCAGTTGACACTAGAATTATTTCTATCGAAACTTTACATTTATCTGACCTGGGATTCGAACTCAGGAAATCGTGATAGCTACGCACATTATTCGCCAATAGACTAACGCGGTATAGGTAATTTTTTAGAAGGTTTTGTGTTTGTATGTCTGTTCGTATGTCGCGGGCCGCGGCATAAAATCCTTGTATGTCTGTATACCCATACGCGGCCGATTTTCGGCTGTCAGTTTGTCCATAATCCGTAATGTTATACAAATAATATACCGATGCTACAAACACCTAGATGTTCTCGTGCACAAACAAATGTGATCTGCGATAGTTAACTTCCGAAACAGTGAGTTCCGAGTTTCGGGGCAGTGAGATTTTGGTATGTAAGGAGAACGAAAGCAGGATAAATTCGGTCGAAATGCGAGCTCTGCGGAAGATGTGCGAAGTCAAGCTGACCGACCGTATTCGCAACAGCGTAGTAAGAAAGCGTGTAGGTATGAAAGATAGTATCGGTGTTAAGATGCGGGGTATACGCCGTTGGTTCGGGCATATAGAAAGAATGTCAGAGGAAAGAATGAAAAAACAGATATAAAATGTGAAAGTGGAAGGATGTAGGTACCGAGAAAGACCTAGACTATCTTACCATGAACAAATAGACCGTGTCTTATCTGAAGGGCAAGTCAAGAGTCTCCGTGACCTGCGAGCGTGTATGAGACGAACTATGAGAGTGGAGGAAGCCAGACAGGTCTGTAAGGAAAGAACCGGTTGGAACTCTGTACTCTCTGCCTACCCTGCAAGGGAGCTGACGTGATGATATAGATAGAACTTCCGAAACACAAGCATGCTTGGTATTGTGAGTACGATAAAAACAGAAGTATTTCAGTTTTCGAGTACATATAATTGACTGTTCCTCGTTATAATTTAAATCTGGTTTGACATGGACTGTAGATGCTACTCCTCGGTCAAGGAGTCCTGCAGTTGGAGCCGTACCTCGTACTGCGAGCGGTACCAGATCCACCAGCTGAGGGCGTGCCTAGTGGCAGCTGATACTATCCAGCAGTAGTAACAAACCTGGAACCAAATTTTCATTATCTTCTGTGTTCAAATTACAAAAGGTACCCGTAGACTAAGAAGAGCTTGTGAATAGTTGAAGAAAAAGGCTAGTGATTACTTAAGACTACCAGTCGTTCAGAATGAAATTTTTGTAGAAAAGAAGGGCAAGAAATATCACGGCAAGTTTTATCAAAAAAGAGGGTTTTCCCATTACGTTTTGTATACAGTGTGATTATGGGTTATGGGAGAACAATTTTCTCTCACCTCGATTTGTGGCAGCAGGCTTTTGGCCAGCAGTGAGACAGTACGGGCAGGTTTAAAACACTATTATGCCTACATTCCCTAAGCGGGGGTGGCAGAGATGCACTGTTATTTCTTTTTACACTCAAAACTATATGGGTGTCGTGTGTGAAAAATCACCGGCAACTGACCAAAGGTACCTGATGACCTGATAAGTAAATAGGTGGTAGGAAGAGGTAAGTAGGCACTCTGTACTCTCTGTATAGTCGGTAAGGGATCTAGCGCGTTTATATAGATAGATTAAAAGTAGGTACCACTCACAAGTGTCATGCATGCTAGTACGAACGTCGAAGCTAAGGGCCAAGGCGTGACGTGGGCCTCTTGCGTCATCAGCCCGGCTAGTGTCCGCCCTGATAACCACGCGGCGAGTACGGCCAGCGGGGACATCAGCATTATACCGAGACTATCCACCATTAGCTGAAAAAAACCGTTACGTCTATATTCTCCAACCGGGGCTAGTAATAGTATACACTCGTGGTACTTAAATCACCCACTCAGATTTATGTCAAGACTATCCACCATTAGCTAGAAAGAGAAATAAACACCTTAACGTTTTTACAAGCTTTATTCAACTTGCAGTGTTCCTATGTCTCAGACTTTCCGGTTCAAATCTAGTGATCAATTTTGCAAGCACTTACAGGGATCTGATTGAGCTGGATTAGGAATGAATATATGAATTTGGTGAAAATGCAATAATATAATGTCATGGAGCTGGTCTGATGATGGAGTCGGAAGGTGACCATAGGAAGACGATAATTACACAACATAGCCCCTCGTGCGAAGCTCGTTAGATTGGTACTGACGGACACTATACAACCAAATGGTATTCAGGGTCTGAATGTACTTTACCATCCAAGTCATTCGACTTGGATGGTAAAGTATGGCCAATGGAAGCACCCAACTATTCAACATAACTTTGGGCTCATTGGATTTGTCTTAACGAATACTGTAGACCCAGATGGTGTTCAGGGTCTAAAAATGGAGCCGAAAGGAACATAGGAACGGCCATAGGAACTCCTCAACTAAGAAAGATATCTATCGTCGTTGTGTTTTGGCTTTGAAAGCTTATTTTTAAAAAAGATCTTTTTTAAATTAAGATTATCATTTCCCAAGGGGGGAGGTGTGGAGGTGTGGTGTACACCGTCATATCGCTGAGTCAGTATTATGTTAAGACTGTTCATCATTTTTTAGAAAAATAAATAAAAGCCGTCACGCCTATATTGCCTGAGCGGGGAACGAAGTGTATACCCACATAACGTCGATTCAGCATTATTCCAAGGAGTATACCTGTCCGATCCCTAAAACCGAGCGTCTGCTGTTTATTATTATTATTTAATTCCTATCTGATCAACTAAATACATTTTGCATTTCCGATCAGATCCCCCAACATTTTTGGAAGGTGGATCAGATCGGAATGGAAAATAATTTTAAATATAACTAATCCTCTAGGTGATCGGACAGGAATAACCCATTCCAAGGTTATCCACCAATAGCTAGATAAAAATATAAAACAGGTCACGTCTATTTTCCCTAGACGTAGCCGTTCCTGAGGTGGTAGTGCACAATCAAATAATGCCGACTCAGAATTATGCTAAGATTGACCAACACAAGCTGGAAGAAAAATAAACACCGCCTGTTTATTTGACTGACTATTATGACGGACGATTTAGCGCAGTGATGTAAGAGTGAGTGAAGAGCTTAAGCCGCTCCGCCCACTGTGTCTAATAGTCACGGAATTAATTCCTGCACGGTAGAAATCGTTGTGTGACCCACAATGATTTGTTTCGGTCTGGGTATTTGTGTTTGTGAATTTTCATGTTTGTAAACGCACCCACGACACAGGAAAAAATCCTAGTGTGGGATTACGCTCTTAAATTAGAAAAAAGCGTATTTCCACACTAGGAATTATTCCTGTATTGTGCGTTTACAAAGATACAATAAATATTATATCAACTGACATATAACGATAATATATATATATATATATATATATATATATATATATATATATATATATATATCCAATGATAGCCTAGTGGTTAGACCGTTGGACTGCAAAGTCAAAGGTCTCGGGTTCAAACCCAGGCACGCACCGCTGTCTTTTCGAAAGCATGTGCGTATTAAAAATTAATTATCACTTGCTTTAACGGTGAAGGAAAACATCGTGAGGAAACCTGCATGCCTAAGAGTGTGTGAAGTTCGCCAACCCGCACTGGGCCAGCGTGGTGGACTATGGCCTGAGCCCTCTCAGTTTGAGAGGAGGCCCGTGCCCAACAGTGGGACAGTTTCTTAACAGGGCTAATATTATTATTTATATATATGTATATATATATGAATATAGATAAATACATATATAATGTATACATATAATAATATAAATAATAAGTACACATATACATTAACGAAATCAATAATAATAATAGTGGGTTACACAAAGATTTGTCCCGTGCAGGAATCGAACCCGCGACTATTATATCCAGTGGGCTGAGAGGCTTAAGCTTTTAACCACTGCGCTACATTGTTCTAAACCATTTGATCAAACCGTCTGCGCTTTATTCCCCAAGCAGGTGACATTGGTGTATTGACGGACGGCTTGGTCCATTGGTTAATTTGAGTCGATCCACCCACTGGATCGAGAAGTCGCGGATTCTATTCGATAAATCTTTGTGTGTGATATTTGTTTCGGTCTGGGTTTTTGTGCATGTGAATTTCATGTTTGTAAACGCACCCACGACACAGGAATAAATCCTAGTAAGGGGCTACATTCAAATAAAAAAAAACATAAAAAAAAACAAAAGTGTATACCCACATATCGCCGACGATATTAGATCCTTATGTAATAGGGGACGAGCCCATTATTATTATACCGTGCATAATTCTAGACTCCAGACAGCAATTAGGTTTTTTATTTTCGATAGAAAGAACATACTTTATTTAATCTAGAATTCGAACCCTTGACCTTATTCATGATCGCCAGCCAATGGATAATGTAGCTTATTACCAAGTCGTATGCTTGATTATTCTATGAGCCATTTAATGGTAAGTCCCTTTTGATACGAGATTTGAGACCCAAAAAAAGGTTTCTAATCTCTGATTTTACTTTTATAAACGGGATTTATATACAAACTGTTGTATTTTATTATCGCAGAATTTACGGAATACATAATTGATGAAATACTTCATTATTCCGTGTTACTTAAAGCACGTTTTACGTATGTTACCGACTTCAAAAAGGATGGATTCTATATTCGTCTGTATGAATTATTTTTTTATGTATATTCACCGATATTTCAGTCAATTGTGGACCGATTACGATGAATATTTTTGCATTGGGTTCAGTATATCATTGATATTGGACCTTGGACTTACAAAAAAACTTAAAAAAGGGAAACAAAAGGGAAAAAGCAAAAAAATATTTCTTTGACGTCAGTGCCAAGTAACCGACTGAACCAACCGGCATCGACTTCAAATTTATATTTTGCATTTTGAAGTCGGTTTCCCTTTTATTTTAATTTTTTTTGGTCAATATTTTCTATCTATCTATCTATATCATCATCCCTTGCGGTTCTTTCCTTACATACCTCTCTGGCTTCCTCCACTCTCATAGTACGTCTCATACACGCTCGCCGGTTAGTCAATATTTTAAATCACAATAACACTGTTTATGTAATAATTTGAATGTTACTAGTGTATTCTTTTAATAAATAAATCCTTGTACTTAAATGATGATGGAGAATACTATATTACGCGATAGGTATAACTGTATACTACGCTAGGCCCGACCGAGAGGGTGGGACACCACACAGGCAAAATCTCTTTTTTATTTATAAATAACTAACGGTTGCCCGTGGCTTTGCATGCGTTTATTTTGTAATTTTAAAGAGGTATGCATTTGTTGAAGCGTTTTTAGTAAAACAAAAAACATTTTTAATTCGTAAGTCTTTCGACTAAACAGAAAAGAATGGTTTTTTAATAACTATTTAAAATATTGGTATTGACTATCACGCCGAAGAAAAAAACTATTTTTTTTTCTCACAAACGAGTTCTAAATACGGCTGAAAGAGAAATTATGTTATTTGTATAACAGATGATCCTACGAATATTATAAATGTGAACGTTTGTATGTTTGTTACTCAATCACGCAAAAACGGCTGAACGGATGTAGATGAAATTTGGGACACAGATAGTTTATTACCTGGATTAACACATATCATACAAAAAGACCGGTAAAAACTCGGGTTAAAGAACACATAGCTGACCTAAAACACCGTCGCTCAAAGAAGTCTGCAGTCTGTGAACATGTCCTTGACCGCACCCGCCATAACAACAGATTGGATAGACCACAAATTCTCGTAAAAGAACACCGATTCCTACCAAGGATGGATCGCGAGGCTATTGAAATTAAAAAATATCCTAATTTCAATAGAGAAGATGGCTGGGTGCTTCCATCGACTTGGGATCCGGTAATGAATATAATCAAATCCAATACCAAGCATAACACTGCAAGACCTCAAGACACCGTGAGCTCATTCTGCGTAGATCGGACCAACAACAACAAAAATAATTAAGAAGTTTGAGGGTACCCCGGAACAACTTTGCCTTTTGGACGTCTAACACCTCAGTCCCTCCCGTGACCATGGGTGCTGCAAAGCACTCGAAACGTCGGGAACGTCGGGAACTAAAAATCAAAAATAAACCGCGATAAAATCCGAAAAATAGTTTTATTTCATGTGTAATATTCGCGTTAATCTAAGAACTCAGTACATATGATACTTTTTATCCCAAAATAATTTAGGTCCCTGTCTTATGTCAACGCGGACGAAGTCGCGGGCAGAAACTAGTAAATAATAAAATGAAATAACTAATTTTGTTTTTTTTTTTTAATTTCTATACCATCACGCCATGTCCCTTGCGGGGTAGTTTGTTTTATACACGTTCCTAGGTTACGGAGACTCTAGGCTTGCCCTTCAAATAAGACACGGTCTTTGGTCAAGGTCGCCTAGGTCTTCCCCGGTACCTATATCCTTATTGTTTAATATCATCAGTGCATTTACTCCAGCAAATTCCATAATAACACACACAGATATCAGCCTGTATAATAATATTCGAAGTAAGCGTTAGGAAGTTATTGCGGTAATAACACGGTCACGTATTACGAAATACAGAAACAAACGTAGCATGAGAAGTGGTACTAAATATAATTAAGTATAATTTTGTGTACCTGTTAATTAGTGACCTGTAAACCCTGTCGTGGCCTACTTACCTCATTCGAAGTAATATTGCCAATATTTACTCGGATGGAATAGTCTTGGGAATATTGACCGACTCGTTGGTCGAGTGGCGATCGCGAATTTCTGAGGTCGGTACTTAGGTCAGACAGTGTGTTTTTTCTAATAAGTATGTCCAACAATTTTCAAATTTTGACCACCACGCTTATACTTCCCAAGCGAGGAAGGCAGAAGTGTACTATGAACACCCATACAGCGCGGACGATGTAAGATCTTAATGTAATAGGGATCCAGCTTATTGGCATTATACGGGCCAGAATTCCAGATAGATACAGACAGATTTAGCGATAGAAAAAGCACACATTGTCCGATCTAGGATTCAAATCTATCAATCATACTAACGAGGTAGACTATGAAGTTAATATTTTTTTTTACTATCAATCACATACCTGTTTAGCGTTCTGACTCAACACCCACATCATCAAAGCTCTAGGCACTCCGTATCTATGCACCCTTTTCGTCGCGTATCTCGTCCCGCACAGTTCGCACCTTGACTTCCCAGATTCCGTCAACCATCTCTCCAAACACTTCACGTGAACCCGACCAACCGTCCCGCGACAAGAACACGCAGATATCAACCACCCAAGATCCGGAGACAACGCCTCACCGCCGTGGCAGATACGACACATATCATCTAAAGAATGGTTACTCGGACGTTCCAATTCTCCCGGCATTTCGTCTACAGGTGGCGCATTGTAGCTGAATTCAAGTTCTAAGTCCCAATCGATAGCGGCTGTTCCAATTGTGCACCTATTTATATCAGTTTTCTGCTCCGGCAAAGTCATCCGACGCTTCGGACTTCTCACTTTAATGCGGTGCTGACGCGGATATTTATCTCTTCTAAGAGGGGTTCTCTCACGGTTCATTTGTCGCGCGTTTCTTTTTCTAGAAGGTTCGTTAGTTGTTGTGTCTTTGGATTGGTCAGCTGAGTCATCCTGGTTTCCCAGTATGTCGAAGAGATCGATTGTACTGGAGCTCGCTGTGACGTCTTTGTCGACTGCTGTTTTGGATCGCTTCTTGATGGTGATCACGGATGCAGCACTTTCACTTTCAGCGACTATCTCTAAAGGGCCAGAGCTTTTGGAACTGTTTGGGAATACTTTATTTTTTGATCCAGTTGATCTCATCGGAATTAAGGGCGTAGATGTTTTTGATTCCGAATCTGTTTCGGAGTGGCTGAAAATAATAGCTACAATAAAAATAACTTGTATATAATTGCTATCTTTTGAGATAGCGTGTGAGTTAGTAGGTACAGAACATTAATATTCTCATTCGCTAATTACAACTTCCATGCATGCATTTTTTTATTACACGCTAACAGTTTGTAGGTGGTGTATAACATCATAATAAAAAGCAAGTCATATAACCTAACCTACTAAATAATACTATTTATATATCATTCATCTCCTGATATCTTGTTTTCTTTGTACTTTTTCCATCTTTCATTTATCATTTCGTTGAACTACCCATCTATTCTTGTTGCCTCTTGTCAAGTATCTCGCTCAGCAACATTGTGGCAATAATCTTGCAAACTATTCAAACTACTTTGTTTACTAAAACCTAATTCAACTCAAGCTTATCCCTGTAAATCCCCCGCTTATTGTAAGTATACATAACTTTATCTTAACTGAATAACTTTTCAAACGATTGTAGAGTTAACAAGATAAAGAAACATGATTTAGCATACTAGATTAGGTTTAAAATTTCATTAGTCTGTTGTTGCCACAACTTAGTTTACTATGATTTTTCTTGAAGTTATATTAGAACGCAAAATAGATGCAGTTTTGTTTTGTTGACGACGTTGAAATGGGTATACACACTTATATAGATGATCACGCTAAATTTAAAGCTGCATTCAAAGAAAATCTTGCGTTTCCCTAATTTCTTTATTCATTTCAGTATCAAGAACTAAATTAACTGACAGTATACGATCAATTGAGGTAAGTCTAACTACTTTCGGCTTTATACTGCTAAAGTACATAATCTTTTTTGTGATTATGATGATTGTATGTGGAAAAGAAAATGTTATGAAACTGGACCTTTTGTGTGTAAGCCTATTTTATGGAATGGTATTACGCGTGGGCTTACAATTCCTTTTTTATAGTTAGTAGTGAACGGTAAGCCTAATTTTTCAAATTTCTAGCTTTTGTGAAGAAGTTGTCACACTAACTTTTCTGCGTTTGATTTAAATTTGCTTGATCCCCGTTTGCTTGGTCAAAAAGTATCCAAGAATATAAGTTATTAAGAATATTGTGATTAAATGGATCTACCTACCCGCTAGTTCTATATTCCTGACTTCTCTCGCTTTCTTCACTCACATAGTTTGTACACTTATATGGTCTCATACACTCGTAGGTATATTGAATCGATCATTGAATTAATAACACTTGCTTTATTCAACATTCAATTTACCTGGGTAGCAAACCATTTTGCATTTTAGTTGAAACACGACCGGCAATCTCATTTTGCACTGAAAACTTCCGACGTCTCGTATTAGGCATTTTACGGGAATTTATTTTTTTATTTTACTTTCAAAGAAAATTTTTATAAAATTGGATACATCATTTTTGATGAGTGTCAATTTTATGTGATGTCTTTGATGTTTATTATTTTTTTTCATAAATGGCTTATTGGTAATTTATTAGAAAGGTTTATTGTGGAGCATATTTTGTTTATGCGACAACATCTCAACCAATCACAACACATTCTTGGAGTGACTTAATACTGAAATAGTAAGTAAGTACACAAAGATTACACTAAAAACAGTTCACAGTAGCTAACTTAGTAGTAAAAAAATTAACATCGACACACCTTTATTCTCCAAGCGAGGGAGGACGAGGTATGCTGCTGTATTATTTGCTTCGTGGTATAACCACATGTTCCTGTTGTAAACCTGAACAATACGATTTTAAACTTTATTGAAACACGTTCCAATGTTTTCACAATTGTTTTTGGAATTAACTTTTCAAGGTTTTACATATCGCAGGAATATAATAACCGCGATTAGGTGAAGGACACACGAACGCTTTGCCACCAGACCAACGACGTTGGTCTGGTGGCAAAGCGCATCGCTTTGTGATCACGAGGTCCTGGGTTCAAATCCTAGGTCGGACAAATGTAGTTTTTCTAACGAAAAGTTTCCAGTATGAGTCCGGAGTCTCGAATTGTGCCCGGTATATGGCAATAGACGCGCCCCCTATTACATGGGACCTAACATCGTCGGCGAAACGTGGGTGTACTTAGTACACCTCTGCCACCCCCTCTGGGGAATATAGGCGTGACGGTGACGGACACACGAAACTATTTCAATATTAAAACAAAATCAAGAGCTTGCCAACTTTGACAGCGCGGTTTGAAGAGGTGAGCATTATTAAATTTTGCACCATAAACGCTTATGGTGCAGCGCTGGTATTCTGGCAGCACCTATGAAAAAGGTGGCGTCGGAGATGCCATATCGACGTGCCATATTTACGCTCAGTGTTACCCCATTAGTGCGGCTAAATGGCCTTATAACCAATGAAACTCAGTTTTTGGATTTAGTTGTATTTTCTTTGGTTAATTTTTACAATTAGGATTTTTACGATTATGAAGCCCTTTTGAGCGTGGGGCAACAGTTGGAAAAGGAATGTTAAATTTTAGAAGAGTGAATAGTATGTAATAATATCAGCCTATACTGCCCACTGCTGGGCAAAAGCCTTCTCTTACAAATCGAGGTGAGAGAATTAGGTCATACTCCAGCACGCGGACCCAGTGCGGATTGGTGGAGGCAGGTTTGTGGCCACCTGCTATTGGAACTTATCTAGCCGCTTTTAAGGCTTCCAACTCGGTTACGGTCCACTACCACATTAAGTGGTAACAGGGACCAACGGCTTAGCGTGCCTTCCGAAGCACGGAGACGCTCGAATATGAAAATGCCAAAAACGGTCACCCATCTCGGGCCGACCGAGTCGATCGCTGCTTAACTTTGGTGATCGGTAAGAACATCGCGGTCGCACAGCGGAACGAGTTGAATGTACGGCTTAGTCAATGTCTGAGTGAACGAGTTGAATGAACGCCTGTTGTGCCTGCAGCGACGATGGGAGCAACGTTGGGCTAGCCACGCGTTAGCTACACCATCGGCAGGCGTCCAAGCCGGCACAGGCTATAAGTACATGTTTTTTTTGTAATATCGCTTTTTTATAGTGTATTCAACTGTTAGCCCCTCTAATAAGTATATTATCCTTCTTTCTAATGCTTTTGGTGGAACGGTTTAGCAGAGATGTACTATGTATGTATACACTCACTTTTTGCCAACGATGCTAGATCCCATGTAATAGGGGGCGAGACTATTGCTATATACCAGGCTCAATTCCAGACACTGGGAATTTTTCGATAGAAAAACTACATTTGTCCGACATTGGATTTGAATCCAGGACTTGGTGATCGCAAAGCACATTATTCGCTAATAGACCAACGAAGCAGAGGTTATTTTGTATTCTTTTTTTTATTATTTATTAATAAAACATTAGGAAAGATTCCTGTGTCGTAGGTGCGTTCACGCACATGAAATTCATATACAGAAACATTCAGTTCGAAGCAAATATCTCTGGATCACACAAAAATTTATCCTTGCGGGGATTAAACCCGTGATTACTCGATCCAGTGGGCGGATGGGCTTAAACTAACCACTGGTCCTTTCCTTAAACACGACATTCTTTTAAACGTTTTCCTACGCTTGTGACTATTCCGTTGGGCACGGGCCTCCTCTCAAATTGAGAGGGTTTAGGCCTTAGTCCACAACGCTGGCCCAGTGCAGGTTTGCGAACTTGAAGCGAGTAATAATTAATTTTTAATACGCACATGATTTCGAAAAGACAAAGGTAGGTGTCTGGGTTTGAACCCGATACCTTTGACTTTTCAGTCCAACGGTCTAAATACTAGGCTATCACTTTTTTTTTCTTATTCCTTATATCTCGTGATGATTCACACAAATTCTACAGTGTGGCAAGGATCTTTTGGCCCATGGATGACATTGAAAGGGAAATTGTTTCCATTGTTTCAAAATAAAGTATTATTTATTTCACTTAACTATTTTGTTTGAAGACATATTTTTTATTACTTTTAGCGATTTTCAATCACTTTTATCACAGCTTAACAGCTTCACAGCATCAGCATAATAAAATGGTTTTCTTAAATCTAGCTTTCCTTAGATTCGGATTTTAAGACAGGACATCAGCCACTTTGCGAATACTCCAGTTAAGTACGTTTTTTTTTTTAATTTTTAATGATTTATGAACAGTAAATCTGAGAAAAATCAAATTATGCAAAATATAGTATTTTCACGTACTTTATATTTCTCATAAAGTATAAAGTATACTTACCCTGAAAAACGTACAATACTCTATAATATAGTACGGGTGGCAAACCTAATATAATTTTAATTTAAAAAGATATATTTACAAACAACCTTTTATAGCAAAAACACAACGAAGATATCATGGTTAGTTGAAGAGTTTGCCTTCCTTCCGGCTCCATCATCAGACCCTTGACACCACACCTTGAGGCGCCCTCGGTTGGGACAATCGCTGTAGGGGGACGGGTGCACTACTAAGTGCACCGGTCAACCGCCGGCTATGGGAGGGGATCTACTACTACGTCATCGTCGTCGCCCGTATTCTGAGCGGAAAGAAGGGATGACAAAGCATCGGGGGGGTCGGTGAGAACATGTCGTGGCCGGCGGTGGCGGCAGGGGCGGGGGGGAGATCGTAGTCGGCGGTGGCTACGCCGACGCTCAATACTATCTGGTTGTATAATACTTGTAAATACCAATCTATAGTATTTTTCAAGTAAGATGCCCATCTTGTGCCCCACTGTGACAGTTGTAAATGTCAAAGAAAAGCATAATTTATTTAATGGCAGTAAGAGGCATGACCCGTTTCTATACTTATAGTTTTATGCCTTAATACCATTGAATGAAATATTAATTTCGTTTGGCACTTAGAACTGTCACTACCCATCTCATGTGAAAAATATTAGAACAAGCCTAAACACGAAGGGGTTACGCTGTATAGTTCACATATTCTTATGGCCATCTTCCGACTCCATCATCAGACCAGCTCCATGGTACCACATTATTGCATTGTCACCGCACTTACGCACGTATGTCAAATTTTAGCTCAATCGGATACCCGCAAGTGCTAGAAAAACAGATCACAAGATTTGAACCGGAAAGACGGACAGACACGAACAATGTAAGTTAAATAAAACCTTATAAAAAATGAACTGGGTAAATTTCATAGCAAACGGCAACTCTTCTTCTTCAGCCGAAAGACGTCCACTGCAGGACAAAGGCCTCCCGTAAAGACCGCTACAACGACCGGCTTTGTGCTGTACGCATCCAACTTCTACCCGCGACCTTCACCAGGTCATCGGTCCATCTTGTAGGGGGCCCACCCACTCCACGTCTTCCGGTACGTGGTCGCCATTCGAGAACCTTTCTGCCCAAACGGCAACTCTATGTCTGATCAATGATGAAGTGATATTTTACTTGATGACAGCGTTAGTACCGATTTTGGCTGCGGGCCTAAAGATTCTTGTGAGACTGCACTCAATACATTTTAGGTAGGTAACTGTGAATTTGAATAAACAGAACTAAATAGTTGGGACATAATGACTCGCCTTTATGAACAATATTTCATTTTAGACCCGTCGCGTTTTTCTTAACCATACGTTTTTATGTTATACCCAAGGTCCTAATTCGCTAAAACGTAACGCACTGCGTTACGATGCCTTCGTGTAATGATCGTCAATGGTAATCCAGTGGCACACAAAATACCGTAACACAATCATTTCACGAAGGTATCGTAACGCACCGCGTTTAGTTATAACGAGTAAGGGCTCTGGGATATTTACGGCCACTCAATGAAATCGTATGCAAATTGTGGGCGGACTCTTATTATAAAGATCTGGTATTTCCATGTCACCAGGATTTTTTAATTGATTCATAACTTTGAATTTATTGCGACTTCATAAGCGCTGATGTTATTTTTTACGCATTCAGGGTTTTAAACATAATTAGGCCATCGTCAAGGTTAAACAGCGTTTGGGTCGGTCGGTCTAAGATGGGTGGCCGTTTGTAGCATCAACATGCTTCAGAAGGCACGTTAAGTCATTGGTCCCCTTTAGGTCCCTCATCTCGCACCATCAACTAGGCATTAGTCTCATATCTACACTACCACGCACACGCATTCATACTTTTATAAAACTGTGATTTTCATATAGTTATTATATATATAAATAAAAAATTTTTTGTGGTGCATGTAACTGTAACATACGCATAAAATTGAGTACCATCTAATTAGAAGGACGACACTGGATCTGGACCTAACTTTATCTGTAATGTGATATTTTATGCTAATAAAGAATTATTATTATTATTTAATAATATTTTATAATATTATCTGGATCACACTGGAGCTAAACTTATTATTTCAAACTTAACTTTCTGATGAGAATAATAAAATTGAAGTATTCATGTCCCAAATAGTAGTGGATGGTCTTCACCGAACGAAAAGTCGCGTTTTATAACTTTGTTACTTTTGCTTTTACTTATCTCACTAATAATATAAATATATTTGTCCCGTGCGGAGGTCAAATCCGAGACTTGATTAAGTAAGCTCCGCTCTTAATCAATGAACTAAGCCGTCTAACGTCAGTCTAATATTTCCTGCCAAAGCTCCGCCATTCATTTTATCGACGACAAAAACTTTCAATAGAGAGATACACTATTATTTTTTTTCTTTACCTATTTTATCCTACTGCTGGGCAAAAGTCTCCCCTTAACATTCCATGAAACCTAAGAGATGGGCTAGAATTGCCACGCAATAGGTACCTGCAGATGGGCATCTACGCCGAAGCAGGCCTGGGAAACGTTGGCATGACGACTTGGATGCGTTTCAGAAGGATTGGCTGAAGATGGCTGATAACAGTATTATATTTATTAAATTGGAATTGATGAATAGGACACGACAGCCTTATTTTATATATTACTAGCAGTTTCCAAGTCTACATTATATAGCATATGTTACTTCTGGATAAGGTAGCTTTCCAACGGTGAAAGAATCATTAAATTCGGATCAGTAGTACCGGAGATTACCCCGAACATCCAAACTCACAAACTTTACCTCTTTATAATATTAGTATAGACTAGCTGCCCCCGCTAACTTCATTTCGCCTTTTAGAATCTACCTGTATTGCTTCTGATACCTTTATGATTATGCCTGACTCATTTGAACAAAAAGCGATTATTGTGACTAAACTATGTTAGATATAAATAGCATCGCGGACTTTTTTGTGGGAAATAATGAGTACTATAAACCTGTAGTACATTATTTTCTGTATCATCAATAGTTATCGCAGCGCACGCAAAATAATGACTTTTATAGGTAAATTTTTGATACCTTGGGTTACATTATTGCAATTTTCGTAGAGATCTCTAATATTTTTGCCAATAAAATATAGACTATGTTACTCGCTGATAATGTAGCTTTTTATGGGTTTCTCGCTGATAATTTTTAAAGAAAGAAATTAACTTTGAATAGGCTAAGTAGTTTTTGAGTTCATCCATTACAAACAAACGTACAAAAAATAAAACATTACTCTTTATAATACGTGTTTAGATTAAGAAAACTAGAACAATTTGAAGCAAATATGCAAAATGTTTTAACTGGAAATAATGTACCCATTATTATAATTTATACTTTAATTCAGAGGTTACCTTCAATGTTCAAAAGAAAGTTTTCAGGGTTTGATAAAGCATAGAACATTCTGGGTCCTAATTCGTTAAGACCAGTTAAACGCGTAACTTCGTGAATTTATCATTTAATGGTACAAAGAATACGTTAACACGATCATTTCACGTCGATATCGCAACGCATCACTTTTGGTCATGCCGAATATGGGCCCAGATTATAATTAATCTCCTCCGTATTCGTACAGAAGTTTGTTTCAAAGTCGAAACATCGTATTTACTGGTCACGTTTTATTTTACTGTGAATAAAAATGTTAATTGTGTTGTTATTACACGTTACTATATTAATTTCTGAACTCCTTATAAGTAACAACAAGGGTATACACTATGTATTAGGTGCTATACTTAAGATTTTGGCTGTAGAATAGGTCTTTGGGCCATAGATTATGAATACTTAACTATTTTACGCAACGTTATATAGGTACAATTCGTTTTCATATAAAATCTAGATTAATTATACTATGTATATACAAGGTGTAATATATTTAATGCAAACCTCAGACACCGTAATTAGATTATTGCTTAATTCAAACGAAAATCAGACTTCCAATTTTAAGGAGATTTCTACCATTTTTTTAAGCTCTTTGGTATTCAAATTAACCACGAAACCTGTACTTTAGTATGTATATTGAAAAGTATGTATTAGAAATGAATTAGAAATAGTCGTATTGCTTTGAATAATGTAAAATATTAAAATAATTAAATTTTGTTTAATATAGCGGACTGAACGAGTGACAGAAACTTTTGATAATTAAAAAAAAATGTAACAAACGTTAAAAAATGTAACGAAATTAAGCAGCGTTCGGATCGGTCTATCTGAGATAGGTGACCGTTTGTGGCATTTTCATATTCGAGCGTCTCCATGCTTCGGAAGGCATGCTAAGCCATTGGTCCCGGTTACCACTTAATGTGGTAGTCGTTCAGACTGTTTGGAAGCCTTATAGGCTCGATAATATAATAAACAGCAGGTGGCCACAAACCTGCCTTCACCAATCCGCACTGGGTCCGCGTGGTGGAGTATGACCTAATCTCTCACCTTGGTTTGTGAGAGATGGCCTTTTCCAAGCAGTGGAACAGTACAGGCCAATATTATTATTAATATACTTTTAAAAGTAGTTGGAATCGTTTCAGTTGCCGATTTAGAACGAACTACTTTCAGGTCTAGCGTTATTTCTGTTACAGCTTTTATACATATATATATATATATATATATAAATACTAATAGCCGTATCTATAAATATAAAAAAAACACAGTCACGCCTATATTCCCCAAGCGGGAGTGGCAGAGGTGTACTGTGAGGACACTCACTTTTCGCCGACGATGATAGGTTCCATGTAATCGAGGGCGAGCCTATAGCCATGTACCAGGAACAATTCCTGACTCCGGAATTATACTAGGAAGTCTTCGTTAAAAAAACTTCATTTGTCTGACCTAGGATTTGAACACAGGACCTCGTGATAACACTAGACCAACGAGGCATTGTCATACACGTCTAAATCATGTCTTAATATAATTAATAAGTAGAGTAAGTTAATTTAAGTAAAGTAATCTTTTACTCAGGCATTTACTTAGAACATAATTTTTATTCTGTATTTGAGCAACTGTCAAAAGTTAGATATGTTAAAGTTTGTGTTCTTAGTCAAGTACAAGTTACCATTTTCATCAATTAAGCAAAGAGTATTACTTGTAACGGTGCATAATTTTGTGGTATCTGTGCAACGTAAGTAGGTACTACGAAATCTACTTTAAGAAATATTGCTAGTTCCAAATGACGATGAAGTACTGAGTCAATTCCTTTTGCTCAAGTAAGTAATGACCATTTCTTGATTATAGAGTAGAATTTCGACTGAAAGAATTCTAAATACATAACATTAGTCTGCTAGGTAATTTCTTAAGACGAAGTAATTACTTGTCTATAGATACAGGTGGTGGTGCTTTACCTAATAGAAAGAGCAACAATTAATTTGTTACATCAAACCATAAGGGATCTGCCTACCCTTCAAGGGATCTGGCGTGATGAAATAGATAGACAGACCAAACCAAAACAATGCCCCGGACAAAGTCGCGGTAATACTTTGTGGTACCGCCGGGCAAGAGAAACATAGGGGTATTAAGCAGCTCCATTTATTCAAACACGTGTTAACACTATTGTTTAATCAGTGCTGGGGGTACTGTTTATGAAAATATTTACAGCGTAATCCCATGATTACGCTGTACCTGCTATTTACATAGTACGAGAGGATGGCCTCTGCTGGATGGCCTGAGCAGGTTGAATAAATATTTAATTTACCTTTCATTGTGAAATATACGATGGAACCATAAAGCGACGGTTTTACTTTGCTACACAGATGCGACTACTGAGAGATGGAGTTAGTTTTGCAAAAACTATACAGCGCTATAGTTGTAGAAAACGGTTCTTCGTAGCAAGAGTTTTGGCAGCTTTACGCAAAGAGATTCGTTTCACCAGATCATAGACCCACTATGTAAGGAGCCTGCCTACTCCATATTCCATACTTTCTGTATGGAGTCGTTGTTTGTAAATATGCCAGCCCCAAAGGCTGTCAGTTTTACGAGCAATGTTGCCCGCCCAGTGTTTCGTAAGTTTGGGAATTCTGAGCGCTATGTCGACTTAGGGTTCTCCTGTAGATATCCTAGTAATATTAGCCCTGTTAAGAAACTGTCCCACTGTAGGGCACGGGCCTCCTCTCAAACTGAGAGGGCTTAGGCCATAGTCCACCACGCTGGCCCAGTGCGGGTTGGCGAACTTTACGCACCTTCGAGAAATTTTTAGGCATGCAGGTTTCCTCAGGATGTTTTCCTTCACCGTTAAAACAAGTGATAATTAATTTTTAATATGCATATTCTTTCGAAAAGACAGAAGTGCGTGCCTGGGTTTGAACCCGAGATCTCTGACTTTGCAGTCCAATGGTCTAACCACTAGGCTATCACTGCTCTATCCTGCTATCACTGCTCTATCCGGATTCCTAGTATCTTATTCGATCTCGTAGAGAACCTCGAAGTATAGCTCTCTCTATTGCCCTTTGGGTGACCTTAATTCTTCTTAGGAGGCCCATCGTAAGCGCTTAACATATATAAGTCAATTATTATTTGAGTCTCTTAGACAGTTGCAATGTTATATTAGTGATAGCAATTGCCCAAGGTTGAACTAGTACTGGGTGATTCTTTGCTTTAAAGAGCGCGTTATGCCATCGGCCCGCCTATTGTCAATAGAGAAAATAATAACAAAGGAATACTTTGGCGGCTACCCTGAATAGCTACTTACCTTTAGCACTAGTCACACAGAATCTTTTATTTCATATTTACCGATTGCACGACTCGACTAAATTTGTTTGCCAGTAACTGTTGTTTGTTATTTTTTATTTTATTTTATTTTTCTATTACTGTAGTATACAATACATGTGGAAGATTGTAATTAGCAAATTTCGTTACCTACAGTATAATTATGCTAAATTTGTTATTACTCTGTAAGCTTTCTGTAAAATAAAGTAAATAAAAATAAATAGATAGCACTCTCACATTACCCGCGTCGGAGATCGAATCGAATGGACCCTAGGTGAGCTGCTAACTTAGGGTCATAAAAAATTAATAAAATAGACCCCCTCCTTAAAATAGCGAATAATAATTATCGAAGATCTCCCCTTTGTGAGCTTCATCTAAGTACTCTTTTTTATCGTGACATCGTCGTAGTGTCACACTAGGAATTATTTCTGTAGCGTGGGTACGTTTACAAACATGAAATTTACACACATAAAGACCCAGACTGTAATAAGAATTAATCCTGGGTGCGGTCCCGATCCAATGAGCGGAGCGACAATAATGTATTTAACAAACTGACGTGGATACGGCATCCGTGCTATTGCATTTACCGGCTTTGATTGATTGACCGGCATTTATTTAGTCGTGCGCAATCTAGCGCACACGTAATTTTAATACTTACTTGATACTTACAGCGCGACAAGAAACTTTTGGCCCATGGATGACATTGACAGGGGGGCGTTGGTGTGAAATGAGGGTTACGATTTAATATTTACTAGAGGACTATTTATTACTGGACGACTCCATTGGTCGACATTCGACCATATTAAATTTAAATTATAAGTTTGAACATTATTAAGGTTCTATTGTCAAAGACTATACTTCTATAATCACAGATTTCGCCAAGGGTACACTGTTAATTTGCCTATTCTTCTTCTTCTTCAAGTTATGGCTTCACACTAATTTTAAGTGTATTTTGCCAGTGTCCAGTGAGATATATATTCGTGTTTGTTTAAATTAATTCAATTCCCCGATGAATTTGATGACAACGATGATAATGAAATAAATGAAGTACCCCACCCTGGCTAGTAAAGCGGTGGATACTTTACATACCAATTGCGACGGCCGTTTTGAGGGAAGTTGAAAAGGCACGTTTTATCACTTTGTTACAATTACCTTCACTCATGCATATATAAGAACACGTAATGGTTAATATTCCACCAACATTACACATTATTAGTCGAAATAACACAAGTTTTGGGAATTAAAACAAAATTGACAACATCACTCTTCGACTTCCCGCTAAAAAAAAAAAAAAAAAGGGAAAAAAAAAAAACAATTTGCCTATTTTTTCAAACCAATTCTTCTTCTTCTTCTTTAAGTTATGGCTTCACACTAATTTTAAGTGTATTTTGCCAGTGTCCAGTGAGATATGTAATCGTGTTTGTTTAAATTAATTCGACTCCCCGATGAACTTAATGATAATGAAATTATTGAAGTACCCCACCCTAGACAGTAAAGCGGTGGATACTTTACATACCAATTGCGACGACCGTTTTGAGAGAAGTCGAAAAGGCACGTTTTATCACTTTGTTTCAATTACCTTCACTCATGCACATATAAGAACACATAATGCTTAATATTCCACCAACATTACACATTATTAGTCGAAATAACACAAGTTTTGGAAATTAAAACAAATTGACAACTTCACTCTTCTACTTACCGCCAAAAAACTATATGAAATTTAAATAAAAACAAAAAATGACGAAAATAAAGAATACCTTTTTTTATAATTTTTTTATTGAAACAAAGAACCAACCAGAAAATACTGGCCATTGAACTTGACATACATATTTTGATAATTTAATTAATGATTAAAAACTTTTCTGTAAACGATGTCTTTTGTAAAAACTCTTTCATCGTTTGCTGGTTATGTTTGACATTCAGGAAGACTATAGACAAATAATATTAAAGACAAACAAAAAAAAACTCAATTTCAAGTGTATTGTGTCAAATACATAGTAGTGTGTGTAATGTTTTTTTTATTGATTTAATGTATTTTTATGCATAATTTAAAAAACATATTAGCATTCTGCACTCAAAATTTCATACTCCTCCGTCCGCGCAATTTTCGTAAAAAGGGGTACAAAGTTTTTGCTTCACGTATTAATATATAGATTTTCTACTTCCAAGGAGATATTTTACAGGTGGTTCCGCACCATGAAGGTTGGTCGGCGCGGTCATGGATATATTAACGGTTACTAGTTAAAAAAAGAACTTGCGTAATTTTCATAGCAAACAGCAACATTGCGACTGTCATGCAGTGACATTTCCGTTGACGACAGCGTTAGTTCCAATTTTGGCCACGGGCTAAAAGATCCTTGTGGGACTGTAATATCGTCTAAAACATACATAAACGGCCATCCTGTGTCTCTTGGGCATAAAAAAGGTATCATAACATCACTGTTAGCGATTTTGTAATGTTTTAGCTCTCTACTTATTTGAATTGTTTATACCTAAGAAAAGGAAAGATAAGAAGCACTTTTAAGCCTATATCCTCTAAGCGGGTGTGGCAGTGGTCACTGTGTACACCACATTACCGACGATGTCAGTTCTCAGTGTTATAGTTTGCAAGTCTATTATCATTATACCAGGCACCATTTTAGCCTTCGTATGGCGACTCAGAATTTTATTCGATTGGAAAAAACACATTGCCCGGGCTAGGCTTTGAAACCGGGACCTTGTGATAGCCACTATTTGCCACTCGCACTATGCACCATAAGACCAATGAGGCTACTTTACAAAGTAGCAATATACTACGGATTTTATTTAGCTATTTTTGAATGACAAACGGGAATTCCTGTGTCGTCCAATTAAAAATCGCCCTAAGTTAGGAAGATTGGACCATAAAAATCCTACCATAATGGGGCTGTAAACCAAGTTCCAAGTTAACGGAGGTACATTTAAGCTTCAAGGCTAAGAAAATGGAGATAGCTACTGAATAGGGCAGTAATCTATACATATAAAATTACTTGTCGGGAATAAGCTGGCTATTTATCTACATACCAATGTTGTGTATGTATAGTATTTATGCACTTGTTATAATACCTGTTATGGAAAAGGAAATATCTTCGGAATAGGGTAATAATCTGAAAAATATTAAAAGCAAGGCGAGTACAGTGAGTTGCGCACAATAAATTTTATATACCTGTTATCGTGCCTGTTATCTGTGCTGCGATATCTGTTATTATTCGAGGATTTAGCACAAAAACTTTGAGTAATCGTGTGGTCACGTTCATTATTTAGTAAATTCGTAGTGTGACAAGAATGGCATGTCAACTCGCTACCGTCACGCTAACATCAATCTTCTCATGCTAAGCTCTCATGTTGAGGCCGTCTCAGGTCTAGAATACTGTGTAATAGTGTTATTACACGAAGTAGAACTGCCTCGTTGGTCTAGTGGCGCAATGCGCTGGTGGCGATCCCGAGGTCCTGGGTTCGAATCCCAGATCAAACAAACGTGCTTTATTTATCGGAAAAATCTCAGTCACTATCTAATGCGAATAAAATACGATTGCATCATTAGCCTAATGGTTTTTTTTTTATCTTAATATTTGTTATGTATTGTTAATATTTGTACGTATATAATAGTTATGTCAAATTGTGTCGCAAGCGCCAGTCTGCGAATATATGCCGTGACAGTGAGACGTTGTTTCATTCCAACCAAAGTACCTACCTGCATAATATAATATTTCTCAGTGGCGACGTGAAGGAACACTACGCGTGTAATTACGGCACGATCCACGATGTCTATTGGGAAAATAGCGGAATTTAACGTACATACAGATGATTGGAAGTTGTACATCGAAAGATTAGAACAATACTTTCTGGTCAACAAAATTCCAGAGGACTTACACGTGCCAACTTTAATAACCGTTATGGGAGCCGAAGGTTACGAGTTGTTGGTTAACCTGTGTACACCAAGTAAACCAAAAATGAAGACGTTTGAACAGTTGGCGGAGATTATGGAAAAACATTTACAACCCAAGCCTAGCGAGCTCGCCGAGAGGTATAAATTCAGACAGCGAAAACAAAAGGAGGGTGAAACTGTATCCGAGTACGTGGCGGTACTTAAAAAAATGTCTAAAACCTGTGAATTTGGAAGTTGGCTTGAAGAAAGTTTAAGAGACCAGGTGGTGTGTGGAATAGCGAGTGAGAGTATTAGACAACGGCTATTCGCAGAACCTAAATTAGAATTTGCAACGGCTTACAAGTTAGCTGCAAGCATGGAGTCGGCAGAAAAAGACGCCGCTATCGTAGAAGGACAAAAGTCGGGCGATGCAGCGAGTACAATCACGGTGGCGTACCAGCATAGCACGGCGAGAAGGCAAACGGTGGGCGTGGCGGAGCGCGGCGGCCGGCGAGGCGCGGGGCGGTGGAGCGTGCTCGATGGGCGCGCGGGCCCGCGCGGCACGGCGGCGCCGGCGCCGGCGGACCGAGCGGAACCACAGGGGCGGTGCCGGGTGTGTGGCGCCAACCACGACGCGGCGACGTGCAAGTTCGTGCGCTACGCGTGTAGGGTTTGCAATCGACAGGGTCACTTACGGCGCATGTGCCCCAATCTAGTGGGGCAATATCAGGTAGAAGCACAGATTGTAAACAACAAGGAGGACGAGGACAGTGACGAGGTATTTCATGTTGATATTTGTCGATTATCCATATCAAATTGTAAACCTATCTACATAACGTTAAACATACAAAATAAAGATTTACGCATGGAATGTGATACCGGTAGTGCAGTGTCGTGTATTAGTCGAGATTGTTACGATAGGTTATTTTCTGACCTTCCCCTGCAGCCTTGTAAATTAATATTGAGATATTACACGGGTGAAACTGTAAAACCATTGGGTGTAATACGACCCCTAGTTCGATATAAAAATAAAAGTGAATTTCTGGAATTACTCGTTATCGAACAAGGAAAAACTATTCTTTTAGGCCGACAATGGATAGCCGCGTTAAAAATTCAGCTACCCGAAGTTAACTATGATGTGCATAACAGTAGTATGTTAGAAAATAATGATTTCGATGTATCCGCTTTCAGTTCCA
Source organism: Phalera bucephala (assembly GCA_905147815.2). Taxonomy (NCBI): domain Eukaryota; kingdom Metazoa; phylum Arthropoda; class Insecta; order Lepidoptera; family Notodontidae; genus Phalera; species Phalera bucephala. Next base: position 30,824,639 of record LR990612.1, read on the forward strand.
AATATTGTGATGTGTTCGCGGAGGGTCTCGGGCGCTTCACCGGCGGCGCGGTGAGCATACACGTGCGTGCGGGTGCGCAGCCCGTATTCATGCGCGCGCGCCCGCTGGCATATGCGCTGCGCGAGCCGGTGGAGCGCGCGCTGGACCAGCTGGTGCGCGATGGAGTTCTCACCCCGGTCGAGCGCTCCGACTGGGCGACGCCGATCGTACCCGTGGTAAAGAAAGACGGTAGCATTCGGATCTGTGCGGACTACAAACTAACCTTAAATAAAGTTATAGAAATTGATCGTTATCCATTGCCTAGGGTTGAAGAATTACTATTTCGCTTGCGGGGAGGAGAATACTATAGTAAAATTGATTTGTCTCAAGCCTATGCCCAGTTTGAACTCGATGATACGAGGAAATATACAGTGATCAACACACACAAGGGTTTATATATGTATAATAGATTAGTGTATGGTTTAGCGTCTAGTCCGGGCATTTTCCAACGACGTCTGGAACAATTGTTTGCAGATATGTCGCACGTCGGCGTATTCTTGGATGACATTATTGTTACAGGCTCAACAAAAACTGATCATATTAATAATTTGCATAAGGTTTTCCAACGATTACAAAACTATGGCCTCAAAGTTAAAAAGGAAAAATGTGTGTTGTTTTCAAAGTCCGTTAGCTATTTAGGTCATATTGTTAGTAAAGACGGAGTGCATACGTGCCCCGACAAGGTTAAGGCGGCGTTGGAGACGCCCGCACCTACGACTGTTTCAGAGTTACGAGCGTTTATAGGTTTAGTGATGTACTATGCAAAATTTATTAAGAACATAAGCACAGTTCTCGCGCCATTATATAACCTTCTTAAGTCCGGTGTTAAATATATTTGGAGTGCGGATTGTCAAAGCGCGTTCGTAAGAGTGAAGCGGCTTTTGGCAGATAGTGAGGTACTAATCCATTACGACCCGGCATTACCTCTGGTTTTGACTACAGATGCGAGTAGTGTGGGGGTCGGCGCGGTGCTATCGCACATGACTGCGCGCGGCGAACGCCCGGTAGCATATGCGTCACGATCGCTCACGCGCCGACCGAACGAGCGTATTCACAGATAGACAGAGAGGCGTTGGGAATTATTTTCGGGGTGCGTAAATTCCATCAGTACCTGTATGGTCGCAAGTTTTTACTAAGGACGGATCATAAGCACCTGACACATATTTTCGGGAACAAAGTAGGTATTCCAGTGATGGCCCGCCTCGCGATACAGCGTTGGGCAGTACAGCTATCGGGTTACAATTAGCGATATTGAATATATCGGCGTCTCATAAAAACTGCGCAGATGCGTTATCACGCCTTCCATGCAAACGGGGCAGTCCTGGTAGGGTAAAACAGAGGACTACTTATGTTAACTTTGTGGAGAAATTTTTACCTATTACTAGTAATGATGTAAGAAAGTGACATGTCAGGACAAGGTACTCAGCAGGGTAATGTTGTATATACAAGCGGGGTGGCCTTCGCAGTGTCCTAACAATGAGGATATTAAGCCATTTTTTGCTCGCCGAAATGAATTGTACATAGAATGTGGGTGCATAATGTGGGGTTACCGTATGGTCATTCCGTGTGAATTACGAAGGCAAATTTTGAATCAATTACACAGTAGTCACATGGGTATTGTAAAAACGAAAGGGTTAGCCAGGAGCTATGTATGGTGGCCCAACATCGATAATGATATAGAAGAAACATGTAAAAATTGTGAAACATGTGCGGGTGAAGCAAAGGCGCCCCCACGGGCCCCCATACAACCTTGGCCATATTATCACGACCGACCATGGACTAGACTTCATATTGATTTTCTGGGCCCTTATCGAGGTATGACATTCTTGGTGCTTATTGACTCGTCTTCGAAATGGTTAGAGATATTTGAAATGCCTCGTACTAACGCATCGAGTGTTATTAAAGTTTTAAGATCGACTTTTGCCAGATTTGGTTTACCAGAACAGCTTGTATCAGATCAAGGACCCCCTTTTACTAGCATAGAATTTAAGAATTTTCTTGTTAATAATGGGATCAGACAGTATTTTTCACCTGCCTATCATCCGTCATCAAACGGAGCAGCGGAAAATGCCGTAAATATTTGTAAGCGTGCCATTAAAAAGGCGGTTAGAGATCGCGTCGATGTTGATGCAGCTTTACAAACATTTCTTCTGGCGTATAGGAATACGTTGCACAGCACCACGGGCGAGACCCCCGCCATGCTGCTACAAAAGCGAGCATTACGCTCCAGGCTGGATTTGTTACGGACTGATCGGTCAGTGTATGCCAAGGTGCAGGATGCACAACAGAGACAAATCGATTACTCTGGCGGGGCTTCGCGTAACCTGAACGTGGGTGACCCTGTCTGGATGCGAGAATACGGTTCTTCGGAAAAATGGGTAAAAGGTTCGATTTCAGAGGTAGACAGTGCTCGTAGGTATATGGTAGCAAGGGATAACGGTCAAGTAACTAAAAGACATATTGATCAGTTACGTCGCAGATCCAGTGTATCCGTAAGCGGGCCCGATTTGAAAAAAAATGAAGCGATAGGGAATGAGAGCTCCATGGCACCCGCTAAGGACAGTCAAATTAAGTGGGAGGAGAATGAGATAGGTGTAAGTGTTTCTGGAGACCAGAAGTCAGGGCAAGTAATAAATAGTGATAGTGCTAGAGAGGTTGAGCTTTATCAAACTCCTAGGCAATCACCGTGTTCGTCACCACAACATAGAGAATACCCAAAGCGAACACGAAAGCCAGTTGTCCGATTTGAATGCACTTAATGTATTTTGTTGATAGATTTAAGAATTGTAGTTTTAAGAAGGGAGGTGTTATGTATTGTTAATATTTGTACGTATATAATAGTTATGTCAAATTGTGTCGCAAGCGCCAGTCTGCGAATATATGCCGTGACAGTGAGACGTTGTTTCATTCCAACCAAAGTACCTACCTGCATAATATAATATTTCTCAATCCAGTGGGTTAAGTGTCAATGACCTTATGGAGGCAGGTCCTAACCTACAAAAGGACTTCCTATCCATCTGTCTACCTATCTATATCATCACGCCAGCTCTCTCGCGGGTTAAGCAGAGGGTACAGATTGGTAATAGGCAGAGACTTGCTATCCATAATTCTAAAATAGAGGCAATATTGCAATGCCTTTAGCGCAGGCATTGACTAAATGTTCCGCCAAATTTGGGTGAATAAAGATGACTAACAGTTACAAAACATAGTTTGGCGGGACAACCCTTATTCTGTTCTCCAAGAATACTAGCTCACTTCTGTTACTTATGGCACAAAGGCGGCACCATTCCTCGCCATGATGACCTTAAGACAACTTGCTTCTGATGAAAAGCGTAATTACACCAAAACCAACGCACTAGAAGTCCTGAGGGAATCAATGTATATGGATGATCGTTTTTATGGGGCCCACGAAATACCGTACGCTAAACGACTCCAGTTGGAGCTTATCCAACTTCTCAGATCAGGGAGGTTCAATTTGAGAAAGTGGAAATCAAACGCATCGGAATTATTGCCTGAGTCTAGTAATAACCAGGAACACTTAGACTTTCGGCAAATTGAGTCCACTAAGACCTTAGGATTAAGATGGGATCCGCAGACAGATAATTTTACTTTTAAGCCTAAAATCGACCAAACAAACAATATCACAACATACTAAACGCACCTTGCTGTCAAATATCTCCAAGATATACGATCCGCTAGGTTGGCTATCGCTGGTTACTACAAAATTAAAATTGTTATTTCGTTCTGTATGTCAGTTCCAAACCAATTGGGATGATGAGTTACCAGAACATATTTGCACAGAGTGGAAGAATATAAGGGATGACATAAATCAAATTGAACAGATCCAGATACCATGGTGGATAGGCACACAAGAGAGAAGGACACCATTGAACTCCATGGATTTTGTGATACCTCAACTAAGGCATAAGCAAGTGTGGTGTACTATAAAATCAATCAGGAGAACCAATCGTCAGTGGTTTTAGTCATAGCCAAGGCTCGTCTTGCACCTACCAGCAAGACTGTTAACTTACCAAGGCTCGAACTCTGTGGAGCACTATTGTTGGCCAGACTAATTACCAAAATCAAAACATGCCTTTCCGATTACCAGATGGAAATTTACGGTGGGATTGACTCTATGGCCGTTTAAGGGTGGATACACGGAGAATCAAACCGTTGAAAACCATTTGTATGCAATAGAGTCGAACAAATCATAGAGACCATGTCACCGTCGTGTTGGAGGTACATAAGGTCTGAGGAAAACCCTGCTGACTGTGCCAGCCGAGGTGTGATCATTAGGCAACTGAAGCAGCATCCTCTGTGGTGGAACGGTCCACAGTGGCTATTAACTTATAAATCAGGTCCTGATAATAACCAAATAGATTATAAAACCGATTTAGAAGCAAAACGATCAAAACAAACGAACGTTGTAATACGATCGAGCGATGACACCATTATTCAACAGCTGATAGCAAGACGCGGGACAATTACACGAGTTACCAGAATATTAGCGTGGATTTTACGACTGTTTCCTAGAAATAAAACCAAGCAACCATATTTAAGTCTATCTGAATTGAATAAATCGAAGTTAGAGATTATAAGGGACCGCCAATAATACGAATTTTCGGATGAAATTGCCAAATTAAAGGAAGGAAAACCGATAGATAAACGCAGTAAAATTTTAAATCTTAATCCGTATTTAGATGAAAATGAGAACCTACGTGTTGGGGGAAGAATTAAAAACGCTCATATAAGTAGGAGAGCGAGCGAGCTATGGAGAGAGCTATGATCGGCGTTTCCCTACGTGATCGAATCAGGAATGAGGAGATTCGTAGAAGAACCAAGGTCACCGACATAGCCCTTAAGATTAGCAAGCTGAAGTGGCAATGGGCGAGCCACATAGCTCGAAGATCGGACGAGCGTTGGGGCCGAAAGCTTCTAGAGTGGAGAGCACGTATTGGCAAGCGCAGCGTGGGACGACCACCTGCCAGATGGACCGACGATCTTGTGAAAATCGCAAGAAGTCGATGGATGCAGGTGGCATCGGACCGGTTACGCTGGAAAGCGATTGGGGTGGCCTATGTTCAGCAGTGGACAAGTATAGGCTGAGATGATGAAGAAGGAATGAAGTAGGAACATGAAGCAACCCTAAATTATCCCACATTGTGACAGACTTACCGATTTATTAATTGATCATGCACACAAACTTACATACCTTGGCGGACCACGTCTGACGTATGCATTTCTAAGAAAGAATTATTGGATTGTAGGTGGAAAGAAAGCCACCAAGAAACGACTTCGATCTTGCGTCAAATGTCGGAAGAACCAACCAAATCAACGACAACAGATAATGGGGAATTTTATGACCTTTATATTGATGTTATTCATGCTCGTAGTCACACCAGTCCAATGATCCTACACCGTTTTACAATCTACCAACAAACCAAACCATTTACTTTAACCAGATATCAACAATGTACCCTATACGTGAGGAGTGAAAACTAGTCGTTTATTATGATATGGAGCCCTATTGGCAAGGAAACGAGTTGTTTAAAAAATACTTCAAACACTTAGAATACACACACATGTTTCAATGAAACGATAAAATCCCAATGCGATATTATCATATTACAATTACAGCATGGCTACAGTGAGTGCGCGTACTATAATAAAATGCTGATGGGTCAGCAGTTCACACCGCACTCGCGCAAGCGTCGCGGCCTTGTTAATGGAGTAGGGTATATCGCTCATAGCTTATTCAGGATTTTGGACGAAGATTTCGCAGAACAATACAGGAAAGATATAGATTTAATTAAAATCTGTCGAATTTGTGGAAAAACCAAACCAGTATTGTAGAAGCGGAATATAACCTGTTGAAGAGAGTAGAAGGTAATATGGCCAGTTAACATAAGAAATTTAATCAGCATATAATAGCATTAGAAAGGACGTCTAACGCAGCGAGTACAGCACTTCGAAATGTTGAAACTATCAACAATTTTGCAATATCGTCTTAGTCGCTAGTAATCTACTGACCAGCTTGAGATACATACAGGATACTCTTTTAGATACCATAACCAATGTATACTATGGAAACTTCAACATCCATCTGTTAAAGCCAGAACAACTTCAACAGGAATTGAATTTGATATCCGGCCATCTAGACAAGGATTTATCGTTGCCTGTGTATAATATACAAGATAATTTATACAAAATTCACCATTTATTGAAAGTTTAGGTGCGAGTTACAAACGAAGACCTTTTAGTTGAAATTAAAATTCCTTTGGTCAGTCAAGATATGTCCGATCTTTACAAATTAATACCGATTTCGCAGAAGGTTCACAATACTATGGTTACCCTAGTGCCAATAGCTACGTACGTTGCGCTTAACTTGAAAAAGGATTTATATTGGCCTGTAACTGATGATGATTTGCTATCGTGTGCTCATTTAGGCACTACAACACATCTGTGTTCAATGCACAGCCCCATGTACCAATACGAAACTGACCAGTCACTTTGTACGAAGGGTTTAACCAACAAGGAGTGTAAAACCAATGTTGCTCTGTGCCAAGATATGTGGCCGCAACTTAGCACACTAAACACCCATCTATTTTCATGTTGTGACCAGTACTTCGTGCGAATGATATGTGGACAATGGATAACAGCGCTGAGACTCACCGGAGCTGGTATCCTCACGTTGAAAGAATATTGCCTCATGAAAGGTGACACTTTCACTATAACGGCCCATAAAACATTCAGTTCTAAGTTGAATGATCAACTAGATTACGTGATGCCACTTATACCACCCATAAACCACGTCGAAAGTAGCAATCTTAGGATTCCTTGTCCCCTTTTTTAAATAATGGCTTTACAATTGAAGTCCTAAATACTTGTGGATAAATGCCTGTGCTTATACAGAGATTTATGATATCTTAATCACTTTTGTTGTAATTCCATCATAGCCCACACTGTTGGTATTTTTTAAAGATTTAATTGTTTTTATAATGTCTTGGGGTAAACTAGGAGACATACAGATGGAGTTACTTCTTTTTTTAATATATAATGTGGCGTTATATCCTAAACCTAATGTCGGTTTAACTTTGTCAACAAAATAATTGTTGAAGGTATTGGCTATATCAATTGGATTAGTCATGGTCTCATTATTACTCGTCATTTTAGATATGAAGCTTCTAGAATTATTATTTCTTGATAATTTTCCAAGTGGTTTTTGATTTATTTACTGCAGTTTTTATAGAATAGTTATTTTGTGCCCGTTGTGTTTGTTTAATATTTTTTTTAAATAGTTTAGAGTAGTTGACGAATTTCAATTTATTTGATACCGTTGGTTAATAATTTATCTGTCTGTATTGCCATAATAGCTGTCGTTTTCTTTTACTGCATAACTTTATGCCGTTCGATATCCATTTTGGCATGTTATTTGTATTTATAGTGATTGTTTTAATCGGGACACATAGTAAGTAAAAATGAGTGAATAAATCTATGAAGGCTGAGCATGCTACATTTGGGTCATTACTGTTGTATACTTCAAAAAAAGAAAGATAATATATTAAATTTTTAAATTTCATTAGATTTTCTTTACTGAAATCACGTCTGTTAACGCGCTATTGTATAATCGTGTTAACTCACATTCGCTCGGTGACTGTTGTTGCGGTCGGACGTGTGCTTTGTGCTGATAATTTCCTAATAGTTGCTCTGGTTGCCTTATACTGTGCTTTTTGCTTTCTACGGATTTATCGGACCCTCTCTTACTATCTTGCGGAGGATCCCATTTACGGTCGTCGCCATATTTGATTTTGCTATCTCCGTACCGCTTCCACCAAGATTGCAACCTGCGACACTACTTCGTCATCCTCGGCTGCGTCCCGTGAGTTGAGAGCATTATTATACTTTTACACAAAGTTGTGGCTGGCCGAATTCGAACCGGGTATCTTTGCCGTGTGGAGCGGTGGTTTCACCAACAGACCAAGAATCGGTGAAACTTTGCTGGTGAATATTGCTATCACTTTCTTGATCCGCACATCTTGCTAAGTTTGAATTGTAAGGCGCTTGCTTAAGATCAACATCTGTCACAACTTATTGCTAGACAATTTAAAAAGGCGTCAAATTATGGATTTTTCTAATAAGCCAACATTTTCTTCAAATCCTGATTTAACTGCGCTTTCCGAAACCGGTGAAATTCTGAACATTTCAGTGCGTAGTAAAAGGAAGCAGCTCGAAAACGAGTCTACAATGTTGCTTATAGCTGTAAAATCTAAACTTAAAAAGTCACTTGAAGAATTTAGAATCGAGATAAAAAAATGCTTAACAGACTTCCATAAGGAGATCAAGGAGGAGCTAAATTCTCTAAAAAAAGACTTAAGTAAAGAAATCAGTGATTTACGATCTGAGAGTAACTCGTTTAAGGCGAAGCTGTCTAAATTATCCTCCGAAATATCGGCTACGCAGACTTCACTAGATCACCACTCTGACCAGCAAGCTGATTTGAGTAAACGTGTGGATAAATTGGCTGAGAACCAGAAGACCCATACTGAGGTGGATCAAACTGTTAGCATTCTAGAGGCAAAGCTGGATACTTTAGAACAGCAGGCCAGACAGAACAACATAGAAATTTGTAACGTACCTGAGAAACAAGGGGAAAACCTTTTATCTATAGCTGAAACCATTGGCTCAATTATACGCTGCACAATTGAGCAAAAGGACATGGTCGCCATTCATCGTGTTCCACACGCTCAGAACAATAGTGCTCGTGCTAAGAACATTATTATAAAGTTATCATCCCGAGTTCTTAAAGACAACATTCTCACGGCGTTCCGCTTGAAGAAAACTGTTACGTCTAATGACATCGGGATTACTGGAACTCAGTCTACCATCTATATGAACGAACATTTAACCCTTCGTAATAAGAAGTTATTTCGAGAGACACGTGAAGCCGCGAAAAAGTACAACTACATATATGTCTGGATCAAACACGCCACGATACTTGTTCGCGAATTTGATTCTTCGCCGGTTATCGCTGTTAGGTCATCAAGAGACATTGACAAAATTCGCCCTCACAATAACATACAATCCTCGTCTACTTAATTGTTTTTGTGTCCTTTTTGTTTTATACGACATAAATTATTACATACACTTAGTTATCAGCCACATCAATATTCATCTTTTCTACATTTATACATCGCATACTTTGATAGTTTTTTCATTTAATATCGCCAAATCGGAAATAATTAAACAAATTTGCAACAGTCCAAATATATATTTTATACAGATTGAGTTGTATAATACAATTTTATGTACACAATTTTACTTTACTATTAATCACAAATGCATTCGTCAAAACAAGACTTGACTTTCTATTACCAGAACTGTAGAGGAATCCGCACTAAGTTAAATTCATTATACCTTAATATCCTATCTAACAATTACGACGTCATTATTTTGACAGAGACTTGGCTTGAACCCAGCATCTCATGAATTTATACACGATAGATATACTACGTTTAGATGTGACAGAGATGGGAGCGCCACAGGTAAAAGGGACGCAGGTGGAGTTTTGATTGCGGTGCTGAAAAACTTATTGCCTATTAACGTTACTTCTTCAAAATTATCCTCTTACTCTTCATTAGATAGAACATGTGATGGTGGCCCTTCCTAGCTCTGGTTCAAAACGTTATATTATTAGTGCTGTTTATCTTCCCCCTAGAAGCTCAGATGAAACACTATCTAAACACTTCGATCATATATTTGAAATAATGGATATTTACAGTGTTGATAATTTCTTTATTTTTGGTGACTATAACCTACCAAAACTCAACTGGGCACTCAGTGACACTGAAGCGGGTAAATTTCATTTAAATTGTACTGGTCGACATGTATATTAATGAATAGCTTTATGTCTATCCTGAACGCTTTTCAATTCAATAGATTTATAAATGCTAACGCCCGCATTCTTGACCTATGCATTTCCGATATTAATTGTACAATTTTACCCCCTGTGACACCTTTACTTGACCATGACAGCCACCATCCCCCATTTTACGTCATGGCACCCATCTTTAACAGCAAATCCTCATATTCCAAACGAATGCATGTCGCCCGGTATAATTTTCATAAGGCGAATTACAATGAGATTAATACTGCGCTCAGCGAACTGGGCTGGCATGAACTTATTAACAATCTAACTGCTGAGTGCGCCGTAAATGTGTTTTACGAAAAGCTGAATGAAGTTATTAAAAAAATCACACCGCTAACTTGACCAAAACTTCCTAACTTCTTAACTTTCCTGTGTGGTTTTCCCCAAAATTGTTAAACATTTTTAAATGTAAGACAAGAAAGAGCATGGACCTCGTGGAAAAAATTTTGACAAAAATCTGACTATGAAATCTTTGCTCTCTATCGCGACTAATTCAGATCGGGATGTAGAAGTAGAAGACGGTATTATGGCTAACGTGAAACATTTCTGTTCTTACATAAAAAATCGTAAATTAGACTCTGGCATTCCTTCAACAATCCATTATAAAAACAATAGCTCTAAAAATCTCCATGACGTAACTAACATCTTTTCATCTTTCTTTCACTCTGTTTTTGAATCATCCACCTTTAACTCGGGTCAATACTCTCCCTCAAGGGATTTCTCTGACTGCTCCACTATAATTAGTACACTACACTTAAGTTTGTCTCAGATCCGCAAGGAACTTAATTGCTTAAATCTTACAAAAAGCCCTGGCTCTGATGGTCTTCCCGCTGTGTTTCTCAAAAGAACTATGGAATCTATCTCATTACCATTGTATATTATATTCAATAAATGTTTAACGGAGGGCGTATTCCCTAATGTTTGGAAACGAGCTAATATAATCCCAATTCACAAAAGTGTTTCCAGAGCCAACGCGGAGAATTACCGTCCTATATCTATTCTTCCAGCACTGTCGAAGCTTTTCGAAAAACTTGTTCACACCGAATTATATCCCCACCTACACAAAGTAATTATCGAACAACAACATGGCTTTGTGAAAGACAGGTCAACTACGACCAATCTCCTTGTTTTTTCAATTTTTTTATTTGAAAGTATGGATAAACGCTTGCAAGTTGATGCTATCTATACAGATTTTCGAAAAGCATTTGACAGGGTTGATCATGAAATTCTTTTAAATAAAATCGCATTAAACGGAATTAGGGGTAATTTACTGCGATGGTTCACCTCTTATGTCAGTAATCGATGCCAAAGAGTTGTTATTGGTTATTGGGTACAGCTCTCAATATGTTTCTGTTTCATCAGGTGTACCGCAAGGATTCATTCTTGGTCCACTTCTCTTCATTCATTTTATTAACGACATCAATGACTGTTTCAAACACTCCTATTTTCTGTTGTATGCTGATGACCTCAAAATTTATAGAGTCGTACAGAGTTTCAGCGATTGTTACCTTCTACAACATGATTTAGACCGCTTTTCGTCTTACTGCTTAAAAAATAAACTATGTTTAAACATTTCTAAGTGTAATTCAATTAGTTTCACTAAAAACTTAAAACCTTTGGTATACAACTACTCTCTTTGTGCCGAAACTGTAAGCCGAAAGGATCACCAAAGTAAAGAAAGTTCTCGCGCACTCATAGATATCGTAACACAATATCGTAATACTTTTTTCCGTGTTCTGAAGTGCGACAGGATGGATTAACATATTAGTTGGTTGTCAAATCTAATGTCAAATATTATGGTTGCGTTCAGAAATTTAATTTGTGACAAAACTTAATATTTATCAATCTATATAAAACAAAATAATCTGATAGATTAACAACTGAAGTTCACTAAAATTAAGTTTAACGGAGCCGACCAAATTGAAAATCAGTACTACTAATGATCTATTACATTTTGTGACTATACAATTTGGTCGCATTCGCGATATTATCACTTTTGTTGAGTTTCGGAACGCGACATTAGATCCTCCAACGCGCACGCGAAGACTATTTTGATAGATATGATTGAATTTGAACTTTGTGCAGCAGTAATAAAGTTTAAGTTCAAATTGACTCTACGTTTTATTTAGATAACGTTTATATGGGAAAAAGAAAAGGGCTGTTTTTAGGGTTTTTCCGGAATTTATTCGAATTTTTCTCACCTTTTAAACCTTCCCTAGACCTCCACAAACATTTCAAGACCAATATGATAAACCAATAAGATAAATCCGTTCAGCCGTTCTCGAGTTTTAGCGAGACCAACGAACAGCAATTGATTTTTATATATATAGATTAAGGTGTAGCGATGCGCCGACTGGGAAGTCTGACGGCGCCACCTTGCGCAATACATGTACACCGTACACATAAAGTCCCAAAAAATGAAAATTTCAATATTTTCATAGATTTATCTATTAGTTGCAGGAACTGCTACAACGACTTACGAAAAAATTCTACAAGAATATAGTAATAGCCGGAGACTTTAAACATAGATATTTTAAAAAGAAACTACCAATCTATCGACTTTGAATGTCTACTTCTAAATTTTGACCTAAAATTGGCTCTAAAACAGCCTAATAGACTAACAAGCCGAACATGCACGGATAATTTTGCACACAACTTTAAAAAAAAAGCGTGAAGTGCATGTGCTGGAATTAGCATTATCGGACCATACAGCACAGATTATTAAACTTCCGGTTCGTAGAGTTTATTTATTTATTTATTACGTAGGGATAACAAACAGTTGCATAATGATGTGTTAGTATACAGTATTGGTACAGAAAATTTTAATTAAATGTGCAACCCACCACGTTATCCTCATGTTACCACATAAAAGGAAATAGAAAATGGTTACTGAAGTACGACGCGATTTTAATAAACTTATGGCTGATATTTCATTGTTAATAAATTTCACTGGTTAGAAGATAAAAGTGATGGATTTTACAATTTTGCTTTAAGAGCCTTTTTAAACATATAAGAGTTTTTAATGAAAATGTCCACATCTATATAATTTTTGTTAAAAATATTGCACAATCTATGAAGGGGTGCACGCAGACCAGTATTTGTACGGCAAAGTCCCGTAGCGAATAACTGCCCCGCGCGCACCTCTCTCCTATGTACAGTCCTTGGAACTATATAAGATAGTTTATTTTTCAGATGAATACAATCAAATTTTGTAATGAACGAGACCATGTAACACCATAGTTTGTAGGAGAATCAGCCTTTTTTTAAGAGATAAGACGTTATATTTCTTTAAAAGTAGATCATATGACAAACGCGTATTGAAATATTTATAATGAATCGATTTAAGGAACCTGGCTTGCACCATTTCTATCTGTTCTGTGTATTTATTATATAATGGGTCCCAGATAGCGCATGCATATTCCAGCTGTGAACGAATTAATGTATAAAACGGGTGGAGAAGAGACGAAGGTTTCTTAAAGTCTTTAGATGCACGAATAACAAAACCATACATTTGGTAGGCCTTGTTTACAATTTTATCAACATGTTTATCAAGATGTAATTAACTATCTAGAAGAATTGCTAGGTCACGCAAAGAGTCAACTGATGCTACAGTTTCGGCACAAAGAGAGTAGTTGTATACCAAAGGTTTTAAGTTTTTAGTGAAACTAATTGAATTACACTTAGAAATGTTTAAACATAGTTTATTTTTTAAGCAGTAAGACGAAAAGCGGTCTAAATCATGTTGTAGAAGGTAACAATCGCTGAAACTCTGTACGACTCTATAAATTTTGAGGTCATCAGCATACAACAGAAAATAGGAGTGTTTGAAACAGTCATTGATGTCGTTAATAAAATGAATGAAGAGAAGTGGACCAAGAATGAATCCTTGCGGTACACCTGATGAAACAGAAACATATTGAGAGCTGTACCCAATAACCAATAACAACTCTTTGGCATCGATTACTGACATAAGAGGTGAACCATCGCAGTAAATTACCCCTAATTCCGTTTAATGCGATTTTATTTAAAAGAATTTCATGATCAACCCTGTCAAATGCTTTTCGAAAATCTGTATAGATAGCATCAACTTGCAAGCGTTTATCCATACTTTCAAATAAAAAAATTGAAAAAACAAGGAGATTGGTCGTAGTTGACCTGTCTTTCACAAAGCCATGTTGTTGTTCGATAATTACTTTGTGTAGGTGGGGATATAATTCGGTGTGAACAAGTTTTTCGAAAAGCTTCGACAGTGCTGGAAGAATAGATATAGGACGGTAATTCTCCGCGTTGGCTCTGGAAACACTTTTGTGAATTGGGATTATATTAGCTCGTTTCCAAACATTAGGGAATACGCCCTCCGTTAAACATTTATTGAATATAATATACAATGGTAATGAGATAGATTCCATAGTTCTTTTGAGAAACACAGCGGGAAGACCATCAGAGCCAGGGCTTTTTGTAAGATTTAAGCAATTAAGTTCCTTGCGGATCTGAGACAAACTTAAGTGTAGTGTACTAATTATAGTGGAGCAGTCAGAGAAATCCCTTGAGGGAGAGTATTGACCCGAGTTAAAGGTGGATGATTCAAAAACAGAGTGAAAGAAAGATGAAAAGATGTTAGTTACGTCATGGAGATTTTTAGAGCTATTGTTTTTATAATGGATTGTTGAAGGAATGCCAGAGTCTAATTTACGATTTTTTATGTAAGAACAGAAATGTTTCACGTTAGCCATAATACCGTCTTCTACTTCTACATCCCGATCTGAATTAGTCGCGATAGAGAGCAAAGATTTCATAGTCAGATTTTTGTCAAAATTTTTTCCACGAGGTCCATGCTCTTTCTTGTCTTACATTTAAAAATGTTTAACAATTTTGGGCAAAACCACACAGGAAAGTTAAGAAGTTAGGAAGTTTTGGTCAAGTTAGCGGTGTGATTTTTTTAATAACTTCATTCAGCTTTTCGTAAAACACATTTACGGCGCACTCAGCAGTTAGATTGTTAATAAGTTCATGCCAGCCCAGTTCGCTGAGCGCAGTATTAATCTCATTGTAATTCGCCTTATGAAAATTATACCGGGCGACATGCATTCGTTTGGAATATGAGGATTTGCTGTTAAAGATGGGTGCCATGACGTAAAATGGGGGATGGTGGCTGTCATGGTCAAGTAAAGGTGTCACAGGGGGTAAAATTGTACAATTAATATCGGAAATGCATAGGTCAAGAATGCGGGCGTTAGCATTTATAAATCTATTGAATTGAAAAGCGTTCAGGATAGACATAAAGCTATTCATTAATATACATGTCGACCAGTACAATTTAAATGAAATTTACCCGCTTCAGTGTCACTGAGTGCCCAGTTGAGTTTTGGTAGGTTATAGTCACCAAAAATAAAGAAATTATCAACACTGTAAATATCCATTATTTCAAATATATGATCGAAGTGTTTAGATAGTGTTTCATCTGAGCTTCTAGGGGGAAGATAAACAGCACTAATAATATAACGTTTTGAACCAGAGCTAGGAAGGGCCACCATCACATGTTCTATCTAATGAAGAGTAAGAGGATAATTTTGAAGAAGTAACGTTAATAGGCAATAAGTTTTTCAGCACCGCAATCAAAACTCCACCTGCGTCCCTTTTACCTGTGGCGCTCCCATCTCTGTCACATCTAAACGTAGTATATCTATCGTGTATAAATTCATGAGATGCTGGGTTCAAGCCAAGTCTCTGTCAAAATAATGACGTCGTAATTGTTAGATAGGATATTAAGGTATAATGAATTTAACTTAGTGCGGATTCCTCTACAGTTCTGGTAATAGAAAGTCAAGTCTTGTTTTGACGAATGCATTTGTGATTAATAGTAAAGTAAAATTGTGTACATAAAATTGTATTATACAACTCAATCTGTATAAAATATATATTTGGACTGTTGCAAATTTGTTTAATTATTTCCGATTTGGCGATATTAAATGAAAAAACTATCAAAGTATGCGATGTATAAATGTAGAAAAGATGAATATTGATGTGGCTGATAACTAAGTGTATGTAATAATTTATGTCGTATAAAACAAAAAGGACACAAAAACAATTAAGTAGACGAGGATTGTATGTTATTGTGAGGGCGAATTTTGTCAATGTCTCTTGATGACCTAACAGCGATAACCGGCGAAGAATCAAATTCGCGAACAAGTATCGTGGCGTGTTTGATCCAGACATATATGTAGTTGTACTTTTTCGCGGCTTCACGTGTCTCTCGAAATAACTTCTTATTACGAAGGGTTAAATGTTCGTTCATATAGATGGTAGACTGAGTTCCAGTAATCCCGATGTCATTAGACGTAACAGTTTTCTTCAAGCGGAACGCCGTGAGAATGTTGTCTTTAAGAACTCGGGATGATAACTTTATAATAATGTTCTTAGCACGAGCACTATTGTTCTGAGCGTGTGGAACACGATGAATGGCGACCATGTCCTTTTGCTCAATTGTGCAGCGTATAATTGAGCCAATGGTTTCAGCTATAGATAAAAGGTTTTCCCCTTGTTTCTCAGGTACGTTACAAATTTCTATGTTGTTCTGTCTGGCCTGCTGTTCTAAAGTATCCAGCTTTGCCTCTAGAATGCTAACAGTTTGATCCACCTCAGTATGGGTCTTCTGGTTCTCAGCCAATTTATCCACACGTTTACTCAAATCAGCTTGCTGGTCAGAGTGGTGATCTAGTGAAGTCTGCGTAGCCGATATTTCGGAGGATAATTTAGACAGCTTCGCCTTAAACGAGTTACTCTCAGATCGTAAATCACTGATTTCTTTACTTAAGTCTTTTTTTAGAGAATTTAGCTCCTCCTTGATCTCCTTATGGAAGTCTGTTAAGCATTTTTTTATCTCGATTCTAAATTCTTCAAGTGACTTTTTAAGTTTAGATTTTACAGCTATAAGCAACATTGTAGACTCGTTTTCGAGCTGCTTCCTTTTACTACGCACTGAAATGTTCAGAATTTCACCGGTTTCGGAAAGCGCAGTTAAATCAGGATTTGAAGAAAATGTTGGCTTATTAGAAAAATCCATAATTTGACGCCTTTTTAAATTGTCTAGCAATAAGTTGTGACAGATGTTGATCTTAAGCAAGCGCCTTACAATTCAAACTTAGCAAGATGTGCGGATCAAGAAAGTGATAGCAATATTCACCAGCAAAGTTTCACCGATTCTTGGTCTGTTGGTGAAACCACCGCTCCACACGGCAAAGATACCCGGTTCGAATTCGGCCAGCCACAACTTTGTGTAAAAGTATAATAATGCTCTCAACTCACGGGACGCAGCCGAGGATGACGAAGTAGTGTCGCAGGTTGCAATCTTGGTGGAAGCGGTACGGAGATAGCAAAATCAAATATGGCGACGACCGTAAATGGGATCCTCCGCAAGATAGTAAGAG
Source organism: Phalera bucephala (assembly GCA_905147815.2). Taxonomy (NCBI): domain Eukaryota; kingdom Metazoa; phylum Arthropoda; class Insecta; order Lepidoptera; family Notodontidae; genus Phalera; species Phalera bucephala. The sequence continues at coordinate 30,842,030 of LR990612.1, forward strand.
AGGGTCCGATAAATCCGTAGAAAGCAAAAAGCACAGTATAAGGCAACCAGAGCAACTATTAGGAAATTATCAGCACAAAGCACACGTCCGACCGCAACAACAGTCACCGAGCGAATGTGAGTTAACACGATTATACAATAGCGCGTTAACAGACGTGATTTCAGTAAAGAAAATCTAATGAAATTTAAAAATTTAATATATTATCTTTCTTTTTTTGAAGTATACAACAGTAATGACCCAAATGTAGCATGCTCAGCCTTCATAGATTTATTCACTCATTTTTACTTACTATGTGTCCCGATTAAAACAATCACTATAAATACAAATAACATGCCAAAATGGATATCGAACGGCATAAAGTTATGCAGTAAAAGAAAACGACAGCTATTATGGCAATACAGACAGATAAATTATTAACCAACGGTATCAAATAAATTGAAATTCGTCAACTACTCTAAACTATTTAAAAAAAATATTAAACAAACACAACGGGCACAAAATAACTATTCTATAAAAACTGCAGTAAATAAATCAAAAACCACTTGGAAAATTATCAAGAAATAATAATTCTAGAAGCTTCATATCTAAAATGACGAGTAATAATGAGACCATGACTAATCCAATTGATATAGCCAATACCTTCAACAATTATTTTGTTGACAAAGTTAAACCGACATTAGGTTTAGGATATAACGCCACATTATATATTAAAAAAAGAAGTAACTCCATCTGTATGTCTCCTAGTTTACCCCAAGACATTATAAAAACAATTAAATCTTTAAAAAATACCAACAGTGTGGGCTATGATGGAATTACAACAAAAGTGATTAAGATATCATAAATCTCTGTATAAGCACAGGCATTTATCCACAAGTATTTAGGACTTCAATTGTAAAGCCATTATTTAAAAAAGGGGACAAGGAATCCTAAGATTGCTACTTTCGACGTGGTTTATGGGTGGTATAAGTGGCATCACGTAATCTAGTTGATCATTCAACTTAGAACTGAATGTTTTATGGGCCGTTATAGTGAAAGTGTCACCTTTCATGAGGCAATATTCTTTCAACGTGAGGATACCAGCTCCGGTGAGTCTCAGCGCTGTTATCCATTGTCCACATATCATTCGCACGAAGTACTGGTCACAACATGAAAATAGATGGGTGTTTAGTGTGCTAAGTTGCGGCCACATATCTTGGCACAGAGCAACATTGGTTTTACACTCCTTGTTGGTTAAACCCTTCGTACAAAGTGACTGGTCAGTTTCGTATTGGTACATGGGGCTGTGCATTGAACACAGATGTGTTGTAGTGCCTAAATGAGCACACGATAGCAAATCATCATCAGTTACAGGCCAATATAAATCCTTTTTCAAGTTAAGCGCAACGTACGTAGCTATTGGCACTAGGGTAACCATAGTATTGTGAACCTTCTGCGAAATCGGTATTAATTTGTAAAGATCGGACATATCTTGACTGACCAAAGGAATTTTAATTTCAACTAAAAGGTCTTCGTTTGTAACTCGCACCTAAACTTTCAATAAATGGTGAATTTTGTATAAATTATCTTGTATATTATACACAGGCAACGATAAATCCTTGTCTAGATGGCCGGATATCAAATTCAATTCCTGTTGAAGTTGTTCTGGCTTTAACAGATGGATGTTGAAGTTTCCATAGTATACATTGGTTATGGTATCTAAAAGAGTATCCTGTATGTATCTCAAGCTGGTCAGTAGATTACTAGCGACTAAGACGATATTGCAAAATTGTTGATAGTTTCAACATTTCGAAGTGCTGTACTCGCTGCGTTAGACGTCCTTTCTAATGCTATTATATGCTGATTAAATTTCTTATGTTAACTGGCCATATTACCTTCTACTCTCTTCAACAGGTTATATTCCGCTTCTACAATACTGGTTTGGTTTTTCCACAAATTCGACAGATTTTAATTAAATCTATATCTTTCCTGTATTGTTCTGCGAAATCTTCGTCCAAAATCCTGAATAAGCTATGAGCGATATACCCTACTCCATTAACAAGGCCGCGACGCTTGCGCGAGTGCGGTGTGAACTGCTGACCCATCAGCATTTTATTATAGTACGCGCACTCACTGTAGCCATGCTGTAATTGTAATATGATAATATCGCATTGGGATTTTATCGTTTCATTGAAACATGTGTGTGTATTCTAAGTGTTTGAAGTATTTTTTAAACAACTCGTTTCCTTGCCAATAGGGCTCCATATCATAATAAACGACTAGTTTTCACTCCTCACGTATAGGGTACATTGTTGATATCTGGTTAAAGTAAATGGTTTGGTTTGTTGGTAGATTGTAAAACGGTGTAGGATCATTGGACTGGTGTGACTACGAGCATGAATAACATCAATATAAAGGTCATAAAATTCCCCATTATCTGTTGTCGTTGATTTGGTTGGTTCTTCCGACATTTGACGCAAGATCGAAGTCGTTTCTTGGTGGCTTTCTTTCCACCTACAATCCAATAATTCTTTCTTAGAAATGCATACGTCAGACGTGGTCCGCCAAGGTATGTAAGTTTGTGTGCATGATCAATTAATAAATCGGTAAGTCTGTCACAATGTGGGATAATTTAGGGTTGCTTCATGTTCCTACTTCATTCCTTCTTCATCATCTCAGCCTATACTTGTCCACTGCTGAACATAGGCCACCCCAATCGCTTTCCAGCGTAACCGGTCCGATGCCACCTGCATCCATCGACTTCTTGCGATTTTCACAAGATCGTCGGTCCATCTGGCAGGTGGTCGTCCCACGCTGCGCTTGCCAATACGTGCTCTCCACTCTAGAAGCTTTCGGCCCCAACGCTCGTCCGATCTTCGAGCTATGTGGCTCGCCCATTGCCACTTCAGCTTGCTAATCTTAAGGGCTATGTCGGTGACCTTGGTTCTTCTACGAATCTCCTCATTCCTGATTCGATCACGTAGGGAAACGCCGATCATAGCTCTCTCCATAGCTCGCTCGCTCTCCTACTTATATGAGCGTTTTTAATTCTTCCCCCAACACGTAGGTTCTCATTTTCATCTAAATACGGATTAAGATTTAAAATTTTACTGCGTTTATCTATCGGTTTTCCTTCCTTTAATTTGGCAATTTCATCCGAAAATTCGTATTATTGGCGGTCCCTTATAATCTCTAACTTCGATTTATTCAATTCAGATAGACTTAAATATGGTTGCTTGGTTTTATTTCTAGGAAACAGTCGTAAAATCCACGCTAATATTCTGGTAACTCGTGTAATTGTCCCGCGTCTTGCTATCAGCTGTTGAATAATGGTGTCATCGCTCGATCGTATTACAACGTTCGTTTGTTTTGATCGTTTTGCTTCTAAATCGGTTTTATAATCTATTTGGTTATTATCAGGACCTGATTTATAAGTTAATAGCCACTGTGGACCGTTCCACCACAGAGGATGCTGCTTCAGTTGCCTAATGATCACACCTCGGCTGGCACAGTCAGCAGGGTTTTCCTCAGACCTTATGTACCTCCAACACGACGGTGACATGGTCTCTATGATTTGTTCGACTCTATTGCATACAAATGGTTTTCAACGGTTTGATTCTCCGTGTATCCACCCTTAAACGGCCATAGAGTCAATCCCACCGTAAATTTCCATCTGGTAATCGGAAAGGCATGTTTTGATTTTGGTAATTAGTCTGGCCAACAATAGTGCTCCACAGAGTTCGAGCCTTGGTAAGTTAACAGTCTTGCTGGTAGGTGCAAGACGAGCCTTGGCTATGACTAAAACCACTGACGATTGGTTCTCCTGATTGATTTTATAGTACACCACACTTGCTTATGCCTTAGTTGAGGTATCACAAAATCCATGGAGTTCAATGGTGTCCTTCTCTCTTGTGTGCCTATCCACCATGGTATCTGGATCTGTTCAATTTGATTTATGTCATCCCTTATATTCTTCCACTCTGTGCAAATATGTTCTGGTAACTCATCATCCCAATTGGTTTGGAACTGACATACAGAACGAAATAACAATTTTAATTTTGTAGTAACCAGCGATAGCCAACCTAGCGGATCGTATATCTTGGAGATATTTGACAGCAAGGTGCGTTTAGTATGTTGTGATATTGTTTGTTTGGTCGATTTTAGGCTTAAAAGTAAAATTATCTGTCTGCGGATCCCATCTTAATCCTAAGGTCTTAGTGGACTCAATTTGCCGAAAGTCTAAGTGTTCCTGGTTATTACTAGACTCAGGCAATAATTCCGATGCGTTTGATTTCCACTTTCTCAAATTGAACCTCCCTGATCTGAGAAGTTGGATAAGCTCCAACTGGAGTCGTTTAGCGTACGGTATTTCGTGGGCCCCATAAAAACGATCATCCATATACATTGATTCCCTCAGGACTTCTAGTGCGTTGGTTTTGGTGTAATTACGCTTTTCATCAGAAGCAAGTTGTCTTAAGGTCATCATGGCGAGGAATGGTGCCGCCTTTGTGCCATAAGTAACAGAAGTGAGCTAGTATTCTTGGAGAACAGAATAAGGGTTGTCCCGCCAAACTATGTTTTGTAACTGTTAGTCATCTTTATTCACCCAAATTTGGCGGAACATTTAGTCAATGCCTGCGCTAAAGGCATTGCAATATTGCCTCTATTTTAGAATTATGGATAGCAAGTCTCTGCCTATTACCAATCTGTACCCTCTGCTTAACCCGCGAGAGAGCTGGCGTGATGATATAGATAGGTAGACAGATGGATAGGAAGTCCTTTTGTAGGTTAGGACCTGCCTCCATAAGGTCATTGACACTTAACCCACTGGATTGAGAAATATTATATTATGCAGGTAGGTACTTTGGTTGGAATGAAACAACGTCTCACTGTCACGGCATATATTCGCAGACTGGCGCTTGCGACACAATTTGACATAACTATTATATACGTACAAATATTAACAATACATAACACCTCCCTTCTTAAAACTACAATTCTTAAATCTATCAACAAAATACATTAAGTGCATTCAAATCGGACAACTGGCTTTCGTGTTCGCTTTGGGTATTCTCTATGTTGTGGTGACGAACACGGTGATTGCCTAGGAGTTTGATAAAGCTCAACCTCTCTAGCACTATCACTATTTATTACTTGCCCTGACTTCTGGTCTCCAGAAACACTTACACCTATCTCATTCTCCTCCCACTTAATTTGACTGTCCTTAGCGGGTGCCATGGAGCTCTCATTCCCTATCGCTTCATTTTTTTTCAAATCGGGCCCGCTTACGGATACACTGGATCTGCGACGTAACTGATCAATATGTCTTTTAGTTACTTGACCGTTATCCCTTGCTACCATATACCTACGAGCACTGTCTACCTCTGAAATCGAACCTTTTACCCATTTTTCCGAAGAACCGTATTCTCGCATCCAGACAGGGTCACCCACGTTCAGGTTACGCGAAGCCCCGCCAGAGTAATCGATTTGTCTCTGTTGTGCATCCTGCACCTTGGCATACACTGACCGATCAGTCCGTAACAAATCCAGCCTGGAGCGTAATGCTCGCTTTTGTAGCAGCATGGCGGGGGTCTCGCCCGTGGTGCTGTGCAACGTATTCCTATACGCCAGAAGAAATGTTTGTAAAGCTGCATCAACATCGACGCGATCTCTAACCGCCTTTTTAATGGCACGCTTACAAATATTTACGGCATTTTCCGCTGCTCCGTTTGATGACGGATGATAGGCAGGTGAAAAATACTGTCTGATCCCATTATTAACAAGAAAATTCTTAAATTCTATGCTAGTAAAAGGGGGTCCTTGATCTGATACAAGCTGTTCTGGTAAACCAAATCTGGCAAAAGTCGATCTTAAAACTTTAATAACACTCGATGCGTTAGTACGAGGCATTTCAAATATCTCTAACCATTTCGAAGACGAGTCAATAAGCACCAAGAATGTCATACCTCGATAAGGGCCCAGAAAATCAATATGAAGTCTAGTCCATGGTCGGTCGTGATAATATGGCCAAGGTTGTATGGGGGCCCGTGGGGGCGCCTTTGCTTCACCCGCACATGTTTCACAATTTTTACATGTTTCTTCTATATCATTATCGATGTTGGGCCACCATACATAGCTCCTGGCTAACCCTTTCGTTTTTACAATACCCATGTGACTACTGTGTAATTGATTCAAAATTTGCCTTCGTAATTCACACGGAATGACCATACGGTAACCCCACATTATGCACCCACATTCTATGTACAATTCATTTCGGCGAGCAAAAAATGGCTTAATATCCTCATTGTTAGGACACTGCGAAGGCCACCCCGCTTGTATATACAACATTACCCTGCTGAGTACCTTGTCCTGACATGTCACTTTCTTAACATCATTACTAGTAATAGGTAAAAATTTCTCCACAAAGTTAACATAAGTAGTCTCTGTTTTTACCCTACCAGGACTGCCCCGTTTGCATGGAAGGCGTGATAACGCATCTGCGCAGTTTTTATGAGACGCGATATATTCAATATCGTAATTGTAACCCGATAGCTGTACTGCCCAACGCTGTAATCGCGAGGCGGCCATCACTGGAATACCTACTTTGTTCCCGAAAATATGTGTCAGGGGCTTATGATCCGTCCTTAGTAAAAACTTGCGACCATACAGGTACTGATGGAATTTACGCACCCCGAAAATAATTCCCAACGCCTCTCTGTCTATCTGTGAATACGCTCGTTCGGTCGGCGTGAGCGATCGTGACGCATATGCTACCGGGCGTTCGCCGCGCGCAGTCATGTGCGATAGCACCGCGCCGACCCCCACACTACTCGCATCTGTAGTCAAAACCAGAGGTAATGCCGGGTCGTAATGGATTAGTACCTCACTATCTGCCAAAAGCCGCTTCACTCTTACGAACGCGCTTTGACAATCCGCACTCCAAATATATTTAACACCGGACTTAAGAAGGTTATATAATGGCGCGAGAACTGTGCTTATGTTCTTAATAAATTTTGCATAGTACATCACTAAACCTATAAACGCTCGTAACTCTGAAACAGTCGTAGGTGCGGGCGTCTCCAACGCCGCCTTAACCTTGTCGGGGCACGTATGCACTCCGTCTTTACTAACAATATGACCTAAATAGCTAACGGACTTTGAAAACAACACACATTTTTCCTTTTTAACTTTGAGGCCATAGTTTTGTAATCGTTGGAAAACCTTATGCAAATTATTAATATGATCAGTTTTTGTTGAGCCTGTAACAATAATGTCATCCAAGAATACGCCGACGTGCGACATATCTGCAAACAATTGTTCCAGACGTCGTTGGAAAATGCCCGGACTAGACGCTAAACCATACACTAATCTATTATACATATATAAACCCTTGTGTGTGTTGATCACTGTATATTTCCTCGTATCATCGAGTTCAAACTGGGCATAGGCTTGAGACAAATCAATTTTACTATAGTATTCTCCTCCCCGCAAGCGAAATAGTAATTCTTCAACCCTAGGCAATGGATAACGATCAATTTCTATAACTTTATTTAAGGTTAGTTTGTAGTCCGCACAGATCCGAATGCTACCGTCTTTCTTTACCACGGGTACGATCGGCGTCGCCCAGTCGGAGCGCTCGACCGGGGTGAGAACTCCATCGCGCACCAGCTGGTCCAGCGCGCGCTCCACCGGCTCGCGCAGCGCATATGCCAGCGGGCGCGCGCGCATGAATACGGGCTGCGCACCCGCACGCACGTGTATGCTCACCGCGCCGCCGGTGAAGCGCCCGAGACCCTCCGCGAACACATCACAATATTTGGAACTGAAAGCGGATACATCGAAATCATTATTTTCTAACATACTACTGTTATGCACATCATAGTTAACTTCGGGTAGCTGAATTTTTAACGCGGCTATCCATTGTCGGCCTAAAAGAATAGTTTTTCCTTGTTCGATAACGAGTAATTCCAGAAATTCACTTTTATTTTTATATCGAACTAGGGGTCGTATTACACCCAATGGTTTTACAGTTTCACCCGTGTAATATCTCAATATTAATTTACAAGGCTGCAGGGGAAGGTCAGAAAATAACCTATCGTAACAATCTCGACTAATACACGACACTGCACTACCGGTATCACATTCCATGCGTAAATCTTTATTTTGTATGTTTAACGTTATGTAGATAGGTTTACAATTTGATATGGATAATCGACAAATATCAACATGAAATACCTCGTCACTGTCCTCGTCCTCCTTGTTGTTTACAATCTGTGCTTCTACCTGATATTGCCCCACTAGATTGGGGCACATGCGCCGTAAGTGACCCTGTCGATTGCAAACCCTACACGCGTAGCGCACGAACTTGCACGTCGCCGCGTCGTGGTTGGCGCCACACACCCGGCACCGCCCCTGTGGTTCCGCTCGGTCCGCCGGCGCCGGCGCCGCCGTGCCGCGCGGGCCCGCGCGCCCATCGAGCACGCTCCACCGCCCCGCGCCTCGCCGGCCGCCGCGCTCCGCCACGCCCACCGTTTGCCTTCTCGCCGTGCTATGCTGGTACGCCACCGTGATTGTACTCGCTGCATCGCCCGACTTTTGTCCTTCTACGATAGCGGCGTCTTTTTCTGCCGACTCCATGCTTGCAGCTAACTTGTAAGCCGTTGCAAATTCTAATTTAGGTTCTGCGAATAGCCGTTGTCTAATACTCTCACTCGCTATTCCACACACCACCTGGTCTCTTAAACTTTCTTCAAGCCAACTTCCAAATTCACAGGTTTTAGACATTTTTTTAAGTACCGCCACGTACTCGGATACAGTTTCACCCTCCTTTTGTTTTCGCTGTCTGAATTTATACCTCTCGGCGAGCTCGCTAGGCTTGGGTTGTAAATGTTTTTCCATAATCTCCGCCAACTGTTCAAACGTCTTCATTTTTGGTTTACTTGGTGTACACAGGTTAACCAACAACTCGTAACCTTCGGCTCCCATAACGGTTATTAAAGTTGGCACGTGTAAGTCCTCTGGAATTTTGTTGACCAGAAAGTATTGTTCTAATCTTTCGATGTACAACTTCCAATCATCTGTATGTACGTTAAATTCCGCTATTTTCCCAATAGACATCGTGGATCGTGCCGTAATTACACGCGTAGTGTTCCTTCACGTCGCCACTGAGAAATATTATATTATGCAGGTAGGTACTTTGGTTGGAATGAAACAACGTCTCACTGTCACGGCATATATTCGCAGACTGGCGCTTGCGACACAATTTGACATAACTATTATATACGTACAAATATTAACAATACATAACAGATGTCTTAGGTGACGCATTAAAAACTACTCAAAGTGACGTTGTCATTGATTCCGACCTTTGTATGCAATGGTGTGGCAAATAACATTCTCGCGTCACGTTACCGACGACGGCAGGTATCATATGGCCTAAAGATAAATATTTATTAATAAAATTCTTATAATTATGAGCTACTTGTTGGTTTCTGGTAAATCTACTTTCTAATTGACAAAATTGAGCATTTGACATTGGTTTCGACGCGCCTAAATTTTTCTCAAAATTTGGTTTGAGTGGAAGTCTGATGTCATATCGCCCGTCCTTGTGTCTTTTGGTGGTAGCCTTATAAAACTGGATACAATGGTCTCACAGCTCGATAAAGATGAATCTTCTGGTACATCCTCTACTTTCCAAAATCTTTGTATCTCGTCTAGTTCATGTGTGACGTCATTGCACTGGAGTGGGCTTACGCTTCCGCACATAATCCATCCCAATTGCGTCTGTTGCGCTACTGGTTAAGATGAATCTGATCAGAGTAGACATCGGCCTCTAGTTTAATTTCAGGATCAGCGAGTTCTATGTTGGTTAAATAGGGCCATTCTGGGCTGGCAAAAGATTGGTTTGGTAATTTATTTATAAGGTTATTCATTATATAAACATCCGTGGTGTAGGTAAAATCGTTATGTAAAGACAACAGAGTGATAGTTATAATGCTTTTACAGTTGTTTTATTTAGCGCCGCCTGAAATACAACCCCCTTGCATCGTTTCCTTGGTAATACTAATTGTTGTGCTGCGTTTTCGGTAATTAACTGTTTGGGAAGCCTGGTCTATCAAGGCACGCATTTGATAGGGACTACCATCGACTCTCTCTACGCATACTATGGCGGTTGCCAACAGGATTTCTGCCACGTTCTCTTGCGACACGTGACAGAAATCGCTGTGCTTGCTGGTGCTGCACTTGCATCGTAAAGTAACGAATTGTGTTTTTCATTGCAATGACGGCATGTTTTGCTAGACATGCATACTTTGCCTTGATGGTTAACAAAACAATTATAACACAAATCATATTTCGCAATGGTTTTTAGTTTCATGTCCGGTCTTGATTCTCGAAATCTGTTGCAATAAAATAATGGATGGTTCTCTTTACATACTGGGCATTTTGGTGCCGTCACATTCATGGTTTTGAATGGTGATGGCTTGCTGTAACTGTTACGGTGATGATGTGATCCAGACCGATTTCGGCCATGGCGACTGCATGAGCTCCGTTATTGTTAACGATCATGCGCTCGCATGTGGCTTATGTAACCAATCTTCTTGGTAAAGATCCTCGCACATTGCGGGCATGTGAGCACACCGTTAGTATATGAATAATTGATCGCTACGGGTGGTCGGGCTTTCAATTGATCACGCTTTGCGTCAAGGTCAGCGCGTCGCTGAGCTTCAAAGCTCCAAACTTTGGATTTAACCAGAGTCCTCCACTTCGATCGGTTAGCGGCTTGTTTTTCCCACTGAGAGGGCTCTATGCCGCACCTCTTCATGTAGCGCTTTAGCACATCTTTGTACCTAAGGAGTTGTCCACCATGCTTGCGCTTGCCTTCCTCAAGTTCAGCATAGAAAATGCGCTTCGCTACACGCTGCTCTGCCATCCGTACCACGTGCCCGCTCCAACGAAGTTGTCGCCGCATGAGGTAAGATTCAATGCCACCCACATTAGCTCTTCGCAGTACTTCAGTATTCCGCACGTGGTTTGACCATCTGACTTTCCAAATCTTACGTAGGCATCTGAGGTGGAATTGGTCCAGCATGCGAATGTGCCGGCGGTACACGGTCCAGGTTTCAGCGGAATAAAGAATGTTGGGCAGCACATCTGCCATGTACACTGAGATCTTTGTGGCTAGTTTTAAATCATGCGAGCAGAAGACCTTGGCATCCAACATACCGAATGCTGCAGCAGCAGCACCGATTCTGCTGTTGATTTCCGAATCTAGGTCGCACTTGGATGTTAATGTGCTCCCCAGATAACGAAATTTGTCGACCTGCTTCAGCTCATCCTCGCACAGTTTAGTGGTCAGTGCCTCGTGACCGTTGATGTCAAGTGACATTACTTCCGTCTTCTTAACACTGATCTTCAGGCCAAATTTTCGACAGGACTCATCTAAGTCAGACATTAGTTGTTGCAGGCCGTCTGAGGATTCTGACGCAAAACACAGGTCGTCCGCATACATGATCTCAGTAATCATAGCATGTGAGACTTTAGTGCGGGCCTTGAGCCTCACCAGATTAATGAGATTGCCATCGGTGCGGTAACGGATGCGGATACCTTCTGAAGTAGTCTACAAGACCTCTCGGACTACAATCGCAAAGTACAACGCGAACAATGTAGGCGCAAGGACGCACCCTTGCTTTACCCCACAGGTGACGGGGAAAAAGTCTGATTGTTCGTCGTCGACGGCGACACAGCACTTCATGTCGTCATGCAGGAGCCTCAGTAGTCCTACAAACTACTCCGTGCACCCTATCTTTCCAAGCACCATCCAAAGGGCTTCTCGAGGTACGCTGTCAAAGGCCTTCTCCAGGTCAACAAAGCACAGGTACAAATGCTTAGCATGTTCCCTGCTCTTCTCTTGCAGTTGACGTACTGAGAAAATGGCCTCACATGTTCCTCTATTTGGTCGGAAGCCAAACTGGGTTTCCGGCAACAGGTTTTCTGACACTTCCAAGAGGCGGTTTAGTAGTACTCTGGCAAAGACTTTTCCAGGGACTGATAATAGTGAAATGCCACGGTAGGAATTACAATCGGAACGGTCGCCCTTGCACTTATATAGGGCCCGGATGCGTGATACTTTAAAAGTTAATGGGGCTTGTTGTTTCCTCCACATAAGATCAAAGAGTTCCCATATAACCGAATGCAATTCCTCACCCCCATACCTTAGAATCTCTCCCGGTATAAATTCAACACCAACCGCCCGCTTATTTTGCTGTTGTTTAATGGCAATAACAACTTCCCCACGTGACAGCGGCTCGTCCAGCTTCGATACAGTTGGTAGTTGAGGAATCGATTGAACGTGCTCTAAGTCAGCAGACCGGTCCACATTCAGCAGAGTGTTGAAGTGCTCTGCCCATCGCATTAGCACTTCCTCCTTGCTTCTGAGAAGACCTTCCCCTCTAGCAGACTTGAGAGGCACTTTTACAAGAGAGGACGTTCCTATCAACTTTCGAACCTCACCGTAAAATTCGCCAAGCTGATTTGTGTCAGCGAGCCATTGCATATGATGAGCTTTGTCTTGCCACCACTTATCTTTTGTCTCCCGAGATAGTTTTCGTAGCTCCAAATCACTTTGTCTAATCTCCGCATTGTCTCTACGTTGATTTTTTCTACTACACTGCCGAAGGAGTTGTCGATGTCTATTCATAGCTTCTATTAAAACACTATTATTCTCATCAAACCAGTCCTCGTTCTTACGGACTTTTAGACCCAAAGTACTTGTGGCTATATCTAAAATATGAGAAGATAGAGTCGCCCAGCTAGCCTCAATGTCATCGATCTCCTTGTCTCTAGACAGAAGCACAGTAGTTAGAGCTTCGGTGTATTTTTTTCTTGTTCCAGGATCCTGGAGCCTGTCCACGTTTAGACACGTAGGCTTTTTTCTGCCGGCTCTACTGGGACGTTGGAGGCGGAGACGTAGTTTAGTGACCACGAGTCTATGATCAGTCCAGCAATGTGCACCACGCATGACGCGCGTGATTTGGACTTGGGAAACGTCCTTTTGCCGTACGATAGCGTAATCAATAAGATGCCAGTGCTTGGATCTTGGGTGCATCCAGGTATTCTTATGCTTGGCGGGAAGTCTAAACATTGTGTTCGTAATCGCAACATTAAATTGAGCACAGAAGCTGAGTGTCCGTTATTGTACATGCTTCCAACTCCATGTCTGCCCAAGATTTTAGGCCAAGTATCGTAATCTTGTCCTACTCTGGCATTAAAGTCCCCCAGCAAGAGGATATGCTCACTGGGACGTACGCTTTCGACGCATTGTGTCAGCTCCTCGTAAAATCGATCCTTAATGTTATCAGCCTTGTCCAGCGTGGGAGCATAGACACTGATGACATTTAGGCGGTTGCTATTATCTAGGGGCAGGCGCAGTGTGGTAACGCGATCCGAGATGTGCACCGGATTCTCTTGTAAGTGCTTTATAAACTTGTTTTTGATCGCAAATCCTACACCTGACCGTCGTGGTTCAGAGGAAGCGAGTCCTTTCCAGAAAAAAGTATATCCACCACACTGTTCCACCAACTCCCCTTCATCGGCAAGATGTGTTTCGCTGAGAGCAGCTACATCCACATTATAGCGAAGACAGGCATTGTCATTACGATCAATGAGTGTTCGCACGTTCCATGCACCCAAAAGTCATATTAGATGTTTTGATAATATTATCCTTGTTACGTCGACCACGAATTAAGAGATGTGGAGGCAGCCGTGGTTACTACCATCCCTATAGGTTAGGGCGAGCATTTTTTAGGGCACCTTTTCTAGCCTCTCCAAAGCTGAGCAAGGAAAGCAGTGCCATCCCTAAATAGGGCTGCTCTGTTACTCCAGGTGCTGCCGAGTCCTCGCTGTCCACCCAGTGCAGAGCGAAAACGACCACGATGCTCTAAGAACATCCCCGGAGCCGCCCATGTGCAGGCCTCAGACAAAGCCCGGTCTGCATCGAACCGAACCTCTCTACCTCAGCCCATCGCCACGGGACTTTACGTCAATCGGAGGCCAATACTCGGAAGTAGTCATCTGCGCAGGAACATTTTTTAGTGCATATGCGGGCGCGCATCCGCACATGCCCTCTCTCGTCTTCTTTCCCCGTAACGCAATGGAACGGATTCCGTTACGACTGGCAGGGAGTTTAGATGCAGTATCTAGCCGGCAGTCACTTCTGACCTCAACTGCCGCCCTAGGCCATCAACATTGCCTTGCTAACTCGCCGAATTCGCCAGTATCCGGTGCTTATCAACGTGGCCTGCCTTCTTCGCCGAGTTAGACTTTATGCACACTGCAGGAGGTATCCGCGCGAAAAACCTGTCCGTCCACAGACCTTTTCAGGCTCCCCTCACCGGGTTTGGTCCACGAGCCGACGTGGTTTGCCGAGGTGTGGCCGTTGTGTGCATAACAACTACTTTGAGCTACCGTTGAGAGTTTGTAAAGTACCTATCAGTTGGGAACGCCACCCTTTGCGGGTCGGCTGGCGAACCCTAGAGATACACCACTACACCCCAACTGTTACGGTAATGGTTGACCGGCGAATATTGAGTTACTGGTTTTTTGAAGTTAAATTTATGGTTTAGTGTCTTGGTCGTATTCTGTTTTCTTCTAAACGCCTCTAACGATATAATTGGTCTCTAAATAACGAAGAAAATCTTGAAGGGATGGTAATTTCCGTGGGTCTGCTAGTGATGCTACGTAGTCGTTATGAGATACAGCGCAAGTTTTTTGTACAATAAATAGACTAATAATGGATCCCATGACGATGTATTCGCTCCCAACTTCTGAATTACATGTAAACATTCGTTGGTAGTGTCATGCAATCTTTTGATGTGAGGTGCAGTCTGAGTTTGCATGACGGGTAAATCAAGCAGAGTGTCGACATGCGCTGTAAATATCAAATTAGTGTTATTTTGAGCTTTTGAGCTCAAAAAGAAACAAGATGAGATCATATTTTATGTGACACATTATTTAAATGTTAAATTAATTACGTTCGTAATTGTTATAGAAATCCATTTTGTTGGTGTTGCCAATATAACAATGAAATTTATCCTTGCTTGAGGTAGGTAAGTACCTTATTCGTTGTAGTTTTAAATGGTATTAATATAGTTAACTACCAATACGATGACGAAAGTACATTTTCTCTACTTTTAAAAACCTTAGTAGTTGAAGTATATCTATTTCTCTAGTTAATATGTATAAAAACTGCACATTACCAGAAAAATGATTTTATTATTATCTACTTTAATGTGTAGTGGGAAATCTTTCTGAGCTACCAACATTACGCGGGTGGGAAGTGCGGCGAATTCGGGACGCAGCGTAGTTTTTGGCTTCTGCGCGCGACATGCAATTACGGCTAGACGCGGTTTCTGGTTTATCTATATTCTTAACATCAACAGTGTGGTTAATGGAGAGAGGAATGATAGGCCACACTTTCCCGGTAACTGAACATAAGGTGAGTCATCATCAGCCTGCGTCACCCTCCCAATGCCCTTACATCCTTTCTTACAGATACAGATACCGCACACAGGATCAGACACCGACCTCGCCGGCGAGGTCAAAGAATTCCTTGCCCGCCGGCCGGTGCAGAGCACCACGGCGAGACACAGGCTGAGGCCATTCCTCCTTGAGGCGCCCTTGAGCTAGTTGCCATTCTGGCTTAAGCGTAGTGGTTGCACGTTCGCCCTTTTGTCCGGTGAAGCTGTAACGGCCCTGCGGCCAACAGCGTAGATCATTCACACACACAAAATCAGCCTGCGTCAGTCCACTGCTGGACATAGGCATCTCCCAAGGTACGCTACTTCGCCCAGTTTTTGGCTCTGGAATCGCTACGAGACGCCCTAGTGATGTTTAAGCAAAGAGCATCTGTTACAGAGTGGGCTGTGTCTGTAGATATTCCAGTCACACAAGTGGGCTGTCTTCAAACCCAGTCCAGTTACAGTTTTATAATATCATATTAGAATACTATGAATAAATGTATGTTGCTTCAAATGACAAGTTTATCACCATTCACCACGCATTTTAGCACTAAATTAACTTCCTTTTCTCTCATTTGCATACACTTCCTGAGCCAGGAGATCTTCCACGTAAGGCACATCTACATCATCTGGATGGATATTTAATACCAAACCAGTTGCCGTCGAGGTAAGGTAGTCGTATTTGGTTTTATTTACTAGCATGTAAATTGTAGAATCTTAGTAAAGTGCTTTTAAAATCATCGGATTTGCGACTTTTTTCCTGATAACGTATGTATACGGTGGCTTTTTTCGATTGTTTGATTGTTTCTGTACCAAATATATCTGCCTATATCTGCTGACAATTCCGATTTGAGTGCAATTCCTTCTATATTTTAACGATTGCTGGAGTTAAGTGTCTGATTAGACGGAGGTGAGTATTCAAATACTTAGGTTAGATGGATGCACTGTGAAAATTTCCAGTCTGCATTTGTTTATTTTTGTAGCGATAATTATTTTTGGCCTGGTACTAATTGACACTTCAGCTCTGTACCGTGAAGCGTCGACATGAGGATAGCCATTGACTTCAGCGGCGATGGCAACGTATGTTCCCCTTTCAGTAATAATTTCGCATAAAGTTACTAACATCTCTAGACGGCATAATAACTCGAAGGGGACATATATGACTTTCGTCTTGAAGCTCGTCTGGAAAGAAGAATATAACCAAGCTATAAAGTGGTTGAAGTATAAACACGCATTTCCAATTGAACATTGGTGACTTATTTAAAGGTTGTCCTGTCCTGAGATGCGTTATGATCCGGTTACAAAGCAGACAAGTTTGATTTTGTGCTTGTATAAATTGAATAACTACATTAACAACAATGATCGTAATTAATTACAAAGTATTCTTGTACTAATTAAACGATAAGACCGCATTACTGTACATGTGCAATAATATTACGATTTCTGCGGTACTTCAATGGGCTCAATATATTTTTTGGCATATGTTTAAGGTGCCTTTGTATTGTGATTTTTCGTTAAAAAGTTGTGAAAAAAATCTACTCTATAAAAATATAATTCGACAAGGATCTTTTAGTTGAGGAAGCTAGAGTGGTCTGTAAGGAAAGAACCTGTTAGAACTCTGTACTCTCTGCCTACCCCGCAAGGAATCGGGCGTGATGATATAATTAGATAGATACATAAATCTTGTAGCCCATGGATGAAATTGACAGAGGGGTTGTAGGTGTGAAATTCGGGTTAACATTGAGTAAAAATTTTCTACTTTCAATAAAATATTTCAGGTGGGTCCGCACCGCTACTAATTAAAAAAGAACTTGGGTAAATTTCATAGCAAACGGCAACTGTGACTCATGAGGTGACATTACACTTCATGACAGCTTTAGTTGCGATTTTGGTCGCGGACCAAAAAATTCCTCGTGGGACTGTTAAATTAATGAAAAATCGTTTTTTTCATAACATTAATTGTGTATAACGAAATACCTGACGATCTAATATAACTGTTTATTAACATGTTTACCAACAAACTCCTCCTGAATAGAGTAATGAACAATTCCTTTAGCACTATGTTTTTATCTATCATCCTTCTGGAACAATAATATTATATAGCTTTTTTCTAAGTATTAGTAACGTTTTTTTTTAATATTTGATATGAACCATTTATTTTTACTTCTTTTTTATTAATGAGTTGTGACATTATAAATTGACTGAACTATGTTTTCGCTAAATGCACTACTAATTAGCACACAAATATTAATTTGTATTATATAATAAATATTAATATTGTACAGTCTCACATGTAACGTATGTCCAGCAGTAAACATTTTCTTGTATACCAACATAGTTTCTGTATATTTAAAGGAGTGAACTATGTGATTATCCAGTTGCCGTCAGGCTACCATACAAAGCACACGCTTGTTCGTTTTTTATAGAAATATTCCAGTGTTTCTCAAACCAATTCGCGATGTTTACCTGCTTTAGCTGCGATCAAAAACACTCGGACGGTCCGTTATGCAGTGTCTGCCATAACCAGTACGACTTTAGTTGTGCGGGAATCTCTGAAAATGGATATCGGAAGCTAGGTGATCGAAAGAACAACTGGCGCTGCCCCAAGTGCAAAGCAAGTCCATGTCCATCACCAGCTCCCAACTTACCAATGCCAAGTCAGATGGATAGAATGCAGGACCAGCTGAACAAAATAGTGCTTCAACTAGCTCCATTATCATCCCTCGTTGAAGACATCAAGTCCATCAAGGCTGAAATCTCAAACCTAAGAGAATCGTTGGAAATGGCACACGAGTTAATTAGCAACTTCTCCTGTACCATTAAGACCCTAGAAGCGAGGGTATCCGAATCTGATAAGGTGACAAACGAGGTTCCAGTCTTAAGAGCAGAAATAGACCGACTAAATCATGCACTCGAGAGATCAGTGGGCAAGAGCCAATAATATAGAGATCAGGGGAATTGCACAGAAGAAAACCGAAAACCTCTACGAATTAACTCAACAAATTGGCAATTTGTGTAATTTCTCGGTAAAGAAGGAAGACATAAATTACATAGCCAGAATACCTACTCGTGTACCAAAGGCGGAGAAACCAATTGTAATATCGTTTAATAATCGTTACACTAAAGAGGGATTAGTGGCGGCATCACGTACCAAACATCTAAACCTATCAGATCTAGGTCTATCTACTAATGGATTATTTTATTTAAACGACCACCTTACCCAACGTAACAAAATCTTATTGAGCAAGGCAAGAACTTTAGCAAGAGAGAAAAGTTTTAAATATATCTGGGTCAAACACTCGAAGATCATGGCTAGGAAGTCTGACACTTCTCCGGCATTTTTTATAAAGTGCGAAAACGATCTTTCGAAAATAGTATGATTTGTTTCTTTTTTTATATTCACATTCATTTATTTGCATATTATTGTTTTTGTTATTCGTGTACGGTTTGAAAACCATCGACATAAGTTTTTTCTATGCGTTAGAGGCATTGATTCGCAAGTCGAATGACAACCAATTATCACATGTACGTATGCAACTAGTCGCGCTACTTCCACCCTTGTGGGCCTGCTTATGCATAGTTGTAGGGCGCAATATAGCTTACACTTTGTGTGATCCGAGGCTGAAAATCACTCATACTTCATACATTGAATTGCGCGGTGTGGATGCGTACAAACTATTGTGAGTTGACCCTGCATTTAATTATATGCACATTTCTGATATTAATTGAAAATGACCAAAGCTTTTTTGCCTATAATTATTATTCATTATTTATTATGAAATTGCGCCCGCACGACTTATTAACTTTATTCGTAACAGAAGTAAACTTTTTTACACTACGCTATATGGACTCAAGTATAGTTTTAATTTTATCATTTATTTTGCGTTTGGTATGAGCATATACCTTTATTAAGATTATTAAGTTATTTTTTTGTTTGTTTATTTATTTGCTACGGCGTTATTTTAATTTATCATCAAGCATAAGTGTGTGTGTGTGTATGTGCATTTTACAATTAACGGTGGCTTTTTAGCAATGTGGCGGCTTTGTGTCAATATTAAGATTGGAAGTTATATTTTTGTCTGTTCATTTATTTACTGCAACTTTATTTTAAGTTATCATCAAGCTTAAGATATATGCGTTTTACAATTAACGATGGCTTTATGTCATATTTCTTTTTGCCAATAATAAGAAAATACGTCCGTTTGTTTATTTATTTGCTACGGCGTTATTTTAATTTATCATCAAGCATAAGTGTGTGTGTGTGTATGTGCATTTTACAATTAACGGTGGCTTTTTAGCAATGTGGCGGCTTTGTGTCAATATTAAGATTGGAAGTTATATTTTTGTCTGTTCATTTATTTACTGCAACTTTATTTTAAGTTATCATCAAGCTTAAGATATATGCGTTTTACGATTAACGATGGCTTTATGTCATATTTCTTTTTGCCAATGATAAGAAAATACGTCCGTTTGTTTATTTATTTGCTGCGGCTTAATTTTAACTTATTATCACGCTTAAGTTATGTACATTCTATGTATAATGATGGCTTTTTGTGACTTTAAAGTTTATTACCAAAATACTCGCGGTTTACGTACTAAGACCCATACATTCAAACGAGGGCTTTATTCAACATCTTTCGACATAATTTCATTAACAGAGACCTGGCTCCTGGACGGTTTGTACGATAGTGAATTATTCGATAATAGGTATGATATCTGGAGACGAGATAGAAATTACCAAATAACAAAGGAAAAATACGGAGGTGGAGTGCTAATAGCCGTTCATCGCCAATTAGCTGCACTGGAACGCCCTGAGTGGCGTTCCTCTGCTGAAGATATTTGGGTTAGTATGACATTAAAAAATATTAAGCATCTTCATGAAACAAGCTCAAATAAACTTCACATTTGCACATAATACCTCTGTAAAGAACAGCTAGGTCACTCATTCAATATGCAATTGCAAAACTTCTCGAACAAGCTTTCTTCTATTGTCAACTCTTGTCCAGACGATTTATTTTTAATAATGGGAGATTTTAATCTAAATAATATTGAATGTGTGGGTGAGTTAAATTGTCTATTGCCAAAAGGTATTAAAGGAGATTCGCAGATACTATTTTTCGACACTTTGGCACAATATAACCTTAATCAATTTAACCTAAATAAAAATTTTAATGACAGAGTGTTGGATTATGTTTTATGCAATAATAATTTATCAGTATCGGCATGCAGTGACCCCCTGGTCCCAGAGGACCCTCACCACAAATCATTAGAAATAACCCTCAACTTTGCGCAAAGTCATCCGCTTGAAAATCAACCCAGGCTTAAATATTTATACGGAAAAGCCGATTATGACGCTAAATCGCATTCTATTTCATTTAACGATATAGAATCGTTAAATGAAATAGATTGGGATATTGAACTGCATAACAAGTCACTAGATGATGCCTTTGATACATTTTATAATCACTTGTATTGCTTTAGAGACAAATACATACCTCGTAGACTGATTACTTTCTCTTCAATACCACCATGGTATAGTTATTCCTTAAAAAAAGTTCTTAAAGAAAAATACCGGCTACCACCAACATCGAAAATTGGCCCTGGTGACATACAATGCACGCACGTTAAGGACAGATGAGAAGCTTGTTGAGCTGGAAGAAGAGATAAACAAGTTGCGGTGGAATATTGTTGGTTTATCGGAGGTCCGAAGAAAGGGCGAGGACACGATAACCTTAAAATCCGGCAACTTGTTTTACTACCGGGAGGGTAACCAGCAGTCACTCATAGACAACATTGTGTCCATCACTAGTGTGTCGAGCAGGGTAGCGTACCTGATACTCAGAATATCCAAAAGATATTCGCTGAAGGTCATACAGGTCTACGCACCGACCTCGGCATACTCAGATGATGACGTCGAAGTAATGTATGAGGACATTAGTAGAGCCATACATACTTCCAAAGCACACTTTACAGTGGTTATGGGTGACTTCAATGCGCGGCTGGGCAAACGGGGCGATGATGAGTTGAGAGTGGGGCAATTTGGATATGGGCAGCGCAACCCCAGGGGTCAGAGGCTGGCCGAATATCTGGAGAAGGAGGGACTCTTTATGATGAACTCTTTCTTCCGGAAGCCGCCTCATAGAAAATGGACCTGGATGAGCCCTGATGGTTCCACAAAAAATGAGATAGACTTCATCATGAGCACCAAGCGACAAATATTTAATGATGTCTCCGTGATTCACAGGGTAAAAACCGGCAGTGATCACCGATTGGTCAGAGGCACATTAAATATTAATGTCAAAATGGAAAGATCGCGTCTGATGAAGTCTACGCTCCGACCTTCTTATGCACACATCCAAAACCCCGAGAACTTTCAACTCGAATTGGCAAACCGCTTCGAATTGCTAGACAGCAGCGCATCAGTGGACGAAATCAACAACAGGCTGGTAGAGACTGTCCATACGGTCGGGTCCAAGTATTATAAGCCCCACCGTAAAAATAGACCTCAAAAACTATCTAACTCCACCCGAAATCTCATGGCTGAGCGACGTTCCATGACGCTCCAAACCTCCGATGATGCTAAGTCCTATAGGCAGCTCAATGGACAGATACTGAAGTCCTTGCGTCACGATTTACGGTCCTTCAATACAAGGCGTATTGAGGAGACCATAGCACAGAACAAGGGCTCCAAAGTGTTCGCAAGAGACGCGTCTATTGGGCAAAGCCAGTTGACGAAGCTGAAGACGGAGGACGGAAACGTAACGTCGAATAGGTCAGAGGTGCTCAGGGAGATAGAGAGGTTCTATGGGCAGTTGTACACCTCAGTAGCTGAACCTGTTGTTGACTTGGTAAAAGACCCAAGAGCCAAGCTAACCCGACACTACACTGAAGATATCCCGGACATCAGCCTGTACGAGATTACGATGGCTCTCAAACAACTCAAAAATAACAAAGCACCAGGCGAAGACGGAATTACCGCAGAGCTTCTGAAAGCGGGCGGAACGCCGGTACTTAAAGTCCTTCAGAGGCTGTTTAATTCCGTCTTGCTCGAAGAGAAAACGCCGGAAGCATGGAACAGGGGAGTGGTGGTACTGTTTTTCAAGAAAGGTGATAACACTTTACTGAAGAATTATAGGCCCATCACACTGCTGAGCCATGTTTATAAGTTGTTTTCGAGAGTCATCACGAATCGTCTCGAACGCAGGCTTGATGACTTCCAGCCTCCCGAACAAGCCGGTTTCCGGAAAGGCTTTAGTACCATAGACCACATACATACGCTGCGGCAGATTATACAGAAGACCGAGGAGTATAATCGGCCACTATGCTTGGCGTTTGTGGACTATGAGAAAGCCTTCGATTCGATCGAGACTTGGGCGGTTCTTAGATCTCTCCAGCGATGCCGCATTGACTATCGGTACATTGAAGTGTTGAAGTGCTTGTATAATAACGCCACTATGTCAGTCCGAGTACAGGGGCATTGCACGAAGGCGATCCCCATAAAAAGAGGAGTAAGGCAGGGAGACGTCATTTCTCCGAAACTGTTTACGGCCACCTTAGAGGACGCCTTCAAGCTCTTGGAATGGCAAGGACTTGGCATCAACATCAATGGCGAATACATCACTCACCTTCGATTTGCCGACGACATTGTGGTCGTGGCGGAGTCGCTGGAAGATCTAGGACGAATGCTCGGTGACCTCAACAGAGTATCTCAACAAGTGGGTCTTAAAATAAACATGGACAAAACGAAAATAATGTGTAACGTCCATGTCGTACCCACCGCACTCACCGTTGGGAACTCTACTCTTGAAGTTGTCGACGAATACATTTACCTGGGACAGGTAGTCCGGTTAGGTAGGTCCAACTTTGAGAGAGAGGTCAATCGACGAATCCAACTCGGCTGGGCAGCGTTCGGGAAACTGCGCAACATCTTCTCATCCAAAATACCTCAGTGCCTTAAGACTAAAGTTTTTAGTCAGTGTGTGTTACCAGTGATGATATATGGATCAGAGACGTGGTCTCTTACAATAGGTCTCATAAAAAAGCTCAGAGTTGCTCAGCGAGCTATGGAGAGAGCTATGCTCGGCGTTTCTCTACGCGATCGAATCAGGAATGAGGAGATTCGTAGAAGAACCAAGGTCACCGACATAGCCGTTAAGATTAGCAAGCTGAAGTGGCAATGGGCGGGCCACATAGCGCGTAGATCGGACGGGCGTTGGGGCAGAAAGATTCTAGAGTGGAGACCACGTATTGGCAAGCGCAGTGTGGGACGACCGCCTGCCAGATGGACCGACGATCTTGTGAAAATCGCAGGAAGTCGTTGGATGCAGGTGGCATCGGACCGGTTACGCTGGAAAGCGATTGGGGAGGCCTATGTTCAGCAGTGGACAAGTATAGGCTGAGATGATGATGATGAAAGAAAAATATAAAATACCTTAAAAAATATCAAACATATGCCAATAAGAACGATTACGCAACATTCTGTCTCCTTCGTACTAGAGCCAAACGGCTAGAACAAGAGTGTTACAACAATTATATTAAGCGTTCGGAAGAGGCAATAATCGAGAACCCCAAAATGTTTTGGTCATTCATTAAATCTAACAAAAAGAGTTCCAACTCTCTTCCAGCAACATTGCACTACGAAGGGCAGTTAGCAGATACCGGTGAAGAGATCTGCAATTTATTTGCATCTTATTTTCAGTCCACCTTTCTATCTACTCAGTCAAATAATTGTGACTTTAATGTTCCATCACTTGATTATCCCTCAACAATCAACATCTTAACCAGTATTGGCAACGTGGAGATAATGTCGATTCAGTTTTTAAGTTATTAGAATCTACAGATTTAACCAAGGGCGCAGGGCCAGATGGTATTGTGCCAATTTTCATTAATAAATGTGCCAAATCCTTATCAGTACCACTTAGTATTCTATTTAAACGGTCCGTCACAGAAGGAATTGTACCTAGGATATGGAAATCCGCATTTATTACCCCGATTCACAAAAACGGAAGTAAAAATGATATCAATAATTACAGGCCATATCTAAACTGTGCATTTTTGCTAAAATATTCGAACGAATGGTATATTCTCAGATATATGAAGCACTTTCAGCAAATTTTATTTCAGAACAACACGGCTTCTTAAAAAAGCGATCGACCTCATCAAATCTTCTGTCTTTTATAGAATTTGTAACTGCTGGAATGGACTCTGGAGGACAGGTTGATGCTATATTTACAGACTTCAGTAAAGCATTTGACCGTATTGACCATCAAATGCTATTACAAAAAATCTTTTTCGCGGGAATAGCTTGTACAGATGGTTAGCTTCATATATAGAAAATCGCAC
This sequence comes from Phalera bucephala, assembly GCA_905147815.2. NCBI lineage: Eukaryota > Metazoa > Arthropoda > Insecta > Lepidoptera > Notodontidae > Phalera > Phalera bucephala. Next base: position 30,866,863 of record LR990612.1, read on the forward strand.
TCAGGCAGTAGTGGTCTGTGGTTTCTCTTCCGATTGGAACAATGTTCCTTCGGGCGTCCCTCAGGGCTCATTACTAGGACCCTTACTTTTTAACATATTCATAAACGATGTTATATCTTGTTTTCAATATTCTAACTTCCTGCTGTACGCCGATGATATGAAAATATTTAAAAAAATTGAGACCCTGAATGATTCCATCCAATTGCAAAAAGACCTAGACCGATTTGAAGAATATTGTTATAATTCGATGTAATGTATAAATTAGACCTTAATGTCAATTAATGTCATTCCATAAGTTTTACACGAAAATTAAAATTGATACATAATCAGTACATTCTTAAGGGTAACGTAGGGCTTTACGGCAGGTACAAGACATTCGTGATCTTGGTGTCATTCATGATTCCAAACTTACATATGAGAAACACATAGACCACATTTCCAAAAAAGCTAATAAAACGACGGGTTTTATAATCAGATCCAGCTGTCACTTTACAAACTTAAAAGTGATAAAAATCCTTTATTGTTCATTGGTGCGTAGTGTCTTGGAATATTTCTCACAAGTGTGGAACCCGCTTTACAATATTTATAACAACAGACTTGAGTCTATTCAGCGTAGATTTTTAAATTATTTGGAATATAAGTCAGGCATACACGACTACAATTATGAAGCAAGATGTCGCAGGCACCATATTCTGCCGCTACAAGAAAGAAGAAAAATTGTATAGTAAGGGCTAGTAAAACAAGGGAAATTTGCGTTTTCTATTCGTAGTATAGGTCTGGGACCATACAATATATATATTGTTTCAAGCGGCTTAATTAGCCTGCTATATTGATACCATTTCCCGACGAATTTTCATAGAAAATTTATAAACTTTTCATACATTCAACATTTTTGGCACATTCAAACATCGATTTTTCCCAAATTTTCTATAGACACTGACCTTGTTTTATATACCGTTGTGACGGCCTCGACGAGACCTATCTCTGGATACCACATTTGTGGGGCTAGCGCGAACATCTGCGAAAATCCAAAAACATACCGAGGTATAGTAAGGGCTAGTAAAACAAGGGAAATTTGCGTTTTCTATTCGTACTATAGGTCTGGGACCATACAATATATATTTAGTGTTTTAAGCGGCTTAATTAGCCTGCTATATTGACACCATTTCCCGACGAATTTTCATAGAAAATTTATAAACTTTTCATACATTCAACATTTTTGGCACATTCAAACATCGATTTTTCCGAAATTTTCTATAGACACTGACCTTGTTTTATATACCGTTGTGACGGCCTCGACGAGACCTATCTCTGGACACCACATTTGTGGAGCAAGCGCGAACATCTGCGAAAATCCAAAAACATACCGAGGTATAGTAAGGGCTAGTAAAACAAGGGAAATTTGCGTTTTCTATTCGTACTATAGGTCTGGGACCATACAATATGTATATTGTTTTAAGCGGCTTAATTAGCCTGCTATATTGACACCATTTCCCGACGAATTTTCTTAGAAAATTTATAAACTTTTCATACATTCAACATTTTTGGCACATTCAAACATCGATTTTTCCCAAATTTTCTATAGACACTGACCTTGTTTTATATACCGTTGTGACCGCCTCGACGAGACCTATCTCTGGACACCACATTTGTGGGGCTAGCGCACACATCTGCGAAAATCCAAAAACATACCGAGGTATAGTAAGGGCTAGTAAAACAAGGGAAATTTGCGTTTTCTATTCGTACTATAGGTCTGGGACCATACAATATATATTGTTTTAAGCGGCTTAATTAGCCTGCTATATTGACACCATTTCCCGACGAATTTTCAAAGAAAATTTATAAACTTTTCATACATTCAACATTTTTGGCACATTCAAACATCGATTTTTCCGAAATTTTCTATAGACACTGACCTTGTTTTATGTACCGTTGTGACCGCCTCGACGAGACCTATCTCTGGACACCACATTTGTGGGGCTAGCGCGAACATCTGCGAAAATCCAAAAACATACCGAGGTATAGTAAGGGCTAGTAAAACAAGGGAAATTTGCGTTTTCTATTCGTAGTATAGGTCTGGGACCATACAATATATACATTGTTTTAAGCGGCTTCATTAGCCTGCTATATTGACACCATTTCCCGACGAATTTTCATAGAAAATTTATAAACTTTTCATACATTCAACATTTTTGGCACATTCAAACATCGATTTTTCCGAAATTTTCTATAGACACTGACCTTGTTTTATATACCGTTGTGACCGCCTCGACGAGACCTATCTCTGGACACCACATTTGTAGAGCTAGCGCGAACATCTGCGAAAATCCAAAAACATACCGAGGTATAGTAAGGGCTAGTAAAACAAGGGAAATTTGCGTTTTCTATTCGTACTATAGGTCTGGAACCATACAATATATATTGTTTTAAGCGACTTAATTAGCCTGCTATATTGACACCATTTCCCGACGAATTTTCAAAGAAAATTTATAAACTTTTCATACATTCAACATTTTTGGCACATTCAAACATCGATTTTTCCGAAATTTTCTATAGACATTGACCTTGTTTTATATACCGTTGTGACCGCCTCGACGAGACCTATCTCTGGACACCACATTTGTGGGGCTAGCGCAAACATCTGCGAAAATCCAAAAACATACCGAGGTATAGTAAGGGCTAGTAAAACAAGGGAAATTTGCGTTTTCTATTCGTACTATAGGTCTGGGACCATACAATATATATATATTGTTTTAAGCGGCTTAATTAGCCTGCTATATTGACACCATTTCCCGACGAATTTTCATAGAAAATTTATAAACTTTTCATACATTCAACATTTTTGGCACATTCAAACATCGATTTTTCCCAAATTTTCTATAGACACTGACCTTGTTTTATATACCGTTGTGACGGCCTCGACGAGACCTATCTCTGGACACCACATTTGTGGGGCTAGCGCGAACATCTGCGAAAATCCAAAAACATACCGAGGTATAGTAAGGGCTAGTAAAACAAGGGAAATTTGCGTTTTCTATTCGTACTATAGGTCTGGGACCATACAATATGTATATTGTTTTAAGCGGCTTAATTAGCCTGCTATATTGACACCATTTCCCGACGAATTTTCATAGAAAATTTATAAACTTTTCATACATTCAACATTTTTGGCACATTCAAACATCGATTTTTCCCAAATTTTCTATAGACACTGACCTTGTTTTATATACCGTTGTGACGGCCTCGACGAGACCTATCTCTGGACACCACATTTGTGGAGCAAGCGCGAACATCTGCGAAAATCCAAAAACATACCGAGGTATAGTAAGGGCTAGTAAAACAAGGGAAATTTGCGTTTTCTATTCGTACTATAGGTCTGGGACCATACAATATGCATATTGTTTTAAGCGGCTTAATTAGCCTGCTATATTGATACCATTTCCCGACGAATTTTCATAGAAAATTTATAAACTTTTTATACATTCAACATTTTTGGCACATTCAAACATCGATTTTTCCCAAATTTTCTATAGACACTGACCTTGTTTTATATACCGTTGTGACGGCCTCGACGAGACCTATCTCTGGACACCACATTTGTGGAGCTAGCGCGAACATCTGCGAAAATCCAAAAACATACCGAGGTATAGTAAGGGCTAGTAAAACAAGAGAAATTTGCGTTTTCTATTCGTACTATAGGTCTGGGACCATACAATATATATATAGTGTTTTAAGCGGCTTAATTAGCCTGCTATATTGACACCATTTCCCGACGAATTTTCATAGAAAATTTATAAACTTTTCATACATTCAACATTTTTGGCACATTCAAACATCGATTTTTCCCAAATTTTCTATAGACACTGACCTTGTTTTATATACCGTTGTGACCGCCTCGACGAGACCTATCTCTGGACACCACATTTGTGGGGCTAGCGCGAACATCTGCGAAAATCCAAAAACATACCGAGGTATAGTAAGGGCTAGTAAAACAAGGGAAATTTGCGTTTTCTATTCGTACTATAGGTCTGGGACCATACAATATGTATATTGTTTTAAGCGGCTTAATTAGCCTGCTATATTGACACCATTTCCCGACGAATTTTCATAGAAAATTTATAAACTTTTCATACATTCAACATTTTTGGCACATTCAAACATCGATTTTTCCCAAATGTTCTATAGACACTGACCTTGTTTTATATACCGTTGTGACCGCCTCGACGAGACCTATCTCTGGACACCACATTTGTGGGGCTAGCGCGAACATCTGCGAAAATCCAAAAACATACCGAGGTATAGTAAGGGCTAGTAAAACAAGGGAAATTTGCGTTTTCTATTCGTACTATAGGTCTGGGACCATACAATATATATATTGTTTTAAGCGGCTTAATTAGCCTGCTATATTGCCACCATTTCCCGACGAATTTTCATAGAAAATTTATAAACTTTTCATACATTCAACATTTTTGGCACATTCAAACATCGATTTTTCCCAAATTTTCTATAGACACTGACCTTGTTTTATATACCGTTGTGACGGCCTCGACGAGACCTATCTCTGGACACCACATTTGTGGAGCAAGCGCGAACATCTGCGAAAATCCAAAAACATACCGAGGTATAGTAAGGGCTAGTAAAACAAGGGAAATTTGCGTTTTCTATTCGTACTATAGGTCTGGGACCATACAATATGTATATTGTTTTAAGCGGCTTAATTAGCCTGCTATATTGATACCATTTCCCGACGAATTTTCATAGAAAATTTATAAACTTTTTATACATTCAACATTTTTGGCACATTCAAACATCGATTTTTCCCAAATTTTCTATAGACACTGACCTTGTTTTATATACCGTTGTGACGGCCTCGACGAGACCTATCTCTGGACACCACATTTATGGAGCTAGCGCGAACATCTGCGAAAATCCAAAAACATACCGAGGTATAGTAAGGGCTAGTAAAACAAGGGAAATTTGCGTTTTCTATTCGTACTATAGGTCTGGGACCATACAATATATATATAGTGTTTTAAGCGGCTTAATTAGCCTGCTATATTGACACCATTTCCCGACGAATTTTCATAGAAAATTTATAAACTTTTCATACATTCAACATTTTTGGCACATTCAAACATCGATTTTTCCCAAATTTTCTATAGACACTGACCTTGTTTTATATACCGTTGTGACGGCCTCGACGAGACCTATCTCTGGACACCACATTTGTGGGGCTAGCGCGAACATCTGCAAAAATCCAAAAACATACCGAGGTATAGTAAGGGCTAGTAAAACAAGGGAAATTTGCGTTTTCTATTCGTACTATAGGTCTGGGACCATACAATATGTATATTGTTTTAAGCGGCTTAATTAGCCTGCTATATTGACACCATTTCCCGACGAATTTTCTTAGAAAATTTATAAACTTTTCATACATTCAACATTTTTGGCACATTCAAACATCGATTTTTCCCAAATTTTCTATAGACACTGACCTTGTTTTATATACCGTTGTGACCGCCTCGACGAGACCTATCTCTGGACACCACATTTGTGGGGCTAGCGCAAACATCTGCGAAAATCCAAAAACATACCGAGGTATAGTAAGGGCTAGTAAAACAAGGGAAATTTGCGTTTTCTATTCGTACTATAGGTCTGGGACCATACAATATATATTGTTTTAAGCGGCTTAATTAGCCTGCTATATTGACACCATTTCCCGACGAATTTTCAAAGAAAATTTATAAACTTTTCATACATTCAACATTTTTGGCACATTCAAACATCGATTTTTCCGAAATTTTCTATAGACACTGACCTTGTTTTATGTACCGTTGTGACCGCCTCGACGAGACCTATCTCTGGACACCACATTTGTGGGGCTAGCGCGAACATCTGCGAAAATCCAAAAACATACCGAGGTATAGTAAGGGCTAGTAAAACAAGGGAAATTTGCGTTTTCTATTCGTAGTATAGGTCTGGGACCATACAATATATACATTGTTTTAAGCGGCTTCATTAGCCTGCTATATTGACACCATTTCCCGACGAATTTTCATAGAAAATTTATAAACTTTTCATACATTCAACATTTTTGGCACATTCAAACATCGATTTTTCCGAAATTTTCTATAGACACTGACCTTGTTTTATATACCGTTGTGACGGCCTCGACGAGACCTATCTCTGGACACCACATTTGTGGGGCTAGCGCGAACATCTGCGAAAATCCAAAAACATACCGAGGTATAGTAAGGGCTAGTAAAACAAGGGAAATTTGCGTTTTCTATTCGTACTATAGGTCTGGGACCATACAATATGTATATTGTTTTAAGCGGCTTAATTAGCCTGCTATATTGACACCATTTCCCGACGAATTTTCATAGAAAATTTATAAACTTTTCATACATTCAACATTTTTGGCACATTCAAACATCGATTTTTCCCAAATTTTCTATAGACACTGACCTTGTTTTATATACCGTTGTGACGGCCTCGACGAGACCTATCTCTGGACACCACATTTGTGGAGCAAGCGCGAACATCTGCGAAAATCCAAAAACATACCGAGGTATAGTAAGGGCTAGTAAAACAAGGGAAATTTGCGTTTTCTATTCGTACTATAGGTCTGGGACCATACAATATGCATATTGTTTTAAGCGGCTTAATTAGCCTGCTATATTGATACCATTTCCCGACGAATTTTCATAGAAAATTTATAAACTTTTTATACATTCAACATTTTTGGCACATTCAAACATCGATTTTTCCCAAATTTTCTATAGACACTGACCTTGTTTTATATACCGTTGTGACGGCCTCGACGAGACCTATCTCTGGACACCACATTTGTGGAGCTAGCGCGAACATCTGCGAAAATCCAAAAACATACCGAGGTATAGTAAGGGCTAGTAAAACAAGAGAAATTTGCGTTTTCTATTCGTACTATAGGTCTGGGACCATACAATATATATATAGTGTTTTAAGCGGCTTAATTAGCCTGCTATATTGACACCATTTCCCGACGAATTTTCATAGAAAATTTATAAACTTTTCATACATTCAACATTTTTGGCACATTCAAACATCGATTTTTCCCAAATTTTCTATAGACACTGACCTTGTTTTATATACCGTTGTGACGGCCTCGACGAGACCTATCTCTGGACACCACATTTGTGGAGCAAGCGCGAACATCTGCGAAAATCCAAAAACATACCGAGGTATAGTAAGGGCTAGTAAAACAAGGGAAATTTGCGTTTTCTATTCGTACTATAGGTCTGGGACCATACAATATGTATATTGTTTTAAGCGGCTTAATTAGCCTGCTATATTGATACCATTTCCCGACGAATTTTCATAGAAAATTTATAAACTTTTTATACATTCAACATTTTTGGCACATTCAAACATCGATTTTTCCCAAATTTTCTATAGACACTGACCTTGTTTTATATACCGTTGTGACGGCCTCGACGAGACCTATCTCTGGACACCACATTTATGGAGCTAGCGCGAACATCTGCGAAAATCCAAAAACATACCGAGGTATAGTAAGGGCTAGTAAAACAAGGGAAATTTGCGTTTTCTATTCGTACTATAGGTCTGGGACCATACAATATATATATAGTGTTTTAAGCGGCTTAATTAGCCTGCTATATTGACACCATTTCCCGACGAATTTTCATAGAAAATTTATAAACTTTTCATACATTCAACATTTTTGGCACATTCAAACATCGATTTTTCCCAAATTTTCTATAGACACTGACCTTGTTTTATATACCGTTGTGACGGCCTCGACGAGACCTATCTCTGGACACCACATTTGTGGGGCTAGCGCGAACATCTGCAAAAATCCAAAAACATACCGAGGTATAGTAAGGGCTAGTAAAACAAGGGAAATTTGCGTTTTCTATTCGTACTATAGGTCTGGGACCATACAATATGTATATTGTTTTAAGCGGCTTAATTAGCCTGCTATATTGACACCATTTCCCGACGAATTTTCTTAGAAAATTTATAAACTTTTCATACATTCAACATTTTTGGCACATTCAAACATCGATTTTTCCCAAATTTTCTATAGACACTGACCTTGTTTTATATACCGTTGTGACCGCCTCGACGAGACCTATCTCTGGACACCACATTTGTGGAGCTAGCGCGAACAACTGCGAAAATCCAAAAACATACCGAGGTATAGTAAGGGCTAGTAAAACAAGGGAAATTTGCGTTTTCTATTCGTACTATAGGTCTGGGACCATACAATATATATATAGTGTTTTAAGCGGCTTAATTAGCCTGCTATATTGACACCATTTCCCGACGAATTTTCATAGAAAATTTATAAACTTTTCATACATTCAACATTTTTGGCACATTCAAACATCGATTTTTCCCAAATTTTCTATAGACACTGACCTTGTTTTATATACCGTTGTGACGGTCTCGACGAGACCTATCTCTGGACACCACATTTGTGGAGCTTGCGCGAACATCTGCGAAAATCCAAAAACATACCGAGGTATAGTAAGGGCTAGTAAAACAAGGGAAATTTGCGTTTTCTATTCGTACTATAGGTCTGGGACCATACAATATGTATATTGTTTTAAGCGGCTTAATTAGCCTGCTATATTGATACCATTTCCCGACGAATTTTCATAGAAAATTTATAAACTTTTCATACATTCAACATTTTTGGCACATTCAAACATCGATTTTTCCGAAATTTTCTATAGACACTGACCTTGTTTTATATACCGTTGTGACCGCCTCGACGAGACCTATCTCTGGACACGACAGTTGTGGGGCTAGCGCGAACATCTGCGAAAATCCAAAAACATACCGAGGTATAGTAAGGGCTAGTAAAACAAGGGAAATTTGCGTTTCCTATTCGTACTATAGGTCTGGGACCATACAATATATATTGTTTTAAGCGGCTTAATTAGCCTGCTATATTGACACCATTTCCCGACGAATTTTCTTAGAAAATTTATAAACTTTTCATACATTCAACATTTTTGGCACATTCAAACATCGATTTTTCCGAAATTTTCTATAGACACTGACCTTGTTTTATATACCGTTGTGACCGCCTCGACGAGACCTATCTCTGGACACCACATTTGTGGGGCTAGCGCGAACATCTGCGAAAATCCAAAAACATACCGAGGTATAGTAAGGGCTAGTAAAACACGGGAAATTTGCGTTTTCTATTCGTACTGTAGGTCTGGGACCATACAATATATACATTGTTTTAAGCGGCTTCATTAGCCTGCTATATTGACACCATTTCCCGACGAATTTTCATAGAAAATTTATAAACTTTTCATACATTCAACATTTTTGGCACATTCAAACATCGATTTTTCCCAAATTTTCTATAGACACTGACCTTGTTTTATATACCGTTGTGACCGCCTCGACAAGACCTATCTCTGGACACGACAGTTGTGGGGCTAGCGCGAACATCTGCGAAAATCCAAAAACATACCGAGGTATAGTAAGGGCTAGTAAAACAAGGGAAATTTGCGTTTTCTATTCGTACTATAGGTCTGGGACCATACAATATATATTGTTTTAAGCGGCTTATTAGCCTGCTATATTGACACCATTTCCCGACGAATTTTCATAGAAAATTTATAAACTTTTCATACATTCAACATTTTTGGCACATTCAAACATCGATTTTTCCGAAATTTTCTATAGACACTGACCTTGTTTTATATACCGTTGTGACCGCCTCGACGAGACCTATCTCTGGACACCACATTTGTGGGGCTAGCGCGAACATCTGCGAAAATCCAAAAACATACCGAGGTATAGTAAGGGCTAGTAAAACAAGGGAAATTTGCGTTTTCTATTCGTACTATAGGTCTGGGACCATACAATATATATATTGTTTTAAGCGGCTTAATTAGCCTGCTATATTGATACCATTTCCCGACGAATTTTCATAGAAAATTTATAAACTTTTCATACATTCAACATTTTTGGCACATTCAAACATCGATTTTTCCGAAATTTTCTATAGACACTGACCTTGTTTTATATACCGTTGTGACCGCCTCGACGAGACCTATCTCTGGACACGACAGTTGTGGGGCTAGCGCGAACATCTGCGAAAATCCAAAAACATACCGAGGTATAGTAAGGGCTAGTAAAACAAGGGAAATTTGCGTTTTCTATTCGTACTATAGGTCTGGGACCATACAATATATATTGTTTTAAGCGGCTTAATTAGCCTGCTATATTGACACCATTTCCCGACGAATTTTCAAAGAAAATTTATAAACTTTTCATACATTCAACATTTTTGGCACATTCAAACATCGATTTTTCCCAAATTTTCTATAGACACTGACCTTGTTTTATGTACCGTTGTGACCGCCTCGACGAGACCTATCTCTGGACACCACAGTTGTGGGGCTAGCGCGAACATCTGCGAAAATCCAAAAACATACCGAGGTATAGTAAGGGCTAGTAAAACAAGGGAAATTTGCGTTTTCTATTCGTACTATAGGTCGGGGACCATACAATATGTATATTGTTTTAAGCGGCTTAATTAGCCTGCTATATTGACACCATTTCCCGACGAATTTTCATAGAAAATTTATAAACTTTTCATACATTCAACATTTTTGGCACATTCAAACATCGATTTTTCCCAAATTTTCTATAGACACTGACCTTGTTTTATATACCGTTGTGACGGCCTCGACGAGACCTATCTCTGGACACCACATTTGTGGAGCTAGCGCGAACATCTGCGAAAATCCAAAAACATACCGAGGTATAGTAAGGGCTAGTAAAACAAGGGAAATTTGCGTTTTCTATTCGTACTATAGGTCTGGGACCATACAATATATATATATATATATATATATTGTTTTAAGCGGCTTAATTAGCCTGCTATATTGACACCATTTCCCGACGAATTTTCATAGAAAATTTATAAACTTTTCATACATTCAACATTTTTGGCACATTCAAACATCGATTTTTCCGAAATTTTCTATAGACACTGACCTTGTTTTATATACCGTTGTGACCGCCTCGACGAGACCTATCTCTGGATACCACATTTGTGGGGCTAGCGCGAACATCTGCGAAAATCCAAAAACATACCGAGGTATAGTAAGGGCTAGTAAAACAAGGGAAATTTGCGTTTTCTATTCGTACTATAGGTCTGGGACCATACAATATGTATATTGTTTTAAGCGGCTTAATTAGCCTGCTATATTGACACCATTTCCCGACGAATTTTCATAGAAAATTTATAAACTTTTCATACATTCAACATTTTTGGCACATTCAAACATCGATTTTTCCCAAATTTTCTATAGACACTGACCTTGTTTTATATACCGTTGTGACGGCCTCGACGAGACCTATCTCTGGACACCACATTTGTGGAGCAAGCGCGAACATCTGCGAAAATCCAAAAACATACCGAGGTATAGTAAGGGCTAGTAAAACAAGGGAAATTTGCGTTTTCTATTCGTACTATAGGTCTGGGACCATACAATATGTATATTGTTTTAAGCGGCTTAATTAGCCTGCTATATTGATACCATTTCCCGACGAATTTTCATAGAAAATTTATAAACTTTTTATACATTCAACATTTTTGGCACATTCAAACATCGATTTTTCCCAAATTTTCTATAGACACTGACCTTGTTTTATATACCGTTGTGACGGCCTCGACGAGACCTATCTCTGGACACTAAATTTGTGGAGCTAGCGTGAACATCTGCGAAAATCCAAAAACATACCGAGGTATAGTAAGGGCTAGTAAAACAAGGGAAATTTGCGTTTTCTATTCGTACTATAGGTCTGGGACCATACAATATGTATATTGTTTTAAGCGGCTTAATTAGCCTGCTATATTGACACCATTTCCCGACGAATTTTCATAGAAAATTTATAAACTTTTCATACATTCAACATTTTTGGCACATTCAAACATCGATTTTTCCCAAATTTTCTATAGACACTGACCTTGTTTTATATACCGTTGTGACCGCCTCGACGGGACCTATCTCTGGACACCACATTTGTGGGGCTAGCGCGAACATCTGCGAAAATCCAAAAACATACCGAGGTATAGTAAGGGCTAGTAAAACAAGGGAAATTTGCGTTTTCTATTCGTAGTTTAGGTCTGGGACCATACAATATGTATATTGTTTTAAGCGGCTTAATTAGCCTGCTATATTGATACCATTTCCCGACGAATTTTCATAGAAAATTTATAAACTTTTCATACATTCAACATTTTTGGCACATTCAAACATCGATTTTTCCCAAATTTTCTATAGACACTGACCTTGTTTTATATACCGTTGTGACCGCCTCGACGAGACCTATCTCTGGACACGACAGTTGTGGGGCTAGCGCGAACATCTGCGAAAATCCAAAAACATACCGAGGTATAGTAAGGGCTAGTAAAACAAGGGAAATTTGCGTTTTCTATTCGTACTATAGGTCTGGGACCATACAATATATATATTGTTTTAAGCGGCTTAATTAGCCTGCTATATTGACACCATTTCCCGACGAATTTTCATAGAAAATTTATAAACTTTTCATACATTCAACATTTTTGGCACATTCAAACATCGATTTTTCCCAAATTTTCTATAGACACTGACCTTGTTTTATATACCGTTGTGACGGCCTCGACGAGACCTATCTCTGGACACCACATTTGTGGAGCAAGCGCGAACATCTGCGAAAATCCAAAAACATACCGAGGTATAGTAAGGGCTAGTAAAACAAGGGAAATTTGCGTTTTCTATTCGTACTATAGGTCTGGGACCATACAATATGTATATTGTTTTAAGCGGCTTAATTAGCCTGCTATATTGATACCATTTCCCGACGAATTTTCATAGAAAATTTATAAACTTTTTATACATTCAACATTTTTGGCACATTCAAACATCGATTTTTCCCAAATTTTCTATAGACACTGACCTTGTTTTATATACCGTTGTGACGGCCTCGACGAGACCTATCTCTGGACACCACATTTGTGGAGCTAGCGCGAACATCTGCGAAAATCCAAAAACATACCGAGGTATAGTAAGGGCTAGTAAAACAAGGGAAATTTGCGTTTTCTATTCGTACTATAGGTCTGGGACCATACAATATATATATATAGTGTTTTAAGCGGCTTAATTAGCCTGCTATATTGACACCATTTCCCGACGAATTTTCATAGAAAATTTATAAACTTTTCATACATTCAACATTTTTGGCACATTCAAACATCGATTTTTCCCAAATTTTCTATAGACACTGACCTTGTTTTATATACCGTTGTGACGGCCTCGACGAGACCTATCTCTGGACACCACATTTGTGGAGCTAGCGCGAACATCTGCGAAAATCCAAAAACATACCGAGGTATAGTAAGGGCTAGTAAAACAAGGGAAATTTGCGTTTTCTATTCGTACTATAGGTCTGGGACCATACAATATGTATATTGTTTTAAGCGGCTTAATTAGCCTGCTATATTGACACCATTTCCCGACGAATTTTCATAGAAAATTTATAAACTTTTCATACATTCAACATTTTTGGCACATTCAAACATCGATTTTTCCGAAATTTTCTATAGACACTGACCTTGTTTTATATACCGTTGTGACCGCCTCGACGAGACCTATCTCTGGACACCACATTTGTGGGGCTAGCGCGAACATCTGCGAAAATCCAAAAACATACCGAGGTATAGTAAGGGCTAGTAAAACAAGGGAAATTTGCGTTTTCTATTCGTACTGTAGGTCTGGGACCATACAATATATATATATAGTGTTTTAAGCGGCTTAATTAGCCTGCTATATTGACACCATTTCCCGACGAATTTTCATAGAAAATTTATAAACTTTTCATACATTCAACATTTTTGGCACATTCAAACATCGATTTTTCCCAAATTTTCTATAGACACTGACCTTGTTTTATGTACCGTTGTGACCGCCTCGACGAGACCTATCTCTGGACACCACATTTGTGGGGCTAGCGCGAACATCTGCGAAAATCCAAAAACATACCGAGGTATAGTAAGGGCTAGTGAAACAAGGGAAATTTGCGTTTTCTATTCGTACTATAGGTCTGGGACCATACAATATATATATATATATATATTGTTTTAAGCGGCTTAATTAGCCTGCTATATTGACACCATTTCCCGACGAATTTTCATAGAAAATTTATAAACTTTTCATACATTCAACATTTTTGGCACATTCAAACATCGATTTTTCCCAAATTTTCTATAGACACTGACCTTGTTTTATATACCGTTGTGACGGCCTCGACGAGACCTATCTCTGGACACCACATTTGTGGAGCTAGCGCGAACATCTGCGAAAATCCAAAAACATACCGAGGTATAGTAAGGGCTAGTAAAACAAGGGAAATTTGCGTTTTCTATTCGTACTATAGGTCTGGGACCATACAATATATATATATAGTGTTTTAAGCGGCTTAATTAGCCTGCTATATTGACACCATTTCCCGACGAATTTTCATAGAAAATTTATAAACTTTTCATACATTCAACATTTTTGGCACATTCAAACATCGATTTTTCCCAAATTTTCTATAGACACTGACCTTGTTTTATATACCGTTGTGACGGCCTCGACGAGACCTATCTCTGGACACCACATTTGTGGAGCTAGCGCGAACATCTGCGAAAATCCAAAAACATACCGAGGTATAGTAAGGGCTAGTAAAACAAGGGAAATTTGCGTTTTCTATTCGTACTGTAGGTCTGGGACCATACAATATATATATTGTTTTAAGCGGCTTAATTAGCCTGCTATATTGACACCATTTCCCGACGAATTTTCATAGAAAATTTATAAACTTTTCATACATTCAACATTTTTGGCACATTCAAACATCGATTTTTCCGAAATTTTCTATAGACACTGACCTTGTTTTATATACCGTTGTGACCGCCTCGACGAGACCTATCTCTGGACACCACATTTGTGGGGCTAGCGCGAACATCTGCGAAAATCCAAAAACATACCGAGGTATAGTAAGGGCTAGTGAAACAAGGGAAATTTGCGTTTTCTATTCGTACTATAGGTCTGGGACCATACAATATATATATATATATATTGTTTTAAGCGGCTTAATTAGCCTGCTATATTGACACCATTTCCCGACGAATTTTCATAGAAAATTTATAAACTTTTCATACATTCAACATTTTTGGCACATTCAAACATCGATTTTTCCCAAATTTTCTATAGACACTGACCTTGTTTTATATACCGTTGTGACGGCCTCGACGAGACCTATCTCTGGACACCACATTTGTGGAGCTAGCGCGAACATCTGCGAAAATCCAAAAACATACCGAGGTATAGTAAGGGCTAGTAAAACAAGGGAAATTTGCGTTTTCTATTCGTACTATAGGTCTGGGACCATACAATATATATATATAGTGTTTTAAGCGGCTTAATTAGCCTGCTATATTGA
The DNA here is from genome assembly GCA_905147815.2 of Phalera bucephala. NCBI lineage: Eukaryota > Metazoa > Arthropoda > Insecta > Lepidoptera > Notodontidae > Phalera > Phalera bucephala. Next base: position 30,882,370 of record LR990612.1, read on the forward strand.
CACCATTTCCCGACGAATTTTCATAGAAAATTTATAAACTTTTCATACATTCAACATTTTTGGCACATTCAAACATCGATTTTTCCCAAATTTTCTATAGACACTGACCTTGTTTTATATACCGTTGTGACGGCCTCGACGAGACCTATCTCTGGACACCACATTTGTGGAGCTAGCGCGAACATCTGCGAAAATCCAAAAACATACCGAGGTATAGTAAGGGCTAGTAAAACAAGGGAAATTTGCGTTTTCTATTCGTACTGTAGGTCTGGGACCATACAATATATATATTGTTTTAAGCGGCTTAATTAGCCTGCTATATTGACACCATTTCCCGACGAATTTTCATAGAAAATTTATAAACTTTTCATACATTCAACATTTTTGGCACATTCAAACATCGATTTTTCCGAAATTTTCTATAGACACTGACCTTGTTTTATATACCGTTGTGACCGCCTCGACGAGACCTATCTCTGGACACCACATTTGTGGGGCTAGCGCGAACATCTGCGAAAATCCAAAAACATACCGAGGTATAGTAAGGGCTAGTAAAACAAGGGAAATTTGCGTTTTCTATTCGTACTGTAGGTCTGGGACCATACAATATATATATAGTGTTTTAAGCGGCTTAATTAGCCTGCTATATTGACACCATTTCCCGGCGAATTTTCATAGAAAATTTATAAACTTTTCATACATTCAACATTTTTGGCACATTCAAACATCGATTTTTCCCAAATTTTCTATAGACACTGACCTTGTTTTATGTACCGTTGTGACCGCCTCGACGAGACCTATCTCTGGACACCACAGTTGTGGGGCTAGCGCGAACATCTGCGAAAATCCAAAAACATACCGAGGTATAGTAAGGGCTAGTAAAACAAGGGAAATTTGCGTTTTCTATTCGTACTATAGGTCTGGGACCATACAATATATATTGTTTTAAGCGACTTAATTAGCCTGCTATATTGACACCATTTCCCGACGAATTTTCAAAGAAAATTTATAAACTTTTCATACATTCAACATTTTTGGCACATTCAAACATCGATTTTTCCCAAATTTTCTATAGACACTGACCTTGTTTTATATACCGTTGTGACGGCCTCGACGAGACCTATCTCTGGACACCACATTTGTGGAGCTAGCGCGAACATCTGCGAAAATCCAAAAACATACCGAGGTATAGTAAGGGCTAGTAAAACAAGGGAAATTTGCGTTTTCTATTCGTACTATAGGTCTGGGACCATACAATATGTATATTGTTTTAAGCGGCTTAATTAGCCTGCTATATTGACACCATTTCCCGACGAATTTTCATAGAAAATTTATAAACTTTTCATACATTCAACATTTTTGGCACATTCAAACATCGATTTTTCCGAAATTTTCTATAGACACTGACCTTGTTTTATATACCGTTGTGACCGCCTCGACGAGACCTATCTCTGGACACCACATTTGTGGGGCTAGCGCGAACATCTGCGAAAATCCAAAAACATACCGAGGTATAGTAAGGGCTAGTAAAACAAGGGAAATTTGCGTTTTCTATTCGTACTGTAGGTCTGGGACCATACAATATATATATAGTGTTTTAAGCGGCTTAATTAGCCTGCTATATTGACACCATTTCCCGGCGAATTTTCATAGAAAATTTATAAACTTTTCATACATTCAACATTTTTGGCACATTCAAACATCGATTTTTCCGAAATTTTCTATAGACACTGACCTTGTTTTATATACCGTTGTGACGGCCTCGACGAGACCTATCTCTGGACACCACATTTGTGGAGCTAGCGCGAACATCTGCGAAAATCCAAAAACATACCGAGGTATAGTAAGGGCTAGTAAAACAAGGGAAATTTGCGTTTTCTATTCGTACTATAGGTCTGGGACCATACAATATGTATATTGTTTTAAGCGGCTTAATTAGCCTGCTATATTGACACCATTTCCCGACGAATTTTCATAGAAAATTTATAAACTTTTCATACATTCAACATTTTTGGCACATTCAAACATCGATTTTTCCGAAATTTTCTATAGACACTGACCTTGTTTTATATACCGTTGTGACCGCCTCGACGAGACCTATCTCTGGACACCACATTTGTGGGGCTAGCGCGAACATCTGCGAAAATCCAAAAACATACCGAGGTATAGTAAGGGCTAGTAAAAATAGGGAAATTTGCGTTTTCTATTCGTACTGTAGGTCTGGGACCATACAATATATATATAGTGTTTTAAGCGGCTTAATTAGCCTGCTATATTGACACCATTTCCCGACGAATTTTCAAAGAAAATTTATAAACTTTTCATACATTCAACATTTTTGGCACATTCAAACATCGATTTTTCCCAAATTTTCTATAGACACTGACCTTGTTTTATATACCGTTGTGACGGCCTCGACGAGACCTATCTCTGGACACCACATTTGTGGAGCTAGCGCGAACATCTGCGAAAATCCAAAAACATACCGAGGTATAGTAAGGGCTAGTAAAACAAGGGAAATTTGCGTTTTCTATTCGTACTATAGGTCTGGGACCATACAATATGTATATTGTTTTAAGCGGCTTAATTAGCCTGCTATATTGACACCATTTCCCGACGAATTTTCATAGAAAATTTATAAACTTTTCATACATTCAACATTTTTGGCACATTCAAACATCGATTTTTCCCAAATTTTCTATAGACACTGACCTTGTTTTATGTACCGTTGTGACCGCCTCGACGAGACCTATCTCTGGACACCACAGTTGTGGGGCTAGCGCGAACATCTGCGAAAATCCAAAAACATACCGAGGTATAGTAAGGGCTAGTAAAACAAGGGAAATTTGCGTTTTCTATTCGTACTATAGGTCTGGGACCATACAATATATATTGTTTTAAGCGGCTTAATTAGCCTGCTATATTGACACCATTTCCCGACGAATTTTCAAAGAAAATTTATAAACTTTTCATACATTCAACATTTTTGGCACATTCAAACATCGATTTTTCCGAAATTTTCTATAGACACTGACCTTGTTTTATATACCGTTGTGACCGCCTCGACGAGACCTATCTCTGGACACCACATTTGTGGGGCTAGCGCGAACATCTGCGAAAATCCAAAAACATACCGAGGTATAGTAAGGGCTAGTAAAACAAGGGAAATTTGCGTTTTCTATTCGTACTGTAGGTCTGGGACCATACAATATATATATAGTGTTTTAAGCGGCTTAATTAGCCTGCTATATTGACACCATTTCCCGACGAATTTTCATAGAAAATTTATAAACTTTTCATACATTCAACATTTTTGGCACATTCAAACATCGATTTTTCCCAAATTTTCTATAGACACTGACCTTGTTTTATGTACCGTTGTGACCGCCTCGACGAGACCTATCTCTGGACACCACATTTGTGGGGCTAGCGCGAACATCTGCGAAAATCCAAAAACATACCGAGGTATAGTAAGGGCTAGTGAAACAAGGGAAATTTGCGTTTTCTATTCGTACTATAGGTCTGGGACCATACAATATATATATATATATATATTGTTTTAAGCGGCTTAATTAGCCTGCTATATTGACACCATTTCCCGACGAATTTTCATAGAAAATTTATAAACTTTTCATACATTCAACATTTTTGGCACATTCAAACATCGATTTTTCCCAAATTTTCTATAGACACTGACCTTGTTTTATATACCGTTGTGACGGCCTCGACGAGACCTATCTCTGGACACCACATTTGTGGAGCTAGCGCGAACATCTGCGAAAATCCAAAAACATACCGAGGTATAGTAAGGGCTAGTAAAACAAGGGAAATTTGCGTTTTCTATTCGTACTATAGGTCTGGGACCATACAATATATAGATAGTGTTTTAAGCGGCTTAATTAGCCTGCTATATTGACACCATTTCCCGACGAATTTTCATAGAAAATTTATAAACTTTTCATACATTCAACATTTTTGGCACATTCAAACATCGATTTTTCCCAAATTTTCTATAGACATTGACCTTGTTTTATATACCGTTGTGACGGCCTCGACGAGACCTATCTCTGGACACCACATTTGTGGAGCTAGCGCGAACATCTGCGAAAATCCAAAAACATACCGAGGTATAGTAAGGGCTAGTAAAACAAGGGAAATTTGCGTTTTCTATTCGTACTATAGGTCTGGGACCATACAATATGTATATTGTTTTAAGCGGCTTAATTAGCCTGCTATATTGACACCATTTCCCGACGAATTTTCATAGAAAATTTATAAACTTTTCATACATTCAACATTTTTGGCACATTCAAACATCGATTTTTCCGAAATTTTCTATAGACACTGACCTTGTTTTATATACCGTTGTGACCGCCTCGACGAGACCTATCTCTGGACACCACATTTGTGGGGCTAGCGCGAACATCTGCGAAAATCCAAAAACATACCGAGGTATAGTAAGGGCTAGTAAAACAAGGGAAATTTGCGTTTTCTATTCGTACTGTAGGTCTGGGACCATACAATATATATATTGTTTTAAGCGGCTTAATTAGCCTGCTATATTGACACCATTTCCCGACGAATTTTCATAAAAAATTTATAAACTTTTCATACATTCAACATTTTTGGCACATTCAAACATCGATTTTTCCCAAATTTTCTATAGACACTGACCTTGTTTTATGTACCGTTGTGACCGCCTCGACGAGACCTATCTCTGGACACCACATTTGTGGGGCTAGCGCGAACATCTGCGAAAATCCAAAAACATACCGAGGTATAGTAAGGGCTAGTGAAACAAGGGAAATTTGCGTTTTCTATTCGTACTATAGGTCTGGGACCATACAATATATATATATATATTGTTTTAAGCGGCTTAATTAGCCTGCTATATTGACACCATTTCCCGACGAATTTTCAAAGAAAATTTATAAACTTTTCATACATTCAACATTTTTGGCACATTCAAACATCGATTTTTCCGAAATTTTCTATAGACACTGACCTTGTTTTATATACCGTTGTGACCGCCTCGACGAGACCTATCTCTGGACACCACATTTGTGGGGCTAGCGCGAACATCTGCGAAAATCCAAAAACATACCGAGGTATAGTAAGGGCTAGTAAAACAAGGGAAATTTGCGTTTTCTATTCGTACTATAGGTCTGGGACCATACAATATATATATATAGTGTTTTAAGCGGCTTAATTAGCCTGCTATATTGACACCATTTCCCGACGAATTTTCATAGAAAATTTATAAACTTTTCATACATTCAACATTTTTGGCACATTCAAACATCGATTTTTCCCAAATTTTCTATAGACACTGACCTTGTTTTATATACCGTTGTGACCGCCTCGACGAGACCTATCTCTGGATACCACATTTGTGGGGCTAGCGCGAACATCTGCGAAAATCCAAAAACATACCGAGGTATAGTAAGGGCTAGTAAAACAAGGGAAATTTGCGTTTTCTATTCGTACTATAGGTCTGGGACCATACAATATATATTGTTTTAAGCGGCTTAATTAGCCTGCTATATTGACACCATTTCCCGACGAATTTTCATAGAAAATTTATAAACTTTTCATACATTCAACATTTTTGGCACATTCAAACATCGATTTTTCCCAAATTTTCTATAGACACTGACCTTGTTTTATATACCGCTGTGACCGCCTCGACGAGACCTATCTCTGGACACGACAGTTGTGGGGCTAGCGCGAACATCTGCGAAAATCCAAAAACATACCGAGGTATAGTAAGGGCTAGTAAAACAAGGGAAATTTGCGTTTTCTATTCGTACTATAGGTCTGGGACCATACAATATATATTGTTTTAAGCGACTTAATTAGCCTGCTATATTGACACCATTTCCCGACGAATTTTCAAAGAAAATTTATAAACTTTTCATACATTCAACATTTTTGGCACATTCAAACATCGATTTTTCCGAAATTTTCTATAGACATTGACCTTGTTTTATATACCGTTGTGACCGCCTCGACGAGACCTATCTCTGGACACCACATTTGTGGGGCTAGCGCGAACATCTGCGAAAATCCAAAAACATACCGAGGTATAGTAAGGGCTAGTAAAACAAGGGAAATTTGCGTTTTCTATTCGTAGTATAGGTCTGGGACCATACAATATATATATAGTGTTTTAAGCGGCTTAATTAGCCTGCTATATTGATACCATTTCCCGACGAATTTTCATAGAAAATTTATAAACTTTTCATACATTCAACATTTTTGGCACATTCAAACATCGATTTTTCCCAAATTTTCTATAGACACTGACCTTGTTTTATATACCGTTGTGACCGCCTCGACGAGACCTATCTCTGGATACCACATTTGTGGGGCTAGCGCGAACATCTGCGAAAATCCAAAAACATACCGAGGTATAGTAAGGGCTAGTAAAACAAGGGAAATTTGCGTTTTCTATTCGTACTATAGGTCTGGGACCATACAATATGTATATTGTTTTAAGCGGCTTAATTAGCCTGCTATATTGACACCATTTCCCGACGAATTTTCAAAGAAAATTTATAAACTTTTCATACATTCAACATTTTTGGCACATTCAAACATCGATTTTTCCGAAATTTTCTATAGACCCTGACCTTGTTTTATATACCGTTGTGACCGCCTCGACGAAACCTATCTCTGGACACCACATTTGTGGGGCTAGCGCGAACATCTGCGAAAATCCAAAAACATACCGAGGTATAGTAAGGGCTAGTAAAACAAGGGAAATTTGCGTTTTCTATTCGTACTGTAGGTCTGGGACCATACAATATATATATTGTTTTAAGCGGCTTAATTAGCCTGCTATATTGATACCATTTCCCGACGAATTTTCATAGAAAATTTATAAACTTTTCATACATTCAACATTTTTGGCACATTCAAACATCGATTTTACCCAAATTTTCTATAGACACTGACCTTGTTTTATATACCGTTGTGACCGCCTCGACGAGACCTATCTCTGGACACCACATTTGTGGGGCTAGCGCGAACATCTGCGAAAATCCAAAAACATACCGAGGTATAGTAAGGGCTAGTAAAACAAGGGAAATTTGCGTTTTCTATTCGTACTGTAGGTCTGGGACCATACAATATATACATTGTTTTAAGCGGCTTCATTAGCCTGCTATATTGACACCATTTCCCGACGAATTTTCATAGAAAATTTATAAACTTTTCATACATTCAACATTTTTGGCACATTCAAACATCGATTTTTCCCAAATTTTCTATAGACACTGACCTTGTTTTATATACCGTTGTGACGGCCTCGACGAGACCTATCTCTGGACACCACATTTGTGGAGCAAGCGCGAACATCTGCGAAAATCCAAAAACATACCGAGGTATAGTAAGGGCTAGTAAAACAAGGGAAATTTGCGTTTTCTATTCGTACTATAGGTCTGGGACCATACAATATGTATATTGTTTTAAGCGGCTTAATTAGCCTGCTATATTGACACCATTTCCCGACGAATTTTCATAGAAAATTTATAAACTTTTCATACATTCAACATTTTTGGCACATTCAAACATCGATTTTTCCCAAATTTTCTATAGACACTGACCTTGTTTTATGTACCGTTGTGACCGCCTCGACGAGACCTATCTCTGGACACCACATTTGTGGGGCTAGCGCGAACATCTGCGAAAATCCAAAAACATACCGAGGTATAGTAAGGGCTAGTGAAACAAGGGAAATTTGCGTTTTCTATTCGTACTATAGGTCTGGGACCATACAATATATATATATATATATTGTTTTAAGCGGCTTAATTAGCCTGCTATATTGACACCATTTCCCGACGAATTTTCAAAGAAAATTTATAAACTTTTCATACATTCAACATTTTTGGCACATTCAAACATCGATTTTTCCGAAATTTTCTATAGACATTGACCTTGTTTTATATACCGTTGTGACCGCCTCGACGAGACCTATCTCTGGACACCACATTTGTGGGGCTAGCGCGAACATCTGCGAAAATCCAAAAACATACCGAGGTATAGTAAGGGCTAGTAAAACAAGGGAAATTTGCGTTTTCTATTCGTACTATAGGTCTGGGACCATACAATATATATATATAGTGTTTTAAGCGGCTTAATTAGCCTGCTATATTGACACCATTTCCCGACGAATTTTCATAGAAAATTTATAAACTTTTCATACATTCAACATTTTTGGCACATTCAAACATCGATTTTTCCCAAATTTTCTATAGACACTGACCTTGTTTTATATACCGTTGTGACCGCCTCGACGAGACCTATCTCTGGATACCACATTTGTGGGGCTAGCGCGAACATCTGCGAAAATCCAAAAACATACCGAGGTATAGTAAGGGCTAGTAAAACAAGGGAAATTTGCGTTTTCTATTCGTACTATAGGTCTGGGACCATACAATATATATTGTTTTAAGCGGCTTAATTAGCCTGCTATATTGACACCATTTCCCGACGAATTTTCATAGAAAATTTATAAACTTTTCATACATTCAACATTTTTGGCACATTCAAACATCGATTTTTCCCAAATTTTCTATAGACACTGACCTTGTTTTATATACCGCTGTGACCGCCTCGACGAGACCTATCTCTGGACACGACAGTTGTGGGGCTAGCGCGAACATCTGCGAAAATCCAAAAACATACCGAGGTATAGTAAGGGCTAGTAAAACAAGGGAAATTTGCGTTTTCTATTCGTACTATAGGTCTGGGACCATACAATATATATTGTTTTAAGCGACTTAATTAGCCTGCTATATTGACACCATTTCCCGACGAATTTTCAAAGAAAATTTATAAACTTTTCATACATTCAACATTTTTGGCACATTCAAACATCGATTTTTCCGAAATTTTCTATAGACATTGACCTTGTTTTATATACCGTTGTGACCGCCTCGACGAAACCTATCTCTGGACACCACATTTGTGGGGCTAGCGCGAACATCTGCGAAAATCCAAAAACATACCGAGGTATAGTAAGGGCTAGTAAAACAAGGGAAATTTGCGTTTTCTATTCGTAGTATAGGTCTGGGACCATACAATATATATATTGTTTTAAGCGGCTTAATTAGCCTGCTATATTGATACCATTTCCCGACGAATTTTCATAGAAAATTTATAAACTTTTCATACATTCAACATTTTTGGCACATTCAAACATCGATTTTTCCCAAATTTTCTATAGACACTGACCTTGTTTTATATACCGTTGTGACCGCCTCGACGAGACCTATCTCTGGATACCACATTTGTGGGGCTAGCGCGAACATCTGCGAAAATCCAAAAACATACCGAGGTATAGTAAGGGCTAGTAAAACAAGGGAAATTTGCGTTTTCTATTCGTACTATAGGTCTGGGACCATACAATATGTATATTGTTTTAAGCGGCTTAATTAGCCTGCTATATTGACACCATTTCCCGACGAATTTTCAAAGAAAATTTATAAACTTTTCATACATTCAACATTTTTGGCACATTCAAACATCGATTTTTCCGAAATTTTCTATAGACCCTGACCTTGTTTTATATACCGTTGTGACCGCCTCGACGAAACCTATCTCTGGACACCACATTTGTGGGGCTAGCGCGAACATCTGCGAAAATCCAAAAACATACCGAGGTATAGTAAGGGCTAGTAAAACAAGGGAAATTTGCGTTTTCTATTCGTACTGTAGGTCTGGGACCATACAATATATATATTGTTTTAAGCGGCTTAATTAGCCTGCTATATTGATACCATTTCCCGACGAATTTTCATAGAAAATTTATAAACTTTTCATACATTCAACATTTTTGGCACATTCAAACATCGATTTTACCCAAATTTTCTATAGACACTGACCTTGTTTTATATACCGTTGTGACGGCCTCGACGAGACCTATCTCTGGACACCACATTTGTGGAGCTAGCGCGAACATCTGCGAAAATCCAAAAACATACCGAGGTATAGTAAGGGCTAGTAAAACAAGGGAAATTTGCGTTTTCTATTCGTACTGTAGGTCTGGGACCATACAATATATATATTGTTTTAAGCGGCTTAATTAGCCTGCTATATTGACACCATTTCCCGACGAATTTTCATAGAAAATTTATAAACTTTTCATACATTCAACATTTTTGGCACATTCAAACATCGATTTTTCCGAAATTTTCTATAGACACTGACCTTGTTTTATATACCGTTGTGACCGCCTCGACGAGACCTATCTCTGGACACCACATTTGTGGGGCTAGCGCGAACATCTGCGAAAATCCAAAAACATACCGAGGTATAGTAAGGGCTAGTAAAACAAGGGAAATTTGCGTTTTCTATTCGTACTGTAGGTCTGGGACCATACAATATATATATAGTGTTTTAAGCGGCTTAATTAGCCTGCTATATTGACACCATTTCCCGGCGAATTTTCATAGAAAATTTATAAACTTTTCATACATTCAACATTTTTGGCACATTCAAACATCGATTTTTCCCAAATTTTCTATAGACACTGACCTTGTTTTATGTACCGTTGTGACCGCCTCGACGAGACCTATCTCTGGACACCACAGTTGTGGGGCTAGCGCGAACATCTGCGAAAATCCAAAAACATACCGAGGTATAGTAAGGGCTAGTAAAACAAGGGAAATTTGCGTTTTCTATTCGTACTATAGGTCTGGGACCATACAATATATATTGTTTTAAGCGGCTTAATTAGCCTGCTATATTGACACCATTTCCCGACGAATTTTCAAAGAAAATTTATAAACTTTTCATACATTCAACATTTTTGGCACATTCAAACATCGATTTTTCCCAAATTTTCTATAGACACTGACCTTGTTTTATATACCGTTGTGACGGCCTCGACGAGACCTATCTCTGGACACCACATTTGTGGAGCTAGCGCGAACATCTGCGAAAATCCAAAAACATACCGAGGTATAGTAAGGGCTAGTAAAACAAGGGAAATTTGCGTTTTCTATTCGTACTATAGGTCTGGGACCATACAATATGTATATTGTTTTAAGCGGCTTAATTAGCCTGCTATATTGACACCATTTCCCGACGAATTTTCATAGAAAATTTATAAACTTTTCATACATTCAACATTTTTGGCACATTCAAACATCGATTTTTCCGAAATTTTCTATAGACACTGACCTTGTTTTATATACCGTTGTGACCGCCTCGACGAGACCTATCTCTGGACACCACATTTGTGGGGCTAGCGCGAACATCTGCGAAAATCCAAAAACATACCGAGGTATAGTAAGGGCTAGTAAAACAAGGGAAATTTGCGTTTTCTATTCGTACTGTAGGTCTGGGACCATACAATATATATATAGTGTTTTAAGCGGCTTAATTAGCCTGCTATATTGACACCATTTCCCGGCGAATTTTCATAGAAAATTTATAAACTTTTCATACATTCAACATTTTTGGCACATTCAAACATCGATTTTTCCCAAATTTTCTATAGACACTGACCTTGTTTTATGTACCGTTGTGACCGCCTCGACGAGACCTATCTCTGGACACCACAGTTGTGGGGCTAGCGCGAACATCTGCGAAAATCCAAAAACATACCGAGGTATAGTAAGGGCTAGTAAAACAAGGGAAATTTGCGTTTTCTATTCGTACTATAGGTCTGGGACCATACAATATATATTGTTTTAAGCGACTTAATTAGCCTGCTATATTGACACCATTTCCCGACGAATTTTCAAAGAAAATTTATAAACTTTTCATACATTCAACATTTTTGGCACATTCAAACATCGATTTTTCCCAAATTTTCTATAGACACTGACCTTGTTTTATATACCGTTGTGACGGCCTCGACGAGACCTATCTCTGGACACCACATTTGTGGAGCTAGCGCGAACATCTGCGAAAATCCAAAAACATACCGAGGTATAGTAAGGGCTAGTAAAACAAGGGAAATTTGCGTTTTCTATTCGTACTATAGGTCTGGGACCATACAATATGTATATTGTTTTAAGCGGCTTAATTAGCCTGCTATATTGACACCATTTCCCGACGAATTTTCATAGAAAATTTATAAACTTTTCATACATTCAACATTTTTGGCACATTCAAACATCGATTTTTCCGAAATTTTCTATAGACACTGACCTTGTTTTATATACCGTTGTGACCGCCTCGACGAGACCTATCTCTGGACACCACATTTGTGGGGCTAGCGCGAACATCTGCGAAAATCCAAAAACATACCGAGGTATAGTAAGGGCTAGTAAAACAAGGGAAATTTGCGTTTTCTATTCGTACTGTAGGTCTGGGACCATACAATATATATATAGTGTTTTAAGCGGCTTAATTAGCCTGCTATATTGACACCATTTCCCGGCGAATTTTCATAGAAAATTTATAAACTTTTCATACATTCAACATTTTTGGCACATTCAAACATCGATTTTTCCGAAATTTTCTATAGACACTGACCTTGTTTTATATACCGTTGTGACGGCCTCGACGAGACCTATCTCTGGACACCACATTTGTGGAGCTAGCGCGAACATCTGCGAAAATCCAAAAACATACCGAGGTATAGTAAGGGCTAGTAAAACAAGGGAAATTTGCGTTTTCTATTCGTACTATAGGTCTGGGACCATACAATATGTATATTGTTTTAAGCGGCTTAATTAGCCTGCTATATTGACACCATTTCCCGACGAATTTTCATAGAAAATTTATAAACTTTTCATACATTCAACATTTTTGGCACATTCAAACATCGATTTTTCCGAAATTTTCTATAGACACTGACCTTGTTTTATATACCGTTGTGACCGCCTCGACGAGACCTATCTCTGGACACCACATTTGTGGGGCTAGCGCGAACATCTGCGAAAATCCAAAAACATACCGAGGTATAGTAAGGGCTAGTAAAACAAGGGAAATTTGCGTTTTCTATTCGTACTGTAGGTCTGGGACCATACAATATATATATAGTGTTTTAAGCGGCTTAATTAGCCTGCTATATTGACACCATTTCCCGACGAATTTTCAAAGAAAATTTATAAACTTTTCATACATTCAACATTTTTGGCACATTCAAACATCGATTTTTCCCAAATTTTCTATAGACACTGACCTTGTTTTATATACCGTTGTGACGGCCTCGACGAGACCTATCTCTGGACACCACATTTGTGGAGCTAGCGCGAACATCTGCGAAAATCCAAAAACATACCGAGGTATAGTAAGGGCTAGTAAAACAAGGGAAATTTGCGTTTTCTATTCGTACTATAGGTCTGGGACCATACAATATGTATATTGTTTTAAGCGGCTTAATTAGCCTGCTATATTGACACCATTTCCCGACGAATTTTCATAGAAAATTTATAAACTTTTCATACATTCAACATTTTTGGCACATTCAAACATCGATTTTTCCCAAATTTTCTATAGACACTGACCTTGTTTTATGTACCGTTGTGACCGCCTCGACGAGACCTATCTCTGGACACCACAGTTGTGGGGCTAGCGCGAACATCTGCGAAAATCCAAAAACATACCGAGGTATAGTAAGGGCTAGTAAAACAAGGGAAATTTGCGTTTTCTATTCGTACTATAGGTCTGGGACCATACAATATGTATATTGTTTTAAGCGGCTTAATTAGCCTGCTATATTGACACCATTTCCCGACGAATTTTCAAAGAAAATTTATAAACTTTTCATACATTCAACATTTTTGGCACATTCAAACATCGATTTTTCCGAAATTTTCTATAGACCCTGACCTTGTTTTATATACCGTTGTGACCGCCTCGACGAAACCTATCTCTGGACACCACATTTGTGGGGCTAGCGCGAACATCTGCGAAAATCCAAAAACATACCGAGGTATAGTAAGGGCTAGTAAAACAAGGGAAATTTGCGTTTTCTATTCGTACTGTAGGTCTGGGACCATACAATATATATATAGTGTTTTAAGCGGCTTAATTAGCCTGCTATATTGACACCATTTCCCGACGAATTTTCATAGAAAATTTATAAACTTTTCATACATTCAACATTTTTGGCACATTCAAACATCGATTTTTCCCAAATTTTCTATAGACACTGACCTTGTTTTATGTACCGTTGTGACCGCCTCGACGAGACCTATCTCTGGACACCACATTTGTGGGGCTAGCGCGAACATCTGCGAAAATCCAAAAACATACCGAGGTATAGTAAGGGCTAGTGAAACAAGGGAAATTTGCGTTTTCTATTCGTACTATAGGTCTGGGACCATACAATATATATATATATATATATTGTTTTAAGCGGCTTAATTAGCCTGCTATATTGACACCATTTCCCGACGAATTTTCATAGAAAATTTATAAACTTTTCATACATTCAACATTTTTGGCACATTCAAACATCGATTTTTCCCAAATTTTCTATAGACACTGACCTTGTTTTATATACCGTTGTGACGGCCTCGACGAGACCTATCTCTGGACACCACATTTGTGGAGCTAGCGCGAACATCTGCGAAAATCCAAAAACATACCGAGGTATAGTAAGGGCTAGTAAAACAAGGGAAATTTGCGTTTTCTATTCGTACTATAGGTCTGGGACCATACAATATATAGATAGTGTTTTAAGCGGCTTAATTAGCCTGCTATATTGACACCATTTCCCGACGAATTTTCATAGAAAATTTATAAACTTTTCATACATTCAACATTTTTGGCACATTCAAACATCGATTTTTCCCAAATTTTCTATAGACATTGACCTTGTTTTATATACCGTTGTGACGGCCTCGACGAGACCTATCTCTGGACACCACATTTGTGGAGCTAGCGCGAACATCTGCGAAAATCCAAAAACATACCGAGGTATAGTAAGGGCTAGTAAAACAAGGGAAATTTGCGTTTTCTATTCGTACTATAGGTCTGGGACCATACAATATGTATATTGTTTTAAGCGGCTTAATTAGCCTGCTATATTGACACCATTTCCCGACGAATTTTCATAGAAAATTTATAAACTTTTCATACATTCAACATTTTTGGCACATTCAAACATCGATTTTTCCGAAATTTTCTATAGACACTGACCTTGTTTTATATACCGTTGTGACCGCCTCGACGAGACCTATCTCTGGACACCACATTTGTGGGGCTAGCGCGAACATCTGCGAAAATCCAAAAACATACCGAGGTATAGTAAGGGCTAGTAAAACAAGGGAAATTTGCGTTTTCTATTCGTACTGTAGGTCTGGGACCATACAATATATATATTGTTTTAAGCGGCTTAATTAGCCTGCTATATTGACACCATTTCCCGACGAATTTTCATAAAAAATTTATAAACTTTTCATACATTCAACATTTTTGGCACATTCAAACATCGATTTTTCCCAAATTTTCTATAGACACTGACCTTGTTTTATGTACCGTTGTGACCGCCTCGACGAGACCTATCTCTGGACACCACATTTGTGGGGCTAGCGCGAACATCTGCGAAAATCCAAAAACATACCGAGGTATAGTAAGGGCTAGTGAAACAAGGGAAATTTGCGTTTTCTATTCGTACTATAGGTCTGGGACCATACAATATATATATATATATTGTTTTAAGCGGCTTAATTAGCCTGCTATATTGACACCATTTCCCGACGAATTTTCAAAGAAAATTTATAAACTTTTCATACATTCAACATTTTTGGCACATTCAAACATCGATTTTTCCGAAATTTTCTATAGACACTGACCTTGTTTTATATACCGTTGTGACCGCCTCGACGAGACCTATCTCTGGACACCACATTTGTGGGGCTAGCGCGAACATCTGCGAAAATCCAAAAACATACCGAGGTATAGTAAGGGCTAGTAAAACAAGGGAAATTTGCGTTTTCTATTCGTACTATAGGTCTGAGACCATACAATATATATATATAGTGTTTTAAGCGGCTTAATTAGCCTGCTATATTGACACCATTTCCCGACGAATTTTCATAGAAAATTTATAAACTTTTCATACATTCAACATTTTTGGCACATTCAAACATCGATTTTTCCCAAATTTTCTATAGACACTGACCTTGTTTTATATACCGTTGTGACCGCCTCGACGAGACCTATCTCTGGATACCACATTTGTGGGGCTAGCGCGAACATCTGCGAAAATCCAAAAACATACCGAGGTATAGTAAGGGCTAGTAAAACAAGGGAAATTTGCGTTTTCTATTCGTACTATAGGTCTGGGACCATACAATATATATTGTTTTAAGCGGCTTAATTAGCCTGCTATATTGACACCATTTCCCGACGAATTTTCATAGAAAATTTATAAACTTTTCATACATTCAACATTTTTGGCACATTCAAACATCGATTTTTCCCAAATTTTCTATAGACACTGACCTTGTTTTATATACCGCTGTGACCGCCTCGACGAGACCTATCTCTGGACACGACAGTTGTGGGGCTAGCGCGAACATCTGCGAAAATCCAAAAACATACCGAGGTATAGTAAGGGCTAGTAAAACAAGGGAAATTTGCGTTTTCTATTCGTACTATAGGTCTGGGACCATACAATATATATTGTTTTAAGCGACTTAATTAGCCTGCTATATTGACACCATTTCCCGACGAATTTTCAAAGAAAATTTATAAACTTTTCATACATTCAACATTTTTGGCACATTCAAACATCGATTTTTCCGAAATTTTCTATAGACATTGACCTTGTTTTATATACCGTTGTGACCGCCTCGACGAGACCTATCTCTGGACACCACATTTGTGGGGCTAGCGCGAACATCTGCGAAAATCCAAAAACATACCGAGGTATAGTAAGGGCTAGTAAAACAAGGGAAATTTGCGTTTTCTATTCGTAGTATAGGTCTGGGACCATACAATATATATATTGTTTTAAGCGGCTTAATTAGCCTGCTATATTGATACCATTTCCCGACGAATTTTCATAGAAAATTTATAAACTTTTCATACATTCAACATTTTTGGCACATTCAAACATCGATTTTTCCGAAATTTTCTATAGACACTGACCTTGTTTTATATACCGTTGTGACCGCCTCGACGAGACCTATCTCTGGACACCACATTTGTGGGGCTAGCGCGAACATCTGCGAAAATCCAAAAACATACCGAGGTATAGTAAGGGCTAGTAAAACAAGGGAAATTTGCGTTTTCTATTCGTACTATAGGTCTGGGACCATACAATATGTATATTGTTTTAAGCGGCTTAATTAGCCTGCTATATTGACACCATTTCCCGACGAATTTTCAAAGAAAATTTATAAACTTTTCATACATTCAACATTTTTGGCACATTCAAACATCGATTTTTCCGAAATTTTCTATAGACCCTGACCTTGTTTTATATACCGTTGTGACCGCCTCGACGAGACCTATCTCTGGACACCACATTTGTGGGGCTAGCGCGAACATCTGCGAAAATCCAAAAACATACCGAGGTATAGTAAGGGCTAGTAAAACAAGGGAAATTTGCGTTTTCTATTCGTACTGTAGGTCTGGGACCATACAATATATATATTGTTTTAAGCGGCTTAATTAGCCTGCTATATTGATACCATTTCCCGACGAATTTTCATAGAAAATTTATAAACTTTTCATACATTCAACATTTTTGGCACATTCAAACATCGATTTTTCCCAAATTTTCTATAGACACTGACCTTGTTTTATATACCGTTGTGACCGCCTCGACGAGACCTATCTCTGGACACCACATTTGTGGGGCTAGCGCGAACATCTGCGAAAATCCAAAAACATACCGAGGTATAGTAAGGGCTAGTAAAACAAGGGAAATTTGCGTTTTCTATTCGTACTGTAGGTCTGGGACCATACAATATATATTGTTTTAAGCGGCTTAATTAGCCTGCTATATTGACACCATTTCCCGACGAATTTTCATAGAAAATTTATAAACTTTTCATACATTCAACATTTTTGGCACATTCAAACATCGATTTTTCCCAAATTTTCTATAGACACTGACCTTGTTTTATATACCGTTGTGACCGCCTCGACGAGACCTATCTCTGGACACCACATTTGTGGGGCTAGCGCGAACATCTGCGAAAATCCAAAAACATACCGAGGTATAGTAAGGGCTAGTAAAACAAGGGAAATTTGCGTTTTCTATTCGTACTATAGGTCTGGGACCATACAATATGTATATTGTTTTAAGCGGCTTAATTAGCCTGCTATATTGACACCATTTCCCGACGAATTTTCATAGAAAATTTATAAACTTTTCATACATTCAACATTTTTGGCACATTCAAACATCGATTTTTCCCAAATTTTCTATAGACACTGACCTTGTTTTATGTACCGTTGTGACCGCCTCGACGAGACCTATCTCTGGACACCACATTTGTGGGGCTAGCGCGAACATCTGCGAAAATCCAAAAACATACCGAGGTATAGTAAGGGCTAGTAAAACAAGGGAAATTTGCGTTTTCTATTCGTACTATAGGTCTGGGACCATACAATATATATATTGTTTTAAGCGGCTTAATTAGCCTGCTATATTGACACCATTTCCCGACGAATTTTCATAGAAAATTTATAAACTTTTCATACATTCAACATTTTTGGCACATTCAAACATCGATTTTTCCCAAATTTTCTATAGACACTGACCTTGTTTTATATACCGTTGTGACCGCCTCGACGAGACCTATCTCTGGACACCACATTTGTGGGGCTAGCGCGAACATCTGCGAAAATCCAAAAACATACCGAGGTATAGTAAGGGCTAGTAAAACAAGGGAAATTTGCGTTTTCTATTCGTACTATAGGTCTGGGACC
The DNA here is from genome assembly GCA_905147815.2 of Phalera bucephala. Classification (NCBI taxonomy): domain Eukaryota; kingdom Metazoa; phylum Arthropoda; class Insecta; order Lepidoptera; family Notodontidae; genus Phalera; species Phalera bucephala. The sequence goes on from LR990612.1 coordinate 30,901,225, forward strand.
ATACAATATATATATATATTGTTTTAAGCGGCTTAATTAGCCTGCTATATTGACACCATTTCCCGACGAATTTTCATAGAAAATTTATAAACTTTTCATACATTCAACATTTTTGGCACATTCAAACATCGATTTTTCCCAAATTTTCTATAGACACTGACCTTGTTTTATATACCGTTGTGACCGCCTCGACGAGACCTATCTCTGGATACCACATTTGTGGGGCTAGCGCGAACATCTGCGAAAATCCAAAAACATACCGAGGTATAGTAAGGGCTAGTAAAACAAGGGAAATTTGCGTTTTCTATTCGTACTATAGGTCTGGGACCATACAATATATATTGTTTTAAGCGGCTTAATTAGCCTGCTATATTGACACCATTTCCCGACGAATTTTCATAGAAAATTTATAAACTTTTCATACATTCAACATTTTTGGCACATTCAAACATCGATTTTTCCCAAATTTTCTATAGACACTGACCTTGTTTTATATACCGTTGTGACCGCCTCGACGAGACCTATCTCTGGACACCACATTTGTGGAGCTAGCGCGAACATCTGCGAAAATCCAAAAACATACCGAGGTATAGTAAGGGCTAGTAAAACAAGGGAAATTTGCGTTTTCTATTCGTACTATAGGTCTGGGACCATACAATATGTATATTGTTTTAAGCGGCTTAATTAGCCTGCTATATTGACACCATTTCCCGACGAATTTTCATAGAAAATTTATAAACTTTTCATACATTCAACATTTTTGGCACATTCAAACATCGATTTTTCCGAAATTTTCTATAGACACTGACCTTGTTTTATATACCGTTGTGACCGCCTCGACGAGACCTATCTCTGGACACCACATTTGTGGGGCTAGCGCGAACATCTGCGAAAATCCAAAAACATACCGAGGTATAGTAAGGGCTAGTAAAACAAGGGAAATTTGCGTTTTCTATTCGTACTATAGGTCTGGGACCATACAATATATATATTGTTTTAAGCGGCTTAATTAGCCTGCTATATTGACACCATTTCCCGACGAATTTTCATAGAAAATTTATAAACTTTTCATACATTCAACATTTTTGGCACATTCAAACATCGATTTTTCCCAAATTTTCTATAGACACTGACCTTGTTTTATATACCGTTGTGACCGCCTCGACGAGACCTATCTCTGGACACCACATTTGTGGGGCTAGCGCGAACATCTGCGAAAATCCAAAAACATACCGAGGTATAGTAAGGGCTAGTAAAACAAGGGAAATTTGCGTTTTCTATTCGTACTATAGGTCTGGGACCATACAATATGTATATTGTTTTAAGCGGCTTAATTAGCCTGCTATATTGACACCATTTCCCGACGAATTTTCATAGAAAATTTATAAACTTTTCATACATTCAACATTTTTGGCACATTCAAACATCGATTTTTCCCAAATTTTCTATAGACACTGACCTTGTTTTATATACCGTTGTGACCGCCTCGACGAGACCTATCTCTGGACACCACATTTGTGGGGCTAGCGCGAACATCTGCGAAAATCCAAAAACATACCGAGGTATAGTAAGGGCTAGTAAAACAAGGGAAATTTGCGTTTTCTATTCGTACTATAGGTCTGGGACCATACAATATATATATATATAGTGTTTTAAGCGGCTTAATTAGCCTGCTATATTGACACCATTTCCCGACGAATTTTCATAGAAAATTTATAAACTTTTCATACATTCAACATTTTTGGCACATTCAAACATCGATTTTTCCCAAATTTTCTATAGACACTGACCTTGTTTTATATACCGTTGTGACCGCCTCGACGAGACCTATCTCTGGACACCACATTTGTGGGGCTAGCGCGAACATCTGCGAAAATCCAAAAACATACCGAGGTATAGTAAGGGCTAGTAAAACAAGGGAAATTTGCGTTTTCTATTCGTACTATAGGTCTGGGACCATACAATATATATAGTGTTTTAAGCGGCTTAATTAGCCTGCTATATTGACACCATTTCCCGACGAATTTTCATAGAAAATTTATAAACTTTTCATACATTCAACATTTTTGGCACATTCAAACATCGATTTTTCCCAAATTTTCTATAGACACTGACCTTGTTTTATATACCGTTGTGACGGCCTCGACGAGACCTATCTCTGGACACCACATTTGTGGAGCTAGCGCGAACATCTGCGAAAATCCAAAAACATACCGAGGTATAGTAAGGGCTAGTAAAACAAGGGAAATTTGCGTTTTCTATTCGTACTATAGGTCTGGGACCATACATATATATATAGTGTTTTAAGCGGCTTAATTAGCCTGCTATATTGACACCATTTCCCGACGAATTTTCATAGAAAATTTATAAACTTTTCATACATTCAACATTTTTGGCACATTCAAACATCGATTTTTCCGAAATTTTCTATAGACATTGACCTTGTTTTATATACCGTTGTGACGGCCTCGACGAGACCTATCTCTGGACACCACATTTGTGGAGCTAGCGCGAACATCTGCGAAAATCCAAAAACATACCGAGGTATAGTAAGGGCTAGTAAAACAAGGGAAATTTGCGTTTTCTATTCGTACTATAGGTCTGGGACCATACAATATGTATATTGTTTTAAGCGGCTTAATTAGCCTGCTATATTGACACCATTTCCCGACGAATTTTCATAGAAAATTTATAAACTTTTCATACATTCAACATTTTTGGCACATTCAAACATCGATTTTTCCGAAATTTTCTATAGACACTGACCTTGTTTTATATACCGTTGTGACCGCCTCGACGAGACCTATCTCTGGACACCACATTTGTGGGGCTAGCGCGAACATCTGCGAAAATCCAAAAACATACCGAGGTATAGTAAGGGCTAGTAAAACAAGGGAAATTTGCGTTTTCTATTCGTACTATAGGTCTGGGACCATACAATATATATATATAGTGTTTTAAGCGGCTTAATTAGCCTGCTATATTGACACCATTTCCCGACGAATTTTCATAGAAAATTTATAAACTTTTCATACATTCAACATTTTTGGCACATTCAAACATCGATTTTTCCCAAATTTTCTATAGACACTGACCTTGTTTTATATACCGTTGTGACCGCCTCGACGAGACCTATCTCTGGACACCACATTTGTGGGGCTAGCGCGAACATCTGCGAAAATCCAAAAACATACCGAGGTATAGTAAGGGCTAGTAAAACAAGGGAAATTTGCGTTTTCTATTCGTACTATAGGTCTGGGACCATACATATATATATTGTTTTAAGCGGCTTAATTAGCCTGCTATATTGACACCATTTCCCGACGAATTTTCATAGAAAATTTATAAACTTTTCATACATTCAACATTTTTGGCACATTCAAACATCGATTTTTCCCAAATTTTCTATAGACACTGACCTTGTTTTATATACCGTTGTGACCGCCTCGACGAGACCTATCTCTGGACACCACATTTGTGGGGCTAGCGCGAACATCTGCGAAAATCCAAAAACATACCGAGGTATAGTAAGGGCTAGTAAAACAAGGGAAATTTGCGTTTTCTATTCGTACTATAGGTCTGGGACCATACAATATATATTGTTTTAAGCGGCTTAATTAGCCTGCTATATTGACACCATTTCCCGACGAATTTTCATAGAAAATTTATAAACTTTTCATACATTCAACATTTTTGGCACATTCAAACATCGATTTTTCCGAAATTTTCTATAGACACTGACCTTGTTTTATATACCGTTGTGACCGCCTCGACGAGACCTATCTCTGGACACCACATTTGTGGGGCTAGCGCGAACATCTGCGAAAATCCAAAAACATACCGAGGTATAGTAAGGGCTAGTAAAACAAGGGAAATTTGCGTTTTCTATTCGTACTATAGGTCTGGGACCATACAATATATATATTGTTTTAAGCGGCTTAATTAGCCTGCTATATTGACACCATTTCCCGACGAATTTTCATAGAAAATTTATAAACTTTTCATACATTCAACATTTTTGGCACATTCAAACATCGATTTTTCCCAAATTTTCTATAGACACTGACCTTGTTTTATATACCGTTGTGACCGCCTCGACGAGACCTATCTCTGGACACCACATTTGTGGGGCTAGCGCGAACATCTGCGAAAATCCAAAAACATACCGAGGTATAGTAAGGGCTAGTAAAACAAGGGAAATTTGCGTTTTCTATTCGTACTATAGGTCTGGGACCATACAATATATATATTGTTTTAAGCGGCTTAATTAGCCTGCTATATTGACACCATTTCCCGACGAATTTTCAAAGAAAATTTATAAACTTTTCATACATTCAACATTTTTGGCACATTCAAACATCGATTTTTCCGAAATTTTCTATAGACACTGACCTTGTTTTATATACCGTTGTGACCGCCTCGACGAGACCTATCTCTGGACACCACATTTGTGGGGCTAGCGCGAACATCTGCGAAAATCCAAAAACATACCGAGGTATAGTAAGGGCTAGTAAAACAAGGGAAATTTGCGTTTTCTATTCGTACTATAGGTCTGGGACCATACAATATATATATATTGTTTTAAGCGGCTTAATTAGCCTGCTATATTGACACCATTTCCCGACGAATTTTCATAGAAAATTTATAAACTTTTCATACATTCAACATTTTTGGCACATTCAAACATCGATTTTTCCCAAATTTTCTATAGACACTGACCTTGTTTTATATACCGTTGTGACGGCCTCGACGAGACCTATCTCTGGACACCACATTTGTGGAGCTAGCGCGAACATCTGCGAAAATCCAAAAACATACCGAGGTATAGTAAGGGCTAGTAAAACAAGGGAAATTTGCGTTTTCTATTCGTACTGTAGGTCTGGGACCATACATTATATATATTGTTTTAAGCGGCTTAATTAGCCTGCTATATTGACACCATTTCCCGACGAATTTTCATAGAAAATTTATAAACTTTTCATACATTCAACATTTTTGGCACATTCAAACATCGATTTTTCCCAAATTTTCTATAGACACTGACCTTGTTTTATATACCGTTGTGACCGCCTCGACGAGACCTATCTCTGGACACCACAGTTGTGGGGCTAGCGCGAACATCTGCGAAAATCCAAAAACATACCGAGGTATAGTAAGGGCTAGTAAAACAAGGGAAATTTGCGTTTTCTATTCGTACTGTAGGTCTGGGACCATACAATATATATATTGTTTTAAGCGGCTTAATTAGCCTGCTATATTGACACCATTTCCCGACGAATTTTCATAGAAAATTTATAAACTTTTCATACATTCAACATTTTTGGCACATTCAAACATCGATTTTTCCGAAATTTTCTATAGACACTGACCTTGTTTTATATACCGTTGTGACCGCCTCGACGAGACCTATCTCTGGACACCACATTTGTGGGGCTAGCGCGAACATCTGCGAAAATCCAAAAACATACCGAGGTATAGTAAGGGCTAGTAAAACAAGGGAAATTTGCGTTTTCTATTCGTACTATAGGTCTGGGACCATACAATATATATATTGTTTTAAGCGGCTTAATTAGCCTGCTATATTGACACCATTTCCCGACGAATTTTCATAGAAAATTTATAAACTTTTCATACATTCAACATTTTTGGCACATTCAAACATCGATTTTTCCCAAATTTTCTATAGACACTGACCTTGTTTTATATACCGTTGTGACCGCCTCGACGAGACCTATCTCTGGACACCACATTTGTGGAGCTAGCGCGAACATCTGCGAAAATCCAAAAACATACCGAGGTATAGTAAGGGCTAGTAAAACAAGGGAAATTTGCGTTTTCTATTCGTACTATAGGTCTGGGACCATACAATATGTATATTGTTTTAAGCGGCTTAATTAGCCTGCTATATTGACACCATTTCCCGACGAATTTTCATAGAAAATTTATAAACTTTTCATACATTCAACATTTTTGGCACATTCAAACATCGATTTTTCCGAAATTTTCTATAGACACTGACCTTGTTTTATATACCGTTGTGACGGCCTCGACGAGACCTATCTCTGGACACCACATTTGTGGGGCTAGCGCGAACATCTGCGAAAATCCAAAAACATACCGAGGTATAGTAAGGGCTAGTAAAACAAGGGAAATTTGCGTTTTCTATTCGTACTGTAGGTCTGGGACCATACAATATATATATTGTTTTAAGCGGCTTAATTAGCCTGCTATATTGACACCATTTCCCGACGAATTTTCATAGAAAATTTATAAACTTTTCATACATTCAACATTTTTGGCACATTCAAACATCGATTTTTCCCAAATTTTCTATAGACACTGACCTTGTTTTATATACCGTTGTGACCGCCTCGACGAGACCTATCTCTGGACACCACATTTGTGGGGCTAGCGCGAACATCTGCGAAAATCCAAAAACATACCGAGGTATAGTAAGGGCTAGTAAAACAAGGGAAATTTGCGTTTTCTATTCGTACTGTAGGTCTGGGACCATACAATATATATTGTTTTAAGCGGCTTAATTAGCCTGCTATATTGACACCATTTCCCGACGAATTTTCATAGAAAATTTATAAACTTTTCATACATTCAACATTTTTGGCACATTCAAACATCGATTTTTCCCAAATTTTCTATAGACACTGACCTTGTTTTATATACCGTTGTGACGGCCTCGACGAGACCTATCTCTGGACACCACATTTGTGGAGCTAGCGCGAACATCTGCGAAAATCCAAAAACATACCGAGGTATAGTAAGGGCTAGTAAAACAAGGGAAATTTGCGTTTTCTATTCGTACTATAGGTCTGGGACCATACAATATATATTGTTTTAAGCGACTTAATTAGCCTGCTATATTGACACCATTTCCCGACGAATTTTCATAGAAAATTTATAAACTTTTCATACATTCAACATTTTTGGCACATTCAAACATCGATTTTTCCCAAATTTTCTATAGACACTGACCTTGTTTTATATACCGTTGTGACGGCCTCGACGAGACCTATCTCTGGACACCACATTTGTGGAGCTAGCGCGAACATCTGCGAAAATCCAAAAACATACCGAGGTATAGTAAGGGCTAGTAAAACAAGGGAAATTTGCGTTTTCTATTCGTACTATAGGTCTGGGACCATACAATATGTATATTGTTTTAAGCGGCTTAATTAGCCTGCTATATTGACACCATTTCCCGACGAATTTTCATAGAAAATTTATAAACTTTTCATACATTCAACATTTTTGGCACATTCAAACATCGATTTTTCCGAAATTTTCTATAGACACTGACCTTGTTTTATATACCGTTGTGACCGCCTCGACGAGACCTATCTCTGGACACCACATTTGTGGGGCTAGCGCGAACATCTGCGAAAATCCAAAAACATACCGAGGTATAGTAAGGGCTAGTAAAACAAGGGAAATTTGCGTTTTCTATTCGTACTATAGGTCTGGGACCATACAATATATATATAGTGTTTTAAGCGGCTTAATTAGCCTGCTATATTGACACCATTTCCCGACGAATTTTCATAGAAAATTTATAAACTTTTCATACATTCAACATTTTTGGCACATTCAAACATCGATTTTTCCGAAATTTTCTATAGACACTGACCTTGTTTTATATACCGTTGTGACCGCCTCGACGAGACCTATCTCTGGACACCACATTTGTGGGGCTAGCGCGAACATCTGCGAAAATCCAAAAACATACCGAGGTATAGTAAGGGCTAGTAAAACAAGGGAAATTTGCGTTTTCTATTCGTACTATAGGTCTGGGACCATACAATATATATATTGTTTTAAGCGGCTTAATTAGCCTGCTATATTGACACCATTTCCCGACGAATTTTCATAGAAAATTTATAAACTTTTCATACATTCAACATTTTTGGCACATTCAAACATCGATTTTTCCCAAATTTTCTATAGACACTGACCTTGTTTTATATACCGTTGTGACCGCCTCGACGAGACCTATCTCTGGACACCACATTTGTGGGGCTAGCGCGAACATCTGCGAAAATCCAAAAACATACCGAGGTATAGTAAGGGCTAGTAAAACAAGGGAAATTTGCGTTTTCTATTCGTACTATAGGTCTGGGACCATACAATATATATATAGTGTTTTAAGCGGCTTAATTAGCCTGCTATATTGACACCATTTCCCGACGAATTTTCAAAGAAAATTTATAAACTTTTCATACATTCAACATTTTTGGCACATTCAAACATCGATTTTTCCCAAATTTTCTATAGACACTGACCTTGTTTTATATACCGTTGTGACGGCCTCGACGAGACCTATCTCTGGACACCACATTTGTGGAGCTAGCGCGAACATCTGCGAAAATCCAAAAACATACCGAGGTATAGTAAGGGCTAGTAAAACAAGGGAAATTTGCGTTTTCTATTCGTACTATAGGTCTGGGACCATACAATATGTATATTGTTTTAAGCGGCTTAATTAGCCTGCTATATTGACACCATTTCCCGACGAATTTTCATAGAAAATTTATAAACTTTTCATACATTCAACATTTTTGGCACATTCAAACATCGATTTTTCCCAAATTTTCTATAGACACTGACCTTGTTTTATGTACCGTTGTGACCGCCTCGACGAGACCTATCTCTGGACACCACAGTTGTGGGGCTAGCGCGAACATCTGCGAAAATCCAAAAACATACCGAGGTATAGTAAGGGCTAGTAAAACAAGGGAAATTTGCGTTTTCTATTCGTACTATAGGTCTGGGACCATACAATATATATTGTTTTAAGCGGCTTAATTAGCCTGCTATATTGACACCATTTCCCGACGAATTTTCAAAGAAAATTTATAAACTTTTCATACATTCAACATTTTTGGCACATTCAAACATCGATTTTTCCGAAATTTTCTATAGACACTGACCTTGTTTTATATACCGTTGTGACCGCCTCGACGAGACCTATCTCTGGACACCACATTTGTGGGGCTAGCGCGAACATCTGCGAAAATCCAAAAACATACCGAGGTATAGTAAGGGCTAGTAAAACAAGGGAAATTTGCGTTTTCTATTCGTACTGTAGGTCTGGGACCATACAATATATATATAGTGTTTTAAGCGGCTTAATTAGCCTGCTATATTGACACCATTTCCCGACGAATTTTCATAGAAAATTTATAAACTTTTCATACATTCAACATTTTTGGCACATTCAAACATCGATTTTTCCCAAATTTTCTATAGACACTGACCTTGTTTTATGTACCGTTGTGACCGCCTCGACGAGACCTATCTCTGGACACCACATTTGTGGGGCTAGCGCGAACATCTGCGAAAATCCAAAAACATACCGAGGTATAGTAAGGGCTAGTAAAACAAGGGAAATTTGCGTTTTCTATTCGTACTATAGGTCTGGGACCATACAATATATATATATATATATATTGTTTTAAGCGGCTTAATTAGCCTGCTATATTGACACCATTTCCCGACGAATTTTCATAGAAAATTTATAAACTTTTCATACATTCAACATTTTTGGCACATTCAAACATCGATTTTTCCCAAATTTTCTATAGACACTGACCTTGTTTTATATACCGTTGTGACGGCCTCGACGAGACCTATCTCTGGACACCACATTTGTGGAGCTAGCGCGAACATCTGCGAAAATCCAAAAACATACCGAGGTATAGTAAGGGCTAGTAAAACAAGGGAAATTTGCGTTTTCTATTCGTACTATAGGTCTGGGACCATACAATATATAGATAGTGTTTTAAGCGGCTTAATTAGCCTGCTATATTGACACCATTTCCCGACGAATTTTCATAGAAAATTTATAAACTTTTCATACATTCAACATTTTTGGCACATTCAAACATCGATTTTTCCCAAATTTTCTATAGACATTGACCTTGTTTTATATACCGTTGTGACGGCCTCGACGAGACCTATCTCTGGACACCACATTTGTGGAGCTAGCGCGAACATCTGCGAAAATCCAAAAACATACCGAGGTATAGTAAGGGCTAGTAAAACAAGGGAAATTTGCGTTTTCTATTCGTACTATAGGTCTGGGACCATACAATATGTATATTGTTTTAAGCGGCTTAATTAGCCTGCTATATTGACACCATTTCCCGACGAATTTTCATAGAAAATTTATAAACTTTTCATACATTCAACATTTTTGGCACATTCAAACATCGATTTTTCCGAAATTTTCTATAGACACTGACCTTGTTTTATATACCGTTGTGACCGCCTCGACGAGACCTATCTCTGGACACCACATTTGTGGGGCTAGCGCGAACATCTGCGAAAATCCAAAAACATACCGAGGTATAGTAAGGGCTAGTAAAACAAGGGAAATTTGCGTTTTCTATTCGTACTGTAGGTCTGGGACCATACAATATATATATTGTTTTAAGCGGCTTAATTAGCCTGCTATATTGACACCATTTCCCGACGAATTTTCATAGAAAATTTATAAACTTTTCATACATTCAACATTTTTGGCACATTCAAACATCGATTTTTCCCAAATTTTCTATAGACACTGACCTTGTTTTATGTACCGTTGTGACCGCCTCGACGAGACCTATCTCTGGACACCACATTTGTGGGGCTAGCGCGAACATCTGCGAAAATCCAAAAACATACCGAGGTATAGTAAGGGCTAGTGAAACAAGGGAAATTTGCGTTTTCTATTCGTACTATAGGTCTGGGACCATACAATATATATATATATATTGTTTTAAGCGGCTTAATTAGCCTGCTATATTGACACCATTTCCCGACGAATTTTCAAAGAAAATTTATAAACTTTTCATACATTCAACATTTTTGGCACATTCAAACATCGATTTTTCCGAAATTTTCTATAGACACTGACCTTGTTTTATATACCGTTGTGACCGCCTCGACGAGACCTATCTCTGGACACCACATTTGTGGGGCTAGCGCGAACATCTGCGAAAATCCAAAAACATACCGAGGTATAGTAAGGGCTAGTAAAACAAGGGAAATTTGCGTTTTCTATTCGTACTATAGGTCTGAGACCATACAATATATATATATAGTGTTTTAAGCGGCTTAATAAGCCTGCTATATTGACACCATTTCCCGACGAATTTTCATAGAAAATTTATAAACTTTTCATACATTCAACATTTTTGGCACATTCAAACATCGATTTTTCCCAAATTTTCTATAGACACTGACCTTGTTTTATATACCGTTGTGACCGCCTCGACGAGACCTATCTCTGGATACCACATTTGTGGGGCTAGCGCGAACATCTGCGAAAATCCAAAAACATACCGAGGTATAGTAAGGGCTAGTAAAACAAGGGAAATTTGCGTTTTCTATTCGTACTATAGGTCTGGGACCATACAATATATATTGTTTTAAGCGGCTTAATTAGCCTGCTATATTGACACCATTTCCCGACGAATTTTCATAGAAAATTTATAAACTTTTCATACATTCAACATTTTTGGCACATTCAAACATCGATTTTTCCCAAATTTTCTATAGACACTGACCTTGTTTTATATACCGCTGTGACCGCCTCGACGAGACCTATCTCTGGACACGACAGTTGTGGGGCTAGCGCGAACATCTGCGAAAATCCAAAAACATACCGAGGTATAGTAAGGGCTAGTAAAACAAGGGAAATTTGCGTTTTCTATTCGTACTATAGGTCTGGGACCATACAATATATATTGTTTTAAGCGACTTAATTAGCCTGCTATATTGACACCATTTCCCGACGAATTTTCAAAGAAAATTTATAAACTTTTCATACATTCAACATTTTTGGCACATTCAAACATCGATTTTTCCGAAATTTTCTATAGACACTGACCTTGTTTTATATACCGTTGTGACCGCCTCGACGAGACCTATCTCTGGACACCACATTTGTGGGGCTAGCGCGAACATCTGCGAAAATCCAAAAACATACCGAGGTATAGTAAGGGCTAGTAAAACAAGGGAAATTTGCGTTTTCTATTCGTAGTATAGGTCTGGGACCATACAATATATATATTGTTTTAAGCGGCTTAATTAGCCTGCTATATTGATACCATTTCCCGACGAATTTTCATAGAAAATTTATAAACTTTTCATACATTCAACATTTTTGGCACATTCAAACATCGATTTTTCCCAAATTTTCTATAGACACTGACCTTGTTTTATATACCGTTGTGACCGCCTCGACGAGACCTATCTCTGGATACCACATTTGTGGGGCTAGCGCGAACATCTGCGAAAATCCAAAAACATACCGAGGTATAGTAAGGGCTAGTAAAACAAGGGAAATTTGCGTTTTCTATTCGTACTATAGGTCTGGGACCATACAATATGTATATTGTTTTAAGCGGCTTAATTAGCCTGCTATATTGACACCATTTCCCGACGAATTTTCAAAGAAAATTTATAAACTTTTCATACATTCAACATTTTTGGCACATTCAAACATCGATTTTTCCGAAATTTTCTATAGACCCTGACCTTGTTTTATATACCGTTGTGACCGCCTCGACGAAACCTATCTCTGGACACCACATTTGTGGGGCTAGCGCGAACATCTGCGAAAATCCAAAAACATACCGAGGTATAGTAAGGGCTAGTAAAACAAGGGAAATTTGCGTTTTCTATTCGTACTGTAGGTCTGGGACCATACAATATATATATTGTTTTAAGCGGCTTAATTAGCCTGCTATATTGATACCATTTCCCGACGAATTTTCATAGAAAATTTATAAACTTTTCATACATTCAACATTTTTGGCACATTCAAACATCGATTTTACCCAAATTTTCTATAGACACTGACCTTGTTTTATATACCGTTGTGACCGCCTCGACGAGACCTATCTCTGGACACCACATTTGTGGGGCTAGCGCGAACATCTGCGAAAATCCAAAAACATACCGAGGTATAGTAAGGGCTAGTAAAACAAGGGAAATTTGCGTTTTCTATTCGTACTGTAGGTCTGGGACCATACAATATATACATTGTTTTAAGCGGCTTCATTAGCCTGCTATATTGACACCATTTCCCGACGAATTTTCATAGAAAATTTATAAACTTTTCATACATTCAACATTTTTGGCACATTCAAACATCGATTTTTCCCAAATTTTCTATAGACACTGACCTTGTTTTATATACCGTTGTGACGGCCTCGACGAGACCTATCTCTGGACACCACATTTGTGGAGCAAGCGCGAACATCTGCGAAAATCCAAAAACATACCGAGGTATAGTAAGGGCTAGTAAAACAAGGGAAATTTGCGTTTTCTATTCGTACTATAGGTCTGGGACCATACAATATGTATATTGTTTTAAGCGGCTTAATTAGCCTGCTATATTGACACCATTTCCCGACGAATTTTCATAGAAAATTTATAAACTTTTCATACATTCAACATTTTTGGCACATTCAAACATCGATTTTTCCCAAATTTTCTATAGACACTGACCTTGTTTTATGTACCGTTGTGACCGCCTCGACGAGACCTATCTCTGGACACCACATTTGTGGGGCTAGCGCGAACATCTGCGAAAATCCAAAAACATACCGAGGTATAGTAAGGGCTAGTGAAACAAGGGAAATTTGCGTTTTCTATTCGTACTATAGGTCTGGGACCATACAATATATATATATATATATTGTTTTAAGCGGCTTAATTAGCCTGCTATATTGACACCATTTCCCGACGAATTTTCAAAGAAAATTTATAAACTTTTCATACATTCAACATTTTTGGCACATTCAAACATCGATTTTTCCGAAATTTTCTATAGACACTGACCTTGTTTTATATACCGTTGTGACCGCCTCGACGAGACCTATCTCTGGACACCACATTTGTGGGGCTAGCGCGAACATCTGCGAAAATCCAAAAACATACCGAGGTATAGTAAGGGCTAGTAAAACAAGGGAAATTTGCGTTTTCTATTCGTACTATAGGTCTGGGACCATACAATATATATATATAGTGTTTTAAGCGGCTTAATAAGCCTGCTATATTGACACCATTTCCCGACGAATTTTCATAGAAAATTTATAAACTTTTCATACATTCAACATTTTTGGCACATTCAAACATCGATTTTTCCCAAATTTTCTATAGACACTGACCTTGTTTTATATACCGTTGTGACCGCCTCGACGAGACCTATCTCTGGATACCACATTTGTGGGGCTAGCGCGAACATCTGCGAAAATCCAAAAACATACCGAGGTATAGTAAGGGCTAGTAAAACAAGGGAAATTTGCGTTTTCTATTCGTACTATAGGTCTGGGACCATACAATATATATTGTTTTAAGCGGCTTAATTAGCCTGCTATATTGATACCATTTCCCGACGAATTTTCATAGAAAATTTATAAACTTTTCATACATTCAACATTTTTGGCACATTCAAACATCGATTTTTCCCAAATTTTCTATAGACACTGACCTTGTTTTATATACCGCTGTGACCGCCTCGACGAGACCTATCTCTGGACACGACAGTTGTGGGGCTAGCGCGAACATCTGCGAAAATCCAAAAACATACCGAGGTATAGTAAGGGCTAGTAAAACAAGGGAAATTTGCGTTTTCTATTCGTACTATAGGTCTGGGACCATACAATATATATTGTTTTAAGCGACTTAATTAGCCTGCTATATTGACACCATTTCCCGACGAATTTTCAAAGAAAATTTATAAACTTTTCATACATTCAACATTTTTGGCACATTCAAACATCGATTTTTCCGAAATTTTCTATAGACATTGACCTTGTTTTATATACCGTTGTGACCGCCTCGACGAAACCTATCTCTGGACACCACATTTGTGGGGCTAGCGCGAACATCTGCGAAAATCCAAAAACATACCGAGGTATAGTAAGGGCTAGTAAAACAAGGGAAATTTGCGTTTTCTATTCGTAGTATAGGTCTGGGACCATACAATATATATATTGTTTTAAGCGGCTTAATTAGCCTGCTATATTGATACCATTTCCCGACGAATTTTCATAGAAAATTTATAAACTTTTCATACATTCAACATTTTTGGCACATTCAAACATCGATTTTTCCCAAATTTTCTATAGACACTGACCTTGTTTTATATACCGTTGTGACCGCCTCGACGAGACCTATCTCTGGATACCACATTTGTGGGGCTAGCGCGAACATCTGCGAAAATCCAAAAACATACCGAGGTATAGTAAGGGCTAGTAAAACAAGGGAAATTTGCGTTTTCTATTCGTACTATAGGTCTGGGACCATACAATATGTATATTGTTTTAAGCGGCTTAATTAGCCTGCTATATTGACACCATTTCCCGACGAATTTTCAAAGAAAATTTATAAACTTTTCATACATTCAACATTTTTGGCACATTCAAACATCGATTTTTCCGAAATTTTCTATAGACCCTGACCTTGTTTTATATACCGTTGTGACCGCCTCGACGAAACCTATCTCTGGACACCACATTTGTGGGGCTAGCGCGAACATCTGCGAAAATCCAAAAACATACCGAGGTATAGTAAGGGCTAGTAAAACAAGGGAAATTTGCGTTTTCTATTCGTACTGTAGGTCTGGGACCATACAATATATATATTGTTTTAAGCGGCTTAATTAGCCTGCTATATTGATACCATTTCCCGACGAATTTTCATAGAAAATTTATAAACTTTTCATACATTCAACATTTTTGGCACATTCAAACATCGATTTTACCCAAATTTTCTATAGACACTGACCTTGTTTTATATACCGTTGTGACCGCCTCGACGAGACCTATCTCTGGACACCACATTTGTGGGGCTAGCGCGAACATCTGCGAAAATCCAAAAACATACCGAGGTATAGTAAGGGCTAGTAAAACAAGGGAAATTTGCGTTTTCTATTCGTACTGTAGGTCTGGGACCATACAATATATACATTGTTTTAAGCGGCTTCATTAGCCTGCTATATTGACACCATTTCCCGACGAATTTTCATAGAAAATTTATAAACTTTTCATACATTCAACATTTTTGGCACATTCAAACATCGATTTTTCCCAAATTTTCTATAGACACTGACCTTGTTTTATATACCGTTGTGACGGCCTCGACGAGACCTATCTCTGGACACCACATTTGTGGAGCAAGCGCGAACATCTGCGAAAATCCAAAAACATACCGAGGTATAGTAAGGGCTAGTAAAACAAGGGAAATTTGCGTTTTCTATTCGTACTATAGGTCTGGGACCATACAATATGTATATTGTTTTAAGCGGCTTAATTAGCCTGCTATATTGACACCATTTCCCGACGAATTTTCATAGAAAATTTATAAACTTTTCATACATTCAACATTTTTGGCACATTCAAACATCGATTTTTCCGAAATTTTCTGTAGACACTGACCTTGTTTTATGTACCGTTGTGACCGCCTCGACGAGACCTATCTCTGGACACCACAGTTGTGGGGCTAGCGCGAACATCTGCGAAAATCCAAAAACATACCGAGGTATAGTAAGGGCTAGTAAAACAAGGGAAATTTGCGTTTTCTATTCCTAGTATAGGTCTGGGACCATACAATATATATATATTGTTTTAAGCGGCTTAATTAGCCTGCTATATTGATACCATTTCCCGACGAATTTTCATAGAAAATTTATAAACTTTTTATACATTCAACATTTTTGGCACATTCGAACATCGATTTTTCCCAAATTTTCTATAGACACTGACCTTGTTTTATATACCGTTGTGACGGCCTCGACGAGACCTATCTCTGGACACTACATTTGTGGAGCTAGCGCGAACATCTGCGAAAATCCAAAAACATACCGAGGTATAGTAAGGGCTAGTAAAACAAGGGAAATTTGCGTTTTCTATTCGTACTATAGGTCTGGGACCATACAATATGTATATTGTTTTAAGCGGCTTAATTAGCCTGCTATATTGACACCATTTCCCGACGAATTTTCATAGAAAATTTATAAACTTTTCATACATTCAACATTTTTGGCACATTCAAACATCGATTTTTCCCAAATTTTCTATAGACACTGACCTTGTTTTATATACCGTTGTGACCGCCTCGACGGGACCTATCTCTGGACACCACATTTGTGGGGCTAGCGCGAACATCTGCGAAAATCCAAAAACATACCGAGGTATAGTAAGGGCTAGTAAAACAAGGGAAATTTGCGTTTTCTATTCGTAGTATAGGTCTGGGACCATACAATATGTATATTGTTTTAAGCGGCTTAATTAGCCTGCTATATTGATACCATTTCCCGACGAATTTTCATAGAAAATTTATAAACTTTTCATACATTCAACATTTTTGGCACATTCAAACATCGATTTTTCCGAAATTTTCTATAGACACTGACCTTGTTTTATATACCGTTGTGACCGCCTCGACGAGACCTATCTCTGGACACGACAGTTGTGGGGCTAGCGCGAACATCTGCGAAAATCCAAAAACATACCGAGGTATAGTAAGGGCTAGTAAAACAAGGGAAATTTGCGTTTTCTATTCGTACTATAGGTCTGGGACCATACAATATATATATTGTTTTAAGCGGCTTAATTAGCCTGCTATATTGACACCATTTCCCGACGAATTTTCATAGAAAATTTATAAACTTTTCATACATTCAACATTTTTGGCACATTCAAACATCGATTTTTCCCAAATTTTCTATAGACATTGACCTTGTTTTATATACCGTTGTGACGGCCTCGACGAGACCTATCTCTGGACACCACATTTGTGGAGCAAGCGCGAACATCTGCGAAAATCCAAAAACATACCGAGGTATAGTAAGGGCTAGTAAAACAAGGGGAATTTGCGTTTTCTATTCGTACTATAGGTCTGGGACCATACAATATGTATATTGTTTTAAGCGGCTTAATTAGCCTGCTATATTGATACCATTTCCCGACGAATTTTCATAGAAAATTTATAAACTTTTTATACATTCAACATTTTTGGCACATTCAAACATCGATTTTTCCCAAATTTTCTATAGACACTGACCTTGTTTTATATACCGTTGTGACGGCCTCGACGAGACCTATCTCTGGACACCACATTTGTGGAGCTGGCGCGAACATCTGCGAAAATCCAAAAACATACCGAGGTATAGTAAGGGCTAGTAAAACAAGGGAAATTTGCGTTTTCTATTCGTACTATAGGTCTGGGACCATACAATATATATATAGTGTTTTAAGCGGCTTAATTAGCCTGCTATATTGACACCATTTCCCGACGAATTTTCATAGAAAATTTATAAACTTTTCATACATTCAACATTTTTGGCACATTCAAACATCGATTTTTCCCAAATTTTCTATAGACACTGACCTTGTTTTATATACCGTTGTGACCGCCTCGACGAGACCTATCTCTGGACACCACATTTGTGGGGCTAGCGCGAACATCTGCGAAAATCCAAAAACATACCGAGGTATAGTAAGGGCTAGTAAAACAAGGGAAATTTGCGTTTTCTATTCGTACTATAGGTCTGGGACCATACAATATGTATATTGTTTTAAGCGGCTTAATTAGCCTGCTATATTGACACCATTTCCCGACGAATTTTCATAGAAAATTTATAAACTTTTCATACATTCAACATTTTTGGCACATTCAAACATCGATTTTTCCGAAATTTTCTATAGACACTGACCTTGTTTTATATACCGTTGTGACCGCCTCGACGAGACCTATCTCTGGACACCACATTTGTGGGGCTAGCGCGAACATCTGCGAAAATCCAAAAACATACCGAGGTATAGTAAGGGCTAGTAAAACAAGGGAAATTTGCGTTTTCTATTCGTACTGTAGGTCTGGGACCATACAATATATATATAGTGTTTTAAGCGGCTTAATTAGCCTGCTATATTGACACCATTTCCCGACGAATTTTCATAGAAAATTTATAAACTTTTCATACATTCAACATTTTTGGCACATTCAAACATCGATTTTTCCGAAATTTTCTATAGACACTGACCTTGTTTTATATACCGTTGTGACCGCCTCGACGAGACCTATCTCTGGACACCACATTTGTGGGGCTAGCGCGAACATCTGCGAAAATCCAAAAACATACCGAGGTATAGTAAGGGCTAGTAAAACAAGGGAAATTTGCGTTTTCTATTCGTACTATAGGTCTGGGACCATACAATATGTATATTGTTTTAAGCGGCTTAATTAGCCTGCTATATTGACACCATTTCCCGACGAATTTTCATAGAAAATTTATAAACTTTTCATACATTCAACATTTTTGGCACATTCAAACATCGATTTTTCCGAAATTTTCTATAGACACTGACCTTGTTTTATATACCGTTGTGACCGCCTCGACGAGACCTATCTCTGGACACCACATTTGTGGGGCTAGCGCGAACATCTGCGAAAATCCAAAAACATACCGAGGTATAGTAAGGGCTAGTAAAACAAGGGAAATTTGCGTTTTCTATTCGTACTGTAGGTCTGGGACCATACAATATATATATAGTGTTTTAAGCGGCTTAATTAGCCTGCTATATTGACACCATTTCCCGACGAATTTTCATAGAAAATTTATAAACTTTTCATACATTCAACATTTTTGGCACATTCAAACATCGATTTTTCCGAAATTTTCTATAGACACTGACCTTGTTTTATATACCGTTGTGACGGCCTCGACGAGACCTATCTCTGGACACCACATTTGTGGAGCAAGCGCGAACATCTGCGAAAATCCAAAAACATACCGAGGTATAGTAAGGGCTAGTGAAACAAGGGAAATTTGCGTTTTCTATTCGTACTATAGGTCTGGGACCATACAATATATATATATATATATTGTTTTAAGCGGCTTAATTAGCCTGCTATATTGACACCATTTCCCGACGAATTTTCATAGAAAATTTATAAACTTTTCATATATTCAACATTTTTGGCACATTCAAACATCGATTTTTCCGAAATTTTCTATAGACACTGACCTTGTTTTATATACCGTTGTGACGGCCTCGACGAGACCTATCTCTGGACACCACATTTGTGGAGCTAGCGCGAACATCTGCGAAAATCCAAAAACATACCGAGGTATAGTAAGGGCTAGTAAAACAAGGGAAATTTGCGTTTTCTATTCGTACTATAGGTCTGGGACCATACAATATGTATATTGTTTTAAGCGGCTTAATTAGCCTGCTATATTGACACCATTTCCCGACGAATTTTCATAGAAAATTTATAAACTTTTCATACATTCAACATTTTTGGCACATTCAAACATCGATTTTTCCGAAATTTTCTATAGACACTGACCTTGTTTTATATACCGTTGTGACCGCCTCGACGAGACCTATCTCTGGACACCACATTTGTGGGGCTAGCGCGAACATCTGCGAAAATCCAAAAACATACCGAGGTATAGTAAGGGCTAGTAAAACAAGGGAAATTTGCGTTTTCTATTCGTACTGTAGGTCTGGGACCATACAATATATATATAGTGTTTTAAGCGGCTTAATTAGCCTGCTATATTGACACCATTTCCCGACGAATTTTCATAGAAAATTTATAAACTTTTCATACATTCAACATTTTTGGCACATTCAAACATCGATTTTTCCCAAATTTTCTATAGACACTGACCTTGTTTTATATACCGTTGTGACGGCCTCGACGAGACCTATCTCTGGACACCACATTTGTGGAGCAAGCGCGAACATCTGCGAAAATCCAAAAACATACCGAGGTATAGTAAGGGCTAGTGAAACAAGGGAAATTTGCGTTTTCTATTCGTACTATAGGTCTGGGACCATACAATATATATATATATATATATATTGTTTTAAGCGGCTTAATTAGCCTGCTATATTGACACCATTTCCCGACGAATTTTCATAGAAAATTTATAAACTTTTCATACATTCAACATTTTTGGCACATTCAAACATCGATTTTTCCGAAATTTTCTATAGACACTGACCTTGTTTTATATACCGTTGTGACGGCCTCGACGAGACCTATCTCTGGACACCACATTTGTGGAGCTAGCGCGAACATCTGCGAAAATCCAAAAACATACCGAGGTATAGTAAGGGCTAGTAAAACAAGGGAAATTTGCGTTTTCTATTCGTACTATAGGTCTGGGACCATACAATATGTATATTGTTTTAAGCGGCTTAATTAGCCTGCTATATTGACACCATTTCCCGACGAATTTTCATAGAAAATTTATAAACTTTTCATACATTCAACATTTTTGGCACATTCAAACATCGATTTTTCCGAAATTTTCTATAGACACTGACCTTGTTTTATATACCGTTGTGACCGCCTCGACGAGACCTATCTCTGGACACGACAGTTGTGGGGCTAGCGCGAACATCTGCGAAAATCCAAAAACATACCGAGGTATAGTAAGGGCTAGTAAAACAAGGGAAATTTGCGTTTTCTATTCGTACTATAGGTCTGGGACCATACAATATATATATTGTTTTAAGCGGCTTAATTAGCCTGCTATATTGACACCATTTCCCGACGAATTTTCATAGAAAATTTATAAACTTTTCATACATTCAACATTTTTGGCACATTCAAACATCGATTTTTCCCAAATTTTCTATAGACACTGACCTTGTTTTATATACCGTTGTGACGGCCTCGACGAGACCTATCTCTGGACACCACATTTGTGGAGCAAGCGCGAACATCTGCGAAAATCCAAAAACATACCGAGGTATAGTAAGGGCTAGTAAAACAAGGGAAATTTGCGTTTTCTATTCGTACTATAGGTCTGGGACCATACAATATGTATATTGTTTTAAGCGGCTTAATTAGCCTGCTATATTGATACCATTTCCCGACGAATTTTCATAGAAAATTTATAAACTTTTTATACATTCAACATTTTTGGCACATTCAAACATCGATTTTTCCCAAATTTTCTATAGACACTGACCTTGTTTTATATACCGTTGTGACGGCCTCGACGAGACCTATCTCTGGACACCACATTTGTGGAGCTGGCGCGAACATCTGCGAAAATCCAAAAACATACCGAGGTATAGTAAGGGCTAGTAAAACAAGGGAAATTTGCGTTTTCTATTCGTACTATAGGTCTGGGACCATACAATATATATATAGTGTTTTAAGCGGCTTAATTAGCCTGCTATATTGACACCATTTCCCGACGAATTTTCATAGAAAATTTATAAACTTTTCATACATTCAACATTTTTGGCACATTCAAACATCGATTTTTCCCAAATTTTCTATAGACACTGACCTTGTTTTATATACCGTTGTGACGGCCTCGACGAGACCTATCTCTGGACACCACATTTGTGGGGCTAGCGCGAACATCTGCGAAAATCCAAAAACATACCGAGGTATAGTAAGGGCTAGTAAAACAAGGGAAATTTGCGTTTTCTATTCGTACTATAGGTCTGGGACCATACAATATGTATATTGTTTTAAGCGGCTTAATTAGCCTGCTATATTGACACCATTTCCCGACGAATTTTCATAGAAAATTTATAAACTTTTCATACATTCAACATTTTTGGCACATTCAAACATCGATTTTTCCGAAATTTTCTATAGACACTGACCTTGTTTTATATACCGTTGTGACCGCCTCGACGAGACCTATCTCTGGACACCACATTTGTGGGGCTAGCGCGAACATCTGCGAAAATCCAAAAACATACCGAGGTATAGTAAGGGCTAGTAAAACAAGGGAAATTTGCGTTTTCTATTCGTACTGTAGGTCTGGGACCATACAATATATATATAGTGTTTTAAGCGGCTTAATTAGCCTGCTATATTGACACCATTTCCCGACGAATTTTCATAGAAAATTTATAAACTTTTCATACATTCAACATTTTTGGCACATTCAAACATCGATTTTTCCGAAATTTTCTATAGACACTGACCTTGTTTTATATACCGTTGTGACCGCCTCGACGAGACCTATCTCTGGACACCACATTTGTGGGGCTAGCGCGAACATCTGCGAAAATCCAAAAACATACCGAGGTATAGTAAGGGCTAGTAAAACAAGGGAAATTTGCGTTTTCTATTCGTACTATAGGTCTGGGACCATACAATATGTATATTGTTTTAAGCGGCTTAATTAGCCTGCTATATTGACACCATTTCCCGACGAATTTTCATAGAAAATTTATAAACTTTTCATACATTCAACATTTTTGGCACATTCAAACATCGATTTTTCCGAAATTTTCTATAGACACTGACCTTGTTTTATATACCGTTGTGACCGCCTCGACGAGACCTATCTCTGGACACCACATTTGTGGGGCTAGCGCGAACATCTGCGAAAATCCAAAAACATACCGAGGTATAGTAAGGGCTAGTAAAACAAGGGAAATTTGCGTTTTCTATTCGTACTGTAGGTCTGGGACCATACAATATATATATAGTGTTTTAAGCGGCTTAATTAGCCTGCTATATTGACACCATTTCCCGACGAATTTTCATAGAAAATTTATAAACTTTTCATACATTCAACATTTTTGGCACATTCAAACATCGATTTTTCCCAAATTTTCTATAGACACTGACCTTGTTTTATATACCGTTGTGACGGCCTCGACGAGACCTATCTCTGGACACCACATTTGTGGAGCAAGCGCGAACATCTGCGAAAATCCAAAAACATACCGAGGTATAGTAAGGGCTAGTGAAACAAGGGAAATTTGCGTTTTCTATTCGTACTATAGGTCTGGGACCATACAATATATATATATATATATTGTTTTAAGCGGCTTAATTAGCCTGCTATATTGACACCATTTCCCGACGAATTTTCATAGAAAATTTATAAACTTTTCATATATTCAACATTTTTGGCACATTCAAACATCGATTTTTCCGAAATTTTCTATAGACACTGACCTTGTTTTATATACCGTTGTGACGGCCTCGACGAGACCTATCTCTGGACACCACATTTGTGGAGCTAGCGCGAACATCTGCGAAAATCCAAAAACATACCGAGGTATAGTAAGGGCTAGTAAAACAAGGGAAATTTGCGTTTTCTATTTGTACTATAGGTCTGGGACCATACAATATGTATATTGTTTTAAGCGGCTTAATTAGCCTGCTATATTGACACCATTTCCCGACGAATTTTCATAGAAAATTTATAAACTTTTCATACATTCAACATTTTTGGCACATTCAAACATCGATTTTTCCGAAATTTTCTATAGACACTGACCTTGTTTTATATACCGTTGTGACCGCCTCGACGAGACCTATCTCTGGACACCACATTTGTGGGGCTAGCGCGAACATCTGCGAAAATCCAAAAACATACCGAGGTATAGTAAGGGCTAGTAAAACAAGGGAAATTTGCGTTTTCTATTCGTACTGTAGGTCTGGGACCATACAATATATATATAGTGTTTTAAGCGGCTTAATTAGCCTGCTATATTGACACCATTTCCCGACGAATTTTCATAGAAAATTTATAAACTTTTCATACATTCAACATTTTTGGCACATTCAAACATCGATTTTTCCCAAATTTTCTATAGACACTGACCTTGTTTTATATACCGTTGTGACGGCCTCGACGAGACCTATCTCTGGACACCACATTTGTGGAGCAAGCGCGAACATCTGCGAAAATCCAAAAACATACCGAGGTATAGTAAGGGCTAGTGAAACAAGGGAAATTTGCGTTTTCTATTCGTACTATAGGTCTGGGACCATACAATATATATATATATATATATATATTGTTTTAAGCGGCTTAATTAGCCTGCTATATTGACACCATTTCCCGACGAATTTTCATAGAAAATTTATAAACTTTTCATACATTCAACATTTTTGGCACATTCAAACATCGATTTTTCCGAAATTTTCTATAGACACTGACCTTGTTTTATATACCGTTGTGACGGCCTCGACGAGACCTATCTCTGGACACCACATTTGTGGAGCTAGCGCGAACATCTGCGAAAATCCAAAAACATACCGAGGTATAGTAAGGGCTAGTAAAACAAGGGAAATTTGCGTTTTCTATTCGTACTATAGGTCTGGGACCATACAATATGTATATTGTTTTAAGCGGCTTAATTAGCCTGCTATATTGACACCATTTCCCGACGAATTTTCATAGAAAATTTATAAACTTTTCATACATTCAACATTTTTGGCACATTCAAACATCGATTTTTCCCAAATTTTCTATAGACACTGACCTTGTTTTATATACCGTTGTGACCGCCTCGACGAGACCTATCTCTGGACACCACATTTGTGGGGCTAGCGCGAACATCTGCGAAAATCCAAAAACATACCGAGGTATAGTAAGGGCTAGTAAAACAAGGGAAATTTGCGTTTTCTATTCGTACTGTAGGTCTGGGACCATACAATATATATATAGTGTTTTAAGCGGCTTAATTAGCCTGCTATATTGACACCATTTCCCGACGAATTTTCATAGAAAATTTATAAACTTTTCATACATTCAACATTTTTGGCACATTCAAACATCGATTTTTCCCAAATTTTCTATAGACACTGACCTTGTTTTATATACCGTTGTGACGGCCTCGACGAGACCTATCTCTGGACACCACATTTGTGGAGCAAGCGCGAACATCTGCGAAAATCCAAAAACATACCGAGGTATAGTAAGGGCTAGTGAAACAAGGGAAATTTGCGTTTTCTATTCGTACTATAGGTCTGGGACCATACAATATATATATATATATATATTGTTTTAAGCGGCTTAATTAGCCTGCTATATTGACACCATTTCCCGACGAATTTTCATAGAAAATTTATAAACTTTTCATACATTCAACATTTTTGGCACATTCAAACATCGATTTTTCCGAAATTTTCTATAGACACTGACCTTGTTTTATATACCGTTGTGACGGCCTCGACGAGACCTATCTCTGGACACCACATTTGTGGAGCTAGCGCGAACATCTGCGAAAATCCAAAAACATACCGAGGTATAGTAAGGGCTAGTAAAACAAGGGAAATTTGCGTTTTCTATTCGTACTATAGGTCTGGGACCATACAATATATATATAGTGTTTTAAGCGGCTTAATTAGCCTGCTATATTGACACCATTTCCCGACGAATTTTCATAGAAAATTTATAAACTTTTCATACATTCAACATTTTTGGCACATTCAAACATCGATTTTTCCCAAATTTTCTATAGACACTGACCTTGTTTTATATACCGTTGTGACGGCCTCGACGAGACCTATCTCTGGACACCACATTTGTGGAGCTAGCGCGAACATCTGCGAAAATCCAAAAACATACCGAGGTATAGTAAGGGCTAGTAAAACAAGGGAAATTTGCGTTTTCTATTCGTACTATAGGTCTGGGACCATACAATATGTATATTGTTTTAAGCGGCTTAATTAGCCTGCTATATTGACACCATTTCCCGACGAATTTTCATAGAAAATTTATAAACTTTTCATACATTCAACATTTTTGGCACATTCAAACATCGATTTTTCCGAAATTTTCTATAGACACTGACCTTGTTTTATATACCGTTGTGACCGCCTCGACGAGACCTATCTCTGGACACCACATTTGTGGGGCTAGCGCGAACATCTGCGAAAATCCAAAAACATACCGAGGTATAGTAAGGGCTAGTAAAACAAGGGAAATTTGCGTTTTCTATTCGTACTGTAGGTCTGGGACCATACAATATATATATAGTGTTTTAAGCGGCTTAATTAGCCTGCTATATTGACACCATTTCCCGACGAATTTTCATAGAAAATTTATAAACTTTTCATACATTCAACATTTTTGGCACATTCAAACATCGATTTTTCCCAAATTTTCTATAGACACTGACCTTGTTTTATATACCGTTGTGACGGCCTCGACGAGACCTATCTCTGGACACTACATTTGTGGAGCTAGCGCGAACATCTGCGAAAATCCAAAAACATACCGAGGTATAGTAAGGGCTAGTAAAACAAGGGAAATTTGCGTTTTCTATTCGTACTATAGGTCTGGGACCATACAATATATATATATATTGTTTTAAGCGGCTTAATTAGCCTGCTATATTGACACCATTTCCCGACGAATTTTCATAGAAAATTTATAAACTTTTCATACATTCAACATTTTTGGCACATTCAAACATCGATTTTTCCGAAATTTTCTATAGACACTGACCTTGTTTTATGTACCGTTGTGACCGCCTCGACGAGACCTATCTCTGGACACCACATTTGTGGGGCTAGCGCGAACATCTGCGAAAATCCAAAAACATACCGAGGTATAGTAAGGGCTAGTGAAACAAGGGAAATTTGCGTTTTCTATTCGTACTATAGGTCTGGGACCATACAATATATATATATATATATTGTTTTAAGCGGCTTAATTAGCCTGCTATATTGACACCATTTCCCGACGAATTTTCATAGAAAATTTATAAACTTTTCATACATTCAACATTTTTGGCACATTCAAACATCGATTTTTCCGAAATTTTCTATAGACACTGACCTTGTTTTATGTACCGTTGTGACCGCCTCGACGAGACCTATCTCTGGACACCACAGTTGTGGGGCTAGCGCGAACATCTGCGAAAATCCAAAAACATACCGAGGTATAGTAAGGGCTAGTAAAACAAGGGAAATTTGCGTTTTCTATTCGTACTATAGGTCTGGGACCATACAATATATATTGTTTTAAGCGGCTTAATTAGCCTGCTATATTGACACCATTTCCCGACGAATTTTCAAAGAAAATTTATAAACTTTTCATACATTCAACATATTTGGCACATTCAAACATCGATTTTTCCGAAATTTTCTATAGACACTGACCTTATTTTATATACCGTTGTGACCGCCTCGACGAGACCTATCTCTGGACACCACATTTGTGGGGCTAGCGCGAACATCTGCGAAAATCCAAAAACATACCGAGGTATAGTAAGGGCTAGTAAAACAAGGGAAATTTGCGTTTTCTATTCGTACTATAGGTCTGGGACCATACAATATATATTGTTTTAAGCGGCTTAATTAGCCTGCTATATTGACACCATTTCCCGACGAATTTTCATAGAAAATTTATAAACTTTTCATACATTCAACATTTTTGGCACATTCAAACATCGATTTTTCCGAAATTTTCTATAGACACTGACCTTGTTTTATATACCGTTGTGACTGCCTCGACGAGACCTATCTCTGGACACGACAGTTGTGGGGCTAGCGCGAACATCTGCGAAAATCCAAAAACATACCGAGGTATAGTAAGGGCTAGTAAAACAAGGGAAATTTGCGTTTTCTATTCGTACTATAGGTCTGGGACCATACAATATATATATTGTTTTAAGCGGCTTAATTAGCCTGCTATATTGACACCATTTCCCGACGAATTTTCATAGAAAATTTATAAACTTTTCATACATTCAACATTTTTGGCACATTCAAACATCGATTTTTCCCAAATTTTCTATAGACCCTGACCTTGTTATATATATTGTTGTGACCGCCTCGACGAGACCTATCTCTGGACACCACATTTGTGGGGCTAGCGCGAACATCTGCGAAAATCCAAAAACATACCGAGGTATAGTAAGGGCTAGTAAAACAAGGGAAATTTGCGTTTTCTATTCGTACTGTAGGTCTGGGACCATACAATATATACATTGTTTTAAGCGGCTTCATTAGCCTGCTATATTGACACCATTTCCCGACGAATTTTCATAGAAAATTTATAAACTTTTCATACATTCAACATTTTTGGCACATTCAAACATCGATTTTTCCCAAATTTTCTATAGACACTGACCTTGTTTTATATACCGTTGTGACGGCCTCGACGAGACCTATCTCTGGACACCACATTTGTGGAGCAAGCGCGAACATCTGCGAAAATCCAAAAACATACCGAGGTATAGTAAGGGCTAGTAAAACAAGGGAAATTTGCGTTTTCTATTCGTACTATAGGTCTGGGACCATACAATATATATATTGTTTTAAGCGGCTTAATTAGCCTGCTATATTGACACCATTTCCCGACGAATTTTCATAGAAAATTTATAAACTTTTCATACATTCAACATTTTTGGCACATTCAAACATCGATTTTTCCCAAATTTTCTATAGACACTGACCTTGTTTTATGTACCGTTGTGACCGCCTCGACGAGACCTATCTCTGGACACCACATTTGTGGGGCTAGCGCGAACATCTGCGAAAATCCAAAAACATACCGAGGTATAGTAAGGGCTAGTGAAACAAGGGAAATTTGCGTTTTCTATTCGTACTATAGGTCTGGGACCATACAATATATATATATATATTGTTTTAAGCGGCTTAATTAGCCTGCTATATTGACACCATTTCCCGACGAATTTTCAAAGAAAATTTATAAACTTTTCATACATTCAACATTTTTGGCACATTCAAACATCGATTTTTCCGAAATTTTCTATAGACACTGACCTTGTTTTATATACCGTTGTGACCGCCTCGACGAGACCTATCTCTGGACACCACATTTGTGGGGCTAGCGCGAACATCTGCGAAAATCCAAAAACATACCGAGGTATAGTAAGGGCTAGTAAAACAAGGGAAATTTGCGTTTTCTATTCGTACTGTAGGTCTGGGACCATACAATATATACATTGTTTTAAGCGGCTTCATTAGCCTGCTATATTGACACCATTTCCCGACGAATTTTCATAGAAAATTTATACACTTTTCATACATTCAACATTTTTGGCACATTCAAACATCGATTTTTCCCAAATTTTCTATAGACACTGACCTTGTTTTATATACCGTTGTGACGGCCTCGACGAGACCTATCTCTGGACACCACATTTGTGGAGCAAGCGCGAACATCTGCGAAAATCCAAAAACATACCGAGGTATAGTAAGGGCTAGTAAAACAAGGGAAATTTGCGTTTTCTATTCGTACTATAGGTCTGGGACCATACAATATGTATATTGTTTTAAGCGGCTTAATTAGCCTGCTATATTGACACCATTTCCCGACGAATTTTCATAGAAAATTTATAAACTTTTCATACATTCAACATTTTTGGCACATTCAAACATCGATTTTTCCGAAATTTTCTATAGACACTGACCTTGTTTTATGTACCGTTGTGACCGCCTCGACGAGACCTATCTCTGGACACCACAGTTGTGGGGCTAGCGCGAACATCTGCGAAAATCCAAAAACATACCGAGGTATAGTAAGGGCTAGTAAAACAAGGGAAATTTGAGTTTTCTATTCGTAGTATAGGTCTGGGACCATACAATATATATATATTGTTTTAAGCGGCTTAATTAGCCTGCTATATTGATACCATTTCCCGACGAATTTTCATAGAAAATTTATAAACTTTTTATACATTCAACATTTTTGGCACATTCAAACATCGATTTTTCCGAAATTTTCTATAGACACTGACCTTGTTTTATATACCGTTGTGACCGCCTCGACGAGACCTATCTCTGGATACCACATTTGTGGGGCTAGCGCGAACATCTGCGAAAATCCAAAAACATACCGAGGTATAGTAAGGGCTAGTAAAACAAGGGAAATTTGCGTTTTCTATTCGTACTATAGGTCTGGGACCATACAATATGTATATTGTTTTAAGCGGCTTAATTAGCCTGCTATATTGACACCATTTCCCGACGAATTTTCATAGAAAATTTATAAACTTTTCATACATTCAACATTTTTGGCACATTCAAACATCGATTTTTCCCAAATTTTCTATAGACACTGACCTTGTTTTATATACCGTTGTGACGGCCTCGACGAGACCTATCTCTGGACACCACATTTGTGGAGCAAGCGCGAACATCTGCGAAAATCCAAAAACATACCGAGGTATAGTAAGGGCTAGTAAAACAAGGGAAATTTGCGTTTTCTATTCGTACTATAGGTCTGGGACCATACAATATGTATATTGTTTTAAGCGGCTTAATTAGCCTGCTATATTGATACCATTTCCCGACGAATTTTCATAGAAAATTTATAAACTTTTTATACATTCAACATTTTTGGCACATTCAAACATCGATTTTTCCCAAATTTTCTATAGACACTGACCTTGTTTTATATACCGTTGTGACGGCCTCGACGAGACCTATCTCTGGACTTTAAATTTGTGGAGCTAGCGTGAACATCTGCGAAAATCCAAAAACATACCGAGGTATAGTAAGGGCTAGTAAAACAAGGGAAATTTGCGTTTTCTATTCGTACTATAGGTCTGGGACCATACAATATGTATATTGTTTTAAGCGGCTTAATTAGCCTGCTATATTGACACCATTTCCCGACGAATTTTCATAGAAAATTTATAAACTTTTCATACATTCAACATTTTTGGCACATTCAAACATCGATTTTTCCCAAATTTTCTATAGACACTGACCTTGTTTTATATACCGTTGTGACCGCCTCGACGGGACCTATCTCTGGACACCACATTTGTGGGGCTAGCGCGAACATCTGCGAAAATCCAAAAACATACCGAGGTATAGTAAGGGCTAGTAAAACAAGGGAAATTTGCGTTTTCTATTCGTAGTATAGGTCTGGGACCATACAATATGTATATTGTTTTAAGCGGCTTAATTAGCCTGCTATATTGATACCATTTCCCGACGAATTTTCATAGAAAATTTATAAACTTTTCATACATTCAACATTTTTGGCACATTCAAACATCGATTTTTCCCAAATTTTCTATAGACACTGACCTTGTTTTATATACCGTTGTGACCGCCTCGACGAGACCTATCTCTGGACTCGACAGTTGTGGGGCTAGCGCGAACATCTGCGAAAATCCAAAAACATACCGAGGTATAGTAAGGGCTAGTAAAACAAGGGAAATTTGCGTTTTCTATTCGTACTATAGGTCTGGGACCATACAATATATATATTGTTTTAAGCGGCTTAATTAGCCTGCTATATTGACACCATTTCCCGACGAATTTTCATAGAAAATTTATAAACTTTTCATACATTCAACATTTTTGGCACATTCAAACATCGATTTTTCCCAAATTTTCTATAGACACTGACCTTGTTTTATATACCGTTGTGACGGCCTCGACGAGACCTATCTCTGGACACCACATTTGTGGAGCAAGCGCGAACATCTGCGAAAATCCAAAAACATACCGAGGTATAGTAAGGGCTAGTAAAACAAGGGAAATTTGCGTTTTCTATTCGTACTATAGGTCTGGGACCATACAATATGTATATTGTTTTAAGCGGCTTAATTAGCCTGCTATATTGATACCATTTCCCGACGAATTTTCATAGAAAATTTATAAACTTTTTATACATTCAACATTTTTGGCACATTCAAACATCGATTTTTCCCAAATTTTCTATAGACACTGACCTTGTTTTATATACCGTTGTGACGGCCTCGACGAGACCTATCTCTGGACACCACATTTGTGGAGCTAGCGCGAACATCTGCGAAAATCCAAAAACATACCGAGGTATAGTAAGGGCTAGTAAAACAAGGGAAATTTGCGTTTTCTATTTGTACTATAGGTCTGGGACCATACAATATATATATAGTGTTTTAAGCGGCTTAATTAGCCTGCTATATTGACACCATTTCCCGACGAATTTTCATAGAAAATTTATAAACTTTTCATACATTCAACATTTTTGGCACATTCAAACATCGATTTTTCCGAAATTTTCTATAGACACTGACCTTGTTTTATATACCGTTGTGACGGCCTCGACGAGACCTATCTCTGGACACCACATTTGTGGAGCTAGCGCGAACATCTGCGAAAATCCAAAAACATACCGAGGTATAGTAAGGGCTAGTAAAACAAGGGAAATTTGCGTTTTCTATTCGTACTATAGGTCTGGGACCATACAATATGTATATTGTTTTAAGCGGCTTAATTAGCCTGCTATATTGACACCATTTCCCGACGAATTTTCATAGAAAATTTATAAACTTTTCATACATTCAACATTTTTGGCACATTCAAACATCGATTTTTCCGAAATTTTCTATAGACACTGACCTTGTTTTATATACCGTTGTGACCGCCTCGACGAGACCTATCTCTGGACACCACATTTGTGGGGCTAGCGCGAACATCTGCGAAAATCCAAAAACATACCGAGGTATAGTAAGGGCTAGTAAAACAAGGGAAATTTGCGTTTTCTATTCGTACTGTAGGTCTGGGACCATACAATATATATATAGTGTTTTAAGCGGCTTAATTAGCCTGCTATATTGACACCATTTCCCGACGAATTTTCATAGAAAATTTATAAACTTTTCATACATTCAACATTTTTGGCACATTCAAACATCGATTTTTCCCAAATTTTCTATAGACACTGACCTTGTTTTATATACCGTTGTGACGGCCTCGACGAGACCTATCTCTGGACACCACATTTGTGGAGCAAGCGCGAACATCTGCGAAAATCCAAAAACATACCGAGGTATAGTAAGGGCTAGTGAAACAAGGGAAATTTGCGTTTTCTATTCGTACTATAGGTCTGGGACCATACAATATATATATATATATATATATTGTTTTAAGCGGCTTAATTAGCCTGCTATATTGACACCATTTCCCGACGAATTTTCATAGAAAATTTATAAACTTTTCATACATTCAACATTTTTGGCACATTCAAACATCGATTTTTCCGAAATTTTCTATAGACACTGACCTTGTTTTATATACCGTTGTGACGGCCTCGACGAGACCTATCTCTGGACACCACATTTGTGGAGCTAGCGCGAACATCTGCGAAAATCCAAAAACATACCGAGGTATAGTAAGGGCTAGTAAAACAAGGGAAATTTGCGTTTTCTATTCGTACTATAGGTCTGGGACCATACAATATGTATATTGTTTTAAGCGGCTTAATTAGCCTGCTATATTGACACCATTTCCCGACGAATTTTCATAGAAAATTTATAAACTTTTCATACATTCAACATTTTTGGCACATTCAAACATCGATTTTTCCCAAATTTTCTATAGACACTGACCTTGTTTTATATACCGTTGTGACCGCCTCGACGAGACCTATCTCTGGACACCACATTTGTGGGGCTAGCGCGAACATCTGCGAAAATCCAAAAACATACCGAGGTATAGTAAGGGCTAGTAAAACAAGGGAAATTTGCGTTTTCTATTCGTACTGTAGGTCTGGGACCATACAATATATATATAGTGTTTTAAGCGGCTTAATTAGCCTGCTATATTGACACCATTTCCCGACGAATTTTCATAGAAAATTTATAAACTTTTCATACATTCAACATTTTTGGCACATTCAAACATCGATTTTTCCCAAATTTTCTATAGACACTGACCTTGTTTTATATACCGTTGTGACGGCCTCGACGAGACCTATCTCTGGACACCACATTTGTGGAGCAAGCGCGAACATCTGCGAAAATCCAAAAACATACCGAGGTATAGTAAGGGCTAGTGAAACAAGGGAAATTTGCGTTTTCTATTCGTACTATAGGTCTGGGACCATACAATATATATATATATATATTGTTTTAAGCGGCTT
The DNA here is from genome assembly GCA_905147815.2 of Phalera bucephala. NCBI lineage: Eukaryota > Metazoa > Arthropoda > Insecta > Lepidoptera > Notodontidae > Phalera > Phalera bucephala. The sequence goes on from LR990612.1 coordinate 30,935,861, forward strand.
AATTAGCCTGCTATATTGACACCATTTCCCGACGAATTTTCATAGAAAATTTATAAACTTTTCATACATTCAACATTTTTGGCACATTCAAACATCGATTTTTCCGAAATTTTCTATAGACACTGACCTTGTTTTATATACCGTTGTGACGGCCTCGACGAGACCTATCTCTGGACACCACATTTGTGGAGCTAGCGCGAACATCTGCGAAAATCCAAAAACATACCGAGGTATAGTAAGGGCTAGTAAAACAAGGGAAATTTGCGTTTTCTATTCGTACTATAGGTCTGGGACCATACAATATATATATAGTGTTTTAAGCGGCTTAATTAGCCTGCTATATTGACACCATTTCCCGACGAATTTTCATAGAAAATTTATAAACTTTTCATACATTCAACATTTTTGGCACATTCAAACATCGATTTTTCCCAAATTTTCTATAGACACTGACCTTGTTTTATATACCGTTGTGACGGCCTCGACGAGACCTATCTCTGCACACCACATTTGTGGAGCTAGCGCGAACATCTGCGAAAATCCAAAAACATACCGAGGTATAGTAAGGGCTAGTAAAACAAGGGAAATTTGCGTTTTCTATTCGTACTATAGGTCTGGGACCATACAATATGTATATTGTTTTAAGCGGCTTAATTAGCCTGCTATATTGACACCATTTCCCGACGAATTTTCATAGAAAATTTATAAACTTTTCATACATTCAACATTTTTGGCACATTCAAACATCGATTTTTCCGAAATTTTCTATAGACACTGACCTTGTTTTATATACCGTTGTGACCGCCTCGACGAGACCTATCTCTGGACACCACATTTGTGGGGCTAGCGCGAACATCTGCGAAAATCCAAAAACATACCGAGGTATAGTAAGGGCTAGTAAAACAAGGGAAATTTGCGTTTTCTATTCGTACTGTAGGTCTGGGACCATACAATATATATATAGTGTTTTAAGCGGCTTAATTAGCCTGCTATATTGACACCATTTCCCGACGAATTTTCATAGAAAATTTATAAACTTTTCATACATTCAACATTTTTGGCACATTCAAACATCGATTTTTCCCAAATTTTCTATAGACACTGACCTTGTTTTATGTACCGTTGTGACCGCCTCGACGAGACCTATCTCTGGACACCACATTTGTGGGGCTAGCGCGAACATCTGCGAAAATCCAAAAACATACCGAGGTATAGTAAGGGCTAGTGAAACAAGGGAAATTTGCGTTTTCTATTCGTACTATAGGTCTGGGACCATACAATATATATATATATATATTGTTTTAAGCGGCTTAATTAGCCTGCTATATTGACACCATTTCCCGACGAATTTTCGTAGAAAATTTATAAACTTTTCATACATTCAACATTTTTGGCACATTCAAACATCGATTTTTCCGAAATTTTCTATAGACACTGACCTTGTTTTATGTACCGTTGTGACCGCCTCGACGAGACCTATCTCTGGACACCACAGTTGTGGGGCTAGCGCGAACATCTGCGAAAATCCAAAAACATACCGAGGTATAGTAAGGGCTAGTAAAACAAGGGAAATTTGCGTTTTCTATTCGTACTATAGGTCTGGGACCATACAATATATATTGTTTTAAGCGGCTTAATTAGCCTGCTATATTGACACCATTTCCCGACGAATTTTCAAAGAAAATTTATAAACTTTTCATACATTCAACATATTTGGCACATTCAAACATCGATTTTTCCGAAATTTTCTATAGACACTGACCTTATTTTATATACCGTTGTGACCGCCTCGACGAGACCTATCTCTGGACACCACATTTGTGGGGCTAGCGCGAACATCTGCGAAAATCCAAAAACATACCGAGGTATAGTAAGGGCTAGTAAAACAAGGGAAATTTGCGTTTTCTATTCGTACTATAGGTCTGGGACCATACAATATATATTGTTTTAAGCGGCTTAATTAGCCTGCTATATTGACACCATTTCCCGACGAATTTTCATAGAAAATTTATAAACTTTTCATACATTCAACATTTTTGGCACATTCAAACATCGATTTTTCCGAAATTTTCTATAGACACTGACCTTGTTTTATATACCGTTGTGACTGCCTCGACGAGACCTATCTCTGGACACGACAGTTGTGGGGCTAGCGCGAACATCTGCGAAAATCCAAAAACATACCGAGGTATAGTAAGGGCTAGTAAAACAAGGGAAATTTGCGTTTTCTATTCGTACTATAGGTCTGGGACCATACAATATATATATTGTTTTAAGCGGCTTAATTAGCCTGCTATATTGACACCATTTCCCGACGAATTTTCATAGAAAATTTATAAACTTTTCATACATTCAACATTTTTGGCACATTCAAACATCGATTTTTCCCAAATTTTCTATAGACCCTGACCTTGTTATATATATTGTTGTGACCGCCTCGACGAGACCTATCTCTGGACACCACATTTGTGGGGCTAGCGCGAACATCTGCGAAAATCCAAAAACATACCGAGGTATAGTAAGGGCTAGTAAAACAAGGGAAATTTGCGTTTTCTATTCGTACTGTAGGTCTGGGACCATACAATATATACATTGTTTTAAGCGGCTTCATTAGCCTGCTATATTGACACCATTTCCCGACGAATTTTCATAGAAAATTTATAAACTTTTCATACATTCAACATTTTTGGCACATTCAAACATCGATTTTTCCCAAATTTTCTATAGACACTGACCTTGTTTTATATACCGTTGTGACGGCCTCGACGAGACCTATCTCTGGACACCACATTTGTGGAGCAAGCGCGAACATCTGCGAAAATCCAAAAACATACCTAGGTATAGTAAGGGCTAGTAAAACAAGGGAAATTTGCGTTTTCTATTCGTACTATAGGTCTGGGACCATACAATATGTATATTGTTTTAAGCGGCTTAATTAGCCTGCTATATTGACACCATTTCCCGACGAATTTTCATAGAAAATTTATAAACTTTTCATACATTCAACATTTTTGGCACATTCAAACATCGATTTTTCCCAAATTTTCTATAGACACTGACCTTGTTTTATGTACCGTTGTGACCGCCTCGACGAGACCTATCTCTGGACACCACATTTGTGGGGCTAGCGCGAACATCTGCGAAAATCCAAAAACATACCGAGGTATAGTAAGGGCTAGTGAAACAAGGGAAATTTGCGTTTTCTATTCGTACTATAGGTCTGGGACCATACAATATATATATATATATTGTTTTAAGCGGCTTAATTAGCCTGCTATATTGACACCATTTCCCGACGAATTTTCTTAGAAAATTTATAAACTTTTCATACATTCAACATTTTTGGCACATTCAAACATCGATTTTTCCGAAATTTTCTATAGACACTGACCTTGTTTTATATACCGTTGTGACCGCCTCGACGAGACCTATCTCTGGACACCACATTTGTGGGGCTAGCGCGAACATCTGCGAAAATCCAAAAACATACCGAGGTATAGTAAGGGCTAGTAAAACAAGGGAAATTTGCGTTTTCTATTCGTACTGTAGGTCTGGGACCATACAATATATACATTGTTTTAAGCGGCTTCATTAGCCTGCTATATTGACACCATTTCCCGACGAATTTTCATAGAAAATTTATACACTTTTCATACATTCAACATTTTTGGCACATTCAAACATCGATTTTTCCCAAATTTTCTATAGACACTGACCTTGTTTTATATACCGTTGTGACGGCCTCGACGAGACCTATCTCTGGACACCACATTTGTGGAGCAAGCGCGAACATCTGCGAAAATCCAAAAACATACCGAGGTATAGTAAGGGCTAGTAAAACAAGGGAAATTTGCGTTTTCTATTCGTACTATAGGTCTGGGACCATACAATATGTATATTGTTTTAAGCGGCTTAATTAGCCTGCTATATTGACACCATTTCCCGACGAATTTTCATAGAAAATTTATAAACTTTTCATACATTCAACATTTTTGGCACATTCAAACATCGATTTTTCCGAAATTTTCTATAGACACTGACCTTGTTTTATGTACCGTTGTGACCGCCTCGACGAGACCTATCTCTGGACACCACAGTTGTGGGGCTAGCGCGAACATCTGCGAAAATCCAAAAACATACCGAGGTATAGTAAGGGCTAGTAAAACAAGGGAAATTTGAGTTTTCTATTCGTAGTATAGGTCTGGGACCATACAATATATATATATTGTTTTAAGCGGCTTAATTAGCCTGCTATATTGATACCATTTCCCGACGAATTTTCATAGAAAATTTATAAACTTTTCATACATTCAACATTTTTGGCACATTCAAACATCGATTTTTCCGAAATTTTCTATAGACACTGACCTTGTTTTATATACCGTTGTGACCGCCTCGACGAGACCTATCTCTGGATACCACATTTGTGGGGCTAGCGCGAACATCTGCGAAAATCCAAAAACATACCGAGGTATAGTAAGGGCTAGTAAAACAAGGGAAATTTGCGTTTTCTATTCGTACTATAGGTCTGGGACCATACAATATGTATATTGTTTTAAGCGGCTTAATTAGCCTGCTATATTGACACCATTTCCCGACGAATTTTCATAGAAAATTTATAAACTTTTCATACATTCAACATTTTTGGCACATTCAAACATCGATTTTTCCCAAATTTTCTATAGACACTGACCTTGTTTTATATACCGTTGTGACGGCCTCGACGAGACCTATCTCTGGACACCACATTTGTGGAGCAAGCGCGAACATCTGCGAAAATCCAAAAACATACCGAGGTATAGTAAGGGCTAGTAAAACAAGGGAAATTTGCGTTTTCTATTCGTACTATAGGTCTGGGACCATACAATATGTATATTGTTTTAAGCGGCTTAATTAGCCTGCTATATTGATACCATTTCCCGACGAATTTTCATAGAAAATTTATAAACTTTTTATACATTCAACATTTTTGGCACATTCAAACATCGATTTTTCCCAAATTTTCTATAGACACTGACCTTGTTTTATATACCGTTGTGACGGCCTCGACGAGACCTATCTCTGGACTTTAAATTTGTGGAGCTAGCGTGAACATCTGCGAAAATCCAAAAACATACCGAGGTATAGTAAGGGCTAGTAAAACAAGGGAAATTTGCGTTTTCTATTCGTACTATAGGTCTGGGACCATACAATATGTATATTGTTTTAAGCGGCTTAATTAGCCTGCTATATTGACACCATTTCCCGACGAATTTTCATAGAAAATTTATAAACTTTTCATACATTCAACATTTTTGGCACATTCAAACATCGATTTTTCCCAAATTTTCTATAGACACTGACCTTGTTTTATATACCGTTGTGACCGCCTCGACGGGACCTATCTCTGGACACCACATTTGTGGGGCTAGCGCGAACATCTGCGAAAATCCAAAAACATACCGAGGTATAGTAAGGGCTAGTAAAACAAGGGAAATTTGCGTTTTCTATTCGTAGTATAGGTCTGGGACCATACAATATGTATATTGTTTTAAGCGGCTTAATTAGCCTGCTATATTGATACCATTTCCCGACGAATTTTCATAGAAAATTTATAAACTTTTCATACATTCAACATTTTTGGCACATTCAAACATCGATTTTTCCCAAATTTTCTATAGACACTGACCTTGTTTTATATACCGTTGTGACCGCCTCGACGAGACCTATCTCTGGACTCGACAGTTGTGGGGCTAGCGCGAACATCTGCGAAAATCCAAAAACATACCGAGGTATAGTAAGGGCTAGTAAAACAAGGGAAATTTGCGTTTTCTATTCGTACTATAGGTCTGGGACCATACAATATATATATTGTTTTAAGCGGCTTAATTAGCCTGCTATATTGACACCATTTCCCGACGAATTTTCATAGAAAATTTATAAACTTTTCATACATTCAACATTTTTGGCACATTCAAACATCGATTTTTCCCAAATTTTCTATAGACACTGACCTTGTTTTATATACCGTTGTGACGGCCTCGACGAGACCTATCTCTGGACACCACATTTGTGGAGCAAGCGCGAACATCTGCGAAAATCCAAAAACATACCGAGGTATAGTAAGGGCTAGTAAAACAAGGGAAATTTGCGTTTTCTATTCGTACTATAGGTCTGGGACCATACAATATGTATATTGTTTTAAGCGGCTTAATTAGCCTGCTATATTGATACCATTTCCCGACGAATTTTCATAGAAAATTTATAAACTTTTTATACATTCAACATTTTTGGCACATTCAAACATCGATTTTTCCCAAATTTTCTATAGACACTGACCTTGTTTTATATACCGTTGTGACGGCCTCGACGAGACCTATCTCTGGACACCACATTTGTGGAGCTAGCGCGAACATCTGCGAAAATCCAAAAACATACCGAGGTATAGTAAGGGCTAGTAAAACAAGGGAAATTTGCGTTTTCTATTTGTACTATAGGTCTGGGACCATACAATATATATATAGTGTTTTAAGCGGCTTAATTAGCCTGCTATATTGACACCATTTCCCGACGAATTTTCATAGAAAATTTATAAACTTTTCATACATTCAACATTTTTGGCACATTCAAACATCGATTTTTCCCAAATTTTCTATAGACACTGACCTTGTTTTATATACCGTTGTGACGGCCTCGACGAGACCTATCTCTGGACACCACATTTGTGGAGCTAGCGCGAACATCTGCGAAAATCCAAAAACATACCGAGGTATAGTAAGGGCTAGTAAAACAAGGGAAATTTGCGTTTTCTATTCGTACTATAGGTCTGGGACCATACAATATGTATATTGTTTTAAGCGGCTTAATTAGCCTGCTATATTGACACCATTTCCCGACGAATTTTCATAGAAAATTTATAAACTTTTCATACATTCAACATTTTTGGCACATTCAAACATCGATTTTTCCGAAATTTTCTATAGACACTGACCTTGTTTTATATACCGTTGTGACCGCCTCGACGAGACCTATCTCTGGACACCACATTTGTGGGGCTAGCGCGAACATCTGCGAAAATCCAAAAACATACCGAGGTATAGTAAGGGCTAGTAAAACAAGGGAAATTTGCGTTTTCTATTCGTACTGTAGGTCTGGGACCATACAATATATATATAGTGTTTTAAGCGGCTTAATTAGCCTGCTATATTGACACCATTTCCCGACGAATTTTCATAGAAAATTTATAAACTTTTCATACATTCAACATTTTTGGCACATTCAAACATCGATTTTTCCCAAATTTTCTATAGACACTGACCTTGTTTTATGTACCGTTGTGACCGCCTCGACGAGACCTATCTCTGGACACCACATTTGTGGGGCTAGCGCGAACATCTGCGAAAATCCAAAAACATACCGAGGTATAGTAAGGGCTAGTGAAACAAGGGAAATTTGCGTTTTCTATTCGTACTATAGGTCTGGGACCATACAATATATATATATATATATATTGTTTTAAGCGGCTTAATTAGCCTGCTATATTGACACCATTTCCCGACGAATTTTCATAGAAAATTTATAAACTTTTCATACATTCAACATTTTTGGCACATTCAAACATCGATTTTTCCGAAATTTTCTATAGACACTGACCTTGTTTTATATACCGTTGTGACGGCCTCGACGAGACCTATCTCTGGACACCACATTTGTGGAGCTAGCGCGAACATCTGCGAAAATCCAAAAACATACCGAGGTATAGTAAGGGCTAGTAAAACAAGGGAAATTTGCGTTTTCTATTCGTACTATAGGTCTGGGACCATACAATATATATATAGTGTTTTAAGCGGCTTAATTAGCCTGCTATATTGACACCATTTCCCGACGAATTTTCATAGAAAATTTATAAACTTTTCATACATTCAACATTTTTGGCACATTCAAACATCGATTTTTCCCAAATTTTCTATAGACACTGACCTTGTTTTATATACCGTTGTGACGGCCTCGACGAGACCTATCTCTGGACACCACATTTGTGGAGCTAGCGCGAACATCTGCGAAAATCCAAAAACATACCGAGGTATAGTAAGGGCTAGTAAAACAAGGGAAATTTGCGTTTTCTATTCGTACTATAGGTCTGGGACCATACAATATATATATTGTTTTAAGCGGCTTAATTAGCCTGCTATATTGACACCATTTCCCGACGAATTTTCATAGAAAATTTATAAACTTTTTATACATTCAACATTTTTGGCACATTCAAACATCGATTTTTCCGAAATTTTCTATAGACACTGACCTTGTTTTATATACCGTTGTGACCGCCTCGACGAGACCTATCTCTGGACACCACATTTGTGGGGCTAGCGCGAACATCTGCGAAAATCCAAAAACATACCGAGGTATAGTAAGGGCTAGTAAAACAAGGGAAATTTGCGTTTGCTATTCGTACTGTAGGTCTGGGACCATACAATATATATATAGTGTTTTAAGCGGCTTAATTAGCCTGCTATATTGATACCATTTCCCGACGAATTTTCATAGAAAATTTATAAACTTTTCATACATTCAACATTTTTGGCACATTCAAACATCGATTTTTCCCAAATTTTCTATAGACACTGACCTTGTTTTATGTACCGTTGTGACCGCCTCGACGAGACCTATCTCTGGACACCACAGTTGTGGGGCTAGCGCGAACATCTGCGAAAATCCAAAAACATACCGAGGTATAGTAAGGGCTAGTAAAACAAGGGAAATTTGCGTTTTCTATTCGTACTATAGGTCTGGGACCATACAATATATATTGTTTTAAGCGGCTTAATTAGCCTGCTATATTGACACCATTTCCCGACGAATTTTCAAAGAAAATTTATAAACTTTTCATACATTCAACATTTTTGGCACATTCAAACATCGATTTTTCCGAAATTTTCTATAGACACTGACCTTATTTTATATACCGTTGTGACCGCCTCGACGAGACCTATCTCTGGACACCACATTTGTGGGGCTAGCGCGAACATCTGCGAAAATCCAAAAACATACCGAGGTATAGTAAGGGCTAGTAAAACAAGGGAAATTTGCGTTTTCTATTCGTACTATAGGTCTGGGACCATACAATATATATTGTTTTAAGCGGCTTAATTAGCCTGCTATATTGACACCATTTCCCGACGAATTTTCATAGAAAATTTATAAACTTTTCATACATTCAACATTTTTGGCACATTCAAACATCGATTTTTCCGAAATTTTCTATAGACACTGACCTTGTTTTATATACCGTTGTGACGGCCTCGACGAGACCTATCTCTGGACACCACATTTGTGGAGCTAGCGCGAACATCTGCGAAAATCCAAAAACATACCGAGGTATAGTAAGGGCTAGTAAAACAAGGGAAATTTGCGTTTTCTATTCGTACTATAGGTCTGGGACCATACAATATATATATAGTGTTTTAAGCGGCTTAATTAGCCTGCTATATTGACACCATTTCCCGACGAATTTTCATAGAAAATTTATAAACTTTTCATACATTCAACATTTTTGGCACATTCAAACATCGATTTTTCCCAAATTTTCTATAGACACTGACCTTGTTTTATATACCGTTGTGACGGCCTCGACGAGACCTATCTCTGGACACCACATTTGTGGAGCTAGCGCGAACATCTGCGAAAATCCAAAAACATACCGAGGTATAGTAAGGGCTAGTAAAACAAGGGAAATTTGCGTTTTCTATTCGTACTATAGGTCTGGGACCATACAATATATATATTGTTTTAAGCGGCTTAATTAGCCTGCTATATTGACACCATTTCCCGACGAATTTTCATAGAAAATTTATAAACTTTTTATACATTCAACATTTTTGGCACATTCAAACATCGATTTTTCCGAAATTTTCTATAGACACTGACCTTGTTTTATATACCGTTGTGACCGCCTCGACGAGACCTATCTCTGGACACCACATTTGTGGGGCTAGCGCGAACATCTGCGAAAATCCAAAAACATACCGAGGTATAGTAAGGGCTAGTAAAACAAGGGAAATTTGCGTTTGCTATTCGTACTGTAGGTCTGGGACCATACAATATATATATAGTGTTTTAAGCGGCTTAATTAGCCTGCTATATTGATACCATTTCCCGACGAATTTTCATAGAAAATTTATAAACTTTTCATACATTCAACATTTTTGGCACATTCAAACATCGATTTTTCCCAAATTTTCTATAGACACTGACCTTGTTTTATGTACCGTTGTGACCGCCTCGACGAGACCTATCTCTGGACACCACAGTTGTGGGGCTAGCGCGAACATCTGCGAAAATCCAAAAACATACCGAGGTATAGTAAGGGCTAGTAAAACAAGGGAAATTTGCGTTTTCTATTCGTACTATAGGTCTGGGACCATACAATATATATATTGTTTTAAGCGGCTTAATTAGCCTGCTATATTGACACCATTTCCCGACGAATTTTCATAGAAAATTTATAAACTTTTCATACATTCAACATTTTTGGCACATTCAAACATCGATTTTTCCCAAATTTTCTATAGACACTGACCTTGTTTTATGTACCGTTGTGACCGCCTCGACGAGACCTATCTCTGGACACCACATTTGTGGGGCTAGCGCGAACATCTGCGAAAATCCAAAAACATACCGAGGTATAGTAAGGGCTAGTGAAACAAGGGAAATTTGCGTTTTCTATTCGTACTATAGGTCTGGGACCATACAATATATATATATATATTGTTTTAAGCGGCTTAATTAGCCTGCTATATTGACACCATTTCCCGACGAATTTTCAAAGAAAATTTATAAACTTTTCATACATTCAACATTTTTGGCACATTCAAACATCGATTTTTCCGAAATTTTCTATAGACACTGACCTTGTTTTATATACCGTTGTGACCGCCTCGACGAGACCTATCTCTGGACACCACATTTGTGGGGCTAGCGCGAACATCTGCGAAAATCCAAAAACATACCGAGGTATAGTAAGGGCTAGTAAAACAAGGGAAATTTGCGTTTTCTATTCGTACTGTAGGTCTGGGACCATACAATATATACATTGTTTTAAGCGGCTTCATTAGCCTGCTATATTGACACCATTTCCCGACGAATTTTCATAGAAAATTTATACACTTTTCATACATTCAACATTTTTGGCACATTCAAACATCGATTTTTCCCAAATTTTCTATAGACACTGACCTTGTTTTATATACCGTTGTGACGGCCTCGACGAGACCTATCTCTGGACACCACATTTGTGGAGCAAGCGCGAACATCTGCGAAAATCCAAAAACATACCGAGGTATAGTAAGGGCTAGTAAAACAAGGGAAATTTGCGTTTTCTATTCGTACTATAGGTCTGGGACCATACAATATGTATATTGTTTTAAGCGGCTTAATTAGCCTGCTATATTGACACCATTTCCCGACGAATTTTCATAGAAAATTTATAAACTTTTCATACATTCAACATTTTTGGCACATTCAAACATCGATTTTTCCGAAATTTTCTATAGACACTGACCTTGTTTTATGTACCGTTGTGACCGCCTCGACGAGACCTATCTCTGGACACCACAGTTGTGGGGCTAGCGCGAACATCTGCGAAAATCCAAAAACATACCGAGGTATAGTAAGGGCTAGTAAAACAAGGGAAATTTGAGTTTTCTATTCGTAGTATAGGTCTGGGACCATACAATATATATATATTGTTTTAAGCGGCTTAATTAGCCTGCTATATTGATACCATTTCCCGACGAATTTTCATAGAAAATTTATAAACTTTTCATACATTCAACATTTTTGGCACATTCAAACATCGATTTTTCCGAAATTTTCTATAGACACTGACCTTGTTTTATATACCGTTGTGACCGCCTCGACGAGACCTATCTCTGGATACCACATTTGTGGGGCTAGCGCGAACATCTGCGAAAATCCAAAAACATACCGAGGTATAGTAAGGGCTAGTAAAACAAGGGAAATTTGCGTTTTCTATTCGTACTATAGGTCTGGGACCATACAATATGTATATTGTTTTAAGCGGCTTAATTAGCCTGCTATATTGACACCATTTCCCGACGAATTTTCATAGAAAATTTATAAACTTTTCATACATTCAACATTTTTGGCACATTCAAACATCGATTTTTCCCAAATTTTCTATAGACACTGACCTTGTTTTATATACCGTTGTGACGGCCTCGACGAGACCTATCTCTGGACACCACATTTGTGGAGCAAGCGCGAACATCTGCGAAAATCCAAAAACATACCGAGGTATAGTAAGGGCTAGTAAAACAAGGGAAATTTGCGTTTTCTATTCGTACTATAGGTCTGGGACCATACAATATGTATATTGTTTTAAGCGGCTTAATTAGCCTGCTATATTGATACCATTTCCCGACGAATTTTCATAGAAAATTTATAAACTTTTTATACATTCAACATTTTTGGCACATTCAAACATCGATTTTTCCCAAATTTTCTATAGACACTGACCTTGTTTTATATACCGTTGTGACGGCCTCGACGAGACCTATCTCTGGACTTTAAATTTGTGGAGCTAGCGTGAACATCTGCGAAAATCCAAAAACATACCGAGGTATAGTAAGGGCTAGTAAAACAAGGGAAATTTGCGTTTTCTATTCGTACTATAGGTCTGGGACCATACAATATGTATATTGTTTTAAGCGGCTTAATTAGCCTGCTATATTGACACCATTTCCCGACGAATTTTCATAGAAAATTTATAAACTTTTCATACATTCAACATTTTTGGCACATTCAAACATCGATTTTTCCCAAATTTTCTATAGACACTGACCTTGTTTTATATACCGTTGTGACCGCCTCGACGGGACCTATCTCTGGACACCACATTTGTGGGGCTAGCGCGAACATCTGCGAAAATCCAAAAACATACCGAGGTATAGTAAGGGCTAGTAAAACAAGGGAAATTTGCGTTTTCTATTCGTAGTATAGGTCTGGGACCATACAATATGTATATTGTTTTAAGCGGCTTAATTAGCCTGCTATATTGATACCATTTCCCGACGAATTTTCATAGAAAATTTATAAACTTTTCATACATTCAACATTTTTGGCACATTCAAACATCGATTTTTCCCAAATTTTCTATAGACACTGACCTTGTTTTATATACCGTTGTGACCGCCTCGACGAGACCTATCTCTGGACTCGACAGTTGTGGGGCTAGCGCGAACATCTGCGAAAATCCAAAAACATACCGAGGTATAGTAAGGGCTAGTAAAACAAGGGAAATTTGCGTTTTCTATTCGTACTATAGGTCTGGGACCATACAATATATATATTGTTTTAAGCGGCTTAATTAGCCTGCTATATTGACACCATTTCCCGACGAATTTTCATAGAAAATTTATAAACTTTTCATACATTCAACATTTTTGGCACATTCAAACATCGATTTTTCCGAAATTTTCTATAGACACTGACCTTGTTTTATATACCGTTGTGACGGCCTCGACGAGACCTATCTCTGGACACCACATTTGTGGAGCAAGCGCGAACATCTGCGAAAATCCAAAAACATACCGAGGTATAGTAAGGGCTAGTAAAACAAGGGAAATTTGCGTTTTCTATTCGTACTATAGGTCTGGGACCATACAATATGTATATTGTTTTAAGCGGCTTAATTAGCCTGCTATATTGATACCATTTCCCGACGAATTTTCATAGAAAATTTATAAACTTTTTATACATTCAACATTTTTGGCACATTCAAACATCGATTTTTCCCAAATTTTCTATAGACACTGACCTTGTTTTATATACCGTTGTGACGGCCTCGACGAGACCTATCTCTGGACACCACATTTGTGGAGCTAGCGCGAACATCTGCGAAAATCCAAAAACATACCGAGGTATAGTAAGGGCTAGTAAAACAAGGGAAATTTGCGTTTTCTATTTGTACTATAGGTCTGGGACCATACAATATATATATAGTGTTTTAAGCGGCTTAATTAGCCTGCTATATTGACACCATTTCCCGACGAATTTTCATAGAAAATTTATAAACTTTTCATACATTCAACATTTTTGGCACATTCAAACATCGATTTTTCCCAAATTTTCTATAGACACTGACCTTGTTTTATATACCGTTGTGACGGCCTCGACGAGACCTATCTCTGGACACCACATTTGTGGAGCTAGCGCGAACATCTGCGAAAATCCAAAAACATACCGAGGTATAGTAAGGGCTAGTAAAACAAGGGAAATTTGCGTTTTCTATTCGTACTATAGGTCTGGGACCATACAATATGTATATTGTTTTAAGCGGCTTAATTAGCCTGCTATATTGACACCATTTCCCGACGAATTTTCATAGAAAATTTATAAACTTTTCATACATTCAACATTTTTGGCACATTCAAACATCGATTTTTCCGAAATTTTCTATAGACACTGACCTTGTTTTATATACCGTTGTGACCGCCTCGACGAGACCTATCTCTGGACACCACATTTGTGGGGCTAGCGCGAACATCTGCGAAAATCCAAAAACATACCGAGGTATAGTAAGGGCTAGTAAAACAAGGGAAATTTGCGTTTTCTATTCGTACTGTAGGTCTGGGACCATACAATATATATATAGTGTTTTAAGCGGCTTAATTAGCCTGCTATATTGACACCATTTCCCGACGAATTTTCATAGAAAATTTATAAACTTTTCATACATTCAACATTTTTGGCACATTCAAACATCGATTTTTCCGAAATTTTCTATAGACACTGACCTTGTTTTATATACCGTTGTGACGGCCTCGACGAGACCTATCTCTGGACACCACATTTGTGGAGCAAGCGCGAACATCTGCGAAAATCCAAAAACATACCGAGGTATAGTAAGGGCTAGTAAAACAAGGGAAATTTGCGTTTTCTATTCGTACTATAGGTCTGGGACCATACAATATATATATAGTGTTTTAAGCGGCTTAATTAGCCTGCTATATTGACACCATTTCCCGACGAATTTTCATAGAAAATTTATAAACTTTTCATACATTCAACATTTTTGGCACATTCAAACATCGATTTTTCCCAAATTTTCTATAGACACTGACCTTGTTTTATATACCGTTGTGACGGCCTCGACGAGACCTATCTCTGGACACCACATTTGTGGGGCTAGCGCGAACATCTGCGAAAATCCAAAAACATACCGAGGTATAGTAAGGGCTAGTAAAACAAGGGAAATTTGCGTTTTCTATTCGTACTATAGGTCTGGGACCATACAATATGTATATTGTTTTAAGCGGCTTAATTAGCCTGCTATATTGACACCATTTCCCGACGAATTTTCATAGAAAATTTATAAACTTTTTATACATTCAACATTTTTGGCACATTCAAACATCGATTTTTCCGAAATTTTCTATAGACACTGACCTTGTTTTATATACCGTTGTGACCGCCTCGACGAGACCTATCTCTGGACACCACATTTGTGGGGCTAGCGCGAACATCTGCGAAAATCCAAAAACATACCGAGGTATAGTAAGGGCTAGTAAAACAAGGGAAATTTGCGTTTGCTATTCGTACTGTAGGTCTGGGACCATACAATATATATATAGTGTTTTAAGCGGCTTAATTAGCCTGCTATATTGATACCATTTCCCGACGAATTTTCATAGAAAATTTATAAACTTTTCATACATTCAACATTTTTGGCACATTCAAACATCGATTTTTCCCAAATTTTCTATAGACACTGACCTTGTTTTATGTACCGTTGTGACCGCCTCGACGAGACCTATCTCTGGACACCACAGTTGTGGGGCTAGCGCGAACATCTGCGAAAATCCAAAAACATACCGAGGTATAGTAAGGGCTAGTAAAACAAGGGAAATTTGCGTTTTCTATTCGTACTATAGGTCTGGGACCATACAATATATATTGTTTTAAGCGGCTTAATTAGCCTGCTATATTGACACCATTTCCCGACGAATTTTCAAAGAAAATTTATAAACTTTTCATACATTCAACATTTTTGGCACATTCAAACATCGATTTTTCCGAAATTTTCTATAGACACTGACCTTATTTTATATACCGTTGTGACCGCCTCGACGAGACCTATCTCTGGACACCACATTTGTGGGGCTAGCGCGAACATCTGCGAAAATCCAAAAACATACCGAGGTATAGTAAGGGCTAGTAAAACAAGGGAAATTTGCGTTTTCTATTCGTACTATAGGTCTGGGACCATACAATATATATTGTTTTAAGCGGCTTAATTAGCCTGCTATATTGACACCATTTCCCGACGAATTTTCATAGAAAATTTATAAACTTTTCATACATTCAACATTTTTGGCACATTCAAACATCGATTTTTCCCAAATTTTCTATAGACACTGACCTTGTTTTATATACCGTTGTGACGGCCTCGACGAGACCTATCTCTGGACACCACATTTGTGGAGCAAGCGCGAACATCTGCGAAAATCCAAAAACATACCGAGGTATAGTAAGGGCTAGTAAAACAAGGGAAATTTGCGTTTTCTATTCGTACTATAGGTCTGGGACCATACAATATGTATATTGTTTTAAGCGGCTTAATTAGCCTGCTATATTGATACCATTTCCCGACGAATTTTCATAGAAAATTTATAAACTTTTTATACATTCAACATTTTTGGCACATTCAAACATCGATTTTTCCCAAATTTTCTATAGACACTGACCTTGTTTTATATACCGTTGTGACGGCCTCGACGAGACCTATCTCTGGACACCACATTTGTGGAGCTAGCGCGAACATCTGCGAAAATCCAAAAACATACCGAGGTATAGTAAGGGCTAGTAAAACAAGGGAAATTTGCGTTTTCTATTCGTACTATAGGTCTGGGACCATACAATATATATATAGTGTTTTAAGCGGCTTAATTAGCCTGCTATATTGACACCATTTCCCGACGAATTTTCATAGAAAATTTATAAACTTTTCATACATTCAACATTTTTGGCACATTCAAACATCGATTTTTCCCAAATTTTCTATAGACACTGACCTTGTTTTATATACCGTTGTGACGGCCTCGACGAGACCTATCTCTGGACACCACATTTGTGGAGCTAGCGCGAACATCTGCGAAAATCCAAAAACATACCGAGGTATAGTAAGGGCTAGTAAAACAAGGGAAATTTGCGTTTTCTATTCGTACTATAGGTCTGGGACCATACAATATGTATATTGTTTTAAGCGGCTTAATTAGCCTGCTATATTGACACCATTTCCCGACGAATTTTCATAGAAAATTTATAAACTTTTCATACATTCAACATTTTTGGCACATTCAAACATCGATTTTTCCGAAATTTTCTATAGACACTGACCTTGTTCTATATACCGTTGTGACCGCCTCGACGAGACCTATCTCTGGACACCACATTTGTGGGGCTAGCGCGAACATCTGCGAAAATCCAAAAACATACCGAGGTATAGTAAGGGCTAGTAAAACAAGGGAAATTTGCGTTTTCTATTCGTACTGTAGGTCTGGGACCATACAATATATATATAGTGTTTTAAGCGGCTTAATTAGCCTGCTATATTGACACCATTTCCCGACGAATTTTCATAGAAAATTTATAAACTTTTCATACATTCAACATTTTTGGCACATTCAAACATCGATTTTTCCCAAATTTTCTATAGACACTGACCTTGTTTTATGTACCGTTGTGACCGCCTCGACGAGACCTATCTCTGGACACCACATTTGTGGGGCTAGCGCGAACATCTGCGAAAATCCAAAAACATACCGAGGTATAGTAAGGGCTAGTGAAACAAGGGAAATTTGCGTTTTCTATTCGTACTATAGGTCTGGGACCATACAATATATATATATATATATATATATATATATATTGTTTTAAGCGGCTTAATTAGCCTGCTATATTGACACCATTTCCCGACGAATTTTCATAGAAAATTTATAAACTTTTCATACATTCAACATTTTTGGCACATTCAAACATCGATTTTTCCCAAATTTTCTATAGACACTGACCTTGTTTTAAATACCGTTGTGGCGGCCTCGACGAGACCTATCTCTGGACACCACATTTGTGGAGCTAGCGCGAACATCTGCGAAAATCCAAAAACATACCGAGGTATAGTAAGGGCTAGTAAAACAAGGGAAATTTGCGTTTTCTATTCGTACTATAGGTCTGGGACCATACAATATGTATATTGTTTTAAGCGGCTTAATTAGCCTGCTATATTGACACCATTTCCCGACGAATTTTCATAGAAAATTTATAAACTTTTCATACATTCAACATTTTTGGCACATTCAAACATCGATTTTTCCCAAATTTTCTATAGACACTGACCTTGTTTTATATACCGTTGTGACCGCCTCGACGAGACCTATCTCTGGACACCACATTTGTGGGGCTAGCGCGAACATCTGCGAAAATCCAAAAACATACCGAGGTATAGTAAGGGCTAGTAAAACAAGGGAAATTTGCGTTTTCTATTCGTACTGTAGGTCTGGGACCATACAATATATATATAGTGTTTTAAGCGGCTTAATTAGCCTGCTATATTGACACCATTTCCCGACGAATTTTCATAGAAAATTTATAAACTTTTCATACATTCAACATTTTTGGCACATTCAAACATCGATTTTTCCCAAATTTTCTATAGACACTGACCTTGTTTTATGTACCGTTGTGACCGCCTCGACGAGACCTATCTCTGGACACCACATTTGTGGGGCTAGCGCGAACATCTGCGAAAATCCAAAAACATACCGAGGTATAGTAAGGGCTAGTGAAACAAGGGAAATTTGCGTTTTCTATTCGTACTATAGGTCTGGGACCATACAATATATATATATATATATTGTTTTAAGCGGCTTAATTAGCCTGCTATATTGACACCATTTCCCGACGAATTTTCAAAGAAAATTTATAAACTTTTCATACATTCAACATTTTTGGCACATTCAAACATCGATTTTTCCGAAATTTTCTATAGACAGTGACCTTGTTTTATATACCGTTGTGACCGCCTCGACGAGACCTATCTCTGGACACCACATTTGTGGGGCTAGCGCGAACATCTGCGAAAATCCAAAAACATACCGAGGTATAGTAAGGGCTAGTAAAACAAGGGAAATTTGCGTTTTCTATTCGTACTATAGGTCTGGGACCATACAATATATATTGTTTTAAGCGGCTTAATTAGCCTGCTATATTGACACCATTTCCCGACGAATTTTCATAGAAAATTTATAAACTTTTCATACATTCAACATTTTTGGCACATTCAAACATCGATTTTTCCCAAATTTTCTATAGACACTGACCTTGTTTTATATACCGTTGTGACCGCCTCGACGAGACCTATCTCTGGATACCACATTTGTGGGGCTAGCGCGAACATCTGCGAAAATCCAAAAACATACCGAGGTATAGTAAGGGCTAGTAAAACAAGGGAAATTTGCGTTTTCTATTCGTACTATAGGTCTGGGACCATACAATATATATTGTTTTAAGCGGCTTAATTAGCCTGCTATATTGACACCATTTCCCGACGAATTTTCATAGAAAATTTATAAACTTTTCATACATTCAACATTTTTGGCACATTCAAACATCGATTTTTCCGAAATTTTCTATAGACACTGACCTTGTTTTATGTACCGTTGTGACCGCCTCGACGAGACCTATCTCTGGACACCACAGTTGTGGGGCTAGCGCGAACATCTGCGAAAATCCAAAAACATACCGAGGTATAGTAAGGGCTAGTAAAACAAGGGAAATTTGCGTTTTCTATTCGTACTGTAGGTCTGGGACCATACAATATATACATTGTTTTAAGCGGCTTCATTAGCCTGCTATATTGACACCATTTCCCGACGAATTTTCATAGAAAATTTATAAACTTTTCATACATTCAACATTTTTGGCACATTCAAACATCGATTTTTCCCAAATTTTCTATAGACACTGACCTTGTTTTATATACCGTTGTGACGGCCTCGACGAGACCTATCTCTGGACACCACATTTGTGGAGCAAGCGCGAACATCTGCGAAAATCCAAAAACATACCGAGGTATAGTAAGGGCTAGTAAAACAAGGGAAATTTGCGTTTTCTATTCGTACTATAGGTCTGGGACCATACAATATGTATATTGTTTTAAGCGGCTTAATTAGCCTGCTATATTGACACCATTTCCCGACGAATTTTCATAGAAAATTTATAAACTTTTCATACATTCAACATTTTTGGCACATTCAAACATCGATTTTTCCGAAATTTTCTATAGACACTGACCTTGTTTTATGTACCGTTGTGACCGCCTCGACGAGACCTATCTCTGGACACCACAGTTGTGGGGCTAGCGCGAACATCTGCGAAAATCCAAAAACATACCGAGGTATAGTAAGGGCTAGTAAAACAAGGGAAATTTGCGTTTTCTATTCGTAGTATAGGTCTGGGACCATACAATATATATATATTGTTTTAAGCGGCTTAATTAGCCTGCTATATTGATACCATTTCCCGACGAATTTTCATAGAAAATTTATAAACTTTTCATACATTCAACATTTTTGGCACATTCAAACATCGATTTTTCCGAAATTTTCTATAGACACTGACCTTGTTTTATATACCGTTGTGACCGCCTCGACGAGACCTATCTCTGGATACCACATTTGTGGGGCTAGCGCGAACATCTGCGAAAATCCAAAAACATACCGAGGTATAGTAAGGGCTAGTAAAACAAGGGAAATTTGCGTTTTCTATTCGTACTATAGGTCTGGGACCATACAATATGTATATTGTTTTAAGCGGCTTAATTAGCCTGCTATATTGACACCATTTCCCGACGAATTTTCATAGAAAATTTATAAACTTTTCATACATTCAACATTTTTGGCACATTCAAACATCGATTTTTCCCAAATTTTCTATAGACACTGACCTTGTTTTATATACCGTTGTGACGGCCTCGACGAGACCTATCTCTGGACACGACAGTTGTGGGGCTAGCGCGAACATCTGCGAAAATCCAAAAACATACCGAGGTATAGTAAGGGCTAGTAAAACAAGGGAAATTTGCGTTTTCTATTCGTACTATAGGTCTGGGACCATACAATATGTATATTGTTTTAAGCGGCTTAATTAGCCTGCTATATTGATACCATTTCCCGACGAATTTTCATAGAAAATTTATAAACTTTTTATACATTCAACATTTTTGGCACATTCAAACATCGATTTTTCCCAAATTTTCTATAGACACTGACCTTGTTTTATATACCGTTGTGACGGCCTCGACGAGACCTATCTCTGGACACCACATTTGTGGAGCTAGCGCGAACATCTGCGAAAATCCAAAAACATACCGAGGTATAGTAAGGGCTAGTGAAACAAGGGAAATTTGCGTTTTCTATTCGTACTATAGGTCTGGGACCATACAATATATATATATATATATATTGTTTTAAGCGGCTTAATTAGCCTGCTATATTGACACCATTTCCCGACGAATTTTCATAGAAAATTTATAAACTTTTCATACATTCAACATTTTTGGCACATTCAAACATCGATTTTTCCGAAATTTTCTATAGACACTGACCTTGTTTTATATACCGTTGTGACGGCCTCGACGAGACCTATCTCTGGACACCACATTTGTGGAGCTAGCGCGAACATCTGCGAAAATCCAAAAACATACCGAGGTATAGTAAGGGCTAGTAAAACAAGGGAAATTTGCGTTTTCTATTCGTACTATAGGTCTGGGACCATACAATATATATATAGTGTTTTAAGCGGCTTAATTAGCCTGCTATATTGACACCATTTCCCGACGAATTTTCATAGAAAATTTATAAACTTTTCATACATTCAACATTTTTGGCACATTCAAACATCGATTTTTCCCAAATTTTCTATAGACACTGACCTTGTTTTATATACCGTTGTGACGGCCTCGACGAGACCTATCTCTGGACACCACATTTGTGGAGCTAGCGCGAACATCTGCGAAAATCCAAAAACATACCGAGGTATAGTAAGGGCTAGTAAAACAAGGGAAATTTGCGTTTTCTATTCGTACTATAGGTCTGGGACCATACAATATGTATATTGTTTTAAGCGGCTTAATTAGCCTGCTATATTGACACCATTTCCCGACGAATTTTCATAGAAAATTTATAAACTTTTCATACATTCAACATTTTTGGCACATTCAAACATCGATTTTTCCCAAATTTTCTATAGACACTGACCTTGTTTTATATACCGTTGTGACCGCCTCGACGAGACCTATCTCTGGACACCACATTTGTGGGGCTAGCGCGAACATCTGCGAAAATCCAAAAACATACCGAGGTATAGTAAGGGCTAGTAAAACAAGGGAAATTTGCGTTTTCTATTCGTACTGTAGGTCTGGGACCATACAATATATATATAGTGTTTTAAGCGGCTTAATTAGCCTGCTATATTGAAACCATTTCCCGACGAATTTTCATAGAAAATTTATAAACTTTTCATACATTCAACATTTTTGGCACATTCAAACATCGATTTTTCCCAAATTTTCTATAGACACTGACCTTGTTTTATGTACCTTTGTGACCGCCTCGACGAGACCTATCTCTGGACACCACATTTGTGGGGCTAGCGCGAACATCTGCGAAAATCCAAAAACATACCGAGGTATAGTAAGGGCTAGTGAAACAAGGGAAATTTGCGTTTTCTATTCGTACTATAGGTCTGGGACCATACAATATATATATATATATATTGTTTTAAGCGGCTTAATTAGCCTGCTATATTGACACCATTTCCCGACGAATTTTCATAGAAAATTTATAAACTTTTCATACATTCAACATTTTTGGCACATTCAAACATCGATTTTTCCGAAATTTTCTATAGACACTGACCTTGTTTTATGTACCGTTGTGACCGCCTCGACGAGACCTATCTCTGGACACCACAGTTGTGGGGCTAGCGCGAACATCTGCGAAAATCCAAAAACATACCGAGGTATAGTAAGGGCTAGTAAAACAAGGGAAATTTGCGTTTTCTATTCGTACTATAGGTCTGGGACCATACAATATATATTGTTTTAAGCGGCTTAATTAGCCTGCTATATTGACACCATTTCCCGACGAATTTTCATAGAAAATTTATAAACTTTTCATACATTCAACATTTTTGGCACATTCAAACATCGATTTTTCCGAAATTTTCTATAGACACTGACCTTGTTTTATATACCGTTGTGACTGCCTCGACGAGACCTATCTCTGGACACCACATTTGTGGGGCTAGCGCGAACATCTGCGAAAATCCAAAAACATACCGAGGTATAGTAAGGGCTAGTAAAACAAGGGAAATTTGCGTTTTCTATTCGTACTATAGGTCTGGGACCATACAATATATATTGTTTTAAGCGGCTTAATTAGCCTGCTATATTGACACCATTTCCCGACGAATTTTCATAGAAAATTTATAAACTTTTCATACATTCAACATTTTTGGCACATTCAAACATCGATTTTTCCCAAATTTTCTATAGACACTGACCTTGTTTTATGTACCTTTGTGACCGCCTCGACGAGACCTATCTCTGGACACCACATTTGTGGGGCTAGCGCGAACATCTGCGAAAATCCAAAAACATACCGAGGTATAGTAAGGGCTAGTAAAACAAGGGAAATTTGCGTTTTCTATTCGTACTATAGGTCTGGGACCATACAATATATATATATATATATTGTTTTAAGCGGCTTAATTAGCCTGCTATATTGACACCATTTCCCGACGAATTTTCATAGAAAATTTATAAACTTTTCATACATTCAACATTTTTGGCACATTCAAACATCGATTTTTCCGAAATTTTCTATAGACACTGACCTTGTTTTATGTACCGTTGTGACCGCCTCGACGAGACCTATCTCTGGACACCACAGTTGTGGGGCTAGCGCGAACATCTGCGAAAATCCAAAAACATACCGAGGTATAGTAAGGGCTAGTAAAACAAGGGAAATTTGCGTTTTCTATTCGTACTATAGGTCTGGGACCATACAATATATATTGTTTTAAGCGGCTTAATTAGCCTGCTATATTGACACCATTTCCCGACGAATTTTCATAGAAAATTTATAAACTTTTCATACATTCAACATTTTTGGCACATTCAAACATCGATTTTTCCGAAATTTTCTATAGACACTGACCTTGTTTTATATACCGTTGTGACTGCCTCGACGAGACCTATCTCTGGACACCACATTTGTGGGGCTAGCGCGAACATCTGCGAAAATCCAAAAACATACCGAGGTATAGTAAGGGCTAGTAAAACAAGGGAAATTTGCGTTTTCTATTCGTACTATAGGTCTGGGACCATACAATATATATTGTTTTAAGCGGCTTAATTAGCCTGCTATATTGACACCATTTCCCGACGAATTTTCATAGAAAATTTATAAACTTTTCATACATTCAACATTTTTGGCACATTCAAACATCGATTTTTCCGAAATTTTCTATAGACACTGACCTTGTTTTATATACCGTTGTGACTGCCTCGACGAGACCTATCTCTGGACACGACAGTTGTGGGGCTAGCGCGAACATCTGCGAAAATCCAAAAACATACCGAGGTATAGTAAGGGCTAGTAAAACAAGGGAAATTTGCGTTTTCTATTCGTACTATAGGTCTGGGACCATACAATATATATATTGTTTTAAGCGGCTTAATTAGCCTGCTATATTGACACCATTTCCCGACGAATTTTCATAGAAAATTTATAAACTTTTCATACATTCACCATTTTTGGCACATTCAAACATCGATTTTTCCCAAATTTTCTATAGACCCTGACCTTGTTATATATATTGTTGTGACCGCCTCGACGAGACCTATCTCTGGACACCACATTTGTGGGGCTAGCGCGAACATCTGCGAAAATCCAAAAACATACCGAGGTATAGTAAGGGCTAGTAAAACAAGGGAAATTTGCGTTTTCTATTCGTACTGTAGGTCTGGGACCATACAATATATACATTGTTTTAAGCGGCTTCATTAGCCTGCTATATTGACACCATTTCCCGACGAATTTTCATAGAAAATTTATACACTTTTCATACATTCAACATTTTTGGCACATTCAAACATCGATTTTTCCCAAATTTTCTATAGACACTGACCTTGTTTTATATACCGTTGTGACGGCCTCGACGAGACCTATCTCTGGACACCACATTTGTGGAGCAAGCGCGAACATCTGCGAAAATCCAAAAACATACCGAGGTATAGTAAGGGCTAGTAAAACAAGGGAAATTTGCGTTTTCTATTCGTACTATAGGTCTGGGACCATACAATATGTATATTGTTTTAAGCGGCTTAATTAGCCTGCTATATTGACACCATTTCCCGACGAATTTTCAAAGAAAATTTATAAACTTTTCATACATTCAACATTTTTGGCACATTCAAACATCGATTTTTCCGAAATTTTCTATAGACCCTGACCTTGTTTTATATACCGTTGTGACCGCCTCGACGAGACCTATCTCTGGACACCACATTTGTGGGGCTAGCGCGAACATCTGCGAAAATCCGAAAACATACCGAGGTATAGTAAGGGCTAGTAAAACAAGGGAAATTTGCGTTTTCTATTCGTACTGTAGGTCTGGGACCATACAATATATATATTGTTTTAAGCGGCTTAATTAGCCTGCTATATTGATACCATTTCCCGACGAATTTTCATAGAAAATTTATAAACTTTTCATACATTCAACATTTTTGGCACATTCAAACATCGATTTTTCCCAAATTTTCTATAGACCCTGACCTTGTTATATATATTGTTGTGACCGCCTCGACGAGACATATCTCTGGACACCACATTTGTGGGGCTAGCGCGAACATCTGCGAAAATCCAAAAACATACCGAGGTATAGTAAGGGCTAGTAAAACAAGGGAAATTTGCGTTTTCTATTCGTACTGTAGGTCTGGGACCATACAATATATACATTGTTTTAAGCGGCTTCATTAGCCTGCTATATTGACACCATTTCCCGACGAATTTTCATAGAAAATTTATAAACTTTTCATACATTCAACATTTTTGGCACATTCAAACATCGATTTTTCCCAAATTTTCTATAGACACTGACCTTGTTTTATATACCGTTGTGACGGCCTCGACGAGACCTATCTCTGGACACCACATTTGTGGAGCAAGCGCGAACATCTGCGAAAATCCAAAAACATACCGAGGTATAGTAAGGGCTAGTAAAACAAGGGAAATTTGCGTTTTCTATTCGTACTATAGGTCTGGGACCATACAATATGTATATTGTTTTAAGCGGCTTAATTAGCCTGCTATATTGACACCATTTCCCGACGAATTTTCATAGAAAATTTATAAACTTTTCATACATTCAACATTTTTGGCACATTCAAACATCGATTTTTCCGAAATTTTCTATAGACACTGACCTTGTTTTATGTACCGTTGTGACCGCCTCGACGAGACCTATCTCTGGACACCACAGTTGTGGGGTTAGCGCGAACATCTGCGAAAATCCAAAAACATACCGAGGTATAGTAAGGGCTAGTAAAACAAGGGAAATTTGCGTTTTCTATTCGTAGTATAGGTCTGGGACCATACAATATATATATATTGTTTTAAGCGGCTTAATTAGCCTGCTATATTGATACCATTTCCCGACGAATTTTCATAGAAAATTTATAAACTTTTCATACATTCAACATTTTTGGCACATTCAAACATCGATTTTTCCGAAATTTTCTATAGACACTGACCTTGTTTTATATACCGTTGTGACCGCCTCGACGAGACCTATCTCTGGATACCACATTTGTGGGGCTAGCGCGAACATCTGCGAAAATCCAAAAACATACCGAGGTATAGTAAGGGCTAGTAAAACAAGGGAAATTTGCGTTTTCTATTCGTACTATAGGTCTGGGACCATACAATATGTATATTGTTTTAAGCGGCTTAATTAGCCTGCTATATTGACACCATTTCCCGACGAATTTTCATAGAAAATTTATAAACTTTTCATACATTCAACATTTTTGGCACATTCAAACATCGATTTTTCCCAAATTTTCTATAGACACTGACCTTGTTTTATATACCGTTGTGACGGCCTCGACGAGACCTATCTCTGGACACCACATTTGTGGAGCAAGCGCGAACATCTGCGAAAATCCAAAAACATACCGAGGTATAGTAAGGGCTAGTAAAACAAGGGAAATTTGCGTTTTCTATTCGTACTATAGGTCTGGGACCATACAATATATATATAGTGTTTTAAGCGGCTTAATTAGCCTGCTATATTGACACCATTTCCCGACGAATTTTCATAGAAAATTTATAAACTTTTCATACATTCAACATTTTTGGCACATTCAAACATCGATTTTTCCCAAATTTTCTATAGACACTGACCTTGTTTTATATACCGTTGTGACGGCCTCGACGAGACCTATCTCTGGACACCACATTTGTGGAGCTAGCGCGAACATCTGCGAAAATCCAAAAACATACCGAGGTATAGTAAGGGCTAGTAAAACAAGGGAAATTTGCGTTTTCTATTCGTACTATAGGTCTGGGACCATACAATATGTATATTGTTTTAAGCGGCTTAATTAGCCTGCTATATTGACACCATTTCCCGACGAATTTTCATAGAAAATTTATAAACTTTTCATACATTCAACATTTTTGGCACATTCAAACATCGATTTTTCCGAAATTTTCTATAGACACTGACCTTGTTTTATATACCGTTGTGACCGCCTCGACGAGACCTATCTCTGGACACCACATTTGTGGGGCTAGCGCGAACATCTGCGAAAATCCAAAAACATACCGAGGTATAGTAAGGGCTAGTAAAACAAGGGAAATTTGCGTTTTCTATTCGTACTGTAGGTCTGGGACCATACAATATATATATAGTGTTTTAAGCGGCTTAATTAGCCTGCTATATTGACACCATTTCCCGACGAATTTTCATAGAAAATTTATAAACTTTTCATACATTCAACATTTTTGGCACATTCAAACATCGATTTTTCCCAAATTTTCTATAGACACTGACCTTGTTTTATATACCGTTGTGACGGCCCCGACGAGACCTATCTCTGGACACCACATTTGTGGAGCTAGCGCGAACATCTGCGAAAATCCAAAAACATACCGAGGTATAGTAAGGGCTAGTAAAACAAGGGAAATTTGCGTTTTCTATTCGTACTATAGGTCTGGGACCATACAATATATATATAGTGTTTTAAGCGGCTTAATTAGCCTGCTATATTGACACCATTTCCCGACGAATTTTCATAGAAAATTTATAAACTTTTCATACATTCAACATTTTTGGCACATTCAAACATCGATTTTTCCGAAATTTTCTATAGACACTGACCTTGTTTTATATACCGTTGTGACGGCCTCGACGAGACCTATCTCTGGACACCACATTTGTGGAGCTAGCGCGAACATCTGCGAAAATCCAAAACATACCGAGGTATAGTAAGGGCTAGTAAAACAAGGGAAATTTGCGTTTTCTATTCGTACTATAGGTCTGGGACCATACAATATGTATATTGTTTTAAGCGGCTTAATTAGCCTGCTATATTGACACCATTTCCCGACGAATTTTCATAGAAAATTTATAAACTTTTCATACATTCAACATTTTTGGCACATTCAAACATCGATTTTTCCGAAATTTTCTATAGACACTGACCTTGTTTTATATACCGTTGTGACCGCCTCGACGAGACCTATCTCTGGACACCACATTTGTGGGGCTAGCGCGAACATCTGCGAAAATCCAAAAACATACCGAGGTATAGTAAGGGCTAGTAAAACAAGGGAAATTTGCGTTTTCTATTCGTACTGTAGGTCTGGGACCATACAATATATATATAGTGTTTTAAGCGGCTTAATTAGCCTGCTATATTGACACCATTTCCCGGCGAATTTTCATAGAAAATTTATAAACTTTTCATACATTCAACATTTTTGGCACATTCAAACATCGATTTTTCCCAAATTTTCTATAGACACTGACCTTGTTTTATGTACCGTTGTGACCGCCTCGACGAGACCTATCTCTGGACACCACATTTGTGGGGCTAGCGCGAACATCTGCGAAAATCCAAAAACATACCGAGGTATAGTAAGGGCTAGTGAAACAAGGGAAATTTGCGTTTTCTATTCGTACTATAGGTCTGGGACCATACAATATATATATATATATATATTGTTTTAAGCGGCTTAATTAGCCTGCTATATTGACACCATTTCCCGACGAATTTTCATAGAAAATTTATAAACTTTTCATACATTCAACATTTTTGGCACATTCAAACATCGATTTTTCCGAAATTTTCTATAGACACTGACCTTGTTTTATGTACCGTTGTGACCGCCTCGACGAGACCTATCTCTGGACACCACAGTTGTGGGGCTAGCGCGAACATCTGCGAAAATCCAAAAACATACCGAGGTATAGTAAGGGCTAGTAAAACAAGGGAAATTTGCGTTTTCTATTCGTACTATAGGTCTGGGACCATACAATATATATTGTTTTAAGCGACTTAATTAGCCTGCTATATTGACACCATTTCCCGACGAATTTTCAAAGAAAATTTATAAACTTTTCATACATTCAACATTTTTGGCACATTCAAACATCGATTTTTCCGAAATTTTCTATAGACACTGACCTTATTTTATATACCGTTGTGACCGCCTCGACGAGACCTATCTCTGGACACCACATTTGTGGGGCTAGCGCGAACATCTGCGAAAATCCAAAAACATACCGAGGTATAGTAAGGGCTAGTAAAACAAGGGAAATTTGCGTTTTCTATTCGTACTATAGGTCTGGGACCATACAATATATATTGTTTTAAGCGGCTTAATTAGCCTGCTATATTGACACCATTTCCCGACGAATTTTCATAGAAAATTTATAAACTTTTCATACATTCAACATTTTTGGCACATTCAAACATCGATTTTTCCGAAATTTTCTATAGACACTGACCTTGTTTTATATACCGTTGTGACGGCCTCGACGAGACCTATCTCTGGACACCACATTTGTGGAGCAAGCGCGAACATCTGCGAAAATCCAAAAACATACCGAGGTATAGTAAGGGCTAGTAAAACAAGGGAAATTTGCGTTTTCTATTCGTACTATAGGTCTGGGACCATACAATATGTATATTGTTTTAAGCGGCTTAATTAGCCTGTTATATTGATACCATTTCCCGACGAATTTTCATAGAAAATTTATAAACTTTTTATACATTCAACATTTTTGGCACATTCAAACATCGATTTTTCCCAAATTTTCTATAGACATTGACCTTGTTTTATATACCGTTGTGACGGCCTCGACGAGACCTATCTCTGGACACCACATTTGTGGAGCTAGCGCGAACATCTGCGAAAATCCAAAAACATACCGAGGTATAGTAAGGGCTAGTAAAACAAGGGAAATTTGCGTTTTCTATTCGTACTATAGGTCTGGGACCATACAATATATATATAGTGTTTTAAGCGGCTTAATTAGCCTGCTATATTGACACCATTTCCCGACGAATTTTCATAGAAAATTTATAAACTTTTCATACATTCAACATTTTTGGCACATTCAAACATCGATTTTTCCCAAATTTTCTATAGACACTGACCTTGTTTTATATACCGTTGTGACGGCCTCGACGAGACCTATCTCTGGACACCACATTTGTGGAGCTAGCGCGAACATCTGCGAAAATCCAAAAACATACCGAGGTATAGTAAGGGCTAGTAAAACAAGGGAAATTTGCGTTTTCTATTCGTACTATAGGTCTGGGACCATACAATATGTATATTGTTTTAAGCGGCTTAATTAGCCTGCTATATTGACACCATTTCCCGACGAATTTTCATAGAAAATTTATAAACTTTTCATACATTCAACATTTTTGGCACATTCAAACATCGATTTTTCCCAAATTTTCTATAGACACTGACCTTGTTTTATATACCGTTGTGACCGCCTCGACGAGACCTATCTCTGGACACCACATTTGTGGGGCTAGCGCGAACATCTGCGAAAATCCAAAAACATACCGAGGTATAGTAAGGGCTAGTAAAACAAGGGAAATTTGCGTTTTCTATTCGTACTGTAGGTCTGGGACCATACAATATATATATAAGTGTTTTAAGCGGCTTAATTAGCCTGCTATATTGACACCATTTCCCGACGAATTTTCATAGAAAATTTATAAACTTTTCATACATTCAACATTTTTGGCACATTCAAACATCGATTTTTCCCAAATTTTCTATAGACACTGACCTTGTTTTATGTACCGTTGTGACCGCCTCGACGAGACCTATCTCTGGACACCACATTTGTGGGGCTAGCGCGAACATCTGCGAAAATCCAAAAACATACCGAGGTATAGTAAGGGCTAGTGAAACAAGGGAAATTTGCGTTTTCTATTCGTACTATAGGTCTGGGACCATACAATATGTATATTGTTTTAAGCGGCTTAATTAGCCTGCTATATTGACACCATTTCCCGACGAATTTTCATAGAAAATTTATAAACTTTTCATACATTCAACATTTTTGGCACATTCAAACATCGATTTTTCCCAAATTTTCTATAGACACTGACCTTGTTTTATATACCGTTGTGACGGCCTCGACGAGACCTATCTCTGGACACCACATTTGTGGAGCTAGCGCGAACATCTGCGAAAATCCAAAAACATACCGAGGTATAGTAAGGGCTAGTAAAACAAGGGAAATTTGCGTTTTCTATTCGTACTATAGGTCTGGGACCATACAATATATAGATAGTGTTTTAAGCGGCTTAATTAGCCTGCTATATTGACACCATTTCCCGACGAATTTTCATAGAAAATTTATAAACTTTTCATACATTCAACATTTTTGGCACATTCAAACATCGATTTTTCCCAAATTTTCTATAGACACTGACCTTGTTTTAAATACCGTTGTGACGGCCTCGACGAGACCTATCTCTGGACACCACATTTGTGGAGCTAGCGCGAACATCTGCGAAAATCCAAAAACATACCGAGGTATAGTAAGGGCTAGTAAAACAAGGGAAATTTGCGTTTTCTATTCGTACTATAGGTCTGGGACCATACAATATGTATATTGTTTTAAGCGGCTTAATTAGCCTGCTATATTGACACCATTTCCCGACGAATTTTCATAGAAAATTTATAAACTTTTCATACATTCAACATTTTTGGCACATTCAAACATCGATTTTTCCGAAATTTTCTATAGACACTGACCTTGTTTTATATACCGTTGTGACCGCCTCGACGAGACCTATCTCTGGAGACCACATTTGTGGGGCTAGCGCGAACATCTGCGAAAATCCAAAAACATACCGAGGTATAGTAAGGGCTAGTAAAACAAGGGAAATTTGCGTTTTCTATTCGTACTGTAGGTCTGGGACCATACAATATATATATATATATTGTTTTAAGCGGCTTAATTAGCCTGCTATATTGACACCATTTCCCGACGAATTTTCAAAGAAAATTTATAAACTTTTCATACATTCAACATTTTTGGCACATTCAAACATCGATTTTTCCGAAATTTTCTATAGACACTGACCTTGTTTTATATACCGTTGTGACCGCCTCGACGAGACCTATCTCTGGACACCACATTTGTGGGGCTAGCGCGAACATCTGCGAAAATCCAAAAACATACCGAGGTATAGTAAGGGCTAGTAAAACAAGGGAAATTTGCGTTTTCTATTCGTACTATAGGTCTGGGACCATACAATATGTA
This sequence comes from Phalera bucephala, assembly GCA_905147815.2. NCBI lineage: Eukaryota > Metazoa > Arthropoda > Insecta > Lepidoptera > Notodontidae > Phalera > Phalera bucephala. The sequence goes on from LR990612.1 coordinate 30,968,798, forward strand.
TATTGTTTTAAGCGGCTTAATTAGCCTGCTATATTGACACCATTTCCCGACGAATTTTCATAGAAAATTTATAAACTTTTCATACATTCAACATTTTTGGCACATTCAAACATCGATTTTTCCGAAATTTTCTATAGACACTGACCTTGTTTTATATACCGTTGTGACCGCCTCGACGAGACCTATCTCTGGATACCACATTTGTGGGGCTAGCGCGAACATCTGCGAAAATCCAAAAACATACCGAGGTATAGTAAGGGCTAGTAAAACAAGGGAAATTTGCGTTTTCTATTCGTACTATAGGTCTGGGACCATACAATATGTATATTGTTTTAAGCGGCTTAATTAGCCTGCTATATTGATACCATTTCCCGACGAATTTTCATAGAAAATTTATAAACTTTTCATACATTCAACATTTTTGGCACATTCAAACATCGATTTTTCCCAAATTTTCTATAGACACTGACCTTGTTTTATATACCGTTGTGACCGCCTCGACGAGACCTATCTCTGGATACCACATTTAAGGGGCTAGCGCGAACATCTGCGAAAATCCAAAAACATACCGAGGTATAGTAAGGGCTAGTAAAACAAGGGAAATTTGCGTTTTCTATTCGTACTATAGGTCTGGGACCATACAATATGTATATTGTTTTAAGCGGCTTAATTAGCCTGCTATATTGACACCATTTCCCGACGAATTTTCAAAGAAAATTTATAAACTTTTCATACATTCAACATTTTTGGCACATTCAAACATCGATTTTTCCGAAATTTTCTATAGACCCTGACCTTGTTTTATATACCGTTGTGACCGCCTCGACGAGACCTATCTCTGGACACCACATTTGTGGGGCTAGCGCGAACATCTGCGAAAATCCGAAAACATACCGAGGTATAGTAAGGGCTAGTAAAACAAGGGAAATTTGCGTTTTCTATTCGTACTGTAGGTCTGGGACCATACAATATATATATTGTTTTAAGCGGCTTAATTAGCCTGCTATATTGATACCATTTCCCGACGAATTTTCATAGAAAATTTATAAACTTTTTATACATTCAACATTTTTGGCACATTCAAACATCGATTTTTCCCAAATTTTCTATAGACACTGACCTTGTTTTATATACCGTTGTGACGGCCTCGACGAGACCTATCTCTGGACACTACATTTGTGGAGCTAGCGCGAACATCTGCGAAAATCCAAAAACATACCGAGGTATAGTAAGGGCTAGTAAAACAAGGGAAATTTGCGTTTTCTATTCGTACTATAGGTCTGGGACCATACAATATGTATATTGTTTTAAGCGGCTTAATTAGCCTGCTATATTGACACCATTTCCCGACGAATTTTCATAGAAAATTTATAAACTTTTCATACATTTAACATTTTTGGCACATTCAAACATCGATTTTTCCCAAATTTTCTATAGACACTGACCTTGTTTTATATACCGTTGTGACCGCCTCGACGGGACCTATCTCTGGACACCACATTTGTGGAGCTAGCGCGAACATCTGCGAAAATCCAAAAACATACCGAGGTATAGTAAGGGCTAGTAAAACAAGGGAAATTTGCGTTTTCTATTCGTACTATAGGTCTGGGACCATACAATATATATATAGTGTTTTAAGCGGCTTAATTAGCCTGCTATATTGACACCATTTCCCGACGAATTTTCATAGAAAATTTATAAACTTTTCATACATTCAACATTTTTGGCACATTCAAACATCGATTTTTCCCAAATTTTCTATAGACACTGACCTTGTTTTATATACCGTTGTGACGGCCTCGACGAGACCTATCTCTGGACACCACATTTGTGGAGCTAGCGCGAACATCTGCGAAAATCCAAAAACATACCGAGGTATAGTAAGGGCTAGTAAAACAAGGGAAATTTGCGTTTTCTATTCGTACTATAGGTCTGGGACCATACAATATGTATATTGTTTTAAGCGGCTTAATTAGCCTGCTATATTGACACCATTTCCCGACGAATTTTCATAGAAAATTTATAAACTTTTCATACATTCAACATTTTTGGCACATTCAAACATCGATTTTTCCCAAATTTTCTATAGACACTGACCTTGTTTTATGTACCGTTGTGACCGCCTCGACGAGACCTATCTCTGGACACCACATTTGTGGGGCTAGCGCGAACATCTGCGAAAATCCAAAAACATACCGAGGTATAGTAAGGGCTAGTAAAACAAGGGAAATTTGCGTTTTCTATTCGTACTGTAGGTCTGGGACCATACAATATATATATAGTGTTTTAAGCGGCTTAATTAGCCTGCTATATTGACACCATTTCCCGACGAATTTTCATAGAAAATTTATAAACTTTTCATACATTCAACATTTTTGGCACATTCAAACATCGATTTTTCCCAAATTTTCTATAGACACTGACCTTGTTTTATGTACCGTTGTGACCGCCTCGACGAGACCTATCTCTGGACACCACATTTGTGGGGCTAGCGCGAACATCTGCGAAAATCCAAAAACATACCGAGGTATAGTAAGGGCTAGTGAAACAAGGGAAATTTGCGTTTTCTATTCGTACTATAGGTCTGGGACCATACAATATATATATATATATATATATATTGTTTTAAGCGGCTTAATTAGCCTGCTATATTGACACCATTTCCCGACGAATTTTCATAGAAAATTTATAAACTTTTCATACATTCAACATTTTTGGCACATTCAAACATCGATTTTTCCGAAATTTTCTATAGACACTGACCTTGTTTTATATACCGTTGTGACCGCCTCGACGAGACCTATCTCTGGACACCACATTTGTGGGGCTAGCGCGAACATCTGCGAAAATCCAAAAACATACCGAGGTATAGTAAGGGCTAGTGAAACAAGGGAAATTTGCGTTTTCTATTCGTACTATAGGTCTGGGACCATACAATATATATATATATATATTGTTTTAAGCGGCTTAATTAGCCTGCTATATTGACACCATTTCCCGACGAATTTTCATAGAAAATTTATAAACTTTTCATACATTCAACATTTTTGGCACATTCAAACATCGATTTTTCCGAAATTTTCTATAGACACTGACCTTGTTTTATATACCGTTGTGACCGCCTCGACGAGACCTATCTCTGGACACCACATTTGTGGGGCTAGCGCGAACATCTGCGAAAATCCAAAAACATACCGAGGTATAGTAAGGGCTAGTGAAACAAGGGAAATTTGCGTTTTCTATTCGTACTATAGGTCTGGGACCATACAATATATATATAGTGTTTTAAGCGGCTTAATTAGCCTGCTATATTGACACCATTTCCCGACGAATTTTCATAGAAAATTTATAAACTTTTCATACATTCAACATTTTTGGCACATTCAAACATCGATTTTTCCCAAATTTTCTATAGACACTGACCTTGTTTTATGTACCGTTGTGACCGCCTCGACGAGACCTATCTCTGGACACCACATTTGTGGGGCTAGCGCGAACATCTGCGAAAATCCAAAAACATACCGAGGTATAGTAAGGGCTAGTAAAACAAGGGAAATTTGCGTTTTCTATTCGTACTATAGGTCTGGGACCATACAATATATATATATATATATTGTTTTAAGCGGCTTAATTAGCCTGCTATATTGACACCATTTCCCGACGAATTTTCATAGAAAATTTATAAACTTTTCATACATTCAACATTTTTGGCACATTCAAACATCGATTTTTCCGAAATTTTCTATAGACACTGACCTTGTTTTATGTACCGTTGTGACCGCCTCGACGAGACCTATCTCTGGACACCACAGTTGTGGGGCTAGCGCGAACATCTGCGAAAATCCAAAAACATACCGAGGTATAGTAAGGGCTAGTAAAACAAGGGAAATTTGCGTTTTCTATTCGTACTATAGGTCTGGGACCATACAATATATATTGTTTTAAGCGGCTTAATTAGCCTGCTATATTGACACCATTTCCCGACGAATTTTCAAAGAAAATTTATAAACTTTTCATACATTCAACATTTTTGGCACATTCAAACATCGATTTTTCCGAAATTTTCTATAGACACTGACCTTGTTTTATATACCGTTGTGACCGCCTCGACGAGACCTATCTCTGGACACCACATTTGTGGGGCTAGCGCGAACATCTGCGAAAATCCAAAAACATACCGAGGTATAGTAAGGGCTAGTAAAACAAGGGAAATTTGCGTTTTCTATTCGTACTATAGGTCTGGGACCATACAATATATATTGTTTTAAGCGGCTTAATTAGCCTGCTATATTGACACCATTTCCCGACGAATTTTCAGAGAAAATTTATAAACTTTTCATACATTCAACATTTTTGGCACATTCAAACATCGATTTTTCCGAAATTTTCTATAGACACTGACCTTGTTTTATATACCGTTGTGACCGCCTCGACGAGACCTATCTCTGGATACCACATTTGTGGGGCTAGCGCGAACATCTGCGAAAATCCAAAAACATACCGAGGTATAGTAAGGGCTAGTAAAACAAGGGAAATTTGCGTTTTCTATTCGTACTATAGGTCTGGGACCATACAATATATATTGTTTTAAGCGGCTTAATTAGCCTGCTATATTGACACCATTTCCCGACGAATTTTCATAGAAAATTTATAAACTTTTCATACATTCAACATTTTTGGCACATTCAAACATCGATTTTTCCGAAATTTTCTATAGACACTGACCTTGTTTTATGTACCGTTGTGACCGCCTCGACGAGACCTATCTCTGGACACCCCATTTGTGGGGCTAGCGCGAACATCTGCGAAAATCCAAAAACATACCGAGGTATAGTAAGGGCTAGTAAAACAAGGGAAATTTGCGTTTTCTATTCGTACTATAGGTCTGGGACCATACAATATATATTGTTTTAAGCGACTTAATTAGCCTGCTATATTGACACCATTTCCCGACGAATTTTCAAAGAAAATTTATAAACTTTTCATACATTCAACATTTTTGGCACATTCAAACATCGATTTTTCCGAAATTTTCTATAGACACTGACCTTGTTTTATATACCGTTGTGACCGCCTCGACGAGACCTATCTCTGGACACCCCATTTGTGGGGCTAGCGCGAACATCTGCGAAAATCCAAAAACATACCGAGGTATAGTAAGGGCTAGTAAAACAAGGGAAATTTGCGTTTTCTATTCGTAGTATAGGTCTGGGACCATACAATATATATATTGTTTTAAGCGGCTTAATTAGCCTGCTATATTGATACCATTTCCCGACGAATTTTCATAGAAAATTTATAAACTTTTCATACATTCAACATTTTTGGCACATTCAAACATCGATTTTTCCCAAATTTTCTATAGACACTGACCTTGTTTTATATACCGTTGTGACCGCCTCGACGAGACCTATCTCTGGATACCACATTTGTGGGGCTAGCGCGAACATCTGCGAAAATCCAAAAACATACCGAGGTATAGTAAGGGCTAGTAAAACAAGGGAAATTTGCGTTTTCTATTCGTACTATAGGTCTGGGACCATACAATATATATTGTTTTAAGCGACTTAATTAGCCTGCTATATTGACACCATTTCCCGACGAATTTTCAAAGAAAATTTATAAACTTTTCATACATTCAACATTTTTGGCACATTCAAACATCGATTTTTCCGAAATTTTCTATAGACACTGACCTTGTTTTATATACCGTTGTGACCGCCTCGACGAGACCTATCTCTGGACACCCCATTTGTGGGGCTAGCGCGAACATCTGCGAAAATCCAAAAACATACCGAGGTATAGTAAGGGCTAGTAAAACAAGGGAAATTTGCGTTTTCTATTCGTACTATAGGTCTGGGACCATACAATATATATTGTTTTAAGCGACTTAATTAGCCTGCTATATTGACACCATTTCCCGACGAATTTTCAAAGAAAATTTATAAACTTTTCATACATTCAACATTTTTGGCACATTCAAACATCGATTTTTCCGAAATTTTCTATAGACATTGACCTTGTTTTATATACCGTTGTGACCGCCTCGACGAGACCTATCTCTGGACACCACATTTGTGGGGCTAGCGCGAACATCTGCGAAAATCCAAAAACATACCGAGGTATAGTAAGGGCTAGTAAAACAAGGGAAATTTGCGTTTTCTATTCGTAGTATAGGTCTGGGACCATACAATATATATATTGTTTTAAGCGGCTTAATTAGCCTGCTATATTGATACCATTTCCCGACGAATTTTCATAGAAAATTTATAAACTTTTCATACATTCAACATTTTTGGCACATTCAAACATCGATTTTTCCCAAATTTTCTATAGACACTGACCTTGTTTTATATACCGTTGTGACCGCCTCGACGAGACCTATCTCTGGATACCACATTTGTGGGGCTAGCGCGAACATCTGCGAAAATCCAAAAACATACCGAGGTATAGTAAGGGCTAGTAAAACAAGGGAAATTTGCGTTTTCTATTCGTACTATAGGTCTGGGACCATACAATATGTATATTGTTTTAAGCGGCTTAATTAGCCTGCTATATTGACACCATTTCCCGACGAATTTTCATAGAAAATTTATAAACTTTTCATACATTCAACATTTTTGGCACATTCAAACATCGATTTTTCCCAAATTTTCTATAGACACTGACCTTGTTTTATATACCGTTGTGACGGCCTCGACGAGACCTATCTCTGGACACCACATTTGTGGAGCAAGCGCGAACATCTGCGAAAATCCAAAAACATACCGAGGTATAGTAAGGGCTAGTAAAACAAGGGAAATTTGCGTTTTCTATTCGTACTATAGGTCTGGGACCATACAATATGTATATTGTTTTAAGCGGCTTAATTAGCCTGCTATATTGATACCATTTCCCGACGAATTTTCATAGAAAATTTATAAACTTTTTATACATTCAACATTTTTGGCACATTCAAACATCGATTTTTCCCAAATTTTCTATAGACACTGACCTTGTTTTATATACCGTTGTGACGGCCTCGACGAGACCTATCTCTGGACACCACATTTGTGGAGCTAGCGCGAACATCTGCGAAAATCCAAAAACATACCGAGGTATAGTAAGGGCTAGTAAAACAAGGGAAATTTGCGTTTTCTATTCGTACTATAGGTCTGGGACCATACAATATATATATAGTGTTTTAAGCGGCTTAATTAGCCTGCTATATTGACACCATTTCCCGACGAATTTTCATAGAAAATTTATAAACTTTTCATACATTCAACATTTTTGGCACATTCAAACATCGATTTTTCCCAAATTTTCTATAGACACTGACCTTGTTTTATATACCGTTGTGACCGCCTCGACGAGACCTATCTCTGGACACCACATTTGTGGGGCTAGCGCGAACATCTGCGAAAATCCAAAAACATACCGAGGTATAGTAAGGGCTAGTAAAACAAGGGAAATTTGCGTTTTCTATTCGTAGTATAGGTCTGGGACCATACAATATATATATTGTTTTAAGCGGCTTAATTAGCCTGCTATATTGATACCATTTCCCGACGAATTTTCATAGAAAATTTATAAACTTTTCATACATTCAACATTTTTGGCACATTCAAACATCGATTTTTCCCAAATTTTCTATAGACACTGACCTTGTTTTATATACCGTTGTGACCGCCTCGACGAGACCTATCTCTGGATACCACATTTGTGGGGCTAGCGCGAACATCTGCGAAAATCCAAAAACATACCGAGGTATAGTAAGGGCTAGTAAAACAAGGGAAATTTGCGTTTTCTATTCGTACTATAGGTCTGGGACCATACAATATATATTGTTTTAAGCGGCTTAATTAGCCTGCTATATTGACACCATTTCCCGACGAATTTTCATAGAAAATTTATAAACTTTTCATACATTCAACATTTTTGGCACATTCAAACATCGATTTTTCCGAAATTTTCTATAGACACTGACCTTGTTTTATGTACCGTTGTGACCGCCTCGACGAGACCTATCTCTGGACACCACAGTTGTGGGGCTAGCGCGAACATCTGCGAAAATCCAAAAACATACCGAGGTATAGTAAGGGCTAGTAAAACAAGGGAAATTTGCGTTTTCTATTCGTACTATAGGTCTGGGACCATACAATATATATTGTTTTAAGCGGCTTAATTAGCCTGCTATATTGACACCATTTCCCGACGAATTTTCAAAGAAAATTTATAAACTTTTCATACATTCAACATTTTTGGCACATTCAAACATCGATTTTTCCGAAATTTTCTATAGACATTGACCTTGTTTTATATACCGTTGTGACCGCCTCGACGAGACCTATCTCTGGACACCACATTTGTGGGGCTAGCGCGAACATCTGCGAAAATCCAAAAACATACCGAGGTATAGTAAGGGCTAGTAAAACAAGGGAAATTTGCGTTTTCTATTCGTAGTATAGGTCTGGGACCATACAATATATATATTGTTTTAAGCGGCTTAATTAGCCTGCTATATTGATACCATTTCCCGACGAATTTTCATAGAAAATTTATAAACTTTTCATACATTCAACATTTTTGGCACATTCAAACATCGATTTTTCCCAAATTTTCTATAGACACTGACCTTGTTTTATATACCGTTGTGACCGCCTCGACGAGACCTATCTCTGGATACCACATTTGTGGGGCTAGCGCGAACATCTGCGAAAATCCAAAAACATACCGAGGTATAGTAAGGGCTAGTAAAACAAGGGAAATTTGCGTTTTCTATTCGTACTATAGGTCTGGGACCATACAATATGTATATTGTTTTAAGCGGCTTAATTAGCCTGCTATATTGACACCATTTCCCGACGAATTTTCATAGAAAATTTATAAACTTTTCATACATTCAACATTTTTGGCACATTCAAACATCGATTTTTCCCAAATTTTCTATAGACACTGACCTTGTTTTATATACCGTTGTGACGGCCTCGACGAGACCTATCTCTGGACACCACATTTGTGGAGCAAGCGCGAACATCTGCGAAAATCCAAAAACATACCGAGGTATAGTAAGGGCTAGTAAAACAAGGGAAATTTGCGTTTTCTAGGACCAACCTTCCCCGTCGCATCGTACAGGTAATCTCCTCCTTTCTCAATAACAGGCGCTTCAAAGTGGCAGTGGAAGGTGTCACTTCATCGGAACGACCCATCACCGCAGGAGTACCTCAGGGTAGCTGCCTCTCCCCGATCTGCTACTCGCTATACACCGATGACATCCCAACAACACCAGGCGTTCACCTGGCCCTGTATGCGGACGACGCAGCGTACTACACCTCGTCGTTAAGCGCCTCACACGCGGCCAGGAAAATTCAACGTGTCCTTGATCTCCTGCCCGAGTGGCTTGCCAAATGGAGACTATCGGTGAACGTAGCGAAAACCCAGGCAATCGCCATGGGGAGTCAGCGCGCCCCCCCCCCTCCACTCCAACTCCACGAAGTAGACATCCAATGGTCCCCCTCGGTTAAATACCTAGGAGTCACCATCGATAGGAACCTCTCCCTAGGACCCCACCTTAAAAACGTCATCGCCAAGGCAAGACTTGCCCGCGCCCTACTCTACCCAGTGCTCTCTTCCAAGCTCCCCCTGCGAACAAAAATCGCCATCTACAAAACCTACATCCGCAGCCACCTCACGTACGCTGCCCCGGCTTGGGTACCGCTACTAAGCGTCTCCAACCTAGTCCGGCTAGAGGCGCAGCAATCACTATCTCTTCGCGCCATAGTAAAAGCACCAAGGTACGTGAGGAATACCACGATCCAGAGGGATCTCCAAGTCGAGAGCCTGGAGCACTTCATTCGCCATCTCTGCACAGGGATGTTCGCGCGCACCGAAGCGTCAACCTGGACCCACATCCAGGACCTGGCGCCATGGCACGCGCGGCCTCCCGATAAAAAACCCTACCCACGAGACTGGGCAGCAACCCGCCAGCCCAGCGATGACGCCACATCATAAGGCCTAGGTCTTCCCCCCCTCCCCCATTTCTGACACCACAGCTCACAGCCAGTCACACCGTCGGCCATGCCCACGGTCCTCGACCGGCCATCAACAGCAACAACCATCAAGAGGCCGGGAGTGGACACGCACGAAGATGCCGCCGTAGCTGGTCGCCTGCCGGGCAGCGTCAACAAGTCAACCCGGCAGTGCTTGACCGCACGGCGACGCGAAGAACTCTCCCCACTCCGGCCTCCCCACACCAGACTCCGTGCCTCAACGGCCGCGACCGGCCCGGTGATGCCCGATCGCCCGCTGAGCCCCAGCGGAGCTGTATCGCATTACCGGGCGAAGAAAGAAGAGGGGCCCCAACGAAATCGCCGTCCCCTGCTGGTCACCTCGCTGGGCTTCCATAGGTTCGCCTATGGTCTCACCCGGTTGGGCTGACCGCGGAGACGGTGTGAAGATCAAACACTGGCCCCCACCGCGGGATCTACGAGTCACCGCCTACCCTGGACATCAGTCCACCCAAGGCCGGTCACCCCGATGACCGGCTCAAACCCACATCAATCACCCGGCCCGGTGGTGCTTGATCGCCCGCTGAATGCCCAGCGGAGCTGTATCGCATTGCCGGGCGAAGTAAGAAGAGGGGCCTCGTGAAGTCGCCGCATCCTCGCTGGTTACCTAACTGGGCTTCCATAGGTTCGCCTATGGTCTCACCCGGTTGGGCGGACCGCGGAGGCGGCGTGAACATACTCTTGACGGCCTCCCACGCGGGATCAACGCAGAAGACCAGGGACGACGTCCCACAACAAGGACCCGACCATATTAATGATCGGCGATTGACACCTCGGCCAGGGGGCCGTTGCCCCGACGCCGATTCCCCACACCCTTGCGGGTGTGTGCGAAGACCCGACCGTTTTCTATTCGTACTATAGGTCTGGGACCATACAATATGTATATTGTTTTAAGCGGCTTAATTAGCCTGCTATATTGACACCATTTCCCGACGAATTTTCATAGAAAATTTATAAACTTTTCATACATTCAACATTTTTGGCACATTCAAACATCGATTTTTCCCAAATTTTCTATAGACACTGACCTTGTTTTATATACCGTTGTGACGGCCTCGACGAGACCTATCTCTGGACACCACATTTGTGGAGCAAGCGCGAACATCTGCGAAAATCCAAAAACATACCGAGGTATAGTAAGGGCTAGTAAAACAAGGGAAATTTGCGTTTTCTATTCGTACTATAGGTCTGGGACCATACAATATGTATATTGTTTTAAGCGGCTTAATTAGCCTGCTATATTGATACCATTTCCCGACGAATTTTCATAGAAAATTTATAAACTTTTTATACATTCAACATTTTTGGCACATTCAAACATCGATTTTTCCCAAATTTTCTATAGACACTGACCTTGTTTTATATACCGTTGTGACGGCCTCGACGAGACCTATCTCTGGACACCACATTTGTGGAGCTAGCGCGAACATCTGCGAAAATCCAAAAACATACCGAGGTATAGTAAGGGCTAGTAAAACAAGGGAAATTTGCGTTTTCTATTCGTACTATAGGTCTGGGACCATACAATATATATATAGTGTTTTAAGCGGCTTAATTAGCCTGCTATATTGACACCATTTCCCGACGAATTTTCATAGAAAATTTATAAACTTTTCATACATTCAACATTTTTGGCACATTCAAACATCGATTTTTCCCAAATTTTCTATAGACACTGACCTTGTTTTATATACCGTTGTGACGGCCTCGACGAGACCTATCTCTGGACACCACATTTGTGGAGCAAGCGCGAACATCTGCGAAAATCCAAAAACATACCGAGGTATAGTAAGGGCTAGTAAAACAAGGGAAATTTGCGTTTTCTATTCGTACTATAGGTCTGGGACCATACAATATGTATATTGTTTTAAGCGGCTTAATTAGCCTGCTATATTGACACCATTTCCCGACGAATTTTCATAGAAAATTTATAAACTTTTCATACATTCAACATTTTTGGCACATTCAAACATCGATTTTTCCCAAATTTTCTATAGACACTGACCTTGTTTTATATACCGTTGTGACGGCCTCGACGAGACCTATCTCTGGACACCACATTTGTGGAGCAAGCGCGAACATCTGCGAAAATCCAAAAACATACCGAGGTATAGTAAGGGCTAGTAAAACAAGGGAAATTTGCGTTTTCTAGGACCAACCTTCCCCGTCGCATCGTACAGGTAATCTCCTCCTTTCTCAATAACAGGCGCTTCAAAGTGGCAGTGGAAGGTGTCACTTCATCGGAACGACCCATCACCGCAGGAGTACCTCAGGGTAGCTGCCTCTCCCCGATCTGCTACTCGCTATACACCGATGACATCCCAACAACACCAGGCGTTCACCTGGCCCTGTATGCGGACGACGCAGCGTACTACACCTCGTCGTTAAGCGCCTCACACGCGGCCAGGAAAATTCAACGTGTCCTTGATCTCCTGCCCGAGTGGCTTGCCAAATGGAGACTATCGGTGAACGTAGCGAAAACCCAGGCAATCGCCATGGGGAGTCAGCGCGCCCCCCCCCCCTCCACTCCAACTCCACGAAGTAGACATCCAATGGTCCCCCTCGGTTAAATACCTAGGAGTCACCATCGATAGGAACCTCTCCCTAGGACCCCACCTTAAAAACGTCATCGCCAAGGCAAGACTTGCCCGCGCCCTACTCTACCCAGTGCTCTCTTCCAAGCTCCCCCTGCGAACAAAAATCGCCATCTACAAAACCTACATCCGCAGCCACCTCACGTACGCTGCCCCGGCTTGGGTACCGCTACTAAGCGTCTCCAACCTAGTCCGGCTAGAGGCGCAGCAATCACTATCTCTTCGCGCCATAGTAAAAGCACCAAGGTACGTGAGGAATACCACGATCCAGAGGGATCTCCAAGTCGAGAGCCTGGAGCACTTCATTCGCCATCTCTGCACAGGGATGTTCGCGCGCACCGAAGCGTCAACCTGGACCCACATCCAGGACCTGGCGCCATGGCACGCGCGGCCTCCCGATAAAAAACCCTACCCACGAGACTGGGCAGCAACCCGCCAGCCCAGCGATGACGCCACATCATAAGGCCTAGGTCTTCCCCCCCTCCCCCATTTCTGACACCACAGCTCACAGCCAGTCACACCGTCGGCCATGCCCACGGTCCTCGACCGGCCATCAACAGCAACAACCATCAAGAGGCCGGGAGTGGACACGCACGAAGATGCCGCCGTAGCTGGTCGCCTGCCGGGCAGCGTCAACAAGTCAACCCGGCAGTGCTTGACCGCACGGCGACGCGAAGAACTCTCCCCACTCCGGCCTCCCCACACCAGACTCCGTGCCTCAACGGCCGCGACCGGCCCGGTGATGCCCGATCGCCCGCTGAGCCCCAGCGGAGCTGTATCGCATTACCGGGCGAAGAAAGAAGAGGGGCCCCAACGAAATCGCCGTCCCCTGCTGGTCACCTCGCTGGGCTTCCATAGGTTCGCCTATGGTCTCACCCGGTTGGGCTGACCGCGGAGACGGTGTGAAGATCAAACACTGGCCCCCACCGCGGGATCTACGAGTCACCGCCTACCCTGGACATCAGTCCACCCAAGGCCGGTCACCCCGATGACCGGCTCAAACCCACATCAATCACCCGGCCCGGTGGTGCTTGATCGCCCGCTGAATGCCCAGCGGAGCTGTATCGCATTGCCGGGCGAAGTAAGAAGAGGGGCCTCGTGAAGTCGCCGCATCCTCGCTGGTTACCTAACTGGGCTTCCATAGGTTCGCCTATGGTCTCACCCGGTTGGGCGGACCGCGGAGGCGGCGTGAACATACTCTTGACGGCCTCCCACGCGGGATCAACGCAGAAGACCAGGGACGACGTCCCACAACAAGGACCCGACCATATTAATGATCGGCGATTGACACCTCGGCCAGGGGGCCGTTGCCCCGACGCCGATTCCCCACACCCTTGCGGGTGTGTGCGAAGACCCGACCGTTTTCTATTCGTACTATAGGTCTGGGACCATACAATATGTATATTGTTTTAAGCGGCTTAATTAGCCTGCTATATTGACACCATTTCCCGACGAATTTTCATAGAAAATTTATAAACTTTTCATACATTCAACATTTTTGGCACATTCAAACATCGATTTTTCCCAAATTTTCTATAGACACTGACCTTGTTTTATATACCGTTGTGACGGCCTCGACGAGACCTATCTCTGGACACCACATTTGTGGAGCAAGCGCGAACATCTGCGAAAATCCAAAAACATACCGAGGTATAGTAAGGGCTAGTAAAACAAGGGAAATTTGCGTTTTCTATTCGTACTATAGGTCTGGGACCATACAATATGTATATTGTTTTAAGCGGCTTAATTAGCCTGCTATATTGATACCATTTCCCGACGAATTTTCATAGAAAATTTATAAACTTTTTATACATTCAACATTTTTGGCACATTCAAACATCGATTTTTCCCAAATTTTCTATAGACACTGACCTTGTTTTATATACCGTTGTGACGGCCTCGACGAGACCTATCTCTGGACACCACATTTGTGGAGCTAGCGCGAACATCTGCGAAAATCCAAAAACATACCGAGGTATAGTAAGGGCTAGTAAAACAAGGGAAATTTGCGTTTTCTATTCGTACTATAGGTCTGGGACCATACAATATATATATAGTGTTTTAAGCGGCTTAATTAGCCTGCTATATTGACACCATTTCCCGACGAATTTTCATAGAAAATTTATAAACTTTTCATACATTCAACATTTTTGGCACATTCAAACATCGATTTTTCCCAAATTTTCTATAGACACTGACCTTGTTTTATATACCGTTGTGACGGCCTCGACGAGACCTATCTCTGGACACCACATTTGTGGAGCAAGCGCGAACATCTGCGAAAATCCAAAAACATACCGAGGTATAGTAAGGGCTAGTAAAACAAGGGAAATTTGCGTTTTCTATTCGTACTATAGGTCTGGGACCATACAATATGTATATTGTTTTAAGCGGCTTAATTAGCCTGCTATATTGATTTCATTTCCCGACGAATTTTCATAGAAAATTTATAAACTTTTTATACATTCAACATTTTTGGCACATTCAAACATCGATTTTTCCCAAATTTTCTATAGACACTGACCTTGTTTTATATACCGTTGTGACGGCCTCGACGAGACCTATCTCTGGACACCACATTTGTGGAGCTAGCGCGAACATCTGCGAAAATCCAAAAACATACCGAGGTATAGTAAGGGCTAGTAAAACAAGGGAAATTTGCGTTTTCTATTCGTACTATAGGTCTGGGACCATACAATATATATATAGTGTTTTAAGCGGCTTAATTAGCCTGCTATATTGACACCATTTCCCGACGAATTTTCATAGAAAATTTATAAACTTTTCATACATTCAACATTTTTGGCACATTCAAACATCGATTTTTCCCAAATTTTCTATAGACACTGACCTTGTTTTATATACCGTTGTGACCGCCTCGACGAGACCTATCTCTGGATACCACATTTGTGGGGCTAGCGCGAACATCTGCGAAAATCCAAAAACATACCGAGGTATAGTAAGGGCTAGTAAAACAAGGGAAATTTGCGTTTTCTATTCGTACTATAGGTCTGGGACCATACAATATGTATATTGTTTTAAGCGGCTTAATTAGCCTGCTATATTGACACCATTTCCCGACGAATTTTCATAGAAAATTTATAAACTTTTCATACATTCAACATTTTTGGCACATTCAAACATCGATTTTTCCGAAATTTTCTATAGACACTGACCTTGTTTTATATACCGTTGTGACCGCCTCGACGAGACCTATCTCTGGACACCACATTTGTGGGGCTAGCGCGAACATCTGCGAAAATCCAAAAACATACCGAGGTATAGTAAGGGCTAGTAAAACAAGGGAAATTTGCGTTTTCTATTCGTACTGTAGGTCTGGGACCATACAATATATATATAGTGTTTTAAGCGGCTTAATTAGCCTGCTATATTGACACCATTTCCCGACGAATTTTCATAGAAAATTTATAAACTTTTCATACATTCAACATTTTTGGCACATTCAAACATCGATTTTTCCCAAATTTTCTATAGACACTGACCTTGTTTTATGTACCGTTGTGACCGCCTCGACGAGACCTATCTCTGGACACCACATTTGTGGGGCTAGCGCGAACATCTGCGAAAATCCAAAAACATACCGAGGTATAGTAAGGGCTAGTAAAACAAGGGAAATTTGCGTTTTCTATTCGTACTATAGGTCTGGGACCATACAATATGTATATTGTTTTAAGCGGCTTAATTAGCCTGCTATATTGATACCATTTCCCGACGAATTTTCATAGAAAATTTATAAACTTTTCATACATTCAACATTTTTGGCACATTCAAACATCGATTTTTCCCAAATTTTCTATAGACACTGACCTTGTTTTATATACCGTTGTGACGGCCTCGACGAGACCTATCTCTGGACACCACATTTGTGGAGCTAGCGCGAACATCTGCGAAAATCCAAAAACATACCGAGGTATAGTAAGGGCTAGTAAAACAAGGGAAATTTGCGTTTTCTATTCGTACTATAGGTCTGGGACCATACAATATATATATAGTGTTTTAAGCGGCTTAATTAGCCTGCTATATTGACACCATTTCCCGACGAATTTTCATAGAAAATTTATAAACTTTTCATACATTCAACATTTTTGGCACATTCAAACATCGATTTTTCCCAAATTTTCTATAGACACTGACCTTGTTTTATATACCGTTGTGACGGCCTCGACGAGACCTATCTCTGGACACCACATTTGTGGAGCAAGCGCGAACATCTGCGAAAATCCAAAAACATACCGAGGTATAGTAAGGGCTAGTAAAACAAGGGAAATTTGCGTTTTCTATTCGTACTATAGGTCTGGGACCATACAATATGTATATTGTTTTAAGCGGCTTAATTAGCCTGCTATATTGATACCATTTCCCGACGAATTTTCATAGAAAATTTATAAACTTTTTATACATTCAACATTTTTGGCACATTCAAACATCGATTTTTCCCAAATTTTCTATAGACACTGACCTTGTTTTATATACCGTTGTGACGGCCTCGACGAGACCTATCTCTGGACACTACATTTGTGGAGCTAGCGCGAACATCTGCGAAAATCCAAAAACATACCGAGGTATAGTAAGGGCTAGTAAAACAAGGGAAATTTGCGTTTTCTATTCGTACTATAGGTCTGGGACTATACAATATGTATATTGTTTTAAGCGGCTTAATTAGCCTGCTATATTGACACCATTTCCCGACGAATTTTCATAGAAAATTTATAAACTTTTCATACATTCAACATTTTTGGCACATTCAAACATCGATTTTTCCCAAATTTTCTATAGACACTGACCTTGTTTTATATACCGTTGTGACCGCCTCGACGGGACCTATCTCTGGACACCACATTTGTGGGGCTAGCGCGAACATCTGCGAAAATCCAAAAACATACCGAGGTATAGTAAGGGCTAGTAAAACAAGGGAAATTTGCGTTTTCTATTCGTAGTATAGGTCTGGGACCATACAATATGTATATTGTTTTAAGCGGCTTAATTAGCCTGTTATATTGACACCATTTCCCGACGAATTTTCATAGAAAATTTATAAACTTTTCATACATTCAACATTTTTGGCACATTCAAACATCGATTTTTCCCAAATTTTCTATAGACACTGACCTTGTTTTATATACCGTTGTGACCGCCTCGACGGGACCTATCTCTGGACACCACATTTGTGGGGCTAGCGCGAACATCTGCGAAAATCCAAAAACATACCGAGGTATAGTAAGGGCTAGTAAAACAAGGGAAATTTGCGTTTTCTATTCGTAGTATAGGTCTGGGACCATACAATATGTATATTGTTTTAAGCGGCTTAATTAGCCTGCTATATTGATACCATTTCCCGACGAATTTTCATAGAAAATTTATAAACTTTTCATACATTCAACATTTTTGGCACATTCAAACATCGATTTTTCCGAAATTTTCTATAGACACTGACCTTGTTTTATATACCGTTGTGACCGCCTCGACGAGACCTATCTCTGGACACGACAGTTGTGGGGCTAGCGCGAACATCTGCGAAAATCCAAAAACATACCGAGGTATAGTAAGGGCTAGTAAAACAAGGGAAATTTGCGTTTTCTATTCGTACTATAGGTCTGGGACCATACAATATGTATATTGTTTTAAGCGGCTTAATTAGCCTGCTATATTGACACCATTTCCCGACGAATTTTCATAGAAAATTTATAAACTTTTCATACATTCAACATTTTTGGCACATTCAAACATCGATTTTTCCCAAATTTTCTATAGACACTGACCTTGTTTTATATACCGTTGTGACGGCCTCGACGAGACCTATCTCTGGACACCACATTTGTGGAGCAAGCGCGAACATCTGCGAAAATCCAAAAACATACCGAGGTATAGTAAGGGCTAGTAAAACAAGGGAAATTTGCGTTTTCTATTCGTACTATAGGTCTGGGACCATACAATATGTATATTGTTTTAAGCGGCTTAATTAGCCTGCTATATTGATACCATTTCCCGACGAATTTTCATAGAAAATTTATAAACTTTTTATACATTCAACATTTTTGGCACATTCAAACATCGATTTTTCCCAAATTTTCTATAGACACTGACCTTGTTTTATATACCGTTGTGACGGCCTCGACCAGACCTATCTCTGGACACCACATTTGTGGAGCTAGCGCGAACATCTGCGAAAATCCAAAAACATACCGAGGTATAGTAAGGGCTAGTAAAACAAGGGAAATTTGCGTTTTCTATTCGTACTATAGGTCTGGGACCATACAATATATATATAGTGTTTTAAGCGGCTTAATTAGCCTGCTATATTGATACCATTTCCCGACGAATTTTCATAGAAAATTTATAAACTTTTCATACATTCAACATTTTTGGCACATTCAAACATCGATTTTTCCCAAATTTTCTATAGACACTGACCTTGTTTTATATACCGTTGTGACGGCCTCGACGAGACCTATCTCTGGACACCACATTTGTGGAGCTAGCGCGAACATCTGCGAAAATCCAAAAACATACCGAGGTATAGTAAGGGCTAGTAAAACAAGGGAAATTTGCGTTTTCTATTCGTACTATAGGTCTGGGACCATACAATATATATTGTTTTAAGCGGCTTAATTAGCCTGCTATATTGACACCATTTCCCGACGAATTTTCATAGAAAATTTATAAACTTTTCATACATTCAACATTTTTGGCACATTCAAACATCGATTTTTCCCAAATTTTCTATAGACACTGACCTTGTTTTATATACCGTTGTGACCGCCTCGACGGGACCTATCTCTGGACACCACATTTGTGGGGCTAGCGCGAACATCTGCGAAAATCCAAAAACATACCGAGGTATAGTAAGGGCTAGTAAAACAAGGAAAATTTGCGTTTTCTATTCGTACTGTAGGTCTGGGACCATACAATATATATATAGTGTTTTAAGCGGCTTAATTAGCCTGCTATATTGACACCATTTCCCGACGAATTTTCATAGAAAATTTATAAACTTTTCATACATTCAACATTTTTGGCACATTCAAACATCGATTTTTCCCAAATTTTCTATAGACACTGACCTTGTTTTATGTACCGTTGTGACCGCCTCGACGAGACCTATCTCTGGACACCACATTTGTGGGGCTAGCGCGAACATCTGCGAAAATCCAAAAACATACCGAGGTATAGTAAGGGCTAGTGAAACAAGGGAAATTTGCGTTTTCTATTCGTACTATAGGTCTGGGACCATACAATATATATATATATATATATTGTTTTAAGCGGCTTAATTAGCCTGCTATATTGACACCATTTCCCGACGAATTTTCATAGAAAATTTATAAACTTTTCATACATTCAACATTTTTGGCACATTCAAACATCGATTTTTCCGAAATTTTCTATAGACACTGACCTTGTTTTATATACCGTTGTGACGGCCTCGACGAGACCTATCTCTGGACACCACATTTGTGGAGCTAGCGCGAACATCTGCGAAAATCCAAAAACATACCGAGGTATAGTAAGGGCTAGTAAAACAAGGGAAATTTGCGTTTTCTATTCGTACTATAGGTCTGGGACCATACAATATATATATAGTGTTTTAAGCGGCTTAATTAGCCTGCTATATTGACACCATTTCCCGACGAATTTTCATAGAAAATTTATAAACTTTTCATACATTCAACATTTTTGGCACATTCAAACATCGATTTTTCCCAAATTTTCTATAGACACTGACCTTGTTTTATATACCGTTGTGACGGCCTCGACGAGACCTATCTCTGGACACCACATTTGTGGAGCTAGCGCGAACATCTGCGAAAATCCAAAAACATACCGAGGTATAGTAAGGGCTAGTAAAACAAGGGAAATTTGCGTTTTCTATTCGTACTATAGGTCTGGGACCATACAATATGTATATTGTTTTAAGCGGCTTAATTAGCCTGCTATATTGACACCATTTCCCGACGAATTTTCATAGAAAATTTATAAACTTTTCATACATTCAACATTTTTGGCACATTCAAACATCGATTTTTCCGAAATTTTCTATAGACACTGACCTTGTTTTATATACCGTTGTGACCGCCTCGACGAGACCTATCTCTGGACACCACATTTGTGGGGCTAGCGCGAACATCTGCGAAAATCCAAAAACATACCGAGGTATAGTAAGGGCTAGTAAAACAAGGGAAATTTGCGTTTTCTATTCGTACTGTAGGTCTGGGACCATACAATATATATATAGTGTTTTAAGCGGCTTAATTAGCCTGCTATATTGACACCATTTCCCGACGAATTTTCATAGAAAATTTATAAACTTTTCATACATTCAACATTTTTGGCACATTCAAACATCGATTTTTCCCAAATTTTCTATAGACACTGACCTTGTTTTATGTACCGTTGTGACCGCCTCGACGAGACCTATCTCTGGACACCACATTTGTGGAGCTAGCGCGAACATCTGCGAAAATCCAAAAACATACCGAGGTATAGTAAGGGCTAGTAAAACAAGGGAAATTTGCGTTTTCTATTCGTACTATAGGTCTGGGACCATACAATATATATATATATATATATTGTTTTAAGCGGCTTAATTAGCCTGCTATATTGACACCATTTCCCGACGAATTTTCATAGAAAATTTATAAACTTTTCATACATTCAACATTTTTGGCACATTCAAACATCGATTTTTCCGAAATTTTCTATAGACACTGACCTTGTTTTATATACCGTTGTGACCGCCTCGACGAGACCTATCTCTGGACACCACATTTGTGGAGCTAGCGCGAACATCTGCGAAAATCCAAAAACATACCGAGGTATAGTAAGGGCTAGTAAAACAAGGGAAATTTGCGTTTTCTATTCGTACTATAGGTCTGGGACCATACAATATATATATAGTGTTTTAAGCGGCTTAATTAGCCTGCTATATTGACACCATTTCCCGACGAATTTTCATAGAAAATTTATAAACTTTTCATACATTCAACATTTTTGGCACATTCAAACATCGATTTTTCCCAAATTTTCTATAGACACTGACCTTGTTTTATATACCGTTGTGACGGCCTCGACGAGACCTATCTCTGGACACCACATTTGTGGAGCTAGCGCGAACATCTGCGAAAATCCAAAAACATACCGAGGTATAGTAAGGGCTAGTAAAACAAGGGAAATTTGCGTTTTCTATTCGTACTATAGGTCTGGGACCATACAATATGTATATTGTTTTAAGCGGCTTAATTAGCCTGCTATATTGACACCATTTCCCGACGAATTTTCATAGAAAATTTATAAACTTTTCATACATTCAACATTTTTGGCACATTCAAACATCGATTTTTCCGAAATTTTCTATAGACACTGACCTTGTTTTATGTACCGTTGTGACCGCCTCGACGAGACCTATCTCTGGACACCACAGTTGTGGGGCTAGCGCGAACATCTGCGAAAATCCAAAAACATACCGAGGTATAGTAAGGGCTAGTAAAACAAGGGAAATTTGCGTTTTCTATTCGTACTATAGGTCTGGGACCATACAATATATATTGTTTTAAGCGGCTTAATTAGCCTGCTATATTGACACCATTTCCCGACGAATTTTCAAAGAAAATTTATAAACTTTTCATACATTCAACATTTTTGGCACATTCAAACATCGATTTTTCCGAAATTTTCTATAGACACTGACCTTGTTTTATATACCGTTGTGACCGCCTCGACGAGACCTATCTCTGGACACCACATTTGTGGGGCTAGCGCGAACATCTGCGAAAATCCAAAAACATACCGAGGTATAGTAAGGGCTAGTAAAACAAGGGAAATTTGCGTTTTCTATTCGTACTATAGGTCTGGGACCATACAATATATATTGTTTTAAGCGGCTTAATTAGCCTGCTATATTGACACCATTTCCCGACGAATTTTCATAGAAAATTTATAAACTTTTCATACATTCAACATTTTTGGCACATTCAAACATCGATTTTTCCGAAATTTTCTATAGACACTGACCTTGTTTTATATACCGTTGTGACCGCCTCGACGAGACCTATCTCTGGATACCACATTTGTGGGGCTAGCGCGAACATCTGCGAAAATCCAAAAACATACCGAGGTATAGTAAGGGCTAGTAAAACAAGGGAAATTTGCGTTTTCTATTCGTACTATAGGTCTGGGACCATACAATATATATTGTTTTAAGCGGCTTAATTAGCCTGCTATATTGACACCATTTCCCGACGAATTTTCATAGAAAATTTATAAACTTTTCATACATTCAACATTTTTGGCACATTCAAACATCGATTTTTCCGAAATTTTCTATAGACACTGACCTTGTTTTATGTACCGTTGTGACCGCCTCGACGAGACCTATCTCTGGACACCACAGTTGTGGGGCTAGCGCGAACATCTGCGAAAATCCAAAAACATACCGAGGTATAGTAAGGGCTAGTAAAACAAGGGAAATTTGCGTTTTCTATTCGTACTATAGGTCTGGGACCATACAATATGTATATTGTTTTAAGCGGCTTAATTAGCCTGCTATATTGATACCATTTCCCGACGAATTTTCATAGAAAATTTATAAACTTTTTATACATTCAACATTTTTGGCACATTCAAACATCGATTTTTCCCAAATTTTCTATAGACACTGACCTTGTTTTATATACCGTTGTGACGGCCTCGACGAGACCTATCTCTGGACACCACATTTGTGGAGCAAGCGCGAACATCTGCGAAAATCCAAAAACATACCGAGGTATAGTAAGGGCTAGTAAAACAAGGGAAATTTGCGTTTTCTATTCGTACTATAGGTCTGGGATCATACAATATGTATATTGTTTTAAGCGGCTTAATTAGCCTGCTATATTGATACCATTTCCCGACGAATTTTCATAGAAAATTTATAAACTTTTTATACATTCAACATTTTTGGCACATTCAAACATCGATTTTTCCCAAATTTTCTATAGACACTGACCTTGTTTTATATACCGTTGTGACGGCCTCGACGAGACCTATCTCTGGACACCACATTTGTGGAGCTAGCGCGAACATCTGCGAAAATCCAAAAACATACCGAGGTATAGTAAGGGCTAGTAAAACAAGGGAAATTTGCGTTTTCTATTCGTACTATAGGTCTGGGACCATACAATATATATATATTGTTTTAAGCGGCTTAATTAGCCTGCTATATTGACACCATTTCCCGACGAATTTTTATAGAAAATTTATAAACTTTTCATACATTCAACATTTTTGGCACATTCAAACATCGATTTTTCCCAAATTTTCTATAGACACTGACCTTGTTTTATATACCGTTGTGACGGCCTCGACGAGACCTATCTCTGGACACCACATTTGTGGAGCTAGCGCGAACATCTGCGAAAATCCAAAAACATACCGAGGTATAGTAAGGGCTAGTAAAACAAGGGAAATTTGCGTTTTCTATTCGTACTATAGGTCTGGGACCATACAATATATATTGTTTTAAGCGGCTTAATTAGCCTGCTATATTGACACCATTTCCCGACGAATTTTCATAGAAAATTTATAAACTTTTCATACATTCAACATTTTTGGCACATTCAAACATCGATTTTTCCGAAATTTTCTATAGACACTGACCTTGTTTTATGTACCGTTGTGACCGCCTCGACGAGACCTATCTCTGGACACCACAGTTGTGGGGCTAGCGCGAACATCTGCGAAAATCCAAAAACATACCGAGGTATAGTAAGGGCTAGTAAAACAAGGGAAATTTGCGTTTTCTATTCGTACTATAGGTCTGGGACCATACAATATATATTGTTTTAAGCGGCTTAATTAGCCTGCTATATTGACACCATTTCCCGACGAATTTTCAAAGAAAATTTATAAACTTTTCATACATTCAACATTTTTGGCACATTCAAACATCGATTTTTCCGAAATTTTCTATAGACACTGACCTTGTTTTATGTACCGTTGTGACCGCCTCGACGAGACCTATCTCTGGACACCACAGTTGTGGGGCTAGCGCGAACATCTGCGAAAATCCAAAAACATACCGAGGTATAGTAAGGGCTAGTAAAACAAGGGAAATTTGCGTTTTCTATTCGTACTATAGGTCTGGGACCATACAATATATATGTACATTGTTTTAAGCGGCTTAATTAGCCTGCTATATTGACACCATTTCCCGACGAATTTTCATAGAAAATTTATAAACTTTTCATACATTCAACATTTTTGGCACATTCAAACATCGATTTTTCCCAAATTTTCTATAGACACTGACCTTGATTTATATACCGTTGTGACCGCCTCGACGAGACCTATCTCTGGACACCACATTTGTGGGGCTAGCGCGAACATCTGCGAAAATCCAAAAACATACCGAGGTATAGTAAGGGCTAGTAAAACAAGGGAAATTTGCGTTTTCTATTCGTACTATAGGTCTGGGACCATACAATGTATATATTGTTTTAAGCGGCTTAATTAGCCTGCTATATTGATACCATTTCCCGACGAATTTTCATAGAAAATTTATAAACTTTTCATACATTCAACATTTTTGGCACATTCAAACATCGATTTTTCCCAAATTTTCTATAGACACTGACCTTGTTTTATATACCGTTGTGACCGCCTCGACGAGACCTATCTCTGGACACCACATTTGTGGGGCTAGCGCGAACATCTGCGAAAATCCAAAAACATACCGAGGTATAGTAAGGGCTAGTAAAACAAGGGAAATTTGCGTTTTCTATTCGTACTATAGGTCTGGGACCATACAATATGTATATTGTTTTAAGCGGCTTAATTAGCCTGCTATATTGATACCATTTTCCGACGAATTTTCATAGAAAATTTATAAACTTTTCATACATTCAACATTTTTGGCACATTCAAACATCGATTTTTCCCAAATTTTCTATAGACACTGACCTTGTTTTATATACCGTTGTGACCGCCTCGACGAGACCTATCTCTGGACACCACATTTGTGGGGCTAGCGCGAACATCTGCGAAAATCCAAAAACATACCGAGGTATAGTAAGGGCTAGTAAAACAAGGGAAATTTGCGTTTTCTATTCGTACTATAGGTCTGGGACCATACAATATGTATATTGTTTTAAGCGGCTTAATTAGCCTGCTATATTGACACCATTTCCCGACGAATTTTCATAGAAAATTTATAAACTTTTCATACATTCAACATTTTTGGCACATTCAAACATCGATTTTTCCGAAATTTTCTGTAGACACTGACCTTGTTTTATATACCGTTGTGACCGCCTCGACGAGACCTATCTCTGGACACCACATTTGTGGGGCTAGCGCGAACATCTGCGAAAATCCAAAAACATACCGAGGTATAGTAAGGGCTAGTAAAACAAGGGAAATTTGCGTTTTCTATTCGTACTATAGGTCTGGGACCATACAATATATATTGTTTTAAGCGGCTTAATTAGCCTGCTATATTGACACCATTTCCCGACGAATTTTCATAGAAAATTTATAAACTTTTCATACATTCAACATTTTTGGCACATTCAAACATCGATTTTTCCGAAATTTTCTATAGACACTGACCTTGTTTTATATACCGTTGTGACCGCCTCGACGAGACCTATCTCTGGATACCACATTTGTGGGGCTAGCGCGAACATCTGCGAAAATCCAAAAACATACCGAGGTATAGTAAGGGCTAGTAAAACAAGGGAAATTTGCGTTTTCTATTCGTACTATAGGTCTGGGACCATACAATATATATTGTTTTAAGCGGCTTAATTAGCCTGCTATATTGACACCATTTCCCGACGAATTTTCATAGAAAATTTATAAACTTTTCATACATTCAACATTTTTGGCACATTCAAACATCGATTTTTCCGAAATTTTCTATAGACACTGACCTTGTTTTATGTACCGTTGTGACCGCCTCGACGAGACCTATCTCTGGACACCACAGTTGTGGGGCTAGCGCGAACATCTGCGAAAATCCAAAAACATACCGAGGTATAGTAAGGGCTAGTAAAACAAGGGAAATTTGCGTTTTCTATTCGTACTATAGGTCTGGGACCATACAATATGTATATTGTTTTAAGCGGCTTAATTAGCCTGCTATATTGACACCATTTCCCGACGAATTTTCATAGAAAATTTATAAACTTTTCATACATTCAACATTTTTGGCACATTCAAACATCGATTTTTCCCAAATTTTCTATAGACACTGACCTTGTTTTATATACCGTTGTGACCGCCTCGACGAGACCTATCTCTGGACACCACATTTGTGGGGCTAGCGCGAACATCTGCGAAAATCCAAAAACATACCGAGGTATAGTAAGGGCTAGTAAAACAAGGGAAATTTGCGTTTTCTATTCGTACTATAGGTCTGGGACCATACAATATATATGTACATTGTTTTAAGCGGCTTAATTAGCCTGCTATATTGACACCATTTCCCGACGAATTTTCATAGAAAATTTATAAACTTTTCATACATTCAACATTTTTGGCACATTCAAACATCGATTTTTCCCAAATTTTCTATAGACACTGACCTTGATTTATATACCGTTGTGACCGCCTCGACGAGACCTATCTCTGGACACCACATTTGTGGGGCTAGCGCGAACATCTGCGAAAATCCAAAAACATACCGAGGTATAGTAAGGGCTAGTAAAACAAGGGAAATTTGCGTTTTCTATTCGTACTATAGGTCTGGGACCATACAATGTATATATTGTTTTAAGCGGCTTAATTAGCCTGCTATATTGATACCATTTCCCGACGAATTTTCATAGAAAATTTATAAACTTTTCATACATTCAACATTTTTGGCACATTCAAACATCGATTTTTCCCAAATTTTCTATAGACACTGACCTTGTTTTATATACCGTTGTGACCGCCTCGACGAGACCTATCTCTGGACACCACATTTGTGGGGCTAGCGCGAACATCTGCGAAAATCCAAAAACATACCGAGGTATAGTAAGGGCTAGTAAAACAAGGGAAATTTGCGTTTTCTATTCGTACTATAGGTCTGGGACCATACAATATATATATTGTTTTAAGCGGCTTAATTAGCCTGCTATATTGATACCATTTCCCGACGAATTTTCATAGAAAATTTATAAACTTTTCATACATTCAACATTTTTGGCACATTCAAACATCGATTTTTCCCAAATTTTCTATAGACACTGACCTTGTTTTATATACCGTTGTGACCGCCTCGACGAGACCTATCTCTGGACACCACATTTGTGGGGCTAGCGCGAACATCTGCGAAAATCCAAAAACATACCGAGGTATAGTAAGGGCTAGTAAAACAAGGGAAATTTGCGTTTTCTATTCGTACTATAGGTCTGGGACCATACAATATGTATATTGTTTTAAGCGGCTTAATTAGCCTGCTATATTGACACCATTTCCCGACGAATTTTCATAGAAAATTTATAAACTTTTCATACATTCAACATTTTTGGCACATTCAAACATCGATTTTTCCGAAATTTTCTGTAGACACTGACCTTGTTTTATATACCGTTGTGACCGCCTCGACGAGACCTATCTCTGGACACCACATTTGTGGGGCTAGCGCGAACATCTGCGAAAATCCAAAAACATACCGAGGTATAGTAAGGGCTAGTAAAACAAGGGAAATTTGCGTTTTCTATTCGTACTATAGGTCTGGGACCATACAATATATATTGTTTTAAGCGGCTTAATTAGCCTGCTATATTGACACCATTTCCCGACGAATTTTCATAGAAAATTTATAAACTTTTCATACATTCAACATTTTTGGCACATTCAAACATCGATTTTTCCGAAATTTTCTATAGACACTGACCTTGTTTTATATACCGTTGTGACCGCCTCGACGAGACCTATCTCTGGATACCACATTTGTGGGGCTAGCGCGAACATCTGCGAAAATCCAAAAACATACCGAGGTATAGTAAGGGCTAGTAAAACAAGGGAAATTTGCGTTTTCTATTCGTACTATAGGTCTGGGACCATACAATATATATTGTTTTAAGCGGCTTAATTAGCCTGCTATATTGACACCATTTCCCGACGAATTTTCATAGAAAATTTATAAACTTTTCATACATTCAACATTTTTGGCACATTCAAACATCGATTTTTCCGAAATTTTCTATAGACACTGACCTTGTTTTATGTACCGTTGTGACCGCCTCGACGAGACCTATCTCTGGACACCACAGTTGTGGGGCTAGCGCGAACATCTGCGAAAATCCAAAAACATACCGAGGTATAGTAAGGGCTAGTAAAACAAGGGAAATTTGCGTTTTCTATTCGTACTATAGGTCTGGGACCATACAATATGTATATTGTTTTAAGCGGCTTAATTAGCCTGCTATATTGACACCATTTCCCGACGAATTTTCATAGAAAATTTATAAACTTTTCATACATTCAACATTTTTGGCACATTCAAACATCGATTTTTCCCAAATTTTCTATAGACACTGACCTTGTTTTATATACCGTTGTGACCGCCTCGACGAGACCTATCTCTGGACACCACATTTGTGGGGCTAGCGCGAACATCTGCGAAAATCCAAAAACATACCGAGGTATAGTAAGGGCTAGTAAAACAAGGGAAATTTGCGTTTTCTATTCGTACTATAGGTCTGGGACCATACAATATGTATATTGTTTTAAGCGGCTTAATTAGCCTGCTATATTGACACCATTTCCCGACGAATTTTCATAGAAAATTTATAAACTTTTCATACATTCAACATTTTTGGCACATTCAAACATCGATTTTTCCCAAATTTTCTATAGACACTGACCTTGTTTTATATACCGTTGTGACGGCCTCGACGAGACCTATCTCTGGACACCACATTTGTGGAGCTAGCGCGAACATCTGCGAAAATCCAAAAACATACCGAGGTATAGTAAGGGCTAGTAAAACAAGGGAAATTTGCGTTTTCTATTCGTACTATAGGTCTGGGACCATACAATATATATATAGTGTTTTAAGCGGCTTAATTAGCCTGCTATATTGACACCATTTCCCGACGAATTTTCATAGAAAATTTATAAACTTTTCATACATTCAACATTTTTGGCACATTCAAACATCGATTTTTCCCAAATTTTCTATAGACACTGACCTTGTTTTATATACCGTTGTGACCGCCTCGACGGGACCTATCTCTGGACACGACAGTTGTGGGGCTAGCGCGAACATCTGCGAAAATCCAAAAACATACCGAGGTATAGTAAGGGCTAGTAAAACAAGGGAAATTTGCGTTTTCTATTCGTACTATAGGTCTGGGACCATACAATATATATATAGTGTTTTAAGCGGCTTAATTAGCCTGCTATATTGACACCATTTCCCGACGAATTTTCATAGAAAATTTATAAACTTTTCATACATTCAACATTTTTGGCACATTCAAACATCGATTTTTCCCAAATTTTCTATAGACACTGACCTTGTTTTATATACCGTTGTGACGGCCTCGACGAGACCTATCTCTGGACACCACATTTGTGGAGCTTGCGCGAACATCTGCGAAAATCCAAAAACATACCGAGGTATAGTAAGGGCTAGTAAAACAAGGGAAATTTGCGTTTTCTATTCGTACTATAGGTCTGGGACCATACAATATGTATATTGTTTTAAGCGGCTTAATTAGCCTGCTATATTGACACCATTTCCCGACGAATTTTCATAGAAAATTTATAAACTTTTCATACATTCAACATTTTTGGCACATTCAAACATCGATTTTTCCCAAATTTTCTATAGACACTGACCTTGTTTTATATACCGTTGTGACCGCCTCGACGGGACCTATCTCTGGACACCACATTTGTGGGGCTAGCGCGAACATTTGCGAAAATCCAAAAACATACCGAGGTATAGTAAGGGCTAGTAAAACAAGGGAAATTTGCGTTTTCTATTCGTACTATAGGTCTGGGACCATACAATATATATATAGTGTTTTAAGCGGCTTAATTAGCCTGCTATATTGACACCATTTCCCGACGAATTTTCATAGAAAATTTATAAACTTTTCATACATTCAACATTTTTGGCACATTCAAACATCGATTTTTCCCAAATTTTCTATAGACACTGACCTTGTTTTATATACCGTTGTGACCGCCTCGACGAGACCTATCTCTGGACACCACATTTGTGGGGCTAGCGCGAACATCTGCGAAAATCCAAAAACATACCGAGGTATAGTAAGGGCTAGTAAAACAAGGGAAATTTGCGTTTTCTATTCGTACTATAGGTCTGGGACCATACAATATGTATATTGTTTTAAGCGGCTTAATTAGCCTGCTATATTGACACCATTTCCCGACGAATTTTCATAGAAAATTTATAAACTTTTCATACATTCAACATTTTTGGCACATTCAAACATCGATTTTTCCCAAATTTTCTATAGACACTGACCTTGTTTTATATACCGTTGTGACGGCCTCGACGAGACCTATCTCTGGACACCACATTTGTGGAGCTAGCGCGAACATCTGCGAAAATCCAAAAACATACCGAGGTATAGTAAGGGCTAGTAAAACAAGGGAAATTTGCGTTTTCTATTCGTACTATAGGTCTGGGACCATACAATATATATATAGTGTTTTAAGCGGCTTAATTAGCCTGCTATATTGACACCATTTCCCGACGAATTTTCATAGAAAATTTATAAACTTTTTATACATTCAACATTTTTGGCACATTCAAACATCGATTTTTCCCAAATTTTCTATAGACACTGACCTTGTTTTATATACCGTTGTGACGGCCTCGACGAGACCTATCTCTGGACACCACATTTGTGGAGCTAGCGCGAACATCTGCGAAAATCCAAAAACATACCGAGGTATAGTAAGGGCTAGTAAAACAAGGGAAATTTGCGTTTTCTATTCGTACTATAGGTCTGGGACCATACAATATGTATATTGTTTTAAGCGGCTTAATTAGCCTGCTATATTGACACCATTTCCCGACGAATTTTCATAGAAAATTTATAAACTTTTCATACATTCAACATTTTTGGCACATTCAAACATCGATTTTTCCCAAATTTTCTATAGACACTGACCTTGTTTTATATACCGTTGTGACGGCCTCGACGAGACCTATCTCTGGACACCACATTTGTGGAGCTTGCGCGAACATCTGCGAAAATCCAAAAACATACCGAGGTATAGTAAGGGCTAGTAAAACAAGGGAAATTTGCGTTTTCTATTCGTACTATAGGTCTGGGACCATACAATATGTATATTGTTTTAAGCGGCTTAATTAGCCTGCTATATTGACACCATTTCCCGACGAATTTTCATAGAAAATTTATAAACTTTTCATACATTCAACATTTTTGGCACATTCAAACATCGATTTTTCCGAAATTTTCTATAGACACTGACCTTGTTTTATATACCGTTGTGACCGCCTCGACGGGACCTATCTCTGGACACCACATTTGTGGGGCTAGCGCGAACATCTGCGAAAATCCAAAAACATACCGAGGTATAGTAAGGGCTAGTAAAACAAGGGAAATTTGCGTTTTCTATTCGTACTATAGGTCTGGGACCATACAATATATATATAGTGTTTTAAGCGGCTTAATTAGCCTGCTATATTGACACCATTTCCCGACGAATTTTCATAGAAAATTTATAAACTTTTCATACATTCAACATTTTTGGCACATTCAAACATCGATTTTTCCCAAATTTTCTATAGACACTGACCTTGTTTTATATACCGTTGTGACCGCCTCGACGAGACCTATCTCTGGACACCACATTTGTGGGGCTAGCGCGAACATCTGCGAAAATCCAAAAACATACCGAGGTATAGTAAGGGCTAGTAAAACAAGGGAAATTTGCGTTTTCTATTCGTACTATAGGTCTGGGACCATACAATATGTATATTGTTTTAAGCGGCTTAATTAGCCTGCTATATTGACACCATTTCCCGACGAATTTTCATAGAAAATTTATAAACTTTTCATACATTCAACATTTTTGGCACATTCAAACATCGATTTTTCCCAAATTTTCTATAGACACTGACCTTGTTTTATATACCGTTGTGACGGCCTCGACGAGACCTATCTCTGGACACCACATTTGTGGAGCTAGCGCGAACATCTGCGAAAATCCAAAAACATACCGAGGTATAGTAAGGGCTAGTAAAACAAGGGAAATTTGCGTTTTCTATTCGTACTATAGGTCTGGGACCATACAATATATATATAGTGTTTTAAGCGGCTTAATTAGCCTGCTATATTGACACCATTTCCCGACGAATTTTCATAGAAAATTTATAAACTTTTCATACATTCAACATTTTTGGCACATTCAAACATCGATTTTTCCCAAATTTTCTATAGACACTGACCTTGTTTTATATACCGTTGTGACGGCCTCGACGAGACCTATCTCTGGACACCACATTTGTGGAGCTAGCGCGAACATCTGCGAAAATCCAAAAACATACCGAGGTATAGTAAGGGCTAGTAAAACAAGGGAAATTTGCGTTTTCTATTCGTACTATAGGTCTGGGACCATACAATATGTATATTGTTTTAAGCGGCTTAATTAGCCTGCTATATTGACACCATTTCCCGACGAATTTTCATAGAAAATTTATAAACTTTTCATACATTCAACATTTTTGGCACATTCAAACATCGATTTTTCCCAAATTTTCTATAGACACTGACCTTGTTTTATATACCGTTGTGACCGCCTCGACGAGACCTATCTCTGGACACCACATTTGTGGAGCAAGCGCGAACATCTGCGAAAATCCAAAAACATACCGAGGTATAGTAAGGGCTAGTAAAACAAGGGAAATTTGCGTTTTCTATTCGTACTATAGGTCTGGGACCATACAATATGTATATTGTTTTAAGCGGCTTAATTAGCCTGCTATATTGATACCATTTCCCGACGAATTTTCATAGAAAATTTATAAACTTTTTATACATTCAACATTTTTGGCACATTCAAACATCGATTTTTCCCAAATTTTCTATAGACACTGACCTTGTTTTATATACCGTTGTGACGGCCTCGACGAGACCTATCTCTGGACACCACATTTGTGGAGCTAGCGCGAACATCTGCGAAAATCCAAAAACATACCGAGGTATAGTAAGGGCTAGTAAAACAAGGGAAATTTGCGTTTTCTATTCGTACTATAGGTCTGGGACCATACAATATATATATAGTGTTTTAAGCGGCTTAATTAGCCTGCTATATTGACACCATTTCCCGACGAATTTTCATAGAAAATTTATAAACTTTTCATACATTCAACATTTTTGGCACATTCAAACATCGATTTTTCCCAAATTTTCTATAGACACTGACCTTGTTTTATATACCGTTGTGACGGCCTCGACGAGACCTATCTCTGGACACCACATTTGTGGAGCTAGCGCGAACATCTGCGAAAATCCAAAAACATACCGAGGTATAGTAAGGGCTAGTAAAACAAGGGAAATTTGCGTTTTCTATTCGTACTATAGGTCTGGGACCATACAATATATATATAGTGTTTTAAGCGGCTTAATTAGCCTGCTATATTGACACCATTTCCCGACGAATTTTCATAGAAAATTTATAAACTTTTCATACATTCAACATTTTTGGCACATTCAAACATCGATTTTTCCCAAATTTTCTATAGACACTGACCTTGTTTTATATACCGTTGTGACCGCCTCGACGAGACCTATCTCTGGACACGACAGTTGTGGGGCTAGCGCGAACATCTGCGAAAATCCAAAAACATACCGAGGTATAGTAAGGGCTAGTAAAACAAGGGAAATTTGCGTTTTCTATTCGTACTATAGGTCTGGGACCATACAATATATATATAGTGTTTTAAGCGGCTTAATTAGCCTGCTATATTGACACCATTTCCCGACGAATTTTCATAGAAAATTTATAAACTTTTCATACATTCAACATTTTTGGCACATTCAAACATCGATTTTTCCCAAATTTTCTATAGACACTGACCTTGTTTTATATACCGTTGTGACGGCCTCGACGAGACCTATCTCTGGACACCACATTTGTGGAGCAAGCGCGAACATCTGCGAAAATCCAAAAACATACCGAGGTATAGTAAGGGCTAGTAAAACAAGGAAATTTGCGTTTTCTATTCGTACTATAGGTCTGGGACCATACAATATGTATATTGTTTTAAGCGGCTTAATTAGCCTGCTATATTGATACCATTTCCCGACAAATTTTCATAGAAAATTTATAAACTTTTTATACATTCAACATTTTTGGCACATTCAAACATCGATTTTTCCCAAATTTTCTATAGACACTGACCTTGTTTTATATACCGTTGTGACGGCCTCGACGAGACCTATCTCTGGACACCACATTTGTGGAGCTAGCGCGAACATCTGCGAAAATCCAAAAACATACCGAGGTATAGTAAGGGCTAGTAAAACAAGGGAAATTTGCGTTTTCTATTCGTACTATAGGTCTGGGACCATACAATATATATATAGTGTTTTAAGCGGCTTAATTAGCCTGCTATATTGACACCATTTCCCGACGAATTTTCATAGAAAATTTATAAACTTTTCATACATTCAACATTTTTGGCACATTCAAACATCGATTTTTCCCAAATTTTCTATAGACACTGACCTTGTTTTATATACCGTTGTGACGGCCTCGACGAGACCTATCTCTGGACACCACATTTGTGGAGCTTGCGCGAACATCTGCGAAAATCCAAAAACATACCGAGGTATAGTAAGGGCTAGTAAAACAAGGGAAATTTGCGTTTTCTATTCGTACTATAGGTCTGGGACCATACAATATGTATATTGTTTTAAGCGGCTTAATTAGCCTGCTATATTGACACCATTTCCCGACGAATTTTCAAAGAAAATTTATAAACTTTTCATACATTCAACATTTTTGGCACATTCAAACATCGATTTTTCCCAAATTTTCTATAGACACTGACCTTGTTTTATATACCGTTGTGACCGCCTCGACGGGACCTATCTCTGGACACCACATTTGTGGGGCTAGCGCGAACATCTGCGAAAATCCAAAAACATACCGAGGTATAGTAAGGGCTAGTAAAACAAGGGAAATTTGCGTTTTCTATTCGTACTATAGGTCTGGGACCATACAATATATATATAGTGTTTTAAGCGGCTTAATTAGCCTGCTATATTGACACCATTTCCCGACGAATTTTCATAGAAAATTTATAAACTTTTCATACATTCAACATTTTTGGCACATTCAAACATCGATTTTTCCCAAATTTTCTATAGACACTGACCTTGTTTTATATACCGTTGTGACCGCCTCGACGAGACCTATCTCTGGACACCACATTTGTGGGGCTAGCGCGAACATCTGCGAAAATCCAAAAACATACCGAGGTATAGTAAGGGCTAGTAAAACAAGGGAAATTTGCGTTTTCTATTCGTACTATAGGTCTGGGACCATACAATATGTATATTGTTTTAAGCGGCTTAATTAGCCTGCTATATTGACACCATTTCCCGACGAATTTTCATAGAAAATTTATAAACTTTTCATACATTCAACATTTTTGGCACATTCAAACATCGATTTTTCCCAAATTTTCTATAGACACTGACCTTGTTTTATATACCGTTGTGACGGCCTCGACGAGACCTATCTCTGCACACCACATTTGTGGAGCTAGCGCGAACATCTGCGAAAATCCAAAAACATACCGAGGTATAGTAAGGGCTAGTAAAACAAGGGAAATTTGTGTTTTCTATTCGTACTATAGGTCTGGGACCATACAATATATATATATATATATATATATATTGTTTTAAGAGGCTTAATTAGCCTGCTATATTGACACCATTTCCCGACGAATTTTCATAGAAAATTTATAAACTTTTCATACATTCAACATTTTTGGCACATTCAAACATCGATTTTTCCCAAATTTTCTATAGACACTGACCTTGTTTTATATACCGTTGTGACGGCCTCGACAAGACCTATCTCTGCACACCACATTTGTGGAGCTAGCGCGAACATCTGCGAAAATCCAAAAACATACCGAGGTATAGTAAGGGCTAGTAAAACAAGGGAAATTTGCGTTTTCTATTCGTACTATAGGTCTGGGACCATACAATATATATATTGTTTTAAGCGGCTTAATTAGCCTGCTATATTGACACCATTTCCCGACGAATTTTCATAGAAAATTTATAAACTTTTCATACATTCAACATTTTTGGCACATTCAAACATCGATTTTTCCCAAATTTTCTATAGACACTGACCTTGTTTTATATACCGTTGTGACGGTCTCGACGAGACCTATCTCTGGACACCACATTTGTGGAGCTTGCGCGAACATCTGCGAAAATCCAAAAACATACCGAGGTATAGTAAGGGCTAGTAAAACAAGGGAAATTTGCGTTTTCTATTCGTACTATAGGTCTGGGACCATACAATATGTATATTGTTTTAAGCGGCTTAATTAGCCTGCTATATTGACACCATTTCCCGACGAATTTTCATAGAAAATTTATAAACTTTTCATACATTCAACATTTTTGGCACATTCAAACATCGATTTTTCCCAAATTTTCTATAGACACTGACCTTGTTTTATATACCGTTGTGACCGCCTCGACGAGACCTATCTCTGGACACCACATTTGTGGGGCTAGCGCGAACATCTGCGAAAATCCAAAAACATACCGAGGTATAGTAAGGGCTAGTAAAACAAGGGAAATTTGCGTTTTCTATCCGTACTATAGGTCTGGGACCATACAATATATATATTGTTTTAAGCGGCTTAATTAGCCTGCTATATTGATACCATTTTCCGACGAATTTTCATAGAAAATTTATAAACTTTTCATACATTCAACATTTTTGGCACATTCAAACATCGATTTTTCCGAAATTTTCTATAGACACTGACCTTGCTTTATGTACCGTTGTGACCGCCTCGACGAGACCTATCTCTGGACACCACAGTTGTGGGGCTAGCGCGAACATCTGCGAAAATCCAAAAACATACCGAGGTATAGTAAGGGCTAGTAAAACAAGGGAAATTTGCGTTTTCTATTCGTACTATAGGTCTGGGACCATACAATATATATTGTTTTAAGCGGCTTAATTAGCCTGCTATATTGACACCATTTCCCGACGAATTTTCAAAGAAAATTTATAAACTTTTCATACATTCAACATTTTTGGCACATTCAAACATCGATTTTTCCCAAATTTTCTATAGACACTGACCTTGTTTTATATACCGTTGTGACCGCCTCGACGAGACCTATCTCTGGACACCACATTTGTGGGGCTAGCGCGAACATCTGCGAAAATCCAAAAACATACCGAGGTATAGTAAGGGCTAGTAAAACAAGGGAAATTTGTGTTTTCTATTCGTACTATAGGTCTGGGACCATACAATATATATATATATATATATTGTTTTAAGCGGCTTAATTAGCCTGCTATATTGACACCATTTCCCGACGAATTTTCATAGAAAATTTATAAACTTTTCATACATTCAACATTTTTGGCACATTCAAACATCGATTTTTCCCAAATTTTCTATAGACACTGACCTTGTTTTATATACCGTTGTGATGGCCTCGACGAGACCTATCTCTGCACACCACATTTGTGGAGCTAGCGCGAACATCTGCGAAAATCCAAAAACATACCGAGGTATAGTAAGGGCTAGTAAAACAAGGGAAATTTGCGTTTTCTATTCGTACTATAGGTCTGGGACCATACAATATGTATATTGTTTTAAGCGGCTTAATTAGCCTGCTATATTGACACCATTTCCCGACGAATTTTCATAGAAAATTTATAAACTTTTCATACATTCAACATTTTTGGCACATTCAAACATCGATTTTTCCCAAATTTTCTATAGACACTGACCTTGTTTTATATACCGTTGTGACGGCCTCGACGAGACCTATCTCTGGACACCACATTTGTGGAGCTAGCGCGAACATCTGCGAAAATCCAAA
Organism: Phalera bucephala; assembly: GCA_905147815.2. Taxonomy (NCBI): domain Eukaryota; kingdom Metazoa; phylum Arthropoda; class Insecta; order Lepidoptera; family Notodontidae; genus Phalera; species Phalera bucephala. The sequence continues at coordinate 31,007,528 of LR990612.1, forward strand.
AACATACCGAGGTATAGTAAGGGCTAGTAAAACAAGGGAAATTTGCGTTTTCTATTCGTACTATAGGTCTGGGACCATACAATATGTATATTGTTTTAAGCGGCTTAATTAGCCTGCTATATTGACACCATTTCCCGACGAATTTTCATAGAAAATTTATAAACTTTTCATACATTCAACATTTTTGGCACATTCAAACATCGATTTTTCCCAAATTTTCTATAGACACTGACCTTGTTTTATATACCGTTGTGACCGCCTCGACGAGACCTATCTCTGGACACCACATTTGTGGGGCTAGCGCGAACATCTGCGAAAATCCAAAAACATACCGAGGTATAGTAAGGGCTAGTAAAACAAGGGAAATTTGCGTTTTCTATTCGTACTATAGGTCTGGGACCATACAATATGTATATTGTTTTAATCGGCTTAATTAGCCTGCTATATTGACACCATTTCCCGACGAATTTTCATAGAAAATTTATAAACTTTTCATACATTCAACATTTTTGGCACATTCAAACATCGATTTTTCCCAAATTTTCTATAGACACTGACCTTGTTTTATATACCGTTGTGACCGCCTCGACGAGACCTATCTCTGGACACCACATTTGTGGAGCAAGCGCGAACATCTGCGAAAATCCAAAAACATACCGAGGTATAGTAAGGGCTAGTAAAACAAGGGAAATTTGCGTTTTCTATTCGTACTATAGGTCTGGGACCATACAATATGTATATTGTTTTAAGCGGCTTAATTAGCCTGCTATATTGATACCATTTCCCGACGAATTTTCATAGAAAATTTATAAACTTTTTATACATTCAACATTTTTGGCACATTCAAACATCGATTTTTCCCAAATTTTCTATAGACACTGACCTTGTTTAATATACCGTTGTGACGGCCTCGACGAGACCTATCTCTGGACACCACATTTGTGGAGCTAGCGCGAACATCTGCGAAAATCCAAAAACATACCGAGGTATAGTAAGGGCTAGTAAAACAAGGGAAATTTGCGTTTTCTATTCGTACTATAGGTCTGGGACCATACAATATATATATAGTGTTTTAAGCGGCTTAATTAGCCTGCTATATTGACACCATTTCCCGACGAATTTTCATAGAAAATTTATAAACTTTTCATACATTCAACATTTTTGGCACATTCAAACATCGATTTTTCCCAAATTTTCTATAGACACTGACCTTGTTTTATATACCGTTGTGACGGCCTCGACGAGACCTATCTCTGGACACCACATTTGTGGGGCTAGCGCGAACATCTGCGAAAATCCAAAAACATACCGAGGTATAGTAAGGGCTAGTAAAACAAGGGAAATTTGCGTTTTCTATTCGTACTATAGGTCTGGGACCATACAATATATATATAGTGTTTTAAGCGGCTTAATTAGCCTGCTATATTGACACCATTTCCCGACGAATTTTCATAGAAAATTTATAAACTTTTCATACATTCAACATTTTTGGCACATTCAAACATCGATTTTTCCCAAATTTTCTATAGACACTGACCTTGTTTTATATACCGTTGTGACCGCCTCGACGAGACCTATCTCTGGACACGACAGTTGTGGGGCTAGCGCGAACATCTGCGAAAATCCAAAAACATACCGAGGTATAGTAAGGGCTAGTAAAACAAGGGAAATTTGCGTTTTCTATTCGTACTATAGGTCTGGGACCATACAATATATATATAGTGTTTTAAGCGGCTTAATTAGCCTGCTATATTGACACCATTTCCCGACGAATTTTCATAGAAAATTTATAAACTTTTCATACATTCAACATTTTTGGCACATTCAAACATCGATTTTTCCCAAATTTTCTATAGACACTGACCTTGTTTTATATACCGTTGTGACGGCCTCGACGAGACCTATCTCTGGACACCACATTTGTGGAGCTTGCGCGAACATCTGCGAAAATCCAAAAACATACCGAGGTATAGTAAGGGCTAGTAAAACAAGGGAAATTTGCGTTTTCTATTCGTACTATAGGTCTGGGACCATACAATATGTATATTGTTTTAAGCGGCTTAATTAGCCTGCTATATTGACACCATTTCCCGACGAATTTTCAAAGAAAATTTATAAACTTTTCATACATTCAACATTTTTGGCACATTCAAACATCGATTTTTCCCAAATTTTCTATAGACACTGACCTTGTTTTATATACCGTTGTGACCGCCTCGACGGGACCTATCTCTGGACACCACATTTGTGGGGCTAGCGCGAACATCTGCGAAAATCCAAAAACATACCGAGGTATAGTAAGGGCTAGTAAAACAAGGGAAATTTGCGTTTTCTATTCGTACTATAGGTCTGGGACCATACAATATATATATAGTGTTTTAAGCGGCTTAATTAGCCTGCTATATTGACACCATTTCCCGACGAATTTTCATAGAAAATTTATAAACTTTTCATACATTCAACATTTTTGGCACATTCAAACATCGATTTTTCCCAAATTTTCTATAGACACTGACCTTGTTTTATATACCGTTGTGACCGCCTCGACGAGACCTATCTCTGGACACCACATTTGTGGGGCTAGCGCGAACATCTGCGAAAATCCAAAAACATACCGAGGTATAGTAAGGGCTAGTAAAACAAGGGAAATTTGCGTTTTCTATTCGTACTATAGGTCTGGGACCATACAATATGTATATTGTTTTAAGCGGCTTAATTAGCCTGCTATATTGACACCATTTCCCGACGAATTTTCATAGAAAATTTATAAACTTTTCATACATTCAACATTTTTGGCACATTCAAACATCGATTTTTCCCAAATTTTCTATAGACACTGACCTTGTTTTATATACCGTTGTGACGGCCTCGACGAGACCTATCTCTGCACACCACATTTGTGGAGCTAGCGCGAACATCTGCGAAAATCCAAAAACATACCGAGGTATAGTAAGGGCTAGTAAAACAAGGGAAATTTGCGTTTTCTATTCGTACTATAGGTCTGGGACCATACAATATATATATTGTTTTAAGCGGCTTAATTAGCCTGCTATATTGACACCATTTCCCGACGAATTTTCATAGAAAATTTATAAACTTTTCATACATTCAACATTTTTGGCACATTCAAACATCGATTTTTCCGAAATTTTCTATAGACACTGACCTTGTTTTATATACCGTTGTGACCGCCTCGACGAGACCTATCTCTGGACACCACATTTGTGGAGCTAGCGCGAATATCTGCGAAAATCCAAAAACATACCGAGGTATAGTAAGGGCTAGTAAAACAAGGGAAATTTGCGTTTTCTATTCGTACTATAGGTCTGGGACCATACAATATATATTGTTTTAAGCGGCTTAATTAGCCTGCTATATTGACACCATTTCCCGACGAATTTTCATAGAAAATTTATAAACTTTTCATACATTCAACATTTTTGGCACATTCAAACATCGATTTTTCCGAAATTTTCTATAGACACTGACCTTGTTTTATATACCGTTGTGACCGCCTCGACGAGACCTATCTCTGGACACCACATTTGTGGAGCTAGCGCGAATATCTGCGAAAATCCAAAAACATACCGAGGTATAGTAAGGGCTAGTAAAACAAGGGAAATTTGCGTTTTCTATTCGTACTATAGGTCTGGGACCATACAATATATATTGTTTTAAGCGGCTTAATTAGCCTGCTATATTGACACCATTTCCCGACGAATTTTCATAGAAAATTTATAAACTTTTCATACATTCAACATTTTTGGCACATTCAAACATCGATTTTTCCCAAATTTTCTATAGACACTGACCTTGTTTTATATACCGCTGTGACCGCCTCGACGAGACCTATCTCTGGACACCACATTTGTGGGGCTAGCGCGAACATCTGCGAAAATCCAAAAACATACCGAGGTATAGTAAGGGCTAGTAAAACAAGGGAAATTTGCGTTTTCTATTCGTACTATAGGTCTGGGACCATACAATATATATTGTTTTAAGCGGCTTAATTAGCCTGCTATATTGATACCATTTCCCGACGAATTTTCATAGAAAATTTATAAACTTTTCATACATTCAACATTTTTGGCACATTCAAACATCGATTTTTCCCAAATTTTCTATAGACACTGACCTTGTTTTATGTACCGTTGTGACCGCCTCGACGAGACCTATCTCTGGACACCACAGTTGTGGGGCTAGCGCGAACATCTGCGAAAATCCAAAAACATACCGAGGTATAGTAAGGGCTAGTAAAACAAGGGAAATTTGCGTTTTCTATTCGTACTATAGGTCTGGGACCATACAATATATATTGTTTTAAGCGGCTTAATTAGCCTGCTATATTGACACCATTTCCCGACGAATTTTCAAAGAAAATTTATAAACTTTTCATACATTCAACATTTTTGGCACATTCAAACATCGATTTTTCCCAAATTTTCTATAGACACTGACCTTGTTTTATATACCGTTGTGACCGCCTCGACGAGACCTATCTCGGGACACCACATTTGTAGAGCTAGCGCGAACATCTGCGAAAATCCAAAAACATACCGAGGTATAGTAAGGGCTAGTAAAACAAGGGAAATTTGCGTTTTCTATTCGTACTATACGTCTGGGAACATACAATATATATTGTTTTAAGCGGCTTAATTAGCCTGCTATATTGACACCATTTCCCGACGAATTTTCATAGAAAATTTATAAACTTTTCATACATTCAACATTTTTGGCACATTCAAACATCGATTTTTCCCAAATTTTCTATAGACACTGACCTTGTTTTATATACCGTTGTGACGGCCTCGACGAGACCTACCTCTGCACACCACATTTGTGGAGCTAGCGCGAACATCTGCGAAAATCCAAAAACATACCGAGGTATAGTAAGGGCTAGTAAAACAAGGGAAATTTGCGTTTTCTATTCGTACTATAGGTCTGGGACCATACAATATGTATATTGTTTTAAGCGGCTTAATTAGCCTGCTATATTGACACCATTTCCCGACGAATTTTCATAGAAAATTTATAAACTTTTCATACATTCAACATTTTTGGCACATTCAAACATCGATTTTTCCCAAATTTTCTATAGACACTGACCTTGTTTTATATACCGTTGTGACGGCCTCGACGAGACCTATCTCTGGACACGACAGTTGTGGGGCTAGCGCGAACATCTGCGAAAATCCAAAAACATACCGAGGTATAGTAAGGGCTAGTAAAACAAGGGAAATTTGCGTTTTCTATTCGTACTATAGGTCTGGGACCATACAATATATATATTGTTTTAAGCGGCTTAATTAGCCTGCTATATTGACACCATTTCCCGACGAATTTTCATAGAAAATTTATAAACTTTTCATACATTCAACATTTTTGGCACATTCAAACATCGATTTTTCCGAAATTTTCTATAGACACTGACCTTGTTTTATATACCGTTGTGACCGCCTCGACGAGACCTATCTCTGGACACCACATTTGTGGAGCTAGCGCGAATATCTGCGAAAATCCAAAAACATACCGAGGTATAGTAAGGGCTAGTAAAACAAGGGAAATTTGCGTTTTCTATTCGTACTATAGGTCTGGGACCATACAATATATATTGTTTTAAGCGGCTTAATTAGCCTGCTATATTGACACCATTTCCCGACGAATTTTCATAGAAAATTTATAAACTTTTCATACATTCAACATTTTTGGCACATTCAAACATCGATTTTTCCCAAATTTTCTATAGACACTGACCTTGTTTTATATACCGCTGTGACCGCCTCGACGAGACCTATCTCTGGACACCACATTTGTGGGGCTAGCGCGAATATCTGCGAAAATCCAAAAACATACCGAGGTATAGTAAGGGCTAGTAAAACAAGGGAAATTTGCGTTTTCTATTCGTACTATAGGTCTGGGACCATACAATATATATTGTTTTAAGCGGCTTAATTAGCCTGCTATATTGACACCATTTCCCGACGAATTTTCATAGAAAATTTATAAACTTTTCATACATTCAACATTTTTGGCACATTCAAACATCGATTTTTCCGAAATTTTCTATAGACACTGACCTTGTTTTATGTACCGTTGTGACCGCCTCGACGAGACCTATCTCTGGACACCACAGTTGTGGGGCTAGCGCGAACATCTGCGAAAATCCAAAAACATACCGAGGTATAGTAAGGGCTAGTAAAACAAGGGAAATTTGCGTTTTCTATTCGTACTATAGGTCTGGGACCATACAATATATATTGTTTTAAGCGACTTAATTAGCCTGCTATATTGACACCATTTCCCGACGAATTTTCAAAGAAAATTTATAAACTTTTCATACATTCAACATTTTTGGCACATTCAAACATCGATTTTTCCGAAATTTTCTATAGACATTGACCTTGTTTTATATACCGTTGTGACCGCCTCGACGAGACCTATCTCTGGACACCACATTTGTAGAGCTAGCGCGAACATCTGCGAAAATCCAAAAACATACCGAGGTATAGTAAGGGCTAGTAAAACAAGGGAAATTTGCGTTTTCTATTCGTACTATACGTCTGGGAACATACAATATATATTGTTTTAAGCGGCTTAATTAGCCTGCTATATTGACACCATTTCCCGACGAATTTTCATAGAAAATTTATAAACTTTTCATACATTCAACATTTTTGGCACATTCAAACATCGATTTTTCCCAAATTTTCTATAGACACTGACCTTGTTTTATATACCGTTGTGACGGCCTCGACGAGACCTACCTCTGCACACCACATTTGTGGAGCTAGCGCGAACATCTGCGAAAATCCAAAAACATACCGAGGTATAGTAAGGGCTAGTAAAACAAGGGAAATTTGCGTTTTCTATTCGTACTATAGGTCTGGGACCATACAATATGTATATTGTTTTAAGCGGCTTAATTAGCCTGCTATATTGACACCATTTCCCGACGAATTTTCATAGAAAATTTATAAACTTTTCATACATTCAACATTTTTGGCACATTCAAACATCGATTTTTCCCAAATTTTCTATAGACACTGACCTTGTTTTATATACCGTTGTGACGGCCTCGACGAGACCTATCTCTGGACACGACAGTTGTGGGGCTAGCGCGAACATCTGCGAAAATCCAAAAACATACCGAGGTATAGTAAGGGCTAGTAAAACAAGGGAAATTTGCGTTTTCTATTCGTACTATAGGTCTGGGACCATACAATATATATATTGTTTTAAGCGGCTTAATTAGCCTGCTATATTGACACCATTTCCCGACGAATTTTCATAGAAAATTTATAAACTTTTCATACATTCAACATTTTTGGCACATTCAAACATCGATTTTTCCGAAATTTTCTATAGACACTGACCTTGTTTTATATACCGTTGTGACCGCCTCGACGAGACCTATCTCTGGACACCACATTTGTGGAGCTAGCGCGAATATCTGCGAAAATCCAAAAACATACCGAGGTATAGTAAGGGCTAGTAAAACAAGGGAAATTTGCGTTTTCTATTCGTACTATAGGTCTGGGACCATACAATATATATTGTTTTAAGCGGCTTAATTAGCCTGCTATATTGACACCATTTCCCGACGAATTTTCATAGAAAATTTATAAACTTTTCATACATTCAACATTTTTGGCACATTCAAACATCGATTTTTCCCAAATTTTCTATAGACACTGACCTTGTTTTATATACCGCTGTGACCGCCTCGACGAGACCTATCTCTGGACACCACATTTGTGGGGCTAGCGCGAATATCTGCGAAAATCCAAAAACATACCGAGGTATAGTAAGGGCTAGTAAAACAAGGGAAATTTGCGTTTTCTATTCGTACTATAGGTCTGGGACCATACAATATATATTGTTTTAAGCGGCTTAATTAGCCTGCTATATTGACACCATTTCCCGACGAATTTTCATAGAAAATTTATAAACTTTTCATACATTCAACATTTTTGGCACATTCAAACATCGATTTTTCCGAAATTTTCTATAGACACTGACCTTGTTTTATGTACCGTTGTGACCGCCTCGACGAGACCTATCTCTGGACACCACAGTTGTGGGGCTAGCGCGAACATCTGCGAAAATCCAAAAACATACCGAGGTATAGTAAGGGCTAGTAAAACAAGGGAAATTTGCGTTTTCTATTCGTACTATAGGTCTGGGACCATACAATATATATTGTTTTAAGCGACTTAATTAGCCTGCTATATTGACACCATTTCCCGACGAATTTTCAAAGAAAATTTATAAACTTTTCATACATTCAACATTTTTGGCACATTCAAACATCGATTTTTCCGAAATTTTCTATAGACATTGACCTTGTTTTATATACCGTTGTGACCGCCTCGACGAGACCTATCTCTGGACACCACATTTGTGGGGCTAGCGCAAACATCTGCGAAAATCCAAAAACATACCGAGGTATAGTAAGGGCTAGTAAAACAAGGGAAATTTGCGTTTTCTATTCGTACTATAGGTCTGGGACCATACAATATATATATTGTTTTAAGCGGCTTAATTAGCCTGCTATATTGATACCATTTCCCGACGAATTTTCATAGAAAATTTATAAACTTTTCATACATTCAACATTTTTGGCACATTCAAACATCGATTTTTCCCAAATTTTCTATAGACACTGACCTTGTTTTATATACCGTTGTGACGGCCTCGACGAGACCTATCTCTGGATACCACATTTGTGGGGCTAGCGCGAACATCTGCGAAAATCCAAAAACATACCGAGGTATAGTAAGGGCTAGTAAAACAAGGGAAATTTGCGTTTTCTATTCGTACTATAGGTCTGGGACCATACAATATGTATATTGTTTTAAGCGGCTTAATTAGCCTGCTATATTGACACCATTTCCCGACGAATTTTCATAGAAAATTTATAAACTTTTCATACATTCAACATTTTTGGCACATTCAAACATCGATTTTTCCCAAATTTTCTATAGACACTGACCTTGTTTTATATACCGTTGTGACCGCCTCGACGAGACCTATCTCGGGACACCACATTTGTAGAGCTAGCGCGAACATCTGCGAAAATCCAAAAACATACCGAGGTATAGTAAGGGCTAGTAAAACAAGGGAAATTTGCGTTTTCTATTCGTACTATACGTCTGGGAACATACAATATATATTGTTTTAAGCGGCTTAATTAGCCTGCTATATTGACACCATTTCCCGACGAATTTTCATAGAAAATTTATAAACTTTTCATACATTCAACATTTTTGGCACATTCAAACATCGATTTTTCCCAAATTTTCTATAGACACTGACCTTGTTTTATATACCGTTGTGACGGCCTCGACGAGACCTACCTCTGCACACCACATTTGTGGAGCTAGCGCGAACATCTGCGAAAATCCAAAAACATACCGAGGTATAGTAAGGGCTAGTAAAACAAGGGAAATTTGCGTTTTCTATTCGTACTATAGGTCTGGGACCATACAATATGTATATTGTTTTAAGCGGCTTAATTAGCCTGCTATATTGACACCATTTCCCGACGAATTTTCATAGAAAATTTATAAACTTTTCATACATTCAACATTTTTGGCACATTCAAACATCGATTTTTCCCAAATTTTCTATAGACACTGACCTTGTTTTATATACCGTTGTGACGGCCTCGACGAGACCTATCTCTGGACACGACAGTTGTGGGGCTAGCGCGAACATCTGCGAAAATCCAAAAACATACCGAGGTATAGTAAGGGCTAGTAAAACAAGGGAAATTTGCGTTTTCTATTCGTACTATAGGTCTGGGACCATACAATATATATATTGTTTTAAGCGGCTTAATTAGCCTGCTATATTGACACCATTTCCCGACGAATTTTCATAGAAAATTTATAAACTTTTCATACATTCAACATTTTTGGCACATTCAAACATCGATTTTTCCCAAATTTTCTATAGACACTGACCTTGTTTTATATACCGTTGTGACGGCCTCGACGAGACCTATCTCTGCACACCACATTTGTGGAGCTAGCGCGAACATCTGCGAAAATCCAAAAACATACCGAGGTATAGTAAGGGCTAGTAAAACAAGGGAAATTTGCGTTTTCTATTCGTACTATAGGTCTGGGACCATACAATATATATATAGTGTTTTAAGCGGCTTAATTAGCCTGCTATATTGACACCATTTCCCGACGAATTTTCATAGAAAATTTATAAACTTTTCATACATTCAACATTTTTGGCACATTCAAACATCGATTTTTCCCAAATTTTCTATAGACACTGACCTTGTTTTATATACCGTTGTGACCGCCTCGACGAGACCTATCTCTGGACACCACATTTGTAGAGCTAGCGCGAACATCTGCGAAAATCCAAAAACATACCGAGGTATAGTAAGGGCTAGTAAAACAAGGGAAATTTGCGTTTTCTATTCGTACTATACGTCTGTGAACATACAATATATATTGTTTTAAGCGGCTTAATTAGCCTGCTATATTGACACCATTTCCCGACGAATTTTCATAGAAAATTTATAAACTTTTCATACATTCAACATTTTTGGCACATTCAAACATCGATTTTTCCCAAATTTTCTATAGACACTGACCTTGTTTTATATACCGTTGTGACGGCCTCGACGAGACCTATCTCTGCACACCACATTTGTGGAGCTAGCGCGAACATCTGCGAAAATCCAAAAACATACCGAGGTATAGTAAGGGCTAGTAAAACAAGGGAAATTTGCGTTTTCTATTCGTACTATAGGTCTGGGACCATACAATATATATATTGTTTTAAGCGGCTTAATTAGCCTGCTATATTGACACCATTTCCCGACGAATTTTCATAGAAAATTTATAAACTTTTCATACATTCAACATTTTTGGCACATTCAAACATCGATTTTTCCCAAATTTTCTATAGACACTGACCTTGTTTTATATACCGTTGTGACGGCCTCGACGAGACCTATCTCTGGACACGACAGTTGTGGGGCTAGCGCGAACATCTGCGAAAATCCAAAAACATACCGAGGTATAGTAAGGGCTAGTAAAACAAGGGAAATTTGCGTTTTCTATTCGTACTATAGGTCTGGGACCATACAATATATATATATATATATATATTGTTTTAAGCGGCTTAATTAGCCTGCTATATTGACACCATTTCCCGACGAATTTTCATAGAAAATTTATAAACTTTTCATACATTCAACATTTTTGGCACATTCAAACATCGATTTTTCCCAAATTTTCTATAGACACTGACCTTGTTTTATATACCGTTGTGACGGCCTCGACGAGACCTATCTCTGGACACTACATTTGTGGAGCTAGCGCGAACATCTGCGAAAATCCAAAAACATACCGAGGTATAGTAAGGGCTAGTAAAACAAGGGAAATTTGCGTTTTCTATTCGTACTATAGGTCTGGGACCATACAATATATATATATATTGTTTTAAGCGGCTTAATTAGCCTGCTATATTGACACCATTTCCCGACGAATTTTCATAGAAAATTTATAAACTTTTCATACATTCAACATTTTTGGCACATTCAAACATCGATTTTTCCGAAATTTTCTATAGACACTGACCTTGTTTTATGTACCGTTGTGACCGCCTCGACGAGACCTATCTCTGGACACCACAGTTGTGGGGCTAGCGCGAACATCTGCGAAAATCCAAAAACATACCGAGGTATAGTAAGGGCTAGTAAAACAAGGGAAATTTGCGTTTTCTATTCGTACTATAGGTCTGGGACCATACAATATATATATAGTGTTTTAAGCGGCTTAATTAGCCTGCTATATTGACACCATTTCCCGACGAATTTTCAAAGAAAATTTATAAACTTTTCATACATTCAACATTTTTGGCACATTCAAACATCGATTTTTCCGAAATTTTCTATAGACATTGACCTTGTTTTATATACCGTTGTGACCGCCTCGACGAGACCTATCTCTGGACACCACATTTGTGGGGCTAGCGCAAACATCTGCGAAAATCCAAAAACATACCGAGGTATAGTAAGGGCTAGTAAAACAAGGGAAATTTGCGTTTTCTATTCGTACTATAGGTCTGGGACCATACAATATATATATTGTTTTAAGCGGCTTAATTAGCCTGCTATATTGATACCATTTCCCGACGAATTTTCATAGAAAATTTATAAACTTTTCATACATTCAACATTTTTGGCACATTCAAACATCGATTTTTCCCAAATTTTCTATAGACACTGACCTTGTTTTATATACCGTTGTGACGGCCTCGACGAGACCTATCTCTGGATACCACATTTGTGGGGCTAGCGCGAACATCTGCGAAAATCCAAAAACATACCGAGGTATAGTAAGGGCTAGTAAAACAAGGGAAATTTGCGTTTTCTATTCGTACTATAGGTCTGGGACCATACAATATGTATATTGTTTTAAGCGGCTTAATTAGCCTGCTATATTGACACCATTTCCCGACGAATTTTCATAGAAAATTTATAAACTTTTCATACATTCAACATTTTTGGCACATTCAAACATCGATTTTTCCCAAATTTTCTATAGACACTGACCTTGTTTTATATACCGTTGTGACGGCCTCGACGAGACCTATCTCTGGACACCACATTTGTGGGGCTAGCGCGAACATCTGCGAAAATCCAAAAACATACCGAGGTATAGTAAGGGCTAGTAAAACAAGGGAAATTTGCGTTTTCTATTCGTACTATAGGTCTGGGACCATACAATATGTATATTGTTTTAAGCGGCTTAATTAGCCTGCTATATTGACACCATTTCCCGACGAATTTTCATAGAAAATTTATAAACTTTTCATACATTCAACATTTTTGGCACATTCAAACATCGATTTTTCCCAAATTTTCTATAGACACTGACCTTGTTTTATATACCGTTGTGACGGCCTCGACGAGACCTATCTCTGGACACCACATTTGTGGAGCTAGCGCGAACATCTGCGAAAATCCAAAAACATACCGAGGTATAGTAAGGGCTAGTAAAACAAGGGAAATTTGCGTTTTCTATTCGTACTATAGGTCTGGGACCATACAATATATATATAGTGTTTTAAGCGGCTTAATTAGCCTGCTATATTGACACCATTTCCCGACGAATTTTCATAGAAAATTTATAAACTTTTCATACATTCAACATTTTTGGCACATTCAAACATCGATTTTTCCCAAATTTTCTATAGACACTGACCTTGTTTTATATACCGTTGTGACCGCCTCGACGAGACCTATCTCTGGACACCACATTTGTAGAGCTAGCGCGAACATCTGCGAAAATCCAAAAACATACCGAGGTATAGTAAGGGCTAGTAAAACAAGGGAAATTTGCGTTTTCTATTCGTACTATACGTCTGTGAACATATAATATATATTGTTTTAAGCGGCTTAATTAGCCTGCTATATTGACACCATTTCCCGACGAATTTTCATAGAAAATTTATAAACTTTTCATACATTCAACATTTTTGGCACATTCAAACATCGATTTTTCCCAAATTTTCTATAGACACTGACCTTGTTTTATATACCGTTGTGACGGCCTCGACGAGACCTATCTCTGCACACCACATTTGTGGAGCTAGCGCGAACATCTGCGAAAATCCAAAAACATACCGAGGTATAGTAAGGGCTAGTAAAACAAGGGAAATTTGCGTTTTCTATTCGTACTATAGGTCTGGGACCATACAATATATATATTGTTTTAAGCGGCTTAATTAGCCTGCTATATTGACACCATTTCCCGACGAATTTTCATAGAAAATTTATAAACTTTTCATACATTCAACATTTTTGGCACATTCAAACATCGATTTTTCCGAAATTTTCTATAGACACTGACCTTGTTTTATATACCGTTGTGACCGCCTCGACGAGACCTATCTCTGGACACCACATTTGTGGGGCTAGCGCGAACATCTGCGAAAATCCAAAAACATACCGAGGTATAGTAAGGGCTAGTAAAACAAGGGAAATTTGCGTTTTCTATTCGTACTATAGGTCTGGGACCATACAATATGTATATTGTTTTAAGCGGCTTAATTAGCCTGCTATATTGATACCATTTCCCGACGAATTTTCATAGAAAATTTATAAACTTTTCATACATTCAACATTTTTGGCACATTCAAACATCGATTTTTCTCAAATTTTCTATAGACACTGACCTTGTTTTATATACCGTTGTGACCGCCTCGACGAGACCTATCTCTGGACACCACATTTGTGGGGCTAGCGCGAACATCTGCGAAAATCCAAAAACATACCGAGGTATAGTAAGGGCTAGTAAAACAAGGGAAATTTGCGTTTTCTATTCGTACTATAGGTCTGGGACCATACAATATATATATAGTGTTTTAAGCGGCTTAATTAGCCTGCTATATTGACACCATTTCCCGACGAATTTTCATAGAAAATTTATAAACTTTTCATACATTCAACATTTTTGGCACATTCAAACATCGATTTTTCCCAAATTTTCTATAGACACTGACCTTGTTTTATATACCGTTGTGACGGCCTCGACGAGACCTATCTCTGGACACCACATTTGTGGAGCTAGCGCGAACATCTGCGAAAATCCAAAAACATACCGAGGTATAGTAAGGGCTAGTAAAACAAGGGAAATTTGCGTTTTCTATTCGTACTATAGGTCTGGGACCATACAATATGTATATTGTTTTAAGCGGCTTAATTAGCCTGCTATATTGACACCATTTCCCGACGAATTTTCATAGAAAATTTATAAACTTTTCATACATTCAACATTTTTGGCACATTCAAACATCGATTTTTCCCAAATTTTCTATAGACACTGACCTTGTTTTATATACCGTTGTGACCGCCTCGACGAGACCTATCTCTGGACACCACATTTGTGGGGCTAGCGCGACCATCTGCGAAAATCCAAAAACATACCGAGGTATAGTAAGGGCTAGTAAAACAAGGGAAATTTGCGTTTTCTATTCGTAGTATAGGTCTGGGACCATACAATATATATATTGTTTTAAGCGGCTTAATTAGCCTGCTATATTGACACCATTTCCCGACGAATTTTCATAGAAAATTTATAAACTTTTCATACATTCAACATTTTTGGCACATTCAAACATCGATTTTTCCCAAATTTTCTATAGACACTGACCTTGTTTTATATACCGTTGTGACCGCCTCGACGAGACCTATCTCTGGACACCACATTTGTGGGGCTAGCGCGAACATCTGCGAAAATCCAAAAACATACCGAGGTATAGTAAGGGCTAGTAAAACAAGGGAAATTTGCGTTTTCTATTCGTACTATAGGTCTGGGACCATACAATATGTATATTGTTTTAAGCGGCTTAATTAGCCTGCTATATTGATACCATTTCCCGACGAATTTTCATAGAAAATTTATAAACTTTTCATACATTCAACATTTTTGGCACATTCAAACATCGATTTTTCCCAAATTTTCTATAGACACTGACCTTGTTTTATATACCGTTGTGACCGCCTCGACGAGACCTATCTCTGGACACCACATTTGTGGGGCTAGCGCGAACATCTGCGAAAATCCAAAAACATACCGAGGTATAGTAAGGGCTAGTAAAACAAGGGAAATTTGCGTTTTCTATTCGTACTATAGGTCTGGGACCATACAATATATATTGTTTTAAGCGGCTTAATTAGCCTGCTATATTGATACCATTTCCCGACGAATTTTCATAGAAAATTTATAAACTTTTCATACATTCAACATTTTTGGCACATTCAAACATCGATTTTTCCCAAATTTTCTATAGACACTGACCTTGTTTTATATACCGTTGTGACCGCCTCGACGAGACCTATCTCTGGACACCACATTTGTGGGGCTAGCGCGAACATCTGCGAAAATCCAAAAACATACCGAGGTATAGTAAGGGCTAGTAAAACAAGGGAAATTTGCGTTTTCTATTCGTACTTTAGGTCTGGGACCATACAATATGTATATTGTTTTAAGCGGCTTAATTAGCCTGCTATACTGACACCATTTCCCGACGAATTTTCATAGAAAATTTATAAACTTTTCATACATTCAACATTTTTGGCACATTCAAACATCGATTTTTCCCAAATTTTCTATAGACACTGACCTTGTTTTATATACCGTTGTGACCGCCTCGACGGGACCTATCTCTGGACACCACATTTGTGGGGCTAGCGCGAACATCTGCGAAAATCCAAAAACATACCGAGGTATAGTAAGGGCTAGTAAAACAAGGGAAATTTGCGTTTTCTATTCGTACTATAGGTCTGGGACCATACAATATATATATATATATATATATTGTTTTAAGCGGCTTAATTAGCCTGCTATATTGACACCATTTCCCGACGAATTTTCATAGAAAATTTATAAACTTTTCATACATTCAACATTTTTGGCACATTCAAACATCGATTTTTCCGAAATTTTCTTTAGACACTGACCTTGTTTTATATACCGTTGTGACCGCCTCGACGAGACCTATCTCTGGACACCACATTTGTGGGGCTAGCGCGAATATCTGCGAAAATCCAAAAACATACCGAGGTATAGTAAGGGCTAGTAAAACAAGGGAAATTTGCGTTTTCTATTCGTACTATAGGTCTGGGACCATACAATATATATTGTTTTAAGCGGCTTAATTAGCCTGCTATATTGACACCATTTCCCGACGAATTTTCATAGAAAATTTATAAACTTTTCATACATTCAACATTTTTGGCACATTCAAACATCGATTTTTCCGAAATTTTCTATAGACACTGACCTTGTTTTATGTACCGTTGTGACCGCCTCGACGAGACCTATCTCTGGACACCACAGTTGTGGGGCTAGCGCGAACATCTGCGAAAATCCAAAAACATACCGAGGTATAGTAAGGGCTAGTAAAACAAGGGAAATTTGCGTTTTCTATTCGTACTATAGGTCTGGGACCATACAATATATATTGTTTTAAGCGACTTAATTAGCCTGCTATATTGACACCATTTCCCGACGAATTTTCAAAGAAAATTTATAAACTTTTCATACATTCAACATTTTTGGCACATTCAAACATCGATTTTTCCGAAATTTTCTATAGACATTGACCTTGTTTTATATACCGTTGTGACCGCCTCGACGAGACCTATCTCTGGACACCACATTTGTGGGGCTAGCGCAAACATCTGCGAAAATCCAAAAACATACCGAGGTATAGTAAGGGCTAGTAAAACAAGGGAAATTTGCGTTTTCTATTCGTAGTATAGGTCTGGGACCATACAATATATATATTGTTTCAAGCGGCTTAATTAGCCTGCTATATTGATACCATTTCCCGACGAATTTTCATAGAAAATTTATAAACTTTTCATACATTCAACATTTTTGGCACATTCAAACATCGATTTTTCCCAAATTTTCTATAGACACTGACCTTGTTTTATATACCGTTGTGACGGCCTCGACGAGACCTATCTCTGGATACCACATTTGTGGGGCTAGCGCGAACATCTGCGAAAATCCAAAAACATACCGAGGTATAGTAAGGGCTAGTAAAACAAGGGAAATTTGCGTTTTCTATTCGTACTATAGGTCTGGGACCATACAATATATATTTAGTGTTTTAAGCGGCTTAATTAGCCTGCTATATTGACACCATTTCCCGACGAATTTTCATAGAAAATTTATAAACTTTTCATACATTCAACATTTTTGGCACATTCAAACATCGATTTTTCCGAAATTTTCTATAGACACTGACCTTGTTTTATATACCGTTGTGACGGCCTCGACGAGACCTATCTCTGGACACCACATTTGTGGAGCAAGCGCGAACATCTGCGAAAATCCAAAAACATACCGAGGTATAGTAAGGGCTAGTAAAACAAGGGAAATTTGCGTTTTCTATTCGTACTATAGGTCTGGGACCATACAATATGTATATTGTTTTAAGCGGCTTAATTAGCCTGCTATATTGACACCATTTCCCGACGAATTTTCATAGAAAATTTATAAACTTTTCATACATTCAACATTTTTGGCACATTCAAACATCGATTTTTCCCAAATTTTCTATAGACACTGACCTTGTTTTATATACCGTTGTGACGGCCTCGACGAGACCTATCTCTGGACACCACATTTGTGGGGCTAGCGCGAACATCTGCAAAAATCCAAAAACATACCGAGGTATAGTAAGGGCTAGTAAAACAAGGGAAATTTGCGTTTTCTATTCGTACTATAGGTCTGGGACCATACAATATGTATATTGTTTTAAGCGGCTTAATTAGCCTGCTATATTGACACCATTTCCCGACGAATTTTCTTAGAAAATTTATAAACTTTTCATACATTCAACATTTTTGGCACATTCAAACATCGATTTTTCCCAAATTTTCTATAGACACTGACCTTGTTTTATATACCGTTGTGACCGCCTCGACGAGACCTATCTCTGGACACCACATTTGTGGGGCTAGCGCAAACATCTGCGAAAATCCAAAAACATACCGAGGTATAGTAAGGGCTAGTAAAACAAGGGAAATTTGCGTTTTCTATTCGTACTATAGGTCTGGGACCATACAATATATATTGTTTTAAGCGGCTTAATTAGCCTGCTATATTGACACCATTTCCCGACGAATTTTCAAAGAAAATTTATAAACTTTTCATACATTCAACATTTTTGGCACATTCAAACATCGATTTTTCCGAAATTTTCTATAGACACTGACCTTGTTTTATGTACCGTTGTGACCGCCTCGACGAGACCTATCTCTGGACACCACATTTGTGGGGCTAGCGCGAACATCTGCGAAAATCCAAAAACATACCGAGGTATAGTAAGGGCTAGTAAAACAAGGGAAATTTGCGTTTTCTATTCGTAGTATAGGTCTGGGACCATACAATATATACATTGTTTTAAGCGGCTTCATTAGCCTGCTATATTGACACCATTTCCCGACGAATTTTCATAGAAAATTTATAAACTTTTCATACATTCAACATTTTTGGCACATTCAAACATCGATTTTTCCGAAATTTTCTATAGACACTGACCTTGTTTTATATACCGTTGTGACCGCCTCGACGAGACCTATCTCTGGACACCACATTTGTAGAGCTAGCGCGAACATCTGCGAAAATCCAAAAACATACCGAGGTATAGTAAGGGCTAGTAAAACAAGGGAAATTTGCGTTTTCTATTCGTACTATAGGTCTGGAACCATACAATATATATTGTTTTAAGCGACTTAATTAGCCTGCTATATTGACACCATTTCCCGACGAATTTTCAAAGAAAATTTATAAACTTTTCATACATTCAACATTTTTGGCACATTCAAACATCGATTTTTCCGAAATTTTCTATAGACATTGACCTTGTTTTATATACCGTTGTGACCGCCTCGACGAGACCTATCTCTGGACACCACATTTGTGGGGCTAGCGCAAACATCTGCGAAAATCCAAAAACATACCGAGGTATAGTAAGGGCTAGTAAAACAAGGGAAATTTGCGTTTTCTATTCGTACTATAGGTCTGGGACCATACAATATATATATATTGTTTTAAGCGGCTTAATTAGCCTGCTATATTGACACCATTTCCCGACGAATTTTCATAGAAAATTTATAAACTTTTCATACATTCAACATTTTTGGCACATTCAAACATCGATTTTTCCCAAATTTTCTATAGACACTGACCTTGTTTTATATACCGTTGTGACGGCCTCGACGAGACCTATCTCTGGACACCACATTTGTGGGGCTAGCGCGAACATCTGCGAAAATCCAAAAACATACCGAGGTATAGTAAGGGCTAGTAAAACAAGGGAAATTTGCGTTTTCTATTCGTACTATAGGTCTGGGACCATACAATATGTATATTGTTTTAAGCGGCTTAATTAGCCTGCTATATTGACACCATTTCCCGACGAATTTTCATAGAAAATTTATAAACTTTTCATACATTCAACATTTTTGGCACATTCAAACATCGATTTTTCCCAAATTTTCTATAGACACTGACCTTGTTTTATATACCGTTGTGACGGCCTCGACGAGACCTATCTCTGGACACCACATTTGTGGAGCAAGCGCGAACATCTGCGAAAATCCAAAAACATACCGAGGTATAGTAAGGGCTAGTAAAACAAGGGAAATTTGCGTTTTCTATTCGTACTATAGGTCTGGGACCATACAATATGCATATTGTTTTAAGCGGCTTAATTAGCCTGCTATATTGATACCATTTCCCGACGAATTTTCATAGAAAATTTATAAACTTTTTATACATTCAACATTTTTGGCACATTCAAACATCGATTTTTCCCAAATTTTCTATAGACACTGACCTTGTTTTATATACCGTTGTGACGGCCTCGACGAGACCTATCTCTGGACACCACATTTGTGGAGCTAGCGCGAACATCTGCGAAAATCCAAAAACATACCGAGGTATAGTAAGGGCTAGTAAAACAAGAGAAATTTGCGTTTTCTATTCGTACTATAGGTCTGGGACCATACAATATATATATAGTGTTTTAAGCGGCTTAATTAGCCTGCTATATTGACACCATTTCCCGACGAATTTTCATAGAAAATTTATAAACTTTTCATACATTCAACATTTTTGGCACATTCAAACATCGATTTTTCCCAAATTTTCTATAGACACTGACCTTGTTTTATATACCGTTGTGACCGCCTCGACGAGACCTATCTCTGGACACCACATTTGTGGGGCTAGCGCGAACATCTGCGAAAATCCAAAAACATACCGAGGTATAGTAAGGGCTAGTAAAACAAGGGAAATTTGCGTTTTCTATTCGTACTATAGGTCTGGGACCATACAATATGTATATTGTTTTAAGCGGCTTAATTAGCCTGCTATATTGACACCATTTCCCGACGAATTTTCATAGAAAATTTATAAACTTTTCATACATTCAACATTTTTGGCACATTCAAACATCGATTTTTCCCAAATGTTCTATAGACACTGACCTTGTTTTATATACCGTTGTGACCGCCTCGACGAGACCTATCTCTGGACACCACATTTGTGGGGCTAGCGCGAACATCTGCGAAAATCCAAAAACATACCGAGGTATAGTAAGGGCTAGTAAAACAAGGGAAATTTGCGTTTTCTATTCGTACTATAGGTCTGGGACCATACAATATATATATTGTTTTAAGCGGCTTAATTAGCCTGCTATATTGCCACCATTTCCCGACGAATTTTCATAGAAAATTTATAAACTTTTCATACATTCAACATTTTTGGCACATTCAAACATCGATTTTTCCGAAATTTTCTATAGACACTGACCTTGTTTTATATACCGTTGTGACGGCCTCGACGAGACCTATCTCTGGACACCACATTTGTGGAGCAAGCGCGAACATCTGCGAAAATCCAAAAACATACCGAGGTATAGTAAGGGCTAGTAAAACAAGGGAAATTTGCGTTTTCTATTCGTACTATAGGTCTGGGACCATACAATATGTATATTGTTTTAAGCGGCTTAATTAGCCTGCTATATTGATACCATTTCCCGACGAATTTTCATAGAAAATTTATAAACTTTTTATACATTCAACATTTTTGGCACATTCAAACATCGATTTTTCCCAAATTTTCTATAGACACTGACCTTGTTTTATATACCGTTGTGACGGCCTCGACGAGACCTATCTCTGGACACCACATTTATGGAGCTAGCGCGAACATCTGCGAAAATCCAAAAACATACCGAGGTATAGTAAGGGCTAGTAAAACAAGGGAAATTTGCGTTTTCTATTCGTACTATAGGTCTGGGACCATACAATATATATATAGTGTTTTAAGCGGCTTAATTAGCCTGCTATATTGACACCATTTCCCGACGAATTTTCATAGAAAATTTATAAACTTTTCATACATTCAACATTTTTGGCACATTCAAACATCGATTTTTCCCAAATTTTCTATAGACACTGACCTTGTTTTATATACCGTTGTGACGGCCTCGACGAGACCTATCTCTGGACACCACATTTGTGGGGCTAGCGCGAACATCTGCAAAAATCCAAAAACATACCGAGGTATAGTAAGGGCTAGTAAAACAAGGGAAATTTGCGTTTTCTATTCGTACTATAGGTCTGGGACCATACAATATGTATATTGTTTTAAGCGGCTTAATTAGCCTGCTATATTGACACCATTTCCCGACGAATTTTCATAGAAAATTTATAAACTTTTCATACATTCAACATTTTTGGCACATTCAAACATCGATTTTTCCCAAATTTTCTATAGACACTGACCTTGTTTTATATACCGTTGTGACCGCCTCGACGAGACCTATCTCTGGACACCACATTTGTGGGGCTAGCGCAAACATCTGCGAAAATCCAAAAACATACCGAGGTATAGTAAGGGCTAGTAAAACAAGGGAAATTTGCGTTTTCTATTCGTACTATAGGTCTGGGACCATACAATATATATTGTTTTAAGCGGCTTAATTAGCCTGCTATATTGACACCATTTCCCGACGAATTTTCAAAGAAAATTTATAAACTTTTCATACATTCAACATTTTTGGCACATTCAAACATCGATTTTTCCGAAATTTTCTATAGACACTGACCTTGTTTTATGTACCGTTGTGACCGCCTCGACGAGACCTATCTCTGGACACCACATTTGTGGGGCTAGCGCGAACATCTGCGAAAATCCAAAAACATACCGAGGTATAGTAAGGGCTAGTAAAACAAGGGAAATTTGCGTTTTCTATTCGTACTATAGGTCTGGGACCATACAATATATACATTGTTTTAAGCGGCTTCATTAGCCTGCTATATTGACACCATTTCCCGACGAATTTTCATAGAAAATTTATAAACTTTTCATACATTCAACATTTTTGGCACATTCAAACATCGATTTTTCCGAAATTTTCTATAGACACTGACCTTGTTTTATATACCGTTGTGACGGCCTCGACGAGACCTATCTCTGGACACCACATTTGTGGGGCTAGCGCGAACATCTGCGAAAATCCAAAAACATACCGAGGTATAGTAAGGGCTAGTAAAACAAGGGAAATTTGCGTTTTCTATTCGTACTATAGGTCTGGGACCATACAATATGTATATTGTTTTAAGCGGCTTAATTAGCCTGCTATATTGACACCATTTCCCGACGAATTTTCATAGAAAATTTATAAACTTTTCATACATTCAACATTTTTGGCACATTCAAACATCGATTTTTCCCAAATTTTCTATAGACACTGACCTTGTTTTATATACCGTTGTGACGGCCTCGACGAGACCTATCTCTGGACACCACATTTGTGGAGCAAGCGCGAACATCTGCGAAAATCCAAAAACATACCGAGGTATAGTAAGGGCTAGTAAAACAAGGGAAATTTGCGTTTTCTATTCGTACTATAGGTCTGGGACCATACAATATGCATATTGTTTTAAGCGGCTTAATTAGCCTGCTATATTGATACCATTTCCCGACGAATTTTCATAGAAAATTTATAAACTTTTTATACATTCAACATTTTTGGCACATTCAAACATCGATTTTTCCCAAATTTTCTATAGACACTGACCTTGTTTTATATACCGTTGTGACGGCCTCGACGAGACCTATCTCTGGACACCACATTTGTGGAGCTAGCGCGAACATCTGCGAAAATCCAAAAACATACCGAGGTATAGTAAGGGCTAGTAAAACAAGAGAAATTTGCGTTTTCTATTCGTACTATAGGTCTGGGACCATACAATATATATATAGTGTTTTAAGCGGCTTAATTAGCCTGCTATATTGACACCATTTCCCGACGAATTTTCATAGAAAATTTATAAACTTTTCATACATTCAACATTTTTGGCACATTCAAACATCGATTTTTCCCAAATTTTCTATAGACACTGACCTTGTTTTATATACCGTTGTGACCGCCTCGACGAGACCTATCTCTGGACACCACATTTGTGGGGCTAGCGCGAACATCTGCGAAAATCCAAAAACATACCGAGGTATAGTAAGGGCTAGTAAAACAAGGGAAATTTGCGTTTTCTATTCGTACTATAGGTCTGGGACCATACAATATGTATATTGTTTTAAGCGGCTTAATTAGCCTGCTATATTGACACCATTTCCCGACGAATTTTCATAGAAAATTTATAAACTTTTCATACATTCAACATTTTTGGCACATTCAAACATCGATTTTTCCCAAATGTTCTATAGACACTGACCTTGTTTTATATACCGTTGTGACGGCCTCGACGAGACCTATCTCTGGACACCACATTTGTGGGGCTAGCGCGAACATCTGCGAAAATCCAAAAACATACCGAGGTATAGTAAGGGCTAGTAAAACAAGGGAAATTTGCGTTTTCTATTCGTACTATAGGTCTGGGACCATACAATATATATATTGTTTTAAGCGGCTTAATTAGCCTGCTATATTGCCACCATTTCCCGACGAATTTTCATAGAAAATTTATAAACTTTTCATACATTCAACATTTTTGGCACATTCAAACATCGATTTTTCCCAAATTTTCTATAGACACTGACCTTGTTTTATATACCGTTGTGACGGCCTCGACGAGACCTATCTCTGGACACCACATTTGTGGAGCAAGCGCGAACATCTGCGAAAATCCAAAAACATACCGAGGTATAGTAAGGGCTAGTAAAACAAGGGAAATTTGCGTTTTCTATTCGTACTATAGGTCTGGGACCATACAATATGTATATTGTTTTAAGCGGCTTAATTAGCCTGCTATATTGATACCATTTCCCGACGAATTTTCATAGAAAATTTATAAACTTTTTATACATTCAACATTTTTGGCACATTCAAACATCGATTTTTCCCAAATTTTCTATAGACACTGACCTTGTTTTATATACCGTTGTGACGGCCTCGACGAGACCTATCTCTGGACACCACATTTGTGAAGCTAGCGCGAACATCTGCGAAAATCCAAAAACATACCGAGGTATAGTAAGGGCTAGTAAAACAAGGGAAATTTGCGTTTTCTATTCGTACTATAGGTCTGGGACCATACAATATATATATAGTGTTTTAAGCGGCTTAATTAGCCTGCTATATTGACACCATTTCCCGACGAATTTTCATAGAAAATTTATAAACTTTTCATACATTCAACATTTTTGGCACATTCAAACATCGATTTTTCCCAAATTTTCTATAGACACTGACCTTGTTTTATATACCGTTGTGACGGCCTCGACGAGACCTATCTCTGGACACCACATTTGTGGGGCTAGCGCGAACATCTGCGAAAATCCAAAAACATACCGAGGTATAGTAAGGGCTAGTAAAACAAGGGAAATTTGCGTTTTCTATTCGTACTATAGGTCTGGGACCATACAATATGTATATTGTTTTAAGCGGCTTAATTAGCCTGCTATATTGACACCATTTCCCGACGAATTTTCTTAGAAAATTTATAAACTTTTCATACATTCAACATTTTTGGCACATTCAAACATCGATTTTTCCGAAATTTTCTATAGACACTGACCTTGTTTTATATACCGTTGTGACCGCCTCGACGAGACCTATCTCTGGACACCACATTTGTGGGGCTAGCGCAAACATCTGCGAAAATCCAAAAACATACCGAGGTATAGTAAGGGCTAGTAAAACAAGGGAAATTTGCGTTTTCTATTCGTACTATAGGTCTGGGACCATACAATATATATTGTTTTAAGCGGCTTAATTAGCCTGCTATATTGACACCATTTCCCGACGAATTTTCAAAGAAAATTTATAAACTTTTCATACATTCAACATTTTTGGCACATTCAAACATCGATTTTTCCGAAATTTTCTATAGACACTGACCTTGTTTTATGTACCGTTGTGACCGCCTCGACGAGACCTATCTCTGGACACCACATTTGTGGGGCTAGCGCGAACATCTGCGAAAATCCAAAAACATACCGAGGTATAGTAAGGGCTAGTAAAACAAGGGAAATTTGCGTTTTCTATTCGTACTGTAGGTCTGGGACCATACAATATATACATTGTTTTAAGCGGCTTAATTAGCCTGCTATATTGACACCATTTCCCAACGAATTTTCATAGAAAATTTATAAACTTTTCATACATTCAACATTTTTGGCACATTCAAACATCGATTTTTCCGAAATTTTCTATAGACACTGACCTTGTTTTATATACCGTTGTGACCGCCTCGACGAGACCTATCTCTGGACACCACATTTGTAGAGCTAGCGCGAACATCTGCGAAAATCCAAAAACATACCGAGGTATAGTAAGGGCTAGTAAAACAAGGGAAATTTGCGTTTTCTATTCGTACTATAGGTCTGGAACCATACAATATATATTGTTTTAAGCGACTTAATTAGCCTGCTATATTGACACCATTTCCCGACGAATTTTCAAAGAAAATTTATAAACTTTTCATACATTCAACATTTTTGGCACATTCAAACATCGATTTTTCCGAAATTTTCTATAGACATTGACCTTGTTTTATATACCGTTGTGACCGCCTCGACGAGACCTATCTCTGGACACCACATTTGTGGGGCTAGCGCAAACATCTGCGAAAATCCAAAAACATACCGAGGTATAGTAAGGGCTAGTAAAACAAGGGAAATTTGCGTTTTCTATTCGTACTATAGGTCTGGGACCATACAATATATATATATTGTTTTAAGCGGCTTAATTAGCCTGCTATATTGACACCATTTCCCGACGAATTTTCATAGAAAATTTATAAACTTTTCATACATTCAACATTTTTGGCACATTCAAACATCGATTTTTCCCAAATTTTCTATAGACACTGACCTTGTTTTATATACCGTTGTGACGGCCTCGACGAGACCTATCTCTGGACACCACATTTGTGGGGCTAGCGCGAACATCTGCAAAAATCCAAAAACATACCGAGGTATAGTAAGGGCTAGTAAAACAAGGGAAATTTGCGTTTTCTATTCGTACTATAGGTCTGGGACCATACAATATGTATATTGTTTTAAGCGGCTTAATTAGCCTGCTATATTGACACCATTTCCCGACAAATTTTCTTAGAAAATTTATAAACTTTTCATACATTCAACATTTTTGGCACATTCAAACATCGATTTTTCCCAAATTTTCTATAGACACTGACCTTGTTTTATATACCGTTGTGACCGCCTCGACGAGACCTATCTCTGGACACCACATTTGTGGGGCTAGCGCGAACATCTGCGAAAATCCAAAAACATACCGAGGTATAGTAAGGGCTAGTAAAACAAGGGAAATTTGCGTTTTCTATTCGTACTATAGGTCTGGGACCATACAATATATATATTGTTTTAAGCGGCTTAATTAGCCTGCTATATTGATACCATTTCCCGACGAATTTTCATAGAAAATTTATAAACTTTTCATACATTCAACATTTTTGGCACATTCAAACATCGATTTTTCCCAAATTTTCTATAGACACTGACCTTGTTTTATATACCGTTGTGACGGCCTCGACGAGACCTATCTCTGGACACCACATTTGTGGAGCAAGCGCGAACATCTGCGAAAATCCAAAAACATACCGAGGTATAGTAAGGGCTAGTAAAACAAGGAAATTTGCGTTTTCTATTCGTACTATAGGTCTGGGACCATACAATATGTATATTGTTTTAAGCGGCTTAATTAGCCTGCTATATTGATACCATTTCCCGACGAATTTTCATAGAAAATTTATAAACTTTTTATACATTCAACATTTTTGGCACATTCAAACATCGATTTTTCCCAAATTTTCTATAGACACTGACCTTGTTTTATATACCGTTGTGACGGCCTCGACGAGACCTATCTCTGGACACCACATTTGTGGAGCTAGCGCGAACATCTGCGAAAATCCAAAAACATACCGAGGTATAGTAAGGGCTAGTAAAACAAGGGAAATTTGCGTTTTCTATTCGTACTATAGGTCTGGGACCATACAATATATATATAGTGTTTTAAGCGGCTTAATTAGCCTGCTATATTGACACCATTTCCCGACGAATTTTCATAGAAAATTTATAAACTTTTCATACATTCAACATTTTTGGCACATTCAAACATCGATTTTTCCGAAATTTTCTATAGACACTGACCTTGTTTTATATACCGTTGTGACCGCCTCGACGAGACCTATCTCTGGACACCACATTTGTAGAGCAAGCGCGAACATCTGCGAAAATCCAAAAACATACCGAGGTATAGTAAGGGCTAGTAAAACAAGGGAAACTCACTCCTTCCCCTCTTCAAATTACTTAGATGCTGTAAACAAAATTAATCAGGATTTAATGGATGTGTCGACATGGGCTAAATCTAATTGCCTTATATTAAACCCCAATAAGTCGAAGTACATGCTTATAGGCACAAGAAAAAACCTCCATATCCTTCGGGGTGGGTCACTCAATATTGTAGTTGATGGTCAGACTGTTGAGCGTGTTACTGAAGCTAGGAATCTAGGCTTGATTTTGGATAGCGGACTGCGTTTTGAAAAACATATTGCTGAGGGTGCACGAAACTGTTTTTATCGGCTAAGACTGTTGTATAAAATTCGGCCTTACCTGAGCGAGGAGATCAGGCTACTGCTTTGTGAATCCTTGGTTCTATCGAAACTTAATTACTGTGACATTATATATGGTCCCTGCCTGCTCAGTAGAACTGAAAAATTAATCCAACGCGTACAGAATGCATGTGCTCGATTTTGTTTTCAGGTTGCCCCTCGCTCACATATCACTCCATTTTTGAATGCATCCAACCTCTTAAAAATGGCAGCGCGTAGGAAGCTCCATTTTGCTTCGCTGTTGTTTGGGGTCATTGCGACTAAAACCCCTAAATATCTATATGAGAAACTCTCATGGGCCCAATCACAATCTGAACAATCAAGACGGATCAGTATGTTCGTATTTCACACACCGAGACACAGGTCCATGGCATTTCGTGGCTCTTTCAGATTTGCTGCTTCTCAATGCTGGAACGATCTGCCCCCGCCTGTTCGTGCCCTTAAAACGTTAAGTGATTTTAAAACAAAGCTCAAAAAACTTCTGCTGATTGCGCAAAAAGAATAGCAGCTTTACTCACCACAAGTAATTGCACGCTTTGCTATGCAGGTGGCTGGTGAGGAGGTAGTTTAGTTTATTTTAACTGTGGTTTATTTGAACTGTCCACATTGTAATGTAGTATAATCTAATTTAGTCTTTCCCTTCTGTCTATACGGCCATGCAATATTGGTATTACACCAATAACAGTAAATAGTTAAATATAATAGCACACTAAAAGTTTTGGGTAGCCCCGTTATAATTATAATATAAATTAATTCAATGGGCTTACTACACAAAATTGGCGAGAGTGTATTTGTATGGGTATTTTAATGGTCACTGGGTATTCTATTACATTTTTCATATAACAATACAAAAAAAAAAAAAAAATTCTATAACAAAGGCATTGATTTTGGCATTTTAGTCTGCGATTTTAGTTTTAGTCTAGCGATATTAGTCTGTATTGCGTCTTCGGGCTCTAGCCCTTTAAGGTTCACATCATGTAATTATTGATTGGTTTATTTTACGTATGTATACATATACAGATATTTAAATACGTAATATAAGTCTATATGAATATTTATATAAGTATATTTTTAATTATTTCCCTTAAATCCAAGTCGGCATCTCTGACGTCACCCTTATGGTGCTGCCAGAATACCAGCGCTGCACCATGATCCATCGTTATGGTGTAGCATTATGCTGAGGCGGTGTCCTATTCAGCCCCACACAACCTCTGGTGTCTGTAAATGTTTTGGCTAGCTCTTCTTTTGTTTTTTTGTTTTACTTCTATTTGTTACTATTTTTGTTATTAATTTTAGTTATTATCTTTGTTGTTCATTTTAGTACCACCATTACTATACTGTGTGGCTGAATAAAATGTATTTTCTTTCTTTTCTTTTCTTTCTTTCGGCCTATGAAGATTGTCAGTTTTCGGCCCGAACGGACCCCTTAGACGGCGCTAGGGTTCATAAATTTAGCCTCATTTAATAGCTGTTATGAATAACTATACACCCTTTTAATTCCAGAATGGTACTCGACCTACTATAGCCACCATAGGCGCAAAATTATCCGCGGCCTATGATGATTGTCAGTTTTCGGCCCGAACAAACCGCTAAAACGGCAAAAGAGTTTATAAATTTGGCCTCATTTGATAGCTATTATAACAATCTATATATCCTATTAATTCCAGAGTGGTACTCGACCTACTGTAGCCACCATAGGCGGAAAAACACCAGCGGCCTATGAAGATTGTCAATTTTCGGCCCGAACGGACTGCTTAGACGATGCTACAGTTCATAAATTTGGCCTCACTTGATAGCTATTATGACTATCTATATATCCTATTAAGTCCAGAGTGGTACTCGACCTACTATAGCCACCATAGGCGAAAAAACACCAGCGGCCTATGAAGATTGTCAGTTTTCGGCCCGAACGGACTGCTTAGACGGCGCTAGGGTTCATAAATTTAGCCTCATTTGATAGCTGTTGTAAATGTCCATATACCCTATTAATTCCAGAGTGGTACTCGACCTACTATAGCCACCATAGGCGAAAAAACACCAGCGGCCTATGAAGATTGTCAGTTTTCGGCCCGAACGGACCCCTTAGACGGCGCTAGGGTTCATAAATTTAGCCTCATTTGATAGCTGTTATTAATATCTATACACCCTTTTAATTCCAGAGTGGTACTCTACCTACTATAGCCACCATAGGCGAAAAAATACCAGCGGCCTATGTAAAAGTCAGTTTTCGGCCCGAACAGACCCCTTAGACGGCGCTAGAGTTCATAAGTTTGGCCTCATTTGATAGCTATTTTAACTGACTATATACCCTATTAACTCCAGAGTGGTACTCGACCTACTATAGCCACCATAGGCGAAAACACACCAGCGGCCTATGAAAATTGTCAGTTTTCGGCCCGAACGGACCCCTTAAACGGCGCTAGAGTTCATAAATTTGGCCTCATTTGATAGCTATTATGACTATCTATATATCCTATTAAGTCCAGAGTGGTACTCGACTTACTATAGCCACCATAGGCGAAAAAGCACCGGCGGCCTATGTAGATTTTCAGTTTTCGTCCCGAACGGACCGCATAGACGGCGCAATAGTTCATCCATTTGGCTTCATTTGACAGCTATTATGACTATCTATATATCCTATTAATTCCAGAGTGGTACTCGACCTACTATAGCCACCATAGGCGAAAAACACCAGCGGCCTATGAAGATTGTCAATTTTCGGCCCGAACGGACTGCTTAGACGGCGCTAGAGTTCATAAATTTGGCCTTATTTGATAGCTATTTTAACTGGCTATATACCCTATTAACTTCAGAGTGGTACTCGACCCACTATAGCCACCATAGGCGAAAAACACCAGCGGCCTATGAAGATTGTCAGTTTTCGGCCCGAACGGACCCCTTAGACGGCGCTAGGGTTCATAAATTTAGCCTCATTTGATAGCTGTTGTAAATGTCTATATACCCTATTAATTCCAGAGTGGTACTCGACCTACTATAGCCACCATAGGCGAAAAAACACCAGCGGCCTATGAAGGTTGTCAGTTTTCGGCCCGAACGGACTGCTTAGATGGCGCTAGGGTTCATAAATTTAGCCTCATTTGATAGCTGTTGTAAATGTCTATATACCCTATTAATTCCAGAGTGGTACTCGACCTACTATAGCCACCATAGGCGAAAAAACACCAGCGGCCTATGAAGGTTGTCAGTTTTCGTCCCGAACGGACCCCTTAGACGGCGCTAGAGTTCATAAATTTGGCCTCATTTGATAGCTATTATTACTGTGTATATACCCTATTAATTCCAGAGTGGTACTCGACCTACTATAGCCACCATAGGCGAAAAAACACCCGCGGCCTATGAAGATTGTCAGTTTTTGGCCCAAACGGACTGCTTAGACGGTGCTAGAGTTCGTAAATTTGACCTCATTTTATAGCTATTATTACTGTGTATATACCCTATTAATTCCAGAGTGGCACTCGACCTACTATAGCCACCATAGGCGAAAAAACACCCGCGGCCTGTGAAGATTGTCAGTTTTCGGCCCGAACGGACCCCTTTGACGGCGCTAAAGTTCATAAATTTGGCCTCATTTGATAGCTATTATGACTGTCTATACACCGTTTATTCTAGAGTGGTACTCAACCTACTATAGCCACCGTAGGCGAAAAAACACCAGCGGCCTATGAACGTTGTCAGTTTTCGTCCCGAACGGACCCCTTCGACGGCGCTAGAGTTCATAAATTTGGCCTCATTTGATAGCTATTATTACTGTCTATATACCCTATTAATTCCAGAGTGGCACTCGACCTACTATAGCCACCATAGGCGAAAAAACACCAGCGGCATATGAAGATTGTCAGTTTTCGTCCCGAACGGACCCCTTAGAAGGCGCTAGAGTTCATAAATTTGGCCTTACTTAATAGCTATTAAAACAGGCTATATACCCTATTAATTCCAGAGTGGTACTCGACCTACTATAGCCACCATAGGCGAAAAACCACCTGCGGCCTGTGAAGATTGTCAGTTTTCGGCCCGAACGGACCCCTTTGACGGCGCTAGAGTTTATAAATTTGGCCTCATTTGATACCTATTATAACTGGCTATATACCCTATTAATTCCAGAGTGGCACTCGACCTACTATATCCACCATAGGCGAAAAATCACCAGCGGCCTATGAAGATTGTCAGTTTTCGGCCCGAAAGACTGCTTAGACGGCGCTAGGGTTAATAAATTTGCCCTCATTGGATGGCTGTTATGACTATCTATATATCCTATTAAGTCCAGAGTGGTACTCAACCTACTATAGCCACCATAGGCGAAAAAACACCAGCGGCTTATGAAGATTGTCAATTTTCGGCCCGAACGGACTGCTTAGACGACGCTACAGTTCATAAATTTGGCCTCATTTGATAGCTTTTATAACTGGCTATATACCCTATTAAGTCCAGAGTGGTACTCGACCTACTGTAGCCACCATAGGCGAAAAAACACCAGCGGCCTATGAAGATTGTCAGTTTTCGGCCCGAACGGACCCCTTAGACGGCGCTAGGGTTAATAAATTTGCCCTCATTTGATGGCTATTATGACTATCTATATATCCTATTAAGTCCAGAGTGGTACTCGACCTACTATAGCCTCCATAGGCGAAAAAACACCAGCGGCCTATGAAGATTGTCAGTTTTCGGCCCGAACGGACCCCTTAGACGGCGCTAGGGTTCATAAATTTAGCCTCATTTGATAGCTGATATGAATATCTATATACCCTTTTAATTCCAGAGTGGTACTCTACCTACTATAGCCACCATAGGCGAAAAAATACCAGCGGCCTATGTAAAAGTCAGTTTTCGGCCCGAACAGACCTCTTAGACGGCGCTAGAGTTCATAAGTTTGGCCTCATTTGATAGCTATTTGAACTGACTATATACCCTATTAACTCCAGAGTGGTACTCGACCTACTATAGCCACCATAGGCGAAAACACACCAGCGGTCTATGAAGATTGTCAGTTTTCGGCCCGAACGGACTGCTTAGACGACGCTACAGTTCATAAATTTGGCCTCATTTGATACCTATTATAACTGGCTATATACCCTATTAATTCCAGAGTGGTACTCGACCTACTATAGCCACCATAGGCGAAAAAACACCAGCGGCCGATGAAGATTGTCAGTTTTTGGCCCGAAAGAACCGCTAACACGGCAAATGAGTTCATAAATTTGGCCTCATTTGATAGCTTTTATGACTTCCTATATATCCTATTAATTCCAGAGTGGTACTCGACCTACTGTAGCCACCATAGGCGAAAAAACACCAGCGGCCTATGAAGATTGTCAGTTTTCGGCCCGAACGGACCCCTTAGACGGCGCTAGGGTTAATAAATTTGCCCTCATTTGATGGCTATTATGACTATCTATATATCCTATTAAGTCCAGAGTGGTACTGGACCTACTATAGCCTCCATAGGCGAAAAAACACCAGCGGCCTATGAAGATTGTCAGTTTTCGGCCCGAACGGACCCCTTAGACGGCGCTGGGGTTCATAAATTTAGTCTTATTTGATAGCTGTTATGAATATCTATATACTCTATTAATTCCAGAGTGGTACTCGACCTACTATAGCCACCATAGGCGAAAAAATACCAGCGGCTTATGTAAAAGTCAGTTTTCGGCCCGAACGGACCCCTTAGACGGCGCTAGAGTTCATAAGTTTGGCCTCATCTGATAGCTATTTTAACTGACTATATACTTTATTAACTCCAGAGTGGTACTCGACCTACTATAGCCACCATAGGCGAAAAAACACCAGCGGCCTATGAAGATTGTCAGTTTTCGGCCCAAACGGACCCCTTAGACGGCGCTAGGGTTCATAAATTTAGCCTCATTTGATAGCTGTTGTAAATTTCTATATACCCTATTAATTCCAAAAAGGTACTCGACCTACTATAGCCACCATAGGCGAAAAAACACCAGCGGCCTATGAAGATTGTCAGTTTTCGGCCCGAACGGACTGCTTAGACGGCGCTAGGGTTAATAAATTTGCCCTCATTTGATGGCTATTATGACTATCTATATATCCTATTAAGTCCAGAGTGGTACTCGACCTACTATAGCCACCATAGGCGAAAAAACACCAGCGGCTTATGAAGATTTTCAATTTTCGGCCCGAACGGACTGCTTAGACCACGCTACAGTTCATAAATTTGGCCTCATTTGATAGCTATTATAACTGGCTATATACCCTATTAAGTCCAGAGTGGTACTCGACCTACTGTAGCCACCATAGGCGAAAAAACACCAGCGGCCTATGAAGATTGTCAGTTTTCGGCCCGAACGGACCCCTTAGACGGCGCTAGGGTTAATAAATTTGCCCTCATTTGATGGCTATTATGACTATCTATATATCCTATTAAGTCCAGAGTGGTACTCGACCTACTATAGCCTCCATAGGCGAAAAAACACCAGCGGCCTATGAAGATTGTCAGTTTTCGGCCCGAACGGACCCCTTAGACGGCGCTAGGGTTCATAAATTTAGCCTCATTTAATAGCTGTTATGAATATCTATACACCCTTTTAATTCCAGAATGGTACTCGACCTACTATAGCCACCATAGGCGCAAAATTATCCGCGGCCTATGATGATTGTCAGTTTTCGGCCCGAACAAACCGCTAAAACGGCAAAAGAGTTTATAAATTTGGCCTCATTTGATAGCTATTATAACAATCTATATATCCTATTAATTCCAGAGTGGTACTCGACCTACTGTAGCCACCATAGGCGGAAAAACACCAGCGGCCTATGAAGATTGTCAATTTTCGGCCCGAACGGACTGCTTAGACGATGCTACAGTTCATAAATTTGGCCTCACTTGATAGCTATTATGACTATCTATATATCCTATTAAGTCCAGAGTGGTACTCGACCTACTATAGCCACCATAGGCGAAAAAACACCAGCGGCCTATGAAGATTGTCAGTTTTCGGCCCGAACGGACTGCTTAGACGGCGCTAGGGTTCATAAATTTAGCCTCATTTGATAGCTGTTGTAAATGTCCATATACCCTATTAATTCCAGAGTGGTACTCGACCTACTATAGCCACCATAGGCGAAAAAAACACCAGCGGCCTATGAAGATTGTCAGTTTTCGGCCCGAACGGACCCCTTAGACGGCGCTAGGGTTCATAAATTTAGCCTCATTTGATAGCTGTTATTAATATCTATACACCCTTTTAATTCCAGAGTGGTACTCTACCTACTATAGCCACCATAGGCGAAAAAATACCAGCGGCCTATGTAAAAGTCAGTTTTCGGCCCGAACAGACCCCTTAGACGGCGCTAGAGTTCATAAGTTTGGCCTCATTTGATAGCTATTTTAACTGACTATATACCCTATTAACTCCAGAGTGGTACTCGACCTACTATAGCCACCATAGGCGAAAACACACCAGCGGCCTATGAAAATTGTCAGTTTTCGGCCCGAACGGACCCCTTAAACGGCGCTAGAGTTCATAAATTTGGCCTCATTTGATAGCTATTATGACTATCTATATATCCTATTAAGTCCAGAGTGGTACTCGACTTACTATAGCCACCATAGGCGAAAAAGCACCGGCGGCCTATGTAGATTTTCAGTTTTCGTCCCGAACGGACCGCTTAGACGGCGCAATAGTTCATCCATTTGGCTTCATTTGACAGCTATTATGACTATCTATATATCCTATTAATTCCAGAGTGGTACTCGACCTACTATAGCCACCATAGGCGAAAAACACCAGCGGCCTATGAAGATTGTCAATTTTCGGCCCGAACGGACTGCTTAGACGGCGCTAGAGTTCATAAATTTGGCCTCATTTGATAGCTATTTTAACTGGCTATATACCCTATTAACTTCAGAGTGGTACTCGACCCACTATAGCCACCATAGGCGAAAAACACCAGCGGCCTATGAAGATTGTCAGTTTTCGGCCCGAACGGACCCCTTAGACGGCGCTAGGGTTCATAAATTTAGCCTCATTTGATAGCTGTTGTAAATGTCTATATACCCTATTAATTCCAGAGTGGTACTCGACCTACTATAGCCACCGTAGGCGAAAAAACACCAGCGGCCTATGAAGGTTGTCAGTTTTCGGCCCGAACGGACTGCTTAGATGGCGCTAGGGTTCATAAATTTAGCCTCATTTGATAGCTGTTGTAAATGTCTATATACCCTATTAATTCCAGAGTGGTACTCGACCTACTATAGCCACCATAGGCGAAAAAACACCAGCGGCCTATGAAGGTTGTCAGTTTTCGGCCCGAACGGACTGCTTAGATGGCGCTAGGGTTCATAAATTTAGCCTCATTTGATAGCTGTTGTAAATGTCTATATACCCTATTAATTCCAGAGTGGTACTCGACCTACTATAGCCACCATAGGTGAAAAACCACCGACGGCCTATGAGGATTGTCAGTTTTCGGCCCGAACGGACCCCTTAGAAGGCGCTAGAGTTCATAAATTTAGCCTCATTTGATAGCTGTCACCCTGTTACCCTATTCGGCGTCCAACCTCCTTAGACGGCGCTAGAGTTCATAAGTTTGGCTTCATTTGATAGCTATTTTAACTGACTATATACCCTATTATCTTCAGAGTGGTACTCGACCTACTATAGCCTCCATAGGCGAAAAAACACCAGCGGCCTATGAAGATTGTCAGTTTTCGGCCCGAATGGACCCCTTAAACGGCGCTAGAGTTCATAAATTTGGCCTCATTTGATAGCTATTATGACTATCTATATATCCTATTAAGTCCAGAGTGGTACTCGACTTACTATAGCCACCATAGGCGAAAAAGCACCGGCGGCCTATGTAGATTTTCAGTTTTCGTCCCGAACGGACCGCTTAGACGGCGCAATAGTTCATCCATTTGGCTTCATTTGACAGCTATTATGACTATCTATATATCCTATTAATTCCAGAGTGGTACTCGACCTACTATAGCCACCATAGGCGAAAAACACCAGCGGCCTATGAAGATTGTCAATTTTCGGCCCGAACGGACTGCTTAGACGGCGCTAGAGTTCATAAATTTGGCCTTATTTGATAGCTATTTTAACTGGCTATATACCCTATTAACTTCAGAGTGGTACTCGACCCACTATAGCCACCATAGGCGAAAAACACCAGCGGCCTATGAAGATTGTCAGTTTTCGGCCCGAACGGACCCCTTAGACGGCGCTAGGGTTCATAAATTTAGCCTCATTTGATAGCTGTTGTAAATGTCTATATACCCTATTAATTCCAGAGTGGTACTCGACCTACTATAGCCACCATAGGCGAAAAAACACCAGCGGCCTATGAAGGTTGTCAGTTTTCGGCCCGAACGGACTGCTTAGATGGCGCTAGGGTTCATAAATTTAGCCTCATTTGATAGCTGTTGTAAATGTCTATATACCTTATTAATTCCAAAAAGGTACTCGACCTACTATAGCCACCATAGGCGAAAAAACACCAGCGGCCTATGAAGATTGTCAGTTTTCGGCCCGAACGGACTGCTTAGACGGCGCTAGGGTTAATAAATTTGCCCTCATTTGATGGCTATTATGGCTATCTATATATCCGTTTAAGTCCAGAGTGGTACTCGACCTACTATAGCCACCATAGGCGAAAAAACACCAGCGGCCTATGAAGGTTGTCAGTTTTCGGCCCGAACGGACTGCTTAGACGGCGCTAGGGTTAATAAATTTGCCCTCATTTGATGGCTATTATGACTATCTATATATCCTATTAAGGCCAGAGTGGTACTCGACCTACTATAGCCACCATAGGCGAAAAAACACCAGCGGCTTATGAAGATTGTCAGTTTTCGGCCCGAACGAACCGCTAAAACGGCGCAAGAGTTCATAAATTTGGCCTCATTTGATAGCTATTATAACTATCTATATATCCTATTAATTCCAGAGTGGTACTCGACCTACTGTAGCCACCATAGGCGGAAAAACACCAGCGGCCTATGAAGATTGTCAGTTTTCGGCCCGAACGGACCCCTTAGACGGCACTAGAGTTCATAAATTTAGCCTTATTTGATAGCTGTTATGAATTCCTATATACCCTATTAATTCCAGAGTGGTACTCGACCTACTATAGCCACCATAGGCGAAAAAACACCAGCGGCCGATGAAGATTGTCAGTTTTCGGCCCGAACGAACCACTAAAACGGCGCAAGAGTTCATAAATTTGGCCTCATTTGATAGCTATTATAACTATCTATATATCCTATTAATTCCAGAGTGGTACTCGACCTACTGTAGCCACCATAGGCGGAAAAACACCAGCGGCCTATGAAGATTGTCAGTTTTCGGCCCGAACGGACTGCTTAGACGACGCTACAGTTCATAAATTTGGCCTCATTTGATACCTATTATAACTGGCTATATACCCTATTAATTCCAGAGTGGCACTCGACCTACTATATCCACCATAGGCGAAAAAACACCAGCGGCCTATGAAGATTGTCAGTTTTCGGCCCGAACGGACTGCTTAGACGGCGCTAGGGTTAATAAATTTGCCCTCATTGGATGGCTATTATGACTATCTATATATCCTATTAAGTCCAGAGTGGTACTCGACCTACTATAGCCACCATAGGCGAAAAAACACCAGCGGCTTATGAAGATTGTCAATTTTCGGCCCGAACGGACTGCTTAGACGACGCTACAGTTCATAAATTTGGCCTCATTTGATAGCTTTTATAACTGGCTATATACCCTATTAAGTCCAGAGTGGTACTCGACCTACTGTAGCCACCATAGGCGAAAAAACACCAGCGGCCTATGAAGATTGTCAGTTTTCGGCCCGAACGGACCCCTTAGACGGCGCTAGGGTTAATAAATTTGCCCTCATTTGATGGCTATTATGACTATATATATATCCTATTAAGTCCAGAGTGGTACTCGACCTACTATAGCCTCCATAGGCGAAAAAACACCAGCGGCCTATGAAGATTGTCAGTTTTCGGCCCGAACGGACCCCTTAGACGGCGCTAGGGTTCATAAATTTAGCCTCATTTGATAGCTGTTATGAATATCTATACACCCTTTTAATTCCAGAGTGGTACTCTACCTACTATAGCCACCATAGGCGAAAAAATACCAGCGGCCTATGTAAAAGTCAGTTTTCGGCCCGAACAGACCCCTTAGACGGCGCTAGAGTTCATAAGTTTGGCCTCATTTGATAGCTATTTTAACTGACTATATACCCTATTAACTCCAGAGTGGTACTCGACCTACTATAGCCACCATAGGCGAAAACACACCAGCGGTCTATGAAGATTGTCAGTTTTCGGCCCGAACGGACTGCTTAGACGACGCTACAGTTCATAAATTTGGCCTCATTTGATACCTATTATAACTGGCTATATACCCTATTAATTCCAGAGTGGTACTCGACCTACTATAGCCACCATAGGCGAAAAAACACCAGCGGCCGATGAAGATTGTCAGTTTTTGGCCCGAAAGAACCGCTAACACGGCAAATGAGTTCATAAATTTGGCCTCATTTGATAGCTTTTATGACTTCCTATATATCCTATTAATTCCAGAGTGGTACTCGACCTACTGTAGCCACCATAGGCGAAAAAACACCAGCGGCCTATGAAGATTGTCAGTTTTCGGCCCGAACGGACCCCTTAGACGGCGCTAGGGTTAATAAATTTGCCCTCATTTGATGGCTATTATGACTATCTATATATCCTATTAAGTCCAGAGTGGTACTGGACCTACTATAGCCTCCATAGGCGAAAAAACACCAGCGGCCTATGAAGATTGTCAGTTTTCGGCCCGAAGGGACCCCTTAGACGGCGCTGGGGTTCATAAATTTAGCCTTATTTGATAGCTGTTATGAATATCTATATACTCTATTAATTCCAGAGTGGTACTCGACCTACTATAGCCACCATAGGCGAAAAAATACCAGCGGCTTATGTAAAAGTCAGTTTTCGGCCCGAACGGACCCCTTAGACGGCGCTAGAGTTCATAAGTTTGGCCTCATCTGATAGCTATTTTAACTGACTATATACTTTATTAACTCCAGAGTGGTACTCGACCTACTATAGCCACCATAGGCGAAAAACCACCAGCGGCCTATGAAGATTGTCAGTTTTCGGCCCAAACGGACCCCTTAGACGGCGCTAGGGTTCATAAATTTAGCCTCATTTGATAGCTGTTGTAAATTTCTATATACCCTATTAACTCCAAAAAGGTACTCGACCTACTATAGCCACCATAGGCGAAAAAACACCAGCGGCCTATGAAGATTGTCAGTTTTCGGCCCGAACGGACTGCTTAGACGGCGCTAGAGTTCATAAATTTAGCCTCATTTGATAGCTATTATAACTGGCTATATACCCTATTAGTTCCAGAGTGGTACTTGACCTACTATAGCCACCATAGGTGAAAAACCACCGACGGCCTATGAGGATTGTCAGTTTTCGGCCCGAACGGACCCCATAGACGGCGCTAGAGTTCATAAATTTAGCCTTATTTGATAGCTGTTATGAATATCTATATACCCTATTAATTCCAGAGTGGTACTCGACCTACTATAGCCACCATAGGCGAAAAAACACCAGCGGCCTATGAAGGTTGTCAGTTTTCGGCCCGAACGGACTGCTTAGACGGCGCTAGGGTTCACAAATTTGGCCTCATTTGATAGCTATTATAACTGGCTATATACCCTATTAATTCCAGAGTGGCACTTGACCTACTATAGCCACCATAGGTGAAAAACCACCGACGGCCTATGAGGATTGTCAGTTTTCGGCCCGAACGGACCCCTTAGAAGGCGCTAGAGTTCATAAATTTAGCCTCATTTGATAGCTATTATGACTATCTATATATCCTATTAAGTCCAGAGTGGTACTCGACTTACTATAGCCACCATAGGCGAAGAAGCACCGGCGGCCTATGTAGATTTTCAGTTTTCGTCCCGAACAGACCGCTTAGACGGCGCAATAGTTCATCCATTTGGCTTCATTTGACAGCTATTATGACTATCTATATATCCTATTAATTCCAGAGTGGTACTCGACCTACTATAGCCACCATAGGCGAAAAACACCAGCGGCCTATGAAGATTGTCAATTTTCGGCCCGAACGGACTGCTTAGACGGCGCTAGAGTTCATAAATTTGGCCTTATTTGATAGCTATTTTAACTGGCTATATACCCTATTAACTTCAGAGTGGTACTCGACCCACTATAGCCACCATAGGCGAAAAACACCAGCGGCCTATGAAGATTGTCAGTTTTCGGCCCGAACGGACCCCTTCGACGGCGCTAGGGTTCATAAATTTAGCCTCATTTGATAGCTGTTGTAAATGTCTATATACCCTATTAATTCCAGAGTGGTACTCGACCTACTATAGCCACCATAGGCGAAAAAACACCAGCGGCCTATGAAGGTTGTCAGTTTTCGGCCCGAACGGACTGCTTAGATGGCGCTAGGGTTCATAAATTTAGCCTCATTTGATAGCTGTTGTAAATGTCTATATACCCTATTAATTCCAGAGTGGTACTCGACCTACTATAGCCACCATAGGCGAAAAAACACCAGCGGCCTATGAAGGTTGTCAGTTTTCGGCCCGAACGG
Source organism: Phalera bucephala (assembly GCA_905147815.2). NCBI lineage: Eukaryota > Metazoa > Arthropoda > Insecta > Lepidoptera > Notodontidae > Phalera > Phalera bucephala. The sequence continues at coordinate 31,049,804 of LR990612.1, forward strand.
ACCCCTTAGACGGCGCTAGGGTTCATAAATTTAGCCTCATTTGATAGCTGTTATGAATATCTATACACCCTTTTAATTCCAGAGTGGTACTCTACCTACTATAGCCACCATAGGTGAAAAACCACCGACGGCCTATGAGGATTGTCAGTTTTCGGCCCGAACGGACCCCTTAGAAGGCGCTAGAGTTCATAAATTTAGCCTCATTTGATAGCTGTCACCCTGTTACCCTATTCGGCGTCCAACCTCCTTAGACGGCGCTAGAGTTCATAAGTTTGGCTTCATTTGATAGCTATTTTAACTGACTATATACCCTATTATCTTCAGAGTGGTACTCGACCTACTATAGCCACCATAGGCGAAAAAGCACAAGCGGCCTATGAAGATTGTCAGTTTTCGGCCCGAACGGACCCCTTAGACGGCGCTAGAGTTCATAAATTTAGCCTCATTTGATAGCTATTATAACTGGCTATATACCCTATTAGTTCCAGAGTGGTACTTGACCTACTATAGCCACCATAGGTGAAAAACCACCGACGGCCAATGAGGATTGTCAGTTTTCGGCCCGAACGGACCCCATAGACGGCGCTAGAGTTCATAAATTTAGCCTTATTTGATACCTGTTATGAATATCTATATACCCTATTAATTCCAGAGTGGTACTCGACCTACTATAGCCACCATAGGCGAAAAAACACCAGCGGCCTATGAAGGTTGTCAGTTTTCGGCCCGAACGGACTGCTTAGACGGCGCTAGGGTTCACAAATTTGGCCTCATTTGATAGCTATTATAACTGGCTATATACCCTATTAATTCCAGAGTGGCACTCGACCTACTATAGCCACCATAGGTGAAAAACCACCGACGGCCTATGAGGATTGTCAGTTTTCGGCCCGAACGGACCCCTTAGAAGGCGCTAGAGTTCATAAATTTAGCCTCATTTGATAGCTGTCACCCTGTTACCCTATTCGGCGTCCAACCTCCTTAGACGGCGCTAGAGTTCATAAGTTTGGCCTCATTTGATAGCTATTTTAACTGACTATATACCCTATTATCTTCAGAGTGGTACTCGACCTACTATAGCCACCATAGGCGAAAAAGCACAAGCGGCCTATGAAGATTGTCAGTTTTCGGCCCGAACGGACCCCTTAGACGGCGCTAGAGTTCATAAATTTAGCCTCATTTGATAGCTATTATAACTGGCTATATACCCTATTAACTTCAGAGTGGTACTCGACCCACTATAGCCACCATAGGCGAAAAACACCAGCGGCCTATGAAGATTGTCAGTTTTCGGCCCGAACGGACTGCTTAGACGCCGCTAGGGTTCATAAATTTAGCCTCATTTGATAGCTGTTGTAAATGTCTATATACCCTATTAATTCCAGAGTGGTACTCGACCTACTATAGCCACCATAGGCGAAAAAACACCAGCGGCCTATGAAGGTTGTCAGTTTTCGGCCCGAACGGACTGCTTAGACGGCGCTAGGGTTCATAAACTTAGCCTCATTTGATAGCTGTTATGAATATCTATAAACCCTATTAATTCCAGAGTGGTACTCGACCTACTATAGCCACCATAGGCGAAAACACACCAGCGGCCTATGAAGATTGTCAGTTTTTGGCCCGAACGGACCCCTTAGACGGCGCTAGGGTTCATAAATTTAGCCTCATTTGATAGCTGTTATGAATATCTATACACCCTTTTAATTCCAGAGTGGTACTCGACTTACTATAGCCACCATAGGCGAAAAAGCACCGGCGGCCTATGAAGATTGTCAGTTTTCGGCCCGAACGGACGGCTTAGACGGCGCTAGGGTTCATAAATTTAGCCTTATTTGATAGCTGTTATGAATATCTATAAATCTTATTAATTCCAGAGTGGTACTCGACCTACTATAGCCACCATAGGCGAAAACACACCAGCGGCCTATGAAGATTGTCAGTTTTCGGCCCGAACGGACCCCTTAGACGGCGCTAGAGTTCATAAATTTGACCTCATTTGATAGCTATTATGACTATCTATATATCCTTTTAAGTCCAGAGTGGTACTCGACTTACTATAGCCACCATAGGCGAAAAAGCACCGGCGGCCTATGAAGATTGTCAGTTTTCGGCCCGAACGGACGGCTTAGACGGCGCTAGAGTTCATAAATTTGCCCTCATTTGATAGCTATTTTAACTGGCTATATACCCTTTTCACTCCTGAGTGGTACTCGACCTACTATAACCACCATAGGCGAAAAAACACCAGCGGCCGATGAAGATTGTCAGTTTTCGGCCCGAACGGATCGCTAAGACGGCGCTAGAGTTCATACATTTGGCCTCATTTGATAGCTATTATGACTATCTATATATCCTATTAATTCCAGAGTGGTACACGACCTACTATAGCCACCATAGGCGAAAAATCACCAGCGGCCTATGAAGATTGTCAGTTTTCGGCCCGAACGGACTTCTTAGACGGCGCTAGAGTTCATAAATTTAGCCTCATTTGATAGCTATTTTAACTGGCTATATACCCTATTAACTTCAGAGTGGTACTCGACCTACTATAGCAACCATAGGCGAAAAACACCAGCGGCCTATGAAATTGTCAGTTTTCGGCCCGAACGGACCCCATAGACGGCGCTAGAGTTCATAAATTTAGCCTTATTTGATAGCTGTTATGAATATCTATATACCTTATTAATTCCAGAGTGGTACTCGACCTACTATAGCCAAGATAGGCGAAAAAACACCAGCGGCCGATGAAGATTTTTTTAACGGGGGGAAATGCCTAGCGCATACCCCCGGGCCGAGGCCACGGCCCGGGTGTTTATGTGCTGTGCGGGTGGCTTGCACCCACTAAAACCCCCCGGCGTCCTACTGCCCTTTTGCCGGGCCACAGGAATCGTCACTGGCATGACCTCTGTGGCACCGGCGGGCTCGGTCCGCAGTTAGGCACGGACCTCGACAAATGTAGGGGGGAGTTTGGTCTCCCCCTACCGCCTGTTGGAGGCTGCGCGGACGCAGTGCTATTTCGGCACGGGCCTGCTAAGTGCTAGGGCGCCGGGGTGCCCTCCCCGACGCCTGCAGGCCGAGATTACGGTGGGCGAAGGTCGTTCCGGGCGTATTCCCTGCGCCTTCGCCCAACGCGCCGTCTTCGAGCGGGATTGGAGGACGTCTCCTCCCGCACCCGCTCTGCCTCCTCCTTCGCGGTCATGACGGCCTCGCAGAAGGCCGCCATTGCCGCCCAGGCGCTTTCGCTCCCAACCATGGATGATAACACGGTCGGGAGCGACAGCCCCTGTCCCCCTGCACCGAGAGCTCCGGCGAGCCGGCGCCGCTCGGCATCCCATGCCGGGCACACCAGCATCGTGTGCGCCGCCGTGTCTTCTGAGGCCGCACAATGGTGGCAGCGCTCCGCCTCCTCACGACCGATCCGCCACAGATACCGCCCGAAGCAACCATGCCCGGACAGTACCTGCGTCAGGCGGTACGTGAGGACGCCGTGTCGTCGCCCCAACCACTCCTAGAAGATTGGCAGCAGCGCAGCGATGACGGCGTGACCGGCAGTGGGATGGGCGAGCTTGATCCGCCAGCTCTCCAGCGCAGCTCGGTGCAACTCTGTCCGCCTCGCTCTCGGGGCGCAGGGATCCAGGATGTTGTTAGGATCCCTGCGCCAGGCATAAAGCTCAGAGAGCGTCTGGGCCTCCAGCTCCCATGGAGGCGTACCCGCGAGGAGTGTCGCCGCCTCGAAACTGATGGTGCGGTACCCTCGGACGACCCTGACGGCCATGACTCGCTGCGCGCGGCGCAGCAGCACCACGTTTCGGGCCGTCAGGGCGCCCGCCCAGATTGGGGACCCGTATAGGGCCTGGGACCGCACTACCCCCGTATACAGCCTCCTTGCCGAGGCCTCTGGCCCGCCCAAATTTGGCAACAGCCTCGAGAGGGCCCCTGCAGTCGCCATAAGTTTTGGCGCTAGGGCGGCAAAGTGGGCCCTAAAGGAACAGCGTCCGTCGAGTATTAGGCCCAGGTAGCGCATTTGGGCCGAGATATTTATGCGCTGCCCCCCGACAGTGATGTGAGCGTCAGGGGGAGGCCGATTTCTGGGGCCGTGGAAAAACACGGCCTCCGTCTTGCTTAGGGCCACCTCCATGCCAAGCCGCCTAATGCGCCCACCACCTGGGCTACGCCAGCTGTGGCCAACAACGCCGCCTCCCTGTGACTCCGGGCCCTCGCGGTGACGAGAGTATCATCCGCGTAGCACGTCACTGCCAGATCCGGCAGCAACGCGCCACGCAGGACCCAGTCGTAGGCGATGTTCCACAGGAGCGGTCCGGGGACCGACCCCTGTGGAACCCCGCACCCGACGTTCCGCTCCTGCCACCGCGACGGCCCGGGGTAAATTACCCGCCGGTCCGCGAGGTAATCCGAAATGGTCAAGTGGAGGTACTCGGGGACGCCGTGGTACTGGAGAGCTGCCAGTATCGAGGAGTAGGGCACCGAGTTGAACGCGTTGGCAATGTCCAATGACACCGCCAACACAACCTCCCCCCGACTCACGGCCCCCTCCGCCATCCTCTGGACGCGCTTTAATGCGTCCACTGTGGACCTGCCCCGCCGGAACCCGAACTGGCACTCGTGCAGGTCCGGCCCCGTCTGCGAAAGGTGCCCGACGAGTCTGTCCGCAGTCACCCTCTCAAAGAGCTTGCAGACCTCGTCGAGCAACACAATGGGGCGGTAGGCGGACGGCGAGTCTGCCGGGCGCCCCTCCTTCCTGATCAGGACCAGTTTCCCCAACCTCCAAAGCTGAGGAAACCGGCCCTGCCTGAGGCACTCGGTCCAGAGAGCCCTGAGACGGCGGCCGAGCGGACCGTGGGACAGAACCCACACTCGGCCGGGGACTCCATCTGGCCCGGGTGCCACCTTTTTCGCCCGCAGTCTGCGGACAACGGCGTTCAGCTCCCAAGTAACCGACTTTTTTTGTTTTTTCCTGGGGAAAATCCTGCATAGGACTTCCGCGAGCCTCGGGGAAGCTCGCGGGGCGTGTCGGATTCCTACCGACTAAAAACCCCAGGGTGGCCGACATCAGCACTTTGGAAGGGCTCCGGGATCTCCGTATGGAACGCACCGGTGCCCCTCTTGTGCCTCGCTCCGAAGAGCCCACCATCGGAGGGAGACTTGATGACATGCTCCCTCCCGCACCGACGCGGTGCTCACGGTGACGTGGGCCACACCACGCCACCGTCCTCCTCGGGGTTGCTCGTGAAGGACGCTCAGGGCCCCCGCCCCTTGCGTCCGCAACCCCGAAGGCCCCCCTGCTGATGTTGATGCAGGGGGGGTCCCCCGCCAGATATTACGGCGGGGGACGCGAGTTAGCCCGTATTCTAAAGCCCCGGACTATTGGGCTGGGGGGCCTGGGCGGGCTGTGCCTCCGCCCCGGCGCCGTCGCCTTCGTCGAGCAGGATCGGCCCTCTCCCGATCCCGCTCGGCCTCCTCCTTCTGGGACATCACAGTCTCGCAGAAGGAGGATACGGCCCCCCACGCCGATTCCCCTGCCAGCATAACCGCTACAACTGCCGGCAGGTCCGGTCCGATCCGGTCGACCAGGATCCGCCGCTCGGAGGCCCACGCCGGGCACTCTTCAAGCGTGTGCTGGGCGGAATCCTGGTCCCCACCGCAGTGGTGACAGGTTGTCGTCGCCTCGCGACCGATCTTCCTCAGATAATCACCGAAGCAACCATGACCAGTGATTATCTGAGTAAGTCTATAGGTGACTCGCCCTCTCCTCCGCTGGTGCCAGGCTTCGAAGGACGGCAGGATAGCTTGGACGACGCGCTTGCGCGCGATATGCTCTTGACTGAGCCTCGCGCGCCACTCCTCCAGAGCGCGCCGTCGTTCCCGCCGTCTCACTTCTTCGAGCGCAGGCACGCTCTCGCCGCTTTGACGAACGCCGCGAGTCTGGTCGTAGACCCTCGCGTCCATGTTCACCAGGATGTCGAGCGGCGGAAAGCGCGCCAAAAGTGTTGCCGCCTTAAAGGATATGGTACGGTATCCTCGTGCGATACGGATGGCCATCTTGCGCTGCAGGCTCTGAATCTTCATCCTGCTGCGCCGGACGCCCGACAGTCGGTGTGACCACACGGGCGCCCCATAGAGGGCCACCGATCGCACGACCCCCCCGTAGAGGCGGCGCACCTCCTCCGACGGTCCCCCAAGGTTGGGCAGCAGTCTGTGCATAGCACCCACTACCCTTTCGACCCGGGGAACTAGGCGCTCGAAGTGCTCCTCGAAGCCCCAGCGACTGTCCAGGGTGAGGCCTAGGTACTTTAGGTACCTCCCCACCCGGACTGGCGAGTCTCCAACGCGAACCCACGAGTCGGGCGGTTCCCTGCTCCTTGGCAGTTTGTGGAACCATAGCGCCTCGGTCTTATGAGGCGCTATCTCCAGGCCCAACTCGCGGATCTTGGCGACGACGACCTCTGCCCCAAGCTCGGCGAGCCCTATGGTCCTCTCGAAGGGTCCCCCTCGGCCAACATCAGAGTGTCGTCAGCGTAACATACGACGCTGACACCGGGGGGGAGATCGACACGCAGGACTGCATCGTAGGCGAGGTCCCATAAGAGGGGGCCCAACACGGACCCCTGCGGAACCCCGCAAGACACTTCCCTCTGGTGCAATGTACCGCCCTGTCCGATGTACTGGACGTATCTGTCGCGTAAGTAGTCCCTGACCACGGCCTGCAGGTATGGGGGGACGCGATGATGTTCCAGCGCCCCCAGGATCGCACCCCAAGGCAGGGAATTAAAGGCGTTGACGATGTCCAGACTTATCGCCAACGCCACCCTACCCCGGGACACGGCCTGCGCCGACAGAGAGCGGACGCAAAGTATAGCGTCCAGCGTGGAACGCCCCTGTCGGAAGCCGTATTGGCTTTCAGCCAGGTCGGGACCGACACGCGACAGATGCCTGCCGAGACGAGCGGCAAGAATCCTTTCGAACAACTTGCCGGCCTCGTCTAGCAGGCATATGGGACGGTACGCAGAGGGTGTGTCTGCAGTCCTGCCTTCCTTCTTCAAGAGGACCAGGCGAGCCTCCTTGCAGGCCGTGGGGAACTTGGAATAACGGAGGCAGCTATTAAAAAGCCGCCTCAGCCTGTCCCCCAGGGCGGCCAGAGTGATCACCCACACCCGCCCCGGTATACCGTCGGGGCCGGGCGCGGTATTGCGAGCCCGCAAGCGGCTAACGGCTCGGTCCAGCTCCAGTTCGGTCACGCCCAACTCGTCGGTGTAAAGTGCCGACGATACCGTCGGGGGGACTGAGGGACTACCCCGGACCGTCGGGAATAGTGCGTCGATTACCCGACGCAGCAGTTCGGGATCTAGGGTCTCCGTCAGGGGGGGCACCCAGGGCCGAAGCTTGCCCAACACCACCTTGTAGGCGCGCCCCCATGGATCCCCGTCGAGTCCCTCTAGGAGCTCGCTCCAGGACCGAGACCTGGCGTTCGCAATAGCGATTTGAAGCGCCTTAGTAGCCGCTCGGTAGGGCTCATAGGCTCTGGCCTTCTCCTCTTCGGTGGCTCGCCTTCTTCGTCGGGCTCGGGTGTACCGGCGTCGCGCGCGCAAGCAGACCTCGCGCAACTGCGCTATCTGCTGCGACCACCAGTACACCACCTTTCGCTTGGGGCAGCTGGCCCGGGGCATGGCGGCGTCGCATAACGCCGTCATCGTGTCCCGGAACCAGGTCGCCTCCCTTTCCGGATCGGACCAGATCTCATCGGCGTTTTCCGGCCACGCCGCGACGCTGGCTGCGGCTTCGAGAATATCTCGATCTAGCCGCTTGAGGGACCAGCGTCGCGGAGGGCTGCCTGCTCTGTGGCTGGGACGGTCGGAGGGTCGGAGGGCCACATCAAAAAATATGTGGCGGTGGTCGGATAGTGTGACCACCTCCTCCGCTACGTGGCACCCCGACAGCATGCTAATGACAGCGGGAGTCGCCCACGTTAGGTCGATGACCGACTCCCCCTGCCACCGCACACATGTACTCACGGACCCCCGATTCACGAGCCGGAGGTCCAGCCCAGCCGCCCACTCTTGCAGCGTCTCTCCCTTTGGACTGTCTCTGGGGTTGCCCCACGCCCTAGCGTGGGCGTTAAAGTCCCCCAGGACAATCAGTGGACGGGGTAGGCATCTGCGCACGCAGTTCGCCAGCCCGTCCAGGTACACCTCGTAGTCGGCGAGGGACCTATTGGGAGAGACGTAGCAGCCCACTACGGCTATCGCTCCCCACTGCACAGCCACGTACCCCTGCCCCTTTTCTATTAAGGAGCAGGGTGGAGCGCCTTCGCCTGCCCCCCAATAGACGGCGACGGAGCCCGTGTTGTCCCTAAACCAACGAGGATGGATTGGGACATTGTAGGGCTCCGCAACAACGCCGAGGGCAATGGACCACTCCGCAACGGTTTGCAGCAGCAGGTTCTGCGCGTTGCGGCAGTGGTTCAGATTGCCCTGCAAAATCTTTTGGGGAGGGAATTTTAGGCCTCCATGGGCTCTCCCGGCGGGCTATTGGAGCCCGCTTCCGTGGCCGGTGCCTCGGGTGCCGCCTGAGATTGTATTTGGGAAGGGACCTGCTTTTGTCCCTTCCCTTTCCCCTTCGGGGGGATACACTTTTTGGTGTGCAGCCGATGGTCTGCTGCACACCCCTTCGTGGAGCACAACGGGCACTTCAGCTCCCGCGCTGTGCATGCGCCGGCCCTATGGTTAGGCTCAGCGCACGCGTAGCACTGTGTGCTGCGGTCCACCCCGTTGGGGCACTTACTACCTACGTGGCCTTTCTCAAGTCACCGGAAACAGTACAGCGGTCTCTGCTCCAGCGCCTCGATCTGGCCGTCCCCCAGCCCACTTTTACGGTTTTAGCCGCCACGATTTTGCACATGGCGGCAAGTGGGCACCGGATCCATGTAGTTCCCATGGCCGTAGGCGTGCGACGGATGGGCCCAACTCGAACGTCACTTTCTGCACACTCGCCCACCGTGGCGACCGCCAAGGCCACCTCCTCGGGCGTCGCGGCATCGTCCAGTCCGTACAGCCGGACTTCACCCGTTTTGACGGGGCGCGTGATGCGGACGCTAAGGTCGTTTAAGGCCTCGCGCATCCGCGCCGCAAGGTCGTCAGCTTGGCGCTGGCAGTCTGGGGCTTCCAGCTGCAACAACAGCGCCCCGGTCAAGGCCCTCCTTTGGCCCACCTTCTCTATGCCGAGGTCAGCTAGACGAATGCGGCTTCTAGCTACACTCATGACCTCGGCATATGTTGTCGTGCCGTTGAGGACCGTCAATGTGACCGCCGCCGTTTTTGGAGGTTTCGGCGGTCTCCTTCTTCTCCGCGACCTCTTCTTAGACTTGGTCGCGGGGAGCCGGCTAGTGGCCGATGGTTGGGCAGTTTTCGGCTGTGGGGTCCTTCGAGGCTTTTTGGCGACAGCCACCCAGGTCTCCGCGTCGTTTGGACCTGTTAAGGCCGGTTCGGTATCCCTAAGCCGAGGGGCGGGCACCGCCGGCAGTTCTAGCACTGGCGCGTATGCGGGGGCTTTTCTGCCTTTAGCCTTTTTAGGTTTGGGCCCACTTGTCCCCGCCGAAGGTAGAGGCGCTGGAACAGAAGGTGCGGGTGCAGCCGACGGTCTTCTTAAGTCCACAGCTAGTGATGGGCGGACTATTCGCTGCGGCAGGAGTCGATCTTCGATTCCCGCGAACCGGGCGTCGAGCATCTTGCCAACCTGGCAAATGATCAACGCCGTCGCACCGCCGCTTCGACCACCAGCCCGACCGCCTCCAATTCCGATCCGCGAGAAGAAACTAACGGTGCCCCCACCGAGGAGGCAGAATTCCGCAGAATCGGCGATCGGGGAGCAGGCGGCTGAGGAGCCGGCGGCCCCATCTGGCATCCGCCAGTTTGTGAGCCCACCCCTTGGAGGCGCTGGATCTCCTCCGTTAAGGCTTGCACCTTACCAGCCAAGCCAGCCAGCTGCGATCTCAGATCCGCATTTTCGCGCTCCAGTTTCTCCACATGTAGATCCACCGGAGCGCGACGGGACAGCTCCTCAACGGCCGCTTTCACCGTCCGCGTGGCCATTCTGAGGCCATGGACGAAACTGCCCTTCAGGTTGCGTGATCTGTCCGCCACCTTCTCGATCGCTGCCAAATTGGTCAGAATGCGGGCGTCGAGGTCCGCGCTTGGTTGCGTCTCCATCTCTCGGGACAGCTCCTCCGGCCCGGGTAGGGCCTTTTTGGCCCTTGTCATGGTCGGGCGGGACGACGAGCTGAATAAGTCGTCGTCATCCGACTCTTGGGTCGCCATGTTTTCATGGCGATTTTTCTGCGTGGCTTTCGCCGTCGTCGTGGCTAGCGCTTTTGGCGGCATAATCTTTAGTGCGCCTGAGTCTCGCGACCTCAGGGAGCCACCTGACTCGCTTTCGCAGGCCGTCGACGGCGCCGGCGTGTCGATACGCTTAGCAAAGCGTCCGTTCTTCATGCGGGCTTTTGTCCCGGATGATTGACGGGTACAGCCGCGCCTTGCAGTTGCCATTTTGGGTGGTGGCAGGCTTACGTCGCTAGATGACGAGCGACGCCTTTCTCGGCGGGAGCGTTTGTGCCCTTCCACTGCACCTTTTGCAATGTCCAGTTTTCGCAAGCTATGGTCGTTCGTTGTTTGATGGGTTCGGGTGTCCGTTGTCATGCCATGGTCGTTTGAGTGATGTCTCAAGTTGCCCCCCCCAGAATACGAGGGGCAGCCGGAGCCCAAGGGCTCCGGGGAGGATTCTCCGGGCCGTCCGGTACCTCCCTGGGGTACAATCTCTTTAATTTGCGACATCATAATATTGGGGTGCTGATCCACAGCTATAGCTTTGAATGGGTGTGCTCCCTTAGAGCCGGTAGACCTCTCATCCCGGCTGCTTGTGCAGTGTAGGTGAGTGTGTGTGAGTGGATGTGCATGTATGTAAGTGTGTGTTTGAGTGTGGGTACTTTGTGCGTGTACAGTGTACCTGGGCCTTGCGCCCTCTCCGCCCAGTTCGTCGCCTGCAGGGTCTCACTAGTCCTCTCTGATATCCAGAGAGGTACCTAGAGCCCCCTGGGGTACGCATCTCCAACATCTTCTCTGCGCCACACCCTCTCCAAAAGCTGAAGAGTATGGGGGCCAGCGAGGCGTCTTCCACCACGCGCCAGACTATTCGCCGCTGTCAGCAGTCCCTCCGGGAAACGGGGAGGCTGCTGGCGACGCCCAGGGTGCACCACGGGGAGGTTGTCTGACCAAGCACCCCCCCAAGTAACCGACTGCGCTAACCGGTACCGACTTCAAATATTTATTTTTTGCTTTTTGAAGTCATCTTACTTTTTTTTTTTATAATTTTATTTCACAAATTTTATGTGACAAGTAGAATGAAAGTAGGATAGATGCGGTGGAAATGCGAGCTCTGCGGAAGATGTGCGGAGTGAAGCTGACCGACCGTATTCGCAACAGCGTTGTAAGAAAGCAAATAGGTGTAAAGATGAGAACGGGTATGCTCCGTTGGTTCGGGCATATAGAAAGAATGTCCGAGGAAAGAATGACAAAACTGATATACAATGCGAAAGTGGAAGGATGTAGGTACCGGGGAAGACCTAGACTATCTTACCATGACCAAATAGATCGGGTCTTATCTGAAGGACAAGTCAGGACTCTCCGTAACCGGCGAGCGTGTATGAGACGAACTATGAGAGTAGAGGAAGCCAGAGAGGTATGTAAGGAAAGAACCTGTTGGAACTCTGTACTCTCTGCCTACCCCGTAAGGGATCTGGCTTGATGATATAGATAGATAAATAGATGTGACAAGTGAATTATTTGCTAATATTTATACACCTATCTTATATTATTTTGCTGATTTGTGCGTAGGATTGATATAATAATAATAATAACGGAATCTAAACATGTGTGCTGCCGTTAAGGAGTCCCCTGGTGTATCTTCCAAGTCCAAAATTTAACACCCATTTCATCAAAATGGGGCCACCTTGAAACTATACTAAACCCAACGCAAAAAGAATCATCAAAATCTGTTCATAAATAAAGACGTTATAAAAAAACACAGACGAATTGTCGACCTCCTCCTCTTTTGAAGTCGGTTAATATTCTGATTCTGAGATTCGTTTCCGGCTGTCAAAGCGACAACAGAGTACGTTAAAGTGCTCCCGGTTTTAATCGAAATCAAAGTGAAAAGTAATTAACACCAACCGCGTTTTGCATAATACCTAAGCAAAAAGAAATATCTACGCGGATACTATAAAAAGGGTACACAAAAATCCTGATAATACTCGTAAACAAAAATTGCAAACAAGATACCTACCACTATTTATACCATGTTGAGGGTAGAAAATATTTTACTATCAACTGACAAGCGGACAAAGATCGGACTGACAGTGACAAACGTCACCCAGTAGTGCCAACTCAACAGACAAAGCACGTTCCAATACACGCAGAGTAAAACGTTTTGTTTTCAACATGGGTTCTACCGGAATGTCAGAAGATATGGCAAGGCTATTCTAGATGATGAAATCTGAACTCGACCAACAAACGGCAACAATTACAAAGAGCGTAACGGAATATATCATGTACAATATAGATGAGAAACTACAACCATTTTTGGAAGAAAATAAACATCTGAAAAATGAGATAGAAAGATTGAAGGAAAAAGTGAAATATTTAGAAGGAAAAAGTAAGAAAAATAATTTGATACTACATGGTATAAAAGAAACAGAAAATAATCACCAAGAATTATTTAATATAATAAAAGAAACACTGAATAACCTAGACATTAACATCGATATTAACGAAATAGATAACTACTACAGACTAGGAAAGAAACAAGTTGAGAAAAAAGTAAGACCAATACTTATATCTTTTACGTCATTCCAAATAAGATAACTATACTGAAAAATAAGACGAAAATGCCAAAACACACGTATATTACTGAAAATTTTTCAAAAGAAACGATGGAAATGCGCAAGAACCTACAGAAAAAACTTAAACAAGAAAAACAAAATGGTAAAGACGCATTCATTCGCAATAATAAAATAGTCACAAAAGAAACGCCAGATACAGAAAAAAGGAAGAGAGAGGAATCAATGTCTCCTAAAAACGTACATACATCAGCGCACTCCGGTAGTTCGAAAAATATTATTGCACCCCCTAAACTGCATAAAACAAATGCATTTGAGTATATGAAAGCAAGATCCTCATCTTTGACTGAAAAACCATCTCAACAATATAAAGCATAGGAATTGTCAGACACCGGTAACGAAATCAAAACAAATAATAAAGGCAAAAGAAATAGGAAAAACAAGAAACGCCCCAATACGGTTGGTCACCGCGGGGTTGTTGACCAAACCCCCCCAGAATCTCACATTAACGATGAAAAGTCAAACAATAACGGAAACCCAGAAAAAGAGACTATACATAGCAACGCTAAATACAAGATCATTAAAGTCAAACGAATGTCTAACAGAACTAGAACAAGCGTTGTATAATATTAGCTGGGATATTCTTGGTATAAGTGATGTACGGAGATCGAAGGAAAAAATAGAAGAACATGAAGAATACATTTTATACTATAAAAATGAAATACCAGGAATATACGGCGTGGGCTTCTTAGTTAAAAAGTACTTAAAAAATAACATAATAGAATTTAAAGGAGTTTCAGACAGAATAGCCATCTTAAACATCATACTTCCTGATCACAAATATCCGACCTCAATAGTTCAAGTATATGCTCCTACTGAGGTAGCAAAAAAGGACGTTAAAAATTGTTTTTACGAAAATCTAAATAAGACTATGGGGACTCTTTATAACACCATTATTGTGATGGGAGACTTTAACGGCCAAATTGGCCAAAGAGAAAAGAACGAGGATAAAATACTTGGACCCTATACTACTGGCAAACGGAATGATAACGGACAAAGGTTGATAAACTACGCGTTAGAAAATAACTTACATATTATGAATACTTTCTATAAAAGAAAACAGAAAAGAAAATGGACGTGGGAATCTCCTAACGGCCAAATAAGAAATGAGATAGATTTTATAACAACGAATAAACCAAAACATTTCTTAAACGTGGAAGTTCTTAATAACTTTAACTATTATACTGATCACAGATTACTCCGAGGTCACTTACATATACGTGAGCCAAAGAAATCAAGAAAATATATACAAAATAAAAAACAACCAATTACATTACCACTACCAAGTAAAGTCTTAGAATCTCTAAAAACTAAGTTAATATTAATAAATGAACTTACAACGGTCCAGGAAAAATATGATACCTTAGAAGAAGAAATAAAAGAAACCAACAAAAAACTAAAAAGAGACAAACCAATAAAAGACAGATTGGGATCTGAAGCAAGAATATTAATAAAACAACGAGCACTTTTATTTAAAAACAGGAAAAACAACAAACAAAACATAACCAAAATAAGCAAAGAAATAAATGTAGAAATAAGAAAACATAGACATGCGATGAGAACAAAATCACTACAATTCCACATAACAAAATCAGGCGGAATCAAGAGTGCGTGGAAAGAACTTTAAGAAAATACAAATTGGATTATTAACGTAACACATCATAAAACTAAAAAACATAAATCTAAAAGAAACGAAATATTAAATACAGCGACCGATTTCTATCGTGATCTTTATCATGACGACCAAATCACACCAACTACAAGCAACGAGACAGTTACAAATACCGAAGAAGAACCTGTGCCAAATATACTAAGAGACGAAGTTGTCAAAGCCATAAAATCATAGAAGAGAGAGAAAACACCAGGTAAAGATAACATTTCTAATGAACTTTTAATTGGACTATCTGAAACTATTTTAAACACAATTACAGACCTCTTTAATGAAATTTTATCAACTGAATATAATACTCCTTCAATGGACCACGTCCACTATAATTTTACTTCACAAGAAAGGGAGAACAGATGACGTCTCGAACTACAGACCTATCTCGTTAATGTCTAATATATACAAGATCTTCTCCAGGATATTGCTAGAGCGACTAACAAAGACCTTAGACGAAAATCAGCCAAAAGAACAGGCAGGGTTTCGAAGTGGATTCTCAACCATCGACCACATTCATACTATCAAACAAATTATCCAAAAATGCAATGAATATGGAATAAACTATTACTTAGCTTTCATAGACTACAACAAAGCATTTGACTCGCTTAAACATGAAAAAATATGGGAAGCCCTTACCTCACAAGGGGTTAATAATAAATACATTCGTATATCAAAGAACACATACGAAAATATGCAAGCAAAAATACGCACAGAAAAAGTAGGAGAATCTTTCCCCATTAAACGGGGAGTTAGACAGGGAGACCCTTTGTCACCCAAACTTTTCTCGGCAACCCTAGAGCACGTATTTCGACAGCTCGAATGGAATGAATATGGTTTAAATGTAAATGGAGTATTACTGAACCATCTCAGATTCGCCGATGACCTCATACTAATATGTGGAGATCCAAAGACCCTACAGAGTATGATTGAACAACTGGTATACGAAAGCGAAAAGGTGGGACTATCGATGAACACCAGTAAAACAAAACTGATGACAAACCACGTCAAAACGCCTGTTAGACCCGACAACGTTACTGAACTGGAATATGTAAACGAGTACGAGGCGCTCGTACCGCAGTGCGACCGCGGTGTTCTTACTGATCACCAAGGTTAAGCAGCGTTCGACTCGGTCGGCCTGAGATGGGTGACCGTTTGTGGCATTTTCAAATTCGAGCGTCTCCGTGCTTCGGAAGGCACGTTAAGCCGTTGGTCCCGGCTACCACTTAATGTGGTAGTCGTTACGCCGAGTTGAAAGCCTTAAAGGCGGCTTGATAAGTTCCAACAGCAGGTGGCCACAAACCTGCCTTCACCAATCCGCACTGGGTCCGCGTGGTGGAGTATGACCTAATCTCTCTCACCTCGATTAGCGAGAGAAGGCCTTTGTCCAGCAGTGGGCAGTATAGGCTGATATTATTATTATTATATACATATCTGGGCCAAATAATATCTCCCACAGACCTCACAACAAAAGAAATCCAAAATAGAATAAACATAGGATGGAAGAGATATTGGGCTCTAAAAGATATCATGAAAAGCTCTGATATACCTATCGAAAGAAAAAAGAAAATATTTAATACATGCATCCTACCAAGCATGACCTACGGATGTCAGACATGTAGTTGTACAAAGAAAAATATTAAATCACTAGAAACTTGCCAACACAGAATGGAAAGAAGCATACTCAACATAAAACTAAAAGATAAAATTCGATTAAAAACAATCAGAAAACAAACTGAGATTATAGATATAAAATACAGAATCAAACAACTGAAATGGAAATGGTCAGGACATCTGATAAGAAGAAATACAGAAAAGTGGGCTAAAGAAGTGATAGAATGGTGTCCTAGACATAAAAAGAGAAGTAAAGGCAGACAACATCGAAGATGGGAAGATGATATTAAGAAGATTGCAGGAACATGTTGGACAAGGAAAGCACGGGATAGATGGTTGTGGAGAACACTTGGGGAGGCCTATGCTGAAGAGTAAGACAATCAAGAAACCGGTGTCTAATATAAATATTATTATTTACATTTATTTTCACAAACATCCTTTCTCTATAGTACTAAGTAGTAATAAGATGAATAAATGTAACTTATAGTTACATTTATTCGATTCGATTCGATTCGATTCGCATCGCTTTGTGATCACGAGGTCCTGGGTTCAAATCCTAGGTCGGACAAATGAAGTTTTTCGAACGAAAAATTCCCAGTATGAGTCCGGAGTCTGGAACTGTGCCCGGTATATGGCAATAGGCTCGCCCCCTATTACATGGGACCTAACATCGTCGGCGAAACGTGGGTGTACTCAGTACACCTCTGCCACCCCCTCTGGGGACTATAGGCGTGACGGTGCTATTATTATTATTATTATATTCTAGTTGAGATTCACGGGCTTTACCCGGACCTTTGAAAGGCTTGCATGGGGACATGGGTCCAACACGTAGAGGCCCTTTGCGAGAAGTTAATGTTATGTAAGCCACCTGCTGAGATCACTTGCTGAAAATGAAGAAACATAACCAGCGAACTGACCCCGGCAGGTGCCAGGACTATTGTAAATTATGGAAAGAAAACAAGGGCTATGCAAATGAGGTTTGATGGACAAAAACTGGACTATTTCAAAGGGGACGGACACCGGCCATAATTAGTGATACCTAATTACCCGTGGCCGGCGGTGACTCGCCGCTTACTAGATGGGCCCTCAAACGATCGTCCTAGGACAACTGAGGGCAACACCGGTGTGAGCGGCTCAGGGGTGTAGAGAGGTGTGCTGCGCTTTCTCCGAAGTTACTCGCGGCGTTATGCCCTTTAACACTTCCACCCCTGGAGTACATCGATGTAGGAACGCATTATCTTCCTACGTCGATATAGCTCTCACGGCTCCTCTCTGGACGGCCAATTAGGGCTAGCCAGAGCCGAGAGTCCTGCGGGCACCCTTCGGTTTCCACTCGACCGACGAAGACACGCCGAGTTGGGGGCCCTGACCGACTCTCTGAAGCACTCGGGTCCGTGGTGTCGTTACTCACCAACAGCTCGCCACAAGCTGCCCTGCGCCTTATTATTAATATTCTGATTAGTTCTATGGCAGCGTACCTATAGGATTGACGTAATACCCATAATATCTCAATCTACGCATTCGTATTTTTTATTTATTTATTTAATTCTTCTTGCACTATTGGTACAAAGGCGGACTTAATGCCTGAGACATTATCTACCAGTCTACCTTAGGGTGATGCAGAAACGAGTGAAGTAGGTGCAGAACCATAGACCCAAATAAAAATTTAGAGGAATATATGTTACATATATATAATTCTATCTATCTATCTATCTATATCATCACGCCAGCTCCTATCTCAAAAATTCTGACTTGTGTGAACAACCTAAAAGGGGGCTTAATGAGTGAAAACCATTCAATTTTTAAATGCCACTGATTTCCACAGAACAAGCGGCAGTCAGTCAATTCTGAACTCAAAATCAAAAACCCAAAATTCTTTAGGCGCGCATCTATGCGACAAGTACCCCCAACCTACGTTGTCTGTAGCTATATAATTATAACGTTAAAATCTTTTTGTTAACGGAAAACTTCACTTGAAGACAAATGAATAAATCAATAGGATTATGTCTGATCCCTATGTAATAAGCCATTAAACCTTTAACGTGTTTTATTTTTATAATAGCAATTCAATTTTCTGAGTTCTGCTAAAGAGAATCTAAAGCTTTCTTCGTAAGGGTTGTTGATGGAGTAAGTTATTTTTAGCACGTCCCTAAAAGGTTACCTAAAGGTGAAATATCAGAAATACAGTCGTACAAGGATTTTTTGGCCCGCCAAAATAGGAACAAGCGCTGTCATCAAGTGAAATGTCACTTCATGACAGTCACAGTGATGCCGTTTGCTATAAAATTTATCAAAGTTTTTTTTACAAGCTTTTATTTAACTTGCTATGTTTGTCTGTCTGTCTTTCTGCCTTTCCGGTTCAAAGAAGGAAGCCATAGAAACTCCTCAACTTAGTAATATCTTTGTTGTGTTTTTGCTATAGCAAAAAATACTTTAAAAGCAAGCCTTTATAAAGGCTTGCTTTTAGAAAGGTCTTTTTAAATTAAATTTATTTAATTAGTAACAATGCGGACCCACCTGTTAAAATATCTCCTTGGAAGAAGGAAAATTTTACTAAATGTTAGCCCTACTTTCACACCAAAGGTTGACAATGTCAACTATGAGCCAAAAGATCCTTGTAGAACTATTGGTAAAGTGCGTTTAAAAAAAACAGCATTTGATATGCATACCTTAAATTATATTTTCTGAACGTCTCACATGCTTTTGCCTTGAAGCCTCGTTATTTTGACTTTAAATTTCAAATTTAACAGTAAAAATGACTGCGCTTGCTTAAAAAAACCCGAATATATATAGCATGATTCATATTTGTAAGTAAACACATTTTTTTGGTAAAGTTTTATCCAATTTACTTCCTTTTGTTGACTTTATTATTAACCATTATATTAGCCGATATGAGACGTTCGTAGGGCTGTAGTACATCAGTATCTGTAGTGACAACTAAGGTTTAACAGCGATGGTTTCGGTTAGACGGAGATTAGTGACCGTTTGTTGCATTTCCTTTTTCGAGGATCTCTGCTTCGGAAGGCACGTTACAGCATTGTTTCCAGTAACCACTGCATTTAGTTGGAAGTTTAATAGCTATGGGTGCCTTAGTAAGTTCCAACAACACGTGGCCGCAATCCTGCCTCCGCCAATCCGCGCTGGGTCTGCGGTGGCGCATGACCTAATCTGTTCTACCTCGGTTTGAGAGAGAAGGCGTTTGCCCTGCAGTGGAACACACTAGGTTAGCATAAAAAATCGTGTTGTCAAACAGACTGATTGAGATAAAATCGAAGATTTGGCGCAGTGGTTAAGAGCTTAAGCCGCTCGGCGCACTGACAGCTAGTCACGAGTTCGGTTCCCGCACTGGATAAATCTTTGTATGACCGTGCGTTTAAAAAAAACAGCATTTGATATGCATACCTTAAATTATATTTTCTGAACGTCTCACATGCTTTTGCCTTGAAGCCTCTTTATTTTGACTTTAAATTTCAAATTTAACAGTAAAAATGACTGCGCTTGCTTAAAAAAACCCGAATATATATAGCATGATTCATATTTGTAAGTAAACACATTTTTTTGGTAAAGTTTTATCCAATTTACTTCCTTTTGTTGACTTTATTATTAACCATTATATTAGCCGATATGAGACGTTCGTAGGGCTGTAGTACATCAGTATCTGTAGTGACAACTAAGGTTTAACAGCGATGGTTTCGGTTAGACGGAGATTAGTGACCGTTTGTTGCATTTCCTTTTTCGAGGATCTCTGCTTCGGAAGGCACGTTACAGCATTGTTTCCAGTAACCACTGCATTTAGTTGGAAGTTTAATAGCTATGGGTGCCTTAGTAAGTTCCAACAACACGTGGCCGCAATCCTGCCTCCGCCAATCCGCGCTGGGTCTGCGGTGGCGCATGACCTAATCTGTTCTACCTCGGTTTAAGAGAGAAGGCGTTTGCCCTGCAGTGGAACACACTAGGTTAGCATAAAAAATCGTGTTGTCAAACAGACTGATTGAGATAAAATCGAAGATTTGGCGCAGTGGTTAAGAGCTTAAGCCGCTCGGCGCACTGACAGCTAGTCACGAGTTCGGTTCCCGCACTGGATAAATCTTTGTATGACCCACGATTATTGGTTTCGGTCTGGGTATTCGTATATGTAAAACTTAATGTTTGCCAACGCACCCACGACAGAAATAAAAGCTAGCATAAGGCTACGTTTAAAAAAAATTCAAGACGGTATAATTTCCTGTTCCTTTTGAAATGAAATATTTTGGTAAAAATTCAAATTTTATACGTTAATCCACTTAAACTTTACCTATTTTTTTCTCTAATTTTGACATCCACAGGGAGTAAGTATGACTGGCGCTATCAAGTAACTAAAGATACCGAAAACACACACAAACACCATCAAACCTTTATTCCTCAAGCGGGGCTGGCAGAGGTGAACTATGGACACCCATTTTTCGTCGAAAATGTTCCGAAAATATTCGAGCAAAATACCACACACCGGTTTAATAAATAGATTTAACAATGCCTTATAAAATGTCGTAACTCATTTTCACCACTAAATACTTGGGCACATACGCCAGGCAAAGCCGACGGGATGCGGGTACTTCTAATGTACTGAACTATACAGGCCGGCAGGCTATCTTACCGATATCGGATTTTTGGATTTATTTTAGCGACATTTATTAGTCTCAACTATCAAAGCTATCGATTTATGACAGCGACAGAAATCGATCGCTTTGACAGAAAATACTACAAAATGTACCTAATTTCATTAAAATAAATTCTATAAGACTATCAACCGAAATCGGTAAGATAGCGATTGTGATTAATGTCGAAGCTGCAGGCCTAGGAGGTGACACACAGTTCGGCGTGGCGGCCTCGTGTCGCATCAAGCCGAACAGTGTGTCTTAACCTGTATAGTTCAGTATATGACAACTACCACTACGCTACCACACACGTTTCGTCGACTTCGCTTCGCCATCCCATCCCATCGGTTATGTGCCATAGGCTTAATAAACACATAAAGGTGGCATTGTATTTCGTGAATTACGTCACATTCTAAAACAAACAAAATATTTTTATTGAAGAATTAAAATATTCTTTTCTCGGTTCAATGGGTATTATGAAAGCTTCCAGAGTATTGCCGCGTCAGTGTAATCTGTATAACAAAGTTTTGAACTTTTTACGATTTGTTCTAGACAGACTATTTATATTTAAACTGGTTTATGAAAACACGAGAACATTGGAAGCCATTTATTTATTGGGCATATCAACACTGCAAATCTTTACTACATTTCATAGAAGAGGAAATAACTAGTGTTTACATCCAATATAGACGAATGCACAACATTACGAAGAAAAGTAAGGATTATAAACAGCGAATGGTTTAGAAATGCTAAGACAATGAAAATATTGGGATGTCAGAATACAAAATAACGAGAAAACATGTTTAAAAGTCTACAATATAACAAATAAAAATAAGCAAATTGGCTATGTCAAAATCAGAGAATTTCAGAATATATATAATTATTGTAATTAATGTTACTTTGTATTTAGCAAAACAATGTTAATTATTAAATAGATATAAAGCGGAATATTAGTTTACACGTGATTTAGTACCTTTTTCCTGAATGACGTGGGGTGGTCGTGAAATATGTCCAAATCGAGTAGTTGATGACAGTTGTTGTAAGAAGTGGTTAGCCTCGCAATGGGCGAGTTACCGCCAAGCTTCGTTTGAAATCAAGGTACATTAAAGAAAGACTTACATTTAATACGAGCATTAATTTTAGGCACACAAAGCTCAATACGATCTAATAGCTCCCGACATTGCAACGATCCATTCACTAGACTTTGAAGGAATATTAGTTCCGCATTTTTATATGTTGCCACAAGGTGACTATGCCAAGGATAGAAAGTCTTTCCTCATACGAGGATCGGCTATTCACTTGTGGGGTAATATAAGCTAGATGCTTAGTAAACGAACGCTGGAGCGATTAGATACGCTTAGAGTGCACTACCTAGGATGGGTTCCAGATAACGCTGGCAAACTCCAAGCCACTCCGTACTAATGTTTTAAATAACAGTATTTTGGATTCTGTATATCTGAAGTCTTTTGTGTTGCGTTTGATGAACCCTAGCGTTCTGGAGGCCTTGTTTATGATAAAGTTATAATTTATTTATTTATTTATTTATTTTTAGGAAAGCTTACAGACTAATAATACAGATGAGATAAAAACATAAACATATTACAAATTGCTAATAACAAGCTTGCACATTTAGCATCTACATAATTCAGTCGCAACTACAAACAAACCAGGCTGAAACTTAATAAGAATTAGAACTAGTAAGGTTTAAATAATAAAAAATATTCTTATGATTTATAGATACAAATATGACAAGTAAGAACATTCACAAAAAGAACTTCACCAGGGCAACTAGATAGGTTGAACTAAAAGCTAACGCTGGTCGCTATCTACAAAAAACTCGGTACTCATACGTTTTCTAATTGAACTCGAGCTGGTACAAAAGAGGTCTAACCCCAATTGTAACGACAGGGAATTAAAGCTGGCTGCGCTACGCAAGAAATACGCATTTCGTCTATAATTCGAAGAGAACAAGTGCACATTTAACAAGGGACGCTGTCTAAGACCTAATTGATTAGTACGAAGTACTATATTAGCGAGAAGTTCAGGGCAATCTATTGAACCGTTAGCGATACCTACCAGGAAACAAATGTCATTCACGGTGCGCCTGTGCTCCAGTGGCAGAAAATGATATCGTTTACACCGATAATAATAATCAATAGATTGGCATTGAGCTTTGAAATCCAAGTACCGTAGGAACTTTTTTTGGATATTTTCAATACGAGATTTATAAATTTGGTACTGTGGATTCCACACTTGGGAGGCATACTCAAGGTGACTACGTACGTAGGAACAGTATAATATCTTAATGGTTTTTAGAGATCGAAAGCAGGCCGAAGTTCGTAAAATAAAACCGAGAGCTTTTGACGCCTTATTGACGATGTGATCAGTATGCTTATCAAAAAGGAGTTTACTGTCAAAAATGACACCAAGATCCTTGATATGAGTTACTTTGTTAATTCTTTGGCGGTTTAGAGTATATCCACACCCGATGTTATTATTTTGGCGCGAGAATGTTATGTAGGCACATTTAGATATATTTAATTGTAATTTATTTTGTGTGCAGTAATTTGCAAATATATTAAGATCATTTTGCAGTTGTACTGACTCAGAGGTATTAGTGATTCTTTTGAAAATTTTCATATCATCAGCGTATAATAATATATATGAATGTTTAAAGCAGGATTTGATATCTGCAATAAATATAGTAAATAGCAAGGGACCTAATAACGATCCTTGCGGCACTCCAGAGGGGATAGAGCACCAGCCAGAGGTATAGCCGTGCAAGACTACTGCCTGCGTTCGATTCTCTATGTATGAACTAAACCAACGATATAAGTTGCCATGTATCCCGGTCGCCATTAACTTCTGCAGAAGCACGTGATGATCAATACTATCAAAACATTTGCTGTACTCGGTGTAAACGACATCAACCTGAGAGCCTTGATCCATACCCTTAGAGATGAAGTCATGTGCCAAGATTAAGTTTGACGTGGTAGATCGTCTACGGAGAAACCCGTGCTGCTCATCACCAAAAGTGTTTTGGATAGCTGAATATACTTGATTGTATACAATTCGTTCTAGGATTTTGGCAAATAGGCATAACTTGGATATGGGGCGATAGTTTTCGACCATACTTTTATCTCCTTTCTTTAGCACTGGCGTTACGAAAGCGGATTTCCAGATTTGTGGAACTACACCCTCCGTTACAGATCTTCTAAACAGTATGCAGACAGGCAATACAAGGCTTTCGGCTGACTCTACAATAAATAATGGTGGAATATCATCGGGACCCCCAGATTTAGAAAGGTCTAGAGCCTTCAATAACTTTTGGACTTCGTCAGTACAAATGTGTATGGAACTAATGTAGTTTATTCCCGAATTGACATTTACAGAGTGAGACGGATCATAAGTTGCGGCACTTGGGTCTTGGAAGGTTGATTTGAAATATTGTGCGAATAAGTTACTAATTTCTACACCAGTGTCAGCCGACATATCGCCATATCTTAATACTTTAGGAAACGCAGACTCGCTTTTTTTACTTTTAATAAAGGTCCAAAAAGCCTTTGGATTACTTCTAATTGAGGATTCTATTTGTTCAATATAGCCGTTAAAACAATCTTGTTCAAGCTGAACAGCTCTGCTACGAAGCAAGGAGAATGATTAATAATCGCATAGATTGCCATACAATTTGTACTTCCGATGGTATTCCTTTTTTCCTTTAAGAGTTTAATTAATGCCGAAGTATACCAGAGAGGATGAGATGAGTGGCGTATTGACTTTACTGGAATAAATTTATCTCTTATGTCATAAAGTTTCTTATAAAAAAGTGTAACCGCATGATCTAATGATTCAGTGCATAGGAACGTGTTCCAGTTAACCTGGTCTAACTCAGATTTTATGGCCACATAGTCACCTTTATTGTATAGGTATTTGGCAGACACTTTTTCCTCGAGTTTATGTATTTCAACGAATTCTGCACAGATACTCAGGGGTTTGTGGTGCAAGTCCACCGGTATCGCTAATGGTGTGCAACTTTCAGTAACAGTGAGAGGGCTATTAGAGTAAATCAGATCCAGAAGTCTATCATTCACATTTCGTATATTATTATACTGAATTAAGCTACAGGTGTCGACTGTGTCCATAAATTCGGTTATGTATTGGCAGGAAAAGTTTGAAGGCAAAAGATCACCACCGTTCACCGGCACGATCCAATCGACTTGATTGCCAAAGTTAAAGTCGCCTAATATAATGAATTTATCTAATATATGTGTAAGCATTAAGTGATTAAGTCTGGTGGTAAAGTTTTGTAATTGAGTACCATAAGAATTACCTGAGTGTTCCTTACACAAATAGAGAGCACAAAGATGCACATTATAAGTCACGGCCGGCCTAGACTTCTTCAGCACAATAGTGACCCAGATATCCTCTGCGGAACTTCCCCAATCGCACCTCTCAATCACGGTCAGATCTCTCCGGACTGCAATTAAAACACCACCGCCCCGCGACTGCGATGTCCGACTATAATCGCGATCCCGTCGCCATACCACATAGCGTTTATCGAACAATTCACTACTACATACACTGTCCACCAACCAAGTTTCCGTGAGAACAATTATATCAAAAGAATTCAAACTTATATTTCTAAATAAATTATGTGTCTTAGTACGTAATCCACGGACATTTTGGTAATATATACTCAGCGGAGTCATTTATATTTAATTTTCATTATGACTGTATAAAATAAAACAAGACAATACCGAGAAAAGTAATATAGATAAGGATAATTCAAATAATCCGAGTAATAAAAGTAGTAAAACATTAAACAGTAGCAGGTAGTTAATAAAAACTTGCCGGTATTTGAGACACAGTGCGAGACACAGTGCCCGTCAATGAGCGAACATCGAAATGGCAGCGCTAATGACTTATGAATAGGAACAATAGAATGCCCATTCAATATCAGTGAGTAGTAATTAGTCATAACACATATTAGTTGGTACATGAGAATCGACCTTAAAGCGTAAGTATTTAGATTTAAAATTGTGGGATGTAGATCAAAAATGGATGGATAACAAATAGATAAGATAACAAAAGACACAGTAAATTGGCACAGGGATAGATGTAACACGCGAGTAGCACAGTTTGACCAGCGATTCTCAAACCTCAAACCAACAGCCACCCTGATGAGCAATTTAAAATAATAACTAACGTAAAGGCGTATATGAAAAAACAATGAAACAAAACACAAATATGAATTCACATAGGGCATCATACGATTTTTAAAAGGTCTTTTTCCGATTTCACCAGCACTACGTGGGATGCGTCGTTTTTTCTTACGTGAATTTTCGCGTGTTTCACCCAGACATAGCGAAAATTATTATCTAATATAGGATAAAGCTTAATTTGGAGTCTAAAATGACCCCAAGATCGCGAACCTCAGGCACAAGTGCAACTTTATCGTTATTGATGAAATACTGAATACTGAATTTTTAATGAAATAACCTTTCCTTAAACGAGAAGTATTCTATTTTGATAAGATTTTGATGAGTGTGTTTAAATTACCATAATATCATTTGATTGTAGAATCAGAAGCTTTAATTTTTCCCACCGTCATAAACCTGTAGAATATTAGGGGAATTTGACATAATTTTCAAATTGATACTTCTATCCGTTCCCGAGAATTAGAGTCTTTACTACTCGTATTGGACATATAGATATGCAGATGAATAACATTCCGTTTTTACTGATTGAAGTACGGAACCCTAAAAAGTAATCCGCGACTTCTTTCTGTAGTTTTCTACTTTAATGTTATTATAAAAGGTAGATTTCATCGCGGTTTTTAAGTTCCCGTCGTTTGTAGTGCTTTGCACGACCCATTGATTCATGGGAGGAACGCGATAAAAACCGAAAAAAGTTATATTTCATGTATAATATTCGCGTAAACAATAAAACTCAACTGCTTAATCGTAAATGTTTTTTATTTAAATATCTTAGTAAACTATAAGTCTTATTCTCACTACGTACCTTAAAAGGGTAGGCAGTGACTTAAACTCGCCAAATTCAACAATTCAAACATACCTCTTTGGCTTTATCTACATTCATACATCTCATGAATTCGCGTTGATTATACAACGTGTAACGTAATTAATTAACGCAATTAATTCACGCAAGTCCTGTAAGTGGTTTGTTCTAAACCGGCAACTGAATCGATTCCAATTATTTTTAAAGTATGTTACATATTTTAATTATCAAAAATTGTTGATACTGGTTTTTTTTTTTTTTTTTTTTTTTTTTTTTTTTTTTTTTTTTTTTTTTTTTTACGTAATTAATTAACGCAATTAATTCACGCAAGTCCTGTAAGTGGTTTGTCCTAAACCGGCAACTGAATCGATTCCAATTATTTTTAAAGTATGTTACATATTTTAATTATCAAAAATTGTTGATACTGGTTCCATTCGCTGTAGTAAAATTAATGACTATTTAAAGCATACGTATACGTGTTAGAAATGTATTTAAAATAGCCGTACGTATACCTCAAAATGCACCCTAAAGTACAGGTGTCGCGGTTAATTTAGATACCAAAGAGCTTAAGAAAATGGTAGAAAACACCTTAAAATTATTATTTTTTTATTTTAAGTCTTTCCCCTCCTTAATGAAGGCGTATCCAAGATATACAAACCCATTCACTTGCTCCAGCACACCGTTAACAACCATAATCCTTATTTAATAATACTTTGACTTTAACAAGATCTTTTCAAAAATAAGATTTTATAGTGAAAACGCTATGGCCTCCTTCCGGCTTAATCATTTGACTCTGGGCGCCATTTTGATGTATAGTACTTGTCATTGCCATTTCAAAGATTCTCAACACGAGGGGTTTTTGGTCGGCTTTGGCGGGAAGTCCAAGAGTGATGTTGTCAATTTGTTTTAATTTCCAACGTTTTGGAATGTTGGTTTGGAATGTGTAATGTTGGTGGAATATAATCCATTATGTATTCTTATATGTGCACGAGTGAAGGCAATTGTACCAAAGTGATAAAATGTGCCTTTTCGATTTCCCTCGAAACGGCCGTCGCAGGTGGTATGTAAAGAATCCATCGCTTTACTATCCAGGGTGGGGCAATTCATCAATTTCATAAACATTCTTATCATCGAGTTCATCGGGGAGTTGAATTAATTTTGAAGTAAATATTCGTAATAGTGTCAAAGACACTGGCAAAATAGGCCACGTCGAGATGCCATAAACATAAAAAAAAATCACGAGGGTAACCCCTCGTTGTGTAATTGATATCTTCATATGGTCACCCTCCGTCTCTATTATCAGACCAGCTACATGGTACCATATTGCATTGTCACCGAACTTACATACGTATGCCAAATTTCAGCACAATCGGATAACCGCAAGCGCTTTAAAAATGGATCTCAAAATTTGAACCGGAAAGACAGACATACGAGGAGTGAAAATTAATAAAAGCTTGTAAATAGATGCAGATCGCAACTTTTTAGGAACCATTTTTTCCTAAATCCGTTTCCCACTTTTAAATGAAAGAAGGAAGGGGAGGCCTTTGCCCAGCAGTGGGCTTATAATAATAATATTATCACGTTGTTTTCCTTAAACGCAATTAAATAGCTTAGTCCTGTTAGCGCGTAACCCGCTCCTCATACTGAACAGAATAGTCGCGGGTTCGATCCCCGATCGCGGGACAAATCTTTGTGTGATCCATAAAGCTTTGTTTCCGGCTGAGTGTTTGTGAATTTCATGTTTTTAATTACACCAAGGGCACAGGCATAAATATAATTCCAAGTGTGGGACGTAATTTAAAAAAAATATAGAAATGTTGTAAACAAAACGACGAAACATGTTATAAGTATGGGGTCAAGAACGTGCAATCAATTTGCTGTTAATTCAATTAAATGCATTTGTGATAAGTATTTGTACTTCTTGCGAAAAAATATTTAGAGAAAAATTCGCGATGCGACGGCCGTCTTTATTTTAGAATTGTCTATTAAAATTTGTGTTCTAAGTTTAAATCCACAATAAATTTTATTTGTCACATAATTTTCCAATATTAAATTCAATCTAAAACTGGTTCACAGCTGATTTCTTTTTTAAATGACCGATATTAATATTAAAATAAAAATCAATAACAAAAAACATCAAATAATACGAAAATAAAAATAGAATAAAATACCGTTATTTCCCTTTTTCCCCTAAGCAGACATAGAAGAAGGTACACCCACATTTCGCTGGCATTGTTAGGTACGCCGTTGTAATAGGGGGCGAGCCTATTGCAATTAAACCGGGCATAATTCCAGATTACGGATTGCTATCGAGACTTTTTCGATAGATAATTTTTAACAACATTATGTTTAACCTCGGATTCGAATTAAGAACCTCGACATCGCCAGCCGCACCACGCGCCACAAGGCAAACAATGCAGTGAATTTATAAATAATTTGATATTCACTTACCATTTAATAAACAGGATGACATTTTTTTAAGTCGACGTTCAAATATTATTTGTGTAGGCAGCACTTCCAAAAGTCGAAATTATTACATTTATTATATCTACCACGGAATCGGAATGCGGCCGGCGGGATCCGGCGAGAAATTCAACGGCCTAATGAATTAAGTTGTTTATTTAACCGGCTTTTTTCGTCAAATATTTTTTAAATCATATTTTTTTGCAAATATTTAAGTTGATTTGTTCGACTAGTTTTTTTGTTAATTTGTTCTTAAATATTTAATACAGAAACTTGTTTTTGTTTTAGTGATATTTTTTGGAACTGCCGCTTGAGGAGCTGCTCGGTCTATAATTAGAACTTGTTTTAAGGTTTTGCCGTGTACAGGACACGATCGTTCCCGTTGGATAACTGAGCGCGAATGATGGACTGCAGTGTTTGACGTACTCTATTGCAGACGAGACACTTTCGCGATTGACGCTTAGACTTAGTTCACAGGATCACTCTTCTATCCTCTATCAGTGTGAGAGAGAGGCCGCTATATGTAAAAGTGAGAAGTTGGAAATGCTTCTTTTTTCAAAGTATAATACTATCTCTCTGGCTGTCAGTCTAATCGTGTAGCCTCCATCTTAATTCCTTGGGACTTGGCGACCTCTAGAGAAGGGTAGCGAAAAAGTTATTTCAATTGAAATTATATTTTTATAGCGATAAAGTTCAGTTTTTAATAAAGTTATTCTAGCATGTTGAGGGGGCGATTCTACTAAAAAAATGTTAAGGACTGATTTTTCAATCATCAAGTATTATAGTATATAGTAAAGCGTTCGTAGCGCTCCAACCGCGGTGTTCTTACCGATTACCAAGGTTAAGCAGCGTTTGATACGGTTGAGCTGAGATCGGTCACCGGTTGTAGCATTTAACTATTCGAGCATCTCCGTGCTTCGGAAGGTATGCTAAGCCGTTGGCGCCAGCTAGCACTTAATGTGGTGGTCGTTACGCCAAGTTGGAAGACTTAAAGGAGGCTTGATAAGTTTCAACAGCAGGTGGCCACCAACCTGCTTCCGCCCATCCGCACTGGGTCCGCGTGATGAAGTATGACCTCTCTCACGTCGATTTTTGAGAGAAGGCTTTTGTCCAGCAGTGGGCAGTATAGGCTGATATTATAAATAGTACATATGTTTCAGGATAAAATATGAACGAGTTCAAAGCAACACTTTTTTTGAATAAAAGAGTTTATTGTTTTACTTTGATATTACGTCAGGTTACAATTTGAGAAGAAAGCGACCTACGCACTGTTCACTGGAGTAGTCGCGGGTTCGAACCCGGCACGGGAAAAATCGTTGTGTGGCCCACAAATGTTTTTTCGCTCCTAGTGTTAGTGTACATTTGTATAATCCTGACTTATTCGTAACGTAATACAAAATAAAAATATTTCATTTTGCACAGGTTATTCTAGTAGATTTTATTTATTTATTTATTAGGCTCACAAAACAAATTACAGTCCGAAAGTTAACAGTGTTTGATCGTCCATATTTCAAGCTAGACTATAATTCTAACTATGTATGTGGTCACAGAAAGTTCTAAATTTCAACAATAAAAGGGAGGGTTAGTTGAGTTCATTAAATCTAAGGTTAGTAATATTTTTTATTGCTATTGTTTAGATTATACCTAATCTTATTTAACAAATACCTAAAAGAGAAACAATAAATTAGTTTACTTTGATACGGAAATTAAGAGTGGGGTCGATAAATAATTTTATAAATATTATTTTTTAATTTAGGCAGACTGTTACTAAAAATGTCCAAAGAACAATGTGCACAAACTGTGTCGTTATAAAGGCGGGACATCCTAGTAAGAGGATTATAGAACGATGTGTTATTTTTATAAATATTCAAGGAAAACAGCACGGGCAGGCTTACGAGATCTATAACGTGTATTAAAATTAAGTTGAGAAATAAGGGCAGGGGAATCAATATAGGAGTGAATTATTTTATAAAGGCAGATTAATTCATCGCATTTGCGCCCAAAAGCTAGAAAGGGCATTTTGAATTTATCTAATCTTGCAGCATAGGACCTACATTCACGACCGACTCCTAACCTATAGCAAATAACATTTAAGAACTTTTTTTGTACCTTCTCTATCCTATTACTATAGAATTCATAATATGGAGACCAAATAATAGACCCATAATCTAAGAGGCTTCTGATGAGAGAATAGTTTAAATGGATTAAGGTTTGTTGGTTTTTGAAAACTTTAGTGGTTCGAGAAATAAAACCTAAAAATTACATACATTTTATCATAGTGAGCATGAAATGTTAATTTTTCATCAAAATACACTCCTAGGTCTTTAACAATAGTATTGCGTTGCAGTAATGAGTTATTAAGCGTGTAAATTAAGCAACCTCTTTTGTTTTTTAGTCGTGAATGAAATAACTGAACATTTATTGACGTTCAAAAATATTTGATTTAAAGCACACCAAGTAGATACAGCTGATAAATTTTCTTGAAGAACGCAAGAGTCTTTGTAGTTTTTGATAATACTACTATATGATAATACTAGATCTTTAGGTCGTCAGCATATAGTAAGCATGGAACAGTAAGATGTTGGATTAAATCATTAATAAATATCGCGAAGAGAAGGGGCCCTAAATGCGAGCTCTGTGGTACGCCCGAGGTGACAATAATAGGCGTGGAGAGGTGGCCTCTAATACTTACAAGCTGACTTCTGTTAGGCAAATGTGAAATAAACCATCGTAGCAATTTACCGTCGATGCCACAGACCTCCAGCTTTTGACAAAGCAAAAGATGATCGACCTAATCAAATGCGTTGCTGAAATCTGTGTAAACCGAGTCTACTTGAATTCTGTTAACAAACGCACTACAAATATAGCTTTTATATTCCAATAGATTGCTCACGGTTGACCTGTTGGTGACAAAACCATGTTGAGCAGGAGTTGCTTAAAGTGGGAGTAAGGTGTATTGTAAATAACAGACTCAAACAATTTACCAAAGGCAGATAGTATACTTATAGGTCTATAGTTTTTACACTGATCCTTATCGCCTGATTTGTAAATAGGAATGATATGTCCCGTTTTCCATTGTGGGGGATATGTGCCAGAGCTGATAGATTTAATGTAAAGTATATGCCATGGTATACTAAATTCATCCCTACATTCCTTTATAAAGAAAGCAGGAATACCGTCAGGTCCGGCACCCTTATCACGATCAAGACTATTTATTTTATTTTTTATGATGCTCGTGTTGATATTAATATTTCTTAGACTAGCACCATGAAAAGAAGCCTTTGTAAAATTTGTCGACGGAATGTTAATATTTTCGAAAACTGAACCAAAGTAATCTGAGAACATTTCAGTTCTGGCTGTGCCGGCCTCGCGTTCGGTCGTGTCACTGCGCAGCCCACCCGTTCGCTATCTATCGCGCGTATTTAGTTTCGATCT
This sequence comes from Phalera bucephala, assembly GCA_905147815.2. Taxonomy (NCBI): domain Eukaryota; kingdom Metazoa; phylum Arthropoda; class Insecta; order Lepidoptera; family Notodontidae; genus Phalera; species Phalera bucephala. The sequence goes on from LR990612.1 coordinate 31,082,595, forward strand.
ATTTGCGTAGTAGGTCTCGCCCGCGCTTGCGTGATTACGTTTTTACATTTGCTCGCGCATATGTAATTGCGTCTTTGCATTTGGCTCGCGCGTAATTAATTACGTTAGTCGATAGGTGGACGCGCCGTTCTAACGACGGTCGGCCTTCCCGCGTTATCGTAACGGTTTTTTTTTGTACCTACGTAGTTCGTCTCGCCGCGCTTACGTGCTTACGTACTTGTGTAATTACGTATTTTCATTCACTCGAGCGTATGCAACTACGTCTTTGTGTGACTACGTCTGTGCGTTTCGCTCGCGCGTAACTAATTACGTGGGTCGATAGGTAGACGTGTCGTTCTAACGGCGCGGTCGACCTTTCCCGCGTTTTTTTTGTAACGGTTTTCCGTTAGGTTAGTGTTTGGTTTTAAAACCACGACTTTTTCCGGTCGTGGTAAGACTGGTGGACGCCTAACGGTGTCACTAAGCCAGTCTTGAGCGGGACCCGAGCGGTGGCCTCCCTCCTTCAGAGGGCAGCCAACTCGGAAGGGCTTGAGCTCTGGCCTTGGGGGCTTCCCTAGCCAGGGCTCTTGATTGCTCCAGGACCTTACCTACACCCATCCCGCCATCCTAGGGTTTGGTGCCTGCCCTTTCGCCCATAAGGCGAAAGGACACACCTGGTCTCCCCGGTGGTACCCCTCCCCCCGCCACCCGGTGGGGGAATCTGGGCACTATCGCCCGGGTTATAGGACCCATTAAGTCCACCCGCCCTGCCATTTCCCCTCAGGGAATGGCGGACGAGTTCTCGCCCGAGTTCGTCAGGGAGTTACTGAGATACGTCGCGGCGAACTGCCCGGACATCTTCCGACAGTTCTCCGCGACGTACTCGCCCGCTTCGCCCGACGCGACGCCCGCGCACGCGTCGCCCCCATCTCCCGCGCACCCCGCGCCTTCTGCGCGCCCCGTCTCTGCATGCGGGTCCGAGCCTCACTCGGACTCTGACATGGAGGTTGAGCTGGCGACTGCCCGCCGCGCAGCCCCCCCATCGTCACCTTCGTCATCGCCATCCTCGACGGAAAATGACTTTATTTCCATTTCTAATGGGAAGCGAGCGCGTAAACCGCGCGACTCGCCACCTCCGAAAATTCAAAAGGCCGGGAACGACGTCGTTCGTCCCGGCCCCTCCGCCCCTCAGCCGTCTCATAACGCGGCCGCGAGATCCTCCCCCTCGCGCGCCCCGCACGTCCGACTCTCACTCCCCCGCCGCTTGTCATTCAGGACAAAAGCGCCTGGGAGCGTATATCCAAGGCGATTTATAATCGCCAAATTACCTCCTCCTATGACGTCCTCGGACGACCATCGACGGCTATCTGCGTTCCTGCGATCTAACAAGATCGCTTACCATACGTATGCGTTAGAGGAGTAACGCGAACTTCGGGTGGTCTTTCGCGGTGTCCGTAAAGAGCTGGACACCGCCGTCATTAAGGAGGACCTTCTGTCCCAGGACCTTCCTGTGCGCCAGGTGTACAGGATGGTCAATGGCCGCTCTAAGGAGCCCTACGACATGGTGCTGGTCATCCTCGACCGCACCGAGTCCGGTCGTAAGGTATTTAATCTTACGGCCGTATGTCATATTTCTGGGCTCACAGTGGAGGCCCCCCGCAAACGTGGCACGCCCGGGCAGTTCCATAATTGCCAGCTCTACGGGCACTCTGCACGCAATTGTCACGCGCGCCCTCGGTGCGTGAAATGCATCGGGGACCACGCGACGTCCCAATGCACCCGCTCTAGGGAGACGGCGGTCGAGCCCCCCAGCTGCGTCCTCTGCGGCGCCAAGGGGTACACCGCGAATTATCGCGGTTGCCCCAAGGCCTGGAAGGGAAAACGCCGCACTAGGCGCGGCCGCCGCCGCCCTCGCGTGGATGCCCGCCCCCCTGCGCCCTCAGCGCCCCTCCCACCAGGGACCTTAACTCCCCGCGCTCCCGCGCCCCAGACGCTGAAGCCCCCCCCCCCTGCTTAGGCCGTCGCTCGGCGCTAACGCGTGGGTGAAGCCGCTTTCATACACCGCGGCCTCCCGCCCGCCAGTAAGCCCTGCCCGCGACTTCAATCCCAACCATCGACCAGACGTCCTGGACATGGCGCTTCTGAAGGGTGTTACCTTACGGTTGCACTCCTTAGAAGAGGTCCAGGAGCTCGACTCTGACCATCGATCTGTAGTCATGAGACTCGGTTCCCCCCCTTCCGCCCCTCAGCGACCCAAAAAGACTTCGGTGGATTGGCATGCACTAAGCACGGCCTTGGCGGATGCCGACCCTCCCCCCCTCCCCCTGAGCTCGGACTCCATCCCGTCCCCTCAGGACACCGATCAGGCCGTAGATGCCTTCACCGACCACATCCTATCGGCTGTCAGTCGATCATCTAAGCAAGTCCGGGCGGAAGATCTCAACCTCAACCGCTTTCGACTGCCGGACGATGTTAGGGATCTCATTCGTTCCAAGAATGCCTCAATCCGAGCGCACGACTCACCCACCGAAGCCAATCGGGCCCGGTTGCGCGCTTTACAACGTGAGGTAAAGCGTCGTGTCGCGGAGGTCCGGGAAGAACGATGGGGTGACTTCCTTGAGGGCCTCGCGCCATCGCACCTGGCCTACTGGCAGCTAGCGCGTAGCCTCAAAACCGACTCCACGACTGGCATGCCCCCGCTGTCCCACCCTTCAGGCGCACCCCCAGCCTTCGACGACGACGAAAAGGCCAAGCTTCTCGCCGACTCCCTCGAGAGCCAGTGCACCCCCAGCTCTCTGTCCGTCGACCAGTCCCACGTTGACGCGGTCGACAGGGAAGTCGAGCGCAGGGCATCCCTTCCCTCTGCCGATTCCTTACCTCCTATCACCCAAACGGAGGTCGAAGATCTCATTATGGGTTCAAAACCAAAAAAGCACCCGACTCTGACGGCATTTCGAATCGCATTCTGAAATGCCTGCCCGCCCAACTCATCTGCCTCTTAGTGGCCATATTGAACGCGGTCATGATGAACTGCACCCCGCTAAGTGGAAGGAAGAAGACATTCTCAAGCCCGGCATACCTCGTAATCTCCCCGCGAGCTACCGCCCTATCAGTCTTCTCAACCCCCTGGCTAAGGTCTACGAGCGCCTACTTCTGGCGCGGCTTGAAGACTTTGTAGTTTCCAGAGGTATCCTTATCGACGAGCAGTTCGGCTTTCGAGTGCTAGGTTGTCTCCAGTCGTTAATCTGCAAGCGGAGTAAAATGTCCCTTAGAAATAAGGTCACGCTTTACAAAACTTGCGTTCGACCATCATGACTTATGCGTGTGTTGTGTTCGGGCATTCGGCCCCCTCTCACATCGATAAACTCCAAGCGGTTCAAAGTCGTAGGAGCCCCCTGGTTCGTACGGAATGTCGATCTCCACTCCGATCTAGGTCTCGAACCTATTCGCGCCTATATTAAAAAGGCGACAACACGACACTTCGCGAACGCATCTACCCATGCGAATACGTTAATCGTAGCCGCCGCCGACTACGATGCCGGCTGCGACATGTTCTTACCGTTCCCCCCGATGCTTTGTCATCCATTCTTTCAGCTCAGAATACGGGCGACGACGACGTAGTCGTAGATCCCCTCCCATAGCCGGCGGTTGACCGGTGCACTTAGTAGTGCACCCCGTCCCCCCACAGCGACTATCCCAACCGAGGGCGCCTCTTCAAGGCGCCCTCGAGTATGTCGCCCCTTGCCCTTCTGGCTCGAGCGTAGTGGTTGCACGTTCGCCCTTAAGTCCGGTGAAGCTGTAAAAGCCTCGCGGCCAACAGCGTACTTCACTCACACACACACATTGAGAACATTTCACATATCTTATTTACATTAGAAGAAGAAGTGCTACCGTATTTCATAGTCATAGGAATAGAGCTGCTATCTTTTTTTTCTTTAATAAATCTCCAGAAATGTTTTATATTGTGCTTAATAGAGTTTTCCACGGACGATATGTAATTATTGTAGCTAATTGCTATTGTAGCTATTCATAAGACTTTTACACCGGGTTCGTAAGATATCAAAGTAATCGCGGGGATTTTTGAATTTTTATATCGCCTGTGATATTTAAGTTTCTCTTTTAAGGAACGAATTAAGGCCGGACTAAACCATGAAGGGTAACTATTTGATTTATTATTTATCATAGGGGTATATTTTTTATGTTGCCTTTCAATTTGTCATAAAATCTGCACAGAGCTACGCCTATATCAGCACAATCTAGTATATTTAACCAATTCACAGAATTTATCTCATTGCGAATTATATCAAAATCGCATTTATAAAAATTTGGTCTTTTTATTTTGCTATCCTTTATACACTTTTGAGTCACCTGCAAAAGAGGCATATCTATTAACAGCAGGGGGTGATGATTGTGTATACGACTAAGAATAAAAGCGCCGTAAACACACAGAAGCGACCGTTGATAGGACAAGATCTAAGAATCTATTATTATTATAGTTTGGTATATTATTAAATTGTTTAAAATTACATAGGGAAATAGTATCAAATAAAATTTCAAATTTAGGGTCACGTGTAGAAGTAGGTGTCATGTCTACTGTGTGGAGGGATTTTGACCAGTGTATATTTGGTGCATTAAAATCACCTATGCATATAATTTCAAAATTTTGTTTGCTTAGTAACTTACTTCTTTGCACATTATAATAGAAGGCCTTAAGTTTATCTATTTCTAAGTCTGGAGGTAGATAGCATATACATAAAACAATACTAGAACCAGTGAGAGTATCGATTTGAAGCCAAACATCCTCAACATAGCTCTCCCACCACTTTAAACGAGAAACAACGAGACTCTTATTAGGAATAACAGCAACTCCGCCTCCCTCACACTTCTTAATGCTTGTGGTTACAGATCACGTCTATAAACTGCATACCGAGAGTCAAGAAATTCTGAATCAAAAACACTATCATTGAAGTTGGTTTCTGTAAGACAAATTAAATCATAGTTGCTATTGAGGATATTTAAGTATAAATCCTTTAACTTACTCCTTACTCTATTGAGTAAGAGTACTCTATTGGGAGTACAAGAACGCGGCGAAACGATAATCGAACCCCACGGCGTGGGGCGCCGAAACCACAGGGGGCAGATGCTAGTCAACTTTCTGGAGTCGCAGGGGCTCTTCTTGATGAATTCGTTCTTTAAGAAGAAGCCTCATAGAAAGTGGACATGGCGAAGCCCCGACACTGTGACGAGGATCGAGATAGACTTCATTATGACTGACAGGAAGTCTATATTTAGAGACGTCTCCGTGATCAACAGGTATAATACCGGCAGCGATCACGGACTTGTCCGAGGCGCTCATATTTAGAGCGCCTCGGACATAAACTTCAAGGCCGAAAGGCGTCGCATGATGAGGTCTACTCTCAGACCTACTGCGCCTCAAATAGCTTTAGGGTCCGAAAAGTTCCAACTGGAGCTTCAAAATCATTTCGACCTGCTGGAAATCGAAGGCAATGTTGACGAGAAAACCGACACAGTGGTCAAAACGCTACAGGATGTGTCTCGAAGGGTGTTTCCCGGCAAAAGCGGTAACAGAGAGTCTAAACTCTCGCTCGAGACTCTCGAACTTATGAGGCAGAGACGGGAAATGTCATCCACGCAGGCGTCTTCGCCGGATGGGAGGAACCTCAACCGGAAGATCCGGAAGCTGGTGCGACGTGACCTCCGATGTTCCAACACCCGCACCATCGCGGCTGCGATTGAACAGAACAGAGGCACCAAAGTCTTCGCTCGCCAGCTAGGTAGATCCCATCTGACGAAACTTAATACAGCGGATGGCAAAACCGTGACCTCCAAGTTCGAGATACTCGAGGAAATTGAGAGTTTCTACAAAGACCTGTACGCATCAAGGATGGCTAAACCCTCGAGACCCAGCGCTGACGACCACAAAACCCCACTAGCACGCCACGATACGGAAGACATCCCTGATGTCAACCAGGACGAGGTCAGAGTGGCTCTCGAGCAGCTCAAAAATAACAAGTCGCCAGGCGATGACGGAATCACCACTGAGCTCCTAAAAGCAGGCGGGACTCCAATCCTGAAAAAGCTAGCGAGTCTCTTTAATTCCGTCATCCACCAGGGCTTAACACCTCAAGCGTGGAGCGGGAGTGCGGTGGTTCTGTTCTTCAAAAAATGTGACAAAACCTTGCTGAAGAACTACAGACCCATCTCACTCCTGAGCCACGTCTACAAGTTGTTCTCGACAGTACTCACAAACCGCCTCGCCAGAAGACTTGACGAGTTCCAGCCACCGGAACAAGCCGGGTTTCGAAAAAGCTACAGCACCGTAGACCACATGCATACTGTTCGGCAGATTGTACAGAAGACCGAAGAGTACAATCAGCCGCTGTGTATGGCTTTCGTGGACTACGAGAAAGCCTTCGACTCCATCGAAATCTGGGCGGTTTTGGATGCTCTGCAGCGATGTTGCATCGATTGGCGCTATATCGAGGTGTTGAGATGTCTGTATGATACCGCCACAATGACCGTCCAGCTCCAGGACCAAAAGACCAACCCGATCGAGCTGCATCGAGGGGTAAGACAGGGGGATGTAATATGCCCCAAGCTCTTTACCAATGCACTCGAAGACGTCTTCAAGACGCTGGACTGGACTGGGCGGGGCATTAACATCAACGGCGAATACATCTCACACCTTCGGTTTGCCGATGATATCGTCATCGTGGCAGAGTCACTGGAACAGTTAAGCGAAATGCTGCAAAGTTCTCGGCATGAACTTTGATAAAACCAAGATCATGTTTAATGAGCATGTCACGCCGGGACCGATCTACGTCGATGGTTCGATGCTCGAAGTTGTTCAGGAGTATGTCTACCTTGGACAAGTTGTCCAATTTGGTAGAAACAACTTCGAGAAAGAAATCAACCGCAGGATCCAATTAGGTTGGGCAGCATTTGGCAAACTACGTCACGTTTTCGCTTCGCCTACACCGCAATGCCTTAGGCTAAAGTTTTTAACCAATGCGTCCTACCTGTTATGACTTACGGGGCCGAGACGTGGACACTCACAGTGGGACTAGTCTACAAATTCAAAGTCGCACAGCGGGCTATGGAGCGAGCTATGCTCGGCGTCTCTTTGAAGGATAAAATTCGTAACGAGGTAACCCGACAAAGAACCAAAGTTACCGACATAGCTCGCAGACTCAGTAAGCTAAAGTGGCAATGGGCTGGTCACATCTGCAGAAGGACCGACGGCCGATGGAGCAAGCGTGTCCTAGAGTGGAGACCGCGACTTGGTAAGCGTAAGGTAGGATGGCCCCCAGCTAGATGGACCGACGACCTCAAAAAGGTCGCTGGGACAGACTGGATGCGGAAGGCGGAGGACCGTGTGCAATGGCGCGTGTTAAGAGAGGCCTATGTCCAGCAGTGGACTACGATAGGCTGATTGATTGATTACTCTATTGATATTTTGATAGTATACAATCATTGTGAATATTAAGAATAGCCAAAATACATACAACAAAATATATAAGATTTTTCTTTTTTAATAATTTAAATCTTTATTTAAGGAATCAAGGTTTTTTACAAAAATAGCCTTCGACTCGTCATCTTTGCGCAAGTATATTCTATCGAATTTGACCCAAACATATTTGAACTGTTTTGGTTTAGCAGCCTTTCTCGCTTCAGCGGAGAGCATCTTGCATTCGGAAGATATATGTTCCGTAACGTAAATCATTGATTTTTCACTAGTTATGCCGAGGTGTGAGCTGTTCAGCATCTCAGACCGATCCTTGGTCTTTGATTTATTAAAACGCCTTGTCAGTGATATCACCGAGTCTCGAAGGCGGGATGAGGATAAGGTGACTAGGATGTTACGTGGCCTGCTCGATTTAACATCCATTTTGGATACCCTTCGGCAGGCTTATATATTAGAGTCCTCGATAGTCATTCTGATTGTATTGCAGAGCTGCTTAATAAATAGTACAATTACGTTTTCAGACCTATTTTCAGGCACAGCCTGGATTTTTATATTGTTACTGCGTGACAAATTCTCAATGCTGGACAAGCGATTGTTCAGGGAACGTAGTTCGGACTGCAGTTTGGCATTTTCATTTTCTAATTTAGATAAAGTTTCATTTTTTTCAGTTATTTGCGACTTTAGAGAAGCTTGTTTCGCACATATAAAATCCGTAGTATCAGTGAACTGATTCTCTAGTTCTTGTACTACTGATTTGACTTCAGCCCGAACGATCTTTTTTATATCCTCGTGTAGGGCAGCGCGAAAAGTAATCATGAATGTCGAAAGGCTTTTCTGCAATTTTTCATCAAATATAGAGGAGACAGAAGTTGATATCTTCTGATCTAATAGATTACTTATCTTCTCCAAGGTAACAGTTTTACCGATCTTAATTCTAGAAGTATTGCCTGGTCATATTACGTACTGGCTTTTATTTACGCTAAACAAGCTATTATTAAGAGTCATATTATATAAATCCTCATGTGGTAGCTCATACTGACGAACAGGTGTATCTGGGTTCGTACGTGGACGTCATGTGCTTATGTTATTGTTACAAGCAGGGCATATCCATGACATTAAGGTATCTTGACTGAGCGTCCTAAATTGATCCTTTTTAATATTAAGTCATTCCCGATGATATTTACCAGAACACAGTTTGCAATTCATACAATCATCCGCCGGTTTGATTTGTTTTGTACAATGCGCATTACATTCCATCGCTAATACGATAGCGAACTTATCTTAACAATTTAAACTGGTGCTGCCCTCTATTTATTTTAGGCAAAATTATCAATTGAGTGTGTAATGCAACTATAGATTATTGCGAACAGTATTCAGGGCCATTTTGCAAATAATCTCTGTATCTAATTTACGTAAAAAATAGTAGATGACGTTGTCAATTATTTCTAAACTGATTATGAGACAGCTAATTTTGACAACACAAACAAACTAGAAATTTTAGGTTAGACGAATAAGTTAACGACACATATAGCCTCCTGGTTCACATATAAAAACAATAGACGTCTCGAAAATATGCGTGTTATTGCGGTTATACCGATAATTTAACATGTGTAGCACAGCCACAATTGTTAATGTCGTTATAACACAGCACAATACTATTCAAAGTTTTTAACACTTTTTCATGTTCTCGGTAGAGATTAATATGGTGAGAGTCAAATTTCACTATAAACAATGAGTTCCGCTGCAATTTTAACTTTGATTTTAATTACTTATTTATAACCAGCTCTAGATCGTCGTGCCTTAAGTGTGAATTTAATGGCATGGATTACAATAAATTCACAATTATAAATGCTTATAATATTATAAATGCGATAGTAACATTTTACACCCAAACCGCTGAACAGATTTTGATCAAATGCGGCACGGCCATAGATTTTATCCAGGGCTACTTTTTACCTCAAAAAAAACTTAAAGGTGTAAAATATACGCCTGCAAGTAACACGAACGATGTTGCGGGTACAGCTTACTGGCTGTTCTTTCTGTAATCTCAGACATAACAACAGTTTTATCAAAAAGAAAATCTTAGAAATATCGGGTGGGAAGATTTTTTCCGCTCACCCATTTTTATATACGCTGTTAACGGGGCCGATTCTATTCACAAAAATCTGCAATAAACGAACCTTAATCGCAACCGAATTGCGGCGTTTATTTCATACTTGAAATATTTCTAAAATTCTTTTTGGTAAAACTTGTTATGTCTGAGATTACGGCCACCCTAAGCAGATAAAAGGCCATAGTTATAGCATTGTTTCCACGGTCTTTTATATAATCTTTTCGTCTTCAGCTGAAAGACGTTCACTGCTGGACGAAGGCCTGCCCAAGATTGTGCTATCTGTATTCAACTTCTACCCACGCTATCACCAGGTCGTCGAATTCAACTACTTTTTTGTGTGTGTGAGTGATCGACGCTATTGGCCACGGGGCCTTTACAGATCAGACAAGAAGTTGATCGCAACCACTACGCTCTAGCCAAAAGAGCAAGGGGGCGACTAGCTCAAGGGCGCCTTAAGGAGGAACTACCTCGGCTTGAGCAGTCGCTATGGGTAAAGGCATTTACTGGGTGTCTAGCCGTGGTGTTATGCACCGGTTGGCGGGCAAAGGATTCTTCGACCTCGCCAGCGAGGTCGGTGTCTGATCCTGTGTGCAGTATCTATATTTGAATGATGGAAAAGATTCAATCCAATTTTGTCGAGGGGAGTGATGGCTGTTCCAGTAGTTATACTCGTTAACGGGTGCTGTTTGTGGGAACTGGTCCATCTGAAATCCTTTAGACACTCTTTATAAATAACATCATTAGACACACATATCAGTCATAAGGCATCACATTAGAGCTAGATTTTAAACTATTTAATTGTACATGAAATAAAACTATTTTACGGATTTTATCGCGGTTTATTTTTTTTATTTTTAGTTCCCGACGTTTCGAGTGCTTTGCAGCACCCATGGTCACGGGAGGGACTGAGGTGTTAGACGTCCAATAGGCATTGTTGTTCCGGGGTACCCTCAAACTTCTTAATTATTTTTGTTGTTGTTGGTCCGATCAAC